>CM060926.1:472848390-474098390 GCA_030737875.1 Allium sativum
GAATTTTGTTGTGATATTTGGTGCAAAAATATTTCGGTGATCTCCTGAGTAATGTGACACTAGCTGAACAACGCAACAAAAGGAGGGACCTGCGAATGCAAGGTGAATGGGTGGAGATGTATGCCGACGCCAAGAGATGATCGATGGTGCGGTTTAGTTGGAGACACGTGGAGGAAGTTGAGATCTGCGTTTGGAATTCGTAAAGCAAATGAATGGTGTTGGAATGGAGATAAAGAGGAGAAGAATAGATGGTAATGGTGATCGCTGTTTCGAATTACGTGGAAAAACATGAGAGAACGTGGGGTTTTTAGGATTGGGAATAGCCATGATAATGAGGAGCTGGTAATACGGTATTAAAACGGGGAAGAAGGATACAATAATTACGTGCTGGTGTGGACTTAAAAGGGTGGGCTGGGCCGGATTTATATGGGTGAGGGTTGTTTTTAAAATGACTTAAATTTATTTTAATTTAAAATAGGATATAAACTTGTAAAACTCATAACCGGTACATACGTTACAAAAATTTCGCAAATTTGGAACAATTGGGATCGTGGAGTGCAAGCTTCGCACTGGGAATGACCTGGAGCGGTATGGAGCTCGTTTGAATTTATGGCATAATTAAATGCTTGAACAGATGTATGGAACGTTAATCGTTATTCAACGATTAACAACCAAGGTAAGTAACATAACTAACTATGTCTAGTTTTATAATTTTATAGACGTTATTTAATATTGATAAAAATGATTGAATGTTGTGTGTGAAGGTTGTTTGGATTATTTGCTAGTTAATTAGTTGGAATAATAAATACCGTTATATATAAAATGTTGCTTAAATATTGATTCTATTTATTATAATATTTCATATTGATATGAAATTAGTGTTATTTGTATTGATTAACATTTGTGGATGCAGGGAAACAGGTTGAAGGGATCCAATTGGATTCCTCAACAATTATATTGTTGTTTTTCAGATATTATATTATATGATGTCACAAATAATCTGTGGTTGATTATTAGAAGTTTGGACAACATTGATCTGAAATAATCGGTATAAAAATACCGTAAAATATATTCGAATATATTGAAAAGGGAATTCAAGTTTTAAAAGGGATAATCTATTTTTAAATAGAAATTGAATTTCGAATGGAGTAGAATATAATAACTTTTTTAATTAATTAAAACAAGCAGTTTGATTTATAAACAAATGTTAGAAATAAAAAATGGATTTAATTATTAATAAATAATTTGAAAACATAAGATAAACTTATAAAGGGCAGATTGGTTAATCGTTTCAAACGGAAACGATGAAATTTATTTAGATGTTCGAAGTTTAAAGATAATTGAAATAAACACGTAAGGAATTATAATTTGATTTCGACTATGTCGAATATTATAAAGATAATTTATTTTAGAAATTATAGATTGCGAAAAAACATAGAAATTTACGAGATATTTAATATTTTGTTTAAAAACCAATAGTTTATAATCAAATGTGTAATCGAGTTTTAGTTATAAATCTAATATATAATTAACAAGAAACTGATTTAAAATGGAGTTTATAAAGTTAAATAAGAATATGAATTTATAAAAGAACTAGAGAGATGGGATTTTAAACTGTAATGATAAACTATTTAAATCAAGATCTGATTTAATAAACATAGTCCAGATTTCTATAGAAAAATAATATTCACATTATAAAGTGAATAATGATTTTAGAGCAAACGTGCTGCGAGATTTAAACGGTTATAAAAAGGAAATGATTTGGGTAAGCGGTTTTGTAAATAAGAAGTTAAGAATGAAGTTAAGGAAATTAGAAACTGGGTGGAGATTAGTTATGTTGAATGGCTTTCTGAGTATCGATCTGATGTTGGTTTTGGCCTTCAGGGTTAATACTTGGGGAGTTGTTCTCTTACTAGTTTATGGTTAGGGACTGATGGATAGTGATGCGTGAATAAGGTATGGAAATGTTTTCCAGTGTTAATAACGTGTATTTTCGAAATAGGGGAATATAAAGAGTTGAGAATATATGGAAACGTTTTCCAAGAAAATCATGCGAAGTAAAATTGGTTTTAAGAAATAAATGGGAAATTGGGAAATGAAATGATGATTGATCGGTAAGATATCCATTTGGGAATATGACCGTTGTTTGTACATAGGTTTTCATTTGATAGCGAAATAATCGACCGTCAATGTTTTTGACCATTTTCATGTCAATACGGAGAGACCGGGATTAGATTTATTATCTAAAAACCACTCCATGTGGGCGTTATCATTTCGAATCAAATATATCGAAGACAATTGAAGAGGGAGTTTACGCAAGGGTTATTTTGGCGATCCTACGAGAAATTGCCTAAGATGAATTTACAGAATAATGCCTGCGGTTTGTCCAGTCTCAGGACAACATGTATGGACGAATAACTGACAGAGTATATCTAATAGATCGCGCAAGTTGATCTCTTTAAACATATTTACATTGGTGGCGGAGAAATTCGTTTCTCTTAGCTTTATACTCATGGTATTTTTGGGGAGATCAATTTGTGATTTGGCGGGTATGATGATGTGGCAATTAAAGTGAATATAGATGTGATCTGTATAATAGTACGTTATAAGCTCAAGCCTCATTTACTGGGAAATGACAAAAATCGGGCTGGCAGCATGGCTAAGTGGGTCGCCCCCAATTAGAGTATATTGTCACCATCTAGAGAATATTCATATTTATTACTTCTTTCGCTTCTGTATCTTCCGGGAACGGTTATGTTGGTATACCAACCGTTAGGTGATAATATATTCGGAACATTCAAGCGAAATGAATTCCCGTTCATGTGTGGCCGAGTTACAAGATGTTCTTGTTGTACTCCAGTGTATTGCTTCTAGAGTACACTGATCGGAAGGTTGTTCCATACCTTGTCATATTTGGAAATCCGTTACCCAATAAGAGCACGTGGTTTTTGATTGTATACTATATGTGTAGAACGTGAGATGAAAGCGTTCTGCTAGATTTCTATTTACTTGATTTAGACATTATTATAATATCAGAAAATACTGATCTTAAGAAATATTTTGGGTTATCGTAAGGTAAAAACCGTCTGTGTTTATGTGTGGATCGGTCTTATGATTATCATTTCTTTCAAAAGGATTTTAAAAATTAAAACAAGTGATTAGAGTTTACTTACACCAATCACATGACTGACCCAGAGTTAATTTTGTTTTCTCTAAACTCTTGGGTGCCCAAATTTGTACGGGCAATCAAGTAGTCGGGATTTACTAATGTACTTGGAGGAGCTTTGAGCAGAAGGCTTCAACATTAGTTGAATATAGAGTATATTCCCACTGTGATGTTATGTGTTATACTGGTATGTATATACAGTTATAGTATTGTATTTCAAAATTTATTATATAATATATTTATTCATTCCGCTGTGAGATTCATCTTTACTCTGATTCTGTTCGTTTGTGATCTTCTTCTTCTTTTTCTATTCTAACTTTCTTTCTTTCTATTTCTCACCTCCTAACTTCTTTTTATTAATGATCTGGTATTTTCGATTCTTGGATAGTCAACATGGTGTGTCATGTTGATTTTCAGGGTCAAAAATCCTGGGTCATTATAGTGGTATCAAAGCAGAAGGTTGAGTAATTACCTTGGTTCTGTGGCGTGACTCAATAGAGATAGGGTCAGTAATAACCTAGATCGAGTCAAGTGATATATGAGAGCAAATTTGTAGATTTATTAAAACTGGTTTTATATTGTGGATATTTATTAGTTAAGTGGCTTATAAATTCTGGTCAATTGTGGGGCACTATAATGTCCATATGGGGTTTCTAAACACTCGAATACGATGAATAGACACAGTATGTTTTGAAAAGAGGGTAAATGAAATAATTTTACCCAAAGTACATTTTTATATAAAAGAAATATATATATATATATATATATATTGAAATTATTATAGTATATTGGATGTGTTGGTTACTATTATAATCGAATAAGATTATAACAGAGATGGTTATATTAATAACTGTTTGCACCAAATAATGGTCCAAACACCTCAGGTACAAAGTTGTACTTCACCAATTTGGTAGGGAATAAAGTGAAGCCGTATTCAACCAGTAATTCAAAGTAGAAAATGCACAAAAAAGGTAAAATAGAGACGAGGTTTAGAGTGGTTCGGCCGTATTTCTAATGTTGGAGTACATCAATTCTCCCTGCATCATACACTTCCATTTTCTCCTGATATAACCTTGTTTACATACTTTAATCTAGGAAATAATCTAAGAAGACGGTTGAAATTGAGGAGAAAGAGGATGAATGGATGATTGAGATTGATGATGTCTTTGTTCTCTCTGAATCACGAAATTGAGCTTGACGCCATGGCCAGATCTGTGGTTTGTGGCAGAGTTTGGCAGCAATTCGTGGTCCTTTTCCCCCCTTTTTTCAGTGGTGGCTATGGTGTATTTATAGGTGAGTCATCGGTTTGAAATCCCTTTCCCGCCTTGTAAATCTCTAATTCTGCTAATTACAATCGGGCTATTGGCCAGCTGTTGCTAGCTGTCTTAGGTTGTTATGCGTAGATGACTTTTTAGGTCGGGCGCCTTAAGTAGTTGAGCGGGTTTACAAGAGCGGGTGCTTCTATGCGGGCGACCATTTTGGGAGAATGGCTGTGAGCGTGACATAAGTCTAGAATTGACTCTCCATTGTTCCCTGTGCGACCGGTTGCTTTAGTTCAAGGGTGCTCGTCCTCTTATTGCTCCTATAAGGTTTGGTTTGTCTGGCGGCTGTTCAGTGTGGTCGTTCTAGCCCATGTTGGATGAGCGACCTGTTTCATGCTGATGCTTGGCGCGGCCTTGTACTTGCGTGAGCGGCTGGTCTTAGTTTTCGTGCGTGGATCGTGATTTGGACCCAAGTTTCAGGGTCGCACGTTGCACCATACCGTCCAGTTGTACTTGGTCGATCTGATCTGTTCTGGGCTTTGACATTTGGCACTTGCTTTTGTGACCGTTCTTCTCCATTACTGATGCTCCAAGTGCCTTAACGATTTCCTGTGCGAACGACCCCGATAATGTTTGCAACGTATCCCTTGTTCAATGTACGCATGGATTTTTTAGGGATTAACACTTGCCCCTCAAAGCTTGTGATTTCTTTTCATGAGGAATAACTGGCTTCGACATATTCGACCGTACATTGTTGAGTTGGCTTGTTGGGGGGTCGGTCGCACGAGAAATTAGGAGCGTATTATCCAGGGGGTCGATCTTATTTTCCTGATGCGTGTGCGGAACTTGACGAGTCTTCTCGGCTTTCGTGCAAATAGCTGTGAAGTGAGTGGGCGGCAGTTCCCTTTTGGCTTGCCAATCTCTTTCTTTTTCAAGTGTCATTTTGCTAAGGAAAAGTGAACGGAAGTTTTAATAGCGGCGTTGTTTTGAGTGATCTTCTTTACCACTGATACTCTTCTACACCTTCTGGAGATCCCAGTTCTTTTAGTGAATTGATTTGGCAATCAATTCGTCTGGACCGTCCGCTCAGATTTTGGGCTGCATGTTTGCCTGTAAGCAATTTTCTTTTTTCCCTGCGGGTTTGCCTTTATGCAATCTCTAAAGCGTTAATTTGGTCGTGCGACTTCTTAGGTTTTCTGAGCACAGTTTTTTTTTAATTTTTTTTTTAGAGAGAGAATTCAAGGAATTGTCAATGTCAGACTAGGACCCAGAAAGGAGTTCTGACCAAGTTACGCCCGCCCCTCATGCCGTTCCTTCGATGGACACTGCCCAAGAGTCTCTGCAACCTCGTGTGCTTTCGGAGGTTCCAAACAAGAGGCCTTTGACGGAGCTCTCTCCTACCTCGTTCCGTCAGTTGTGCAAACAATTTGGGTTTTTGGAGGAGGAAGAGGCCAGGTTGCCTATAGGAATGGAATTTGCCGACAACCCTCCTAAGGGGTTTGTTGCTGTTACTCGAGGCATGTTGAAAAGTGGGGTGGTTCCCCCCTTTAACCCTTTCATAGAGATGGTTCTTTGGAATTTGGCCATTGCTCCTTACCAGCTACACCCCAATGGTTATGCAATTTTGACAAGTCTTTATGTCCTTTTCATGAGAGAAAAACATCAGGCTCCTTCGTTTAGGGACATACGCTCATTATATGCTTTCAGGACAATAAGCCAGCGTCCCTTATTTGTCTTTATGGAAAGTCGGGGTTCGAGAATAATAACCGGCTTAGAGGACAATGTGCGAGGATCTCCAAATATACATTTCTTTGTGAAATGTCCCGACAACTTCCGTGGCCTTTGGAAGGTAATTGGTAAGATTCTTACCCTTCAGATTCTAGTCTCTTCTTCCTCTCGTTTTTATTTTTTCTGATACCTTTCAATATGTTGCAGTGCTTCCTAATCAGAGTGTACCCTTTGATCAAGACTTATGCAGCTCGTTACTAGCTGTTGACGAAGAACAGAGAAATAGGAAATTCTTGATTAATGAAGGGTTCTTAAAGCAGTATAAGTTGCTTTCATCTTCGCATACTTTTTCGGCGGATGCTTTTGGCAAAAAGAATGCTATCAACCTGTCCCCTGTCAAGAAGTCCTTGGAAAAGGGGGTTTCCGGTGTCTCGGATGGCAGTGAGGCATCTTCCAGTGGTAGGGCGATCTCTGTCAAGAAGACAACAGTCAAACACCTCAAGCGCAAAGGTTCTAAGATCTCAACAGCTTTACACGGAGAGGGTGGATCTTTGGTAGAGGGAGCCTCCCAGGGAGATGTGAGCGTGATCCCTTCGAAGACTGCCCCGGAGCAGTTTCGGGAGGCGAAACGGCTTGATGACATTATAGAGATTTCTGCCGAAAGCTTGGGAGGCGGAAGGAATTCCCCCACGGGAGATCAAGAGGAAGATGGTTCAGAGGCTTTAAAAGAACATAATCTTTCTGCTCTGACTGGAGGACTCGTTCAAGGTAAGGTTGTCATTTGAATATTCATACTTTTAAGGAGAATCTTTAGTTACACGACTTTACGAAAGAAACCCTTGTCTCTGGGTCGAAATGGTATTTCACAAAGTCTGGAACCACTTCAACCTCGTATATCATATGTATCTCTTTCCTTGGTTTTATTCTCTAGTTACTTTCAATCGAAGTGGTTAAATTTTTCCCTTTCCTCTTAGATTCAGGAATGGGGTTTCCACTACCAGGTAGTCTCTCTCAACAGCTCGCTCTTACCGATCCACGAGATATTTTGCAGTCTAGTCTCTTGAAATGACCCGAAAATCGCCCTTGCGGGAGATCGCCGGATACGCTTACTTTGGGCTACAACATATCAGAACAATAACATCAAACTTTTATAAACATTACAATAATGTTACATCAGAGTACATAATATCAGAGTACATCGAATAAAATTACAACGGAAGATAATTACAATATTTTAATACATTGCAGCGAAAATAAAATAACTAAGGCAGCGGAAGACAACTATGCTCTGGACACAGCTTTAGGCTTCAATCCAGAATCCTACTCGAGATAAGAACCTATAGACAAACTACTCGACTGCCCGTGTGGAAAGAGGGCCCCCGAGTTTGTAAAGGTGGAAACAAACAACGGGTCAGTCATGGGACTGGTGTGAGAATTTTTAACTAATTTCACTAATAACAATAAGACAAATCCAAGGACCACGCCGCTAATGCGGAACGGGTTTACTCCAATGGGTTGTCGTGCATAAATTAAAGTAAATCGTTAAACAACGCAATACTTTTTGGAAAAATGAAACCATCATAAGACTCAAGTCCCATCATACAATGCAACGCAAACCGGAGGATAGAGTTTTACCTTATAATGGTCAAAAATGCTTGATACGATAAAACAGAATTTGATATTATTATTAGTGTATTTATGTTTCAAAAACATTTCAAAGTAAATGTATCAATCCTAGGAAGCATAGCTACCATATACTATGCCTCCATACTAGTAATACAATCAAGTCTGTAGGGTCGTATTGGAAATTGGTTTTTCCATCATGAGTCAAGGCTAGGGAGGAGCTCCTTACCGATTCGAGACACTCTAGCTAATATCCCAGGATTCCCTGCAGTTAACCCTTGGATCCTGCAGGGCCGGTCCACACATACAGCTTTGTGGATTGGCAATTCCTGAACGCACGTTTCCCGATCCTATAGGACATAACATCCGAGGCGCCTCATTCCATCATCCACATAAGTAAAATATCAGCCAGTTTAAGCACTGACACTACTTCTAGCTAGAAAGAAATGTGATGCTCTCCCTGCGTTCCCTTCTCCCGTTTTAGACTCAACCGGGTTGTGAGGCTCGCGAAGTAACGTTATAACCACAAGGCCTGCTTTTCAACAAAGCCTTGATCATCTTCATCTTGGCGTGCCACGTTGGCAATTCATGCCATGCGATTGATAATTATTAATACACAACCTCTAAGAGCGTTAAGAAAGAGAATAAATTCTCCGCTGCCAACGGTCGTATATTAATAGAAATCAATTTACATAGAACAAAATTCAGCGTCATACACACATTCCATTTATAAGCTTATGCTTTGGGTCTGAGCGAAAGCCAAATCTGTACTAATCAACACTACGTCCGGATAACTACCATCTTAGCTCTGTCTTGGGAGCAAATCAATCAAGGGCCTCAACACTAGCTACCCATTCGATGTGAAGATCGTCGGTCTTTAATCGCCGTCTTCAATTCTTCGAACGTCGAAACATTATTTGGAATGAGAGTAAACTCGGACTTCCAAATTATCTTTGCATATATAAATTTGAAAACAATTTCATATCGTTAGTTTTTTTTGTGTAATGAAATGTATTTTATTGCACTATAACTTGCTAACCACAAATATTCTTATTTATCCAATATTGATATATATCATCACGCACAACAATGTTTTCATTTTCAATTACCATACATATCCTATACACCAAATGTATATTTTGCTTTCAATTTCCGATTTTACACAAAAATTGTATATTTCGTGTATCATTCCAATCACAACAAAAATAGGTACTTTTTTTTGGTGTTTCATTTCCATTACAACAAAAATGAACATTTTTGTATGTCATTTATAATTTAACAAAAATAAGTATTGTTGTGTCATTTCAATTTCTAACAAAATGCAATATATCTTGGTGTCAACTTCAATTCTACAAAAATAATAACTTTGTTAATCTTTTAATGAAATCTAATTCATTTAAAACTAAATTTCCATCGTTATAATTTTCATTGAAAATCTATTTACATAAAAATGTAAGTTTCACTTACATTAAAACTAATTTCATGACAAGGAAATTTTCTTCTCTAATTCTTTTTACATGGAAATGTGATTTTATCCTTAAATCTTAATTACATGAAAATGTATTTTTTCACTTAAATCTTAATTCTTATTCATATTAAAAATGTAAACTTTTCTTTTTGATCTAATTTACTGTAAAAACGTAAATTATTTCTATAATTTAATTACATTAAGAATGTAAACTTCTTTCTACTTTAACTTGATTACATAAGATGTAATTTTCTCCTTTATTTTAATTTACATGATAAATGTAAATTTTCCACTTTCAAACTAATTCACATGGAGATTGACTTAATTACACAAAAATGAAATTTTATGTTCTCTTACTTAATTACAATAAAAAATTGAAATTTTCTTCTAATCCTCATTTACATTAAGAAAATGTAAAACTTTTCTAATCCTTGTCTTATTATATAAAAAAAATGTAACTTTCTTTTATAACAAACTTGGAGGTGAAAATATTCATTTTATTATAAACAAATAACGGTGTGAAAATAACGTCAATTCAAATTCAACTCATGACAGTGTAAATAATATCCATTTTCTATTTAACCATTTATATTTTAATATGGGCCAGACCTCTCACATTAGGCCGGAAACTTGTGGATGCAGGATAGGCCGGTTGGTTCCGGGCAGACTTATCCCACAAGTTGGGCTTAACCTCGTATCTTGGCCCAATTTGTATTTGCGCACTTGAATCTCTCACATTAGGCCCAACATTTGTGGCTGCTGGATATGCCGGTCGGGTCCGGGCAGACTTCCACCACAAATGTGACCTAACCTCGTGTCCAAGTACAATTTTAGTTAATCATTATAATTGTTCTACTAAAAATATTATTTTACATGACACTTCTTAACAAAATT
This sequence comes from Allium sativum, assembly GCA_030737875.1. NCBI lineage: Eukaryota > Viridiplantae > Streptophyta > Magnoliopsida > Asparagales > Amaryllidaceae > Allium > Allium sativum. The sequence goes on from CM060926.1 coordinate 472,858,532, forward strand.
TATGTTTTTAATTCACGTGCCATTCTTTAACAAAAGTGATGAATTCTAATATCATATATAGAGGATATTTTATATATAAATGTATTTTCTATGAATTCTAATGACCTTTTTAATCTAATGATCTTCTAGTTTTAATGACATTATAATTTAACGACATTTTAATCTAGTAATATTCTAGTTTTAATGACATTCTAATTTAATGACATTTTCAATAAATTACATTATAATATTTTAACATGAAGGGTAAGTTTTTCCTAACATAAATGCCAATTTCAAATTTTCCTAAAATTGACAAACTAAATTCCACATAAATGACAAATTAATTTTTACATAAATGACAAATTAATTTTTTTCATAAATGACAAATTCAATTTAAACATAGATGACAAATTTATCTTACATAACATATTTCTAATAAAAGTGGCATGTCTATCCTAAATAAACATTTTTGACTAAAATGATATTTCTTAACTAAAATGATATGTTTAACACAACATGATATATTCTTACAAAAATGCTGTTTAATTAGCATAGATAATTTTCATATACAATAAGAATATATATTTTTATTCTTATTTTACATATAAAAATGTATTTTAATGTTACCATATTATCAAACAAGCATCCCACTTTTTTATTTATGACTCATATTTCATTTACATTAAAATGCAAATTCTTATGTTAACAAAATTCATTCTTCCTTATATACTTTAATGATTCATTTTTATGTTAACACAATTCCATTCTAACTTGAATATTTTAATGAATTCCCTTTTTAACATAAATATGTGATTTTTATGTTAATAACACAATTTCAAATTCTTTTCTTTTCAATAACTACAAATGTAATTAATACTTTCGTTTCAAAGCCTATCTATTTATCCCATAAAATGTAATCAATTTTTCAGCGTCAAAATTTCATTCTTCTTCTTCTTCAATTACATATAAAAATGTAATTTTATTTACAATGCAAATTCTTATTCTCTAATTACAAAAAAAATGTAAATTTGATTCCAATGCAAATTCTTACTTTTCATTTACATATACAAAAGGAAATTTAATTGCGACGCAAATTCCTAATTTTTATTTACATATAAAAATGTAAAATTTTAATTTACAATGTGAATCTCATTCTTTATTACATATGAAAATGTAATTTTTAATTTACAATGTAAATCTCATTCTTTATTACATATGAAAATGTAATTTTTAATTTACAATGTAAATCCTCTTCTTTTATTACATTCTACGTTATATTTGTGTTTGAGAACACAATTAAAAGACATGTTTATTTTTCTATGTAATGTTTGTGTTTGAGAACATAAATACAAATCATTCATTTTTCTATGTAATATTTGTGTTGGAGAACACAAATAAAAATCATTCCTTTTCCCATGTAATATTTGTGTTTGAGAACACAAATAAAAATAATTCATTTTCCTATTCGAATTCCATCATGTATACACATTTGATTATATTTAATTGACAATCCAGTAAGGTGACAAAATAATATTATACACTGGATTGACAAAATAATGCCTATCATTATAAAATTGACAATTTAAGTCAATTCAACACAAATGATTCATGTTTTTATATTGAATTGATAAGCTAAATCAATTCAAATAAAGTGACTAAATATGAATTGATTTACTAAATCAATCCCATAAAAGAGACAAACTACAAATTCTGATATTGAATCGATGATCTAAACCAACTCAATAAAATAAAAGGATGAATAATAATATTTGTCTAAGGCATATAGATCTATAACTACCCATAATATATTTTGATCTTGAATTGATAATCTAAGTCAATTCAATAAAGTAAAGGGATGAATAATCATATTTGTTTAACACAAATGAATCCTACAATTATTCAACACAACCAACAGAACAATCATCATACAATAAAAACACAAACAGATCTGAAATATATAACTATAAATAAAATAAGATAAAAGAAATGAATTGATTAATTATTTTAAAATAAAAGAAATCTCACCTTGGTATATGATCAGATCTAAACCAAAAAGAGACAAAATTTGTTCGCAACAGATCTAGAATGTTATGTTGTGCGTCGTTGTCCCCATATCACAAAAGTTGTCGAGTTCTGAATCGGATTGAACCAAAAACATGTTTTTTAATAAGTAAAATTTAAAATTATCAATGAAATCAATCGTTGTAAACAAACAAAATTAAATTTTATGTAACCTCAGATTTTGTTCAAATCTTTGAATCGCGATAACATGAGATTGGATCAACGGTTTTGGACGCCGTTTGTTGGAGGTTGAAGCTCTAGGAGAGGCGCATACATGCCTGGAAGGGGGTGGAGTGCGGTGCAGCAATCGAGGCGGGGAGGAGGTTCAAAGGCAGCGGTTTTGGATATGTGATTCGGGAGCTACAGTGCACGGTTAGATGTGAAACTTGTCTAGAATCGAAGAGAATAAGAAGATCTTTAAAATGTTTAACTATGGCCTTGTCTAATTCTTCCTAGATTAAGAGAAAAAGAAGAGAGAAAGGGAGGGAGAAGGTGCGGTTGATGGGTTTCAGCGTGCGTGAGAGGTTTGAGAAGAAGGATACGATGTTTGTCTCGAGAAGCGTGTATTTTTATAATAAAATATTCACTAAAAGGCCCGTTTTGTAACTTTCTCCTATTTCAGCCCAACGATTGTCGTTCCTACCCGTTAACCCCTTTTCCTGACTCATCTAGCTATGTACTACAGGACCAAACGACTGTCTTGACCCAGTTTTCTTTAATTTAAAATATTTTCTTTTATTTTCAATTCAATCGTACGGAAAAATTCACCGGGGTTACAAATTAACTTCAAAAATTCCCAAAAAATATATTTAGCTATGTTTTGACGCTGTGGACCTAGGAAAATTAATTTCGTTCAATTCTAAGTCCATTTGAAAAGTGGTTATTTTCAAGTCGATTAAAATTGACCGAAATTGACAAAACTGAAATCTTTTTGCCACAGCCACAAATTTATTCTAAAAATTATGAAAAATTAAACTTAACCATATGTTAACATTCCGGTTCCAACAAAAGTGGTTTCGTCAAAAACAGAGGTTGTTTGTAAAATGACTATTTTTAACGGCTATATATTTAATATTTAAAATACAATTTTAAACAAATAATTTTCGAAACTCAAAATATATTAGTGTTTACTGTTTTTCAATGCAGAAACATCATTCTGAACTCAATGGAAGTGGTTTCGAGTTCAAATTCCTTCATATGCAAAAAGTAGTGTTTTTGACCTTTATAAATTTCATAGCGACCTTTCTAAATTTTAATTTGGGCATAACTTTTGATTCCTGCTATGAAATTTCAATTTTTTGGAATCGTTAGAAAGATATTTTTAAATAGATTCTAATATTTTTGGTTTTACTAAAATCCGTTAAACTTTGCATCCTGTATAGTCAGTCAAAGTTCAAGTTTGACTTTTCAAACTACCGCGCTATTTCTAACTCCTTTTATAATTAAAATTAAATTATTCATTCTAACTTCAATTTAAATCAATTTTTAATCATTATTATTTTAAATAAATTATTCAAAATATCAAAAAATCATTAAAACTATATAATATAAAATTTTAAATTTATCCCCAAAATTCAGGGTTGTTACAGTCTCCCCCACTTAAGAACTTTTCGTCCTCGAAAAGGAACGAAGCTAAGGTTTTTTAAGTATCCCATCTCATCTTTCATTCTTTAATTTGTTTCTATAATTTTATTCGTTGAACTAATAATTACACTACACAACCATTAATCAATTAATTGATTAGCTTTTAAAATATATAGCTTTTATATATATTCAAAAATCATATTTTCTAAAATCGGTTTATATATAATCAAAAATATGTTAATTATATACTTTACTCTCAACTCATTCTAGGGCATTACTAACCCCATCTCTAATGAGTTTTCTCATTCTAGGATACTATTGATCCTATCTCTAATGAGTATCCTTATTGGATATTACTAATCCAATCTCTAATGAGTCTTTTGTTCAGTTCTAACGAGTTGTACCCCAAAGAATTGATCAAACCAAAGCTCTGATACCAAAATGAAACGACCCAAAAATCGCCCATGCGGGAAATCGCCAGATACGCTTACTTTGGGCTACAATACATCAGAACAATAACAACAAACTTTTATAAACATTACAATAATGTTACATCAGAGTACAGAATATCAGAGTACATCGAATAAAATTACAGCGGAAGATAATTACAATATTTTAATACATTGCAGCGGAAATAAAATAACTAAGGCAGCGGAAGACAACTATGCTCTGGACACAGCTTTAGGCTTCAATCCAGAATCCTGCTCGAGATAAGAACCTGTAGACAAACTACTCGACTGCCCGTGTGGAAAGAGGGAACCCGAGTTTGTAAAGGTGGAAACAAACAACGGGTCAGTCATAGGACTGGTGTGAGAATTCTTAACTAATTTCACTAATAACAATAAGACAAATCCAAGGACCACGCCGCTAATGCGGAACAGGTTTACTCCAATGGGTTGTCGTGCATAAATTAAAGTAAATCGTTAAACAACGCAATGCCTTTTGGAAAAATGAAACCATCATAAGACTCAAGTCCCATCACACAATGCAACGCAAACCGGAGGATAGAGTTTTACCTTATAATGGTCAAAAATGCTTGATACGATAAAACAGAATTTGATATTATTATTAGTGTATTTATGTTTCAAAAACATTTCAAAGTAAATGTATCAATCCTAGGAAGCATAGCTACCATATACTATGCCTCCATACTAGTAATACAATCAAGTCCGTAGGGTCGTATTGGAAATTGGTTTTTCCATCATGAGTCAAGGCTAGGGAGGAGATCCTTACCGATTCGAGACACTCTAGCTAATGTCTCAGGATTCCCCGCAGTTAACCCTTGGATCCTACAGGGCCGGTCCATACATATAGCTTCGTGGATTGGCAATTCCTGAACACACGTTTCCCTGTCCTATAGGACCTAACATCCGAGGCGCCTCATTCCATCATCCACATAAGTAAAATATCAGCCAGTTTAAGCACTGACATTACTTCTAGCTAGAAAGAAACGTGCTGCTCTCCCTGCGTTCCCTTCTCCCGTTTTAGACTCAACCGGGTTGTGAGGCTCGCGAAGTAACGTTATAACCACAAGGCCTGCTTTTCAATGAAGCCTTGATCATCTTCATCTTGGCGTGCCACGTTGACAATTCATGCCATGCGATTGATAACTATTAATACACAACCTCTAAGGGCATTAAGAAAGAGAATTTATTCTCCGCCGCCAACGGTCGTATATTAATAGAAATCAATTTACATAGAACAAAATTCAACGTCAGACACACATTCCATTTATAAGCTTATGCTTTGGGTCTGAGCGAAAGCAAAATCCGTACAAATCAACACTACGTCCGGATAACTACCATCTTAGCCCCGTCTTGGGAGCAAATCAATCAAGGGCCTCGACACTAGCTACCCATTCGATGTGAAGATCGTCGGTCTTCAATCACCGTCTTCAATTCTTCGAACGTCGTAACATTATTTAGAATGAGAGTAAACTCGGACTTTCCAAATAATCTTCGCATATATAAATTTGAAAACAATTTCATATCGTTAATTTTTTTTTGTGTAATGAAATGTATTTTATTACACTATATCTTGCTAACCACAAATATTCTTATTTATCCAATATTGATATATATCATCACGCACAACAATGTTTTCATATTCAATTACCATACATATCCTATACACCAAATGCATGTTTTGCTTTCAATTTCCGATTTTACACAAAAATTGTATATTTCGTGTATCATTCCAATCACAACAAAAATAGGTATTTTTTTGGTGTTTCATTTCCATTACAACAAAAATGAACATTTTTGTACGTCATTTATAATTTAACAAAAATAAGTATTGTTGTGTCATTTCAATTTCTAACAAAATGCAATATATCTATGTGTCAACTTCAATTCTACAAAAATAATAACTTTGTTAATCTTTTAATGAAATCTAATTCATTTAATACTAAATTTCCATCGTTATAATTTTCATTGAAAATCTATTTACATAAAAATGTAAGTTTCACTTACATTAAAACTAATTTCATGACAAGGAAATTTTCTTCTCTAATTCTTTTTACATGGAAATGTGATCTTATCCTTAAATCTTAATTACATGAAAATGTAATTTTTCACTTAAATCTTAATTCTTTTTCATATTAAAAATGCAAACTTTTCTTTTTAATCTAATTTACAGTAAAAATGTAAATTATTTCTATAATTTAATTACATTAAGAATGTAAACTTCTTTCTAATTTAACTTGATTACATAAGATGTAATTTTCTCCTTTATCTTAATTTACATGATAAATGTAAATTTTCCACTTTCAAACTAATTCACATGCAGATTGACTTAATTACACAAAAATGAAAGTTTATGTTCTCTTACTTAATTACAATAAAAAATTGAAATTTTCTTCTAATCCTCATTTACATTAAGAAAATGTAAAACTTTTCTAATCCTTATCTTATTATATTAAAAAAATGTAACTTTCTTTTATAACAAACTTGGAGGTGAAAATATTTATTTTATTATTAACACATAACGGTGTGAAAATAACGTCAATTTTCTATTTTAACTCAGAGGTTGTTTGTAAAATGACTATTTTTAACGGCTATATATTTAATATTTAAAATACAATTTTAAACAAATAATTTTCGAAACTCAAAATATATAAGTGTTTACTGTTTTTCAATGCAGAAACATCATTCTGAACTCAATGGAAGTGGTTTCGAGTTTAAATTCCTTCATATGCAAAAAGTAGTGTTTTTGACCTTTATAAATTTCATAGCGACGTTTCTAAATTTTAATTTGGGCGTAACTTTTGATTCCTGCTATGAAATTTCAATTTTTCGGAATCATTAGAAAGATATTTTTAAATAGATTCTAATATTTTTGGTTTTACTAAAATCCGTTAAACTTTGCATCCTGTATGGTCAGTCAAAGTTCAAGTTTGACTTTTCAAACTACCGCGCTATTTTTAACTCCTTTTATAATTAAAATTAAATTATTCATTCTAACTTCAATTTAAATCAATTTTTAATCATTATTATTTTAAATAAATTATTCTAAATATCAAAAACTCATTAAAACTACTTAATATAAATTTTTAAATTTACCCACAAAATTCAGGGTTGTTACATCTCTCTTGCGGGAGCAAACGCTCCTTCCCCTTTCCAGATTCTTATCCCAAGATGCTCTTGAGGCACCGCTGGCAAGCTTGTTGAAGAAAAAGAAGTATGACCATCCTCGAGTGTTAAAAGGGGGAAAATAGGATGCTGAGCGAAGAACAAGTGATATGAGGCAGGTCAGGGATGAAGTTGGTGAATCTTCTGAGCGAGTCGGACTTTTATGCCCCAGTTCCTCGGTTCCTGTGGAGCCGTTGCTTAGTTCTTCTGTACCTAATATGTCTATTTCCAGTCAGATTCAAGCAATCCTTGACAGACCTCCTTATGCAGTTACCCCTGGGAATACTGCGCTGCGGGATAGATTCGTTGGTTGGGACTTGAGTGGAATAGACCATGATTTAGACTTATCGCCATGTGACGATCAGAGTAGCGTTGGAGAGCTGAGTGCTATAAAAAATTATGCGACCACCCAGCTTACTACAATCATGAGCAACCTTGAAGCTAAGTTAAACGAGGCCGAAAACACTTCCAGGGAGCGGTTGGAGTCTTGGAATAGGTTTACTTTGAGTTTCAGAAGTTGAACACTCAGCATCTCAAACATATCGGGCTTCTGGAAAATGACATGACCGAACTGATCCGTGAAGTGGAAAATCAAGCAGCTGAAATTGCACTTCTTAAGAACGGGCACTGTCGGGTGAAAAATTTGGAGGCTGACAACAGGAGGCTTCAGGAAGAGATTGAAGCTGTAAAGAAGCAAATAGATGAAGTCCAGACTGACCGCGAGCTCCTGGAATCCCAGCTAACTTCCGTACATCAATCTGTGGTTTCTTGCCACCAGGAGAAAGCAATGCTCGAAGGTAAAATTATTGTGCAAGGCAAAGCTATTGAAACCTTAGAGGGCAATAAGGCAAAGCTATCCAGTGATCTTGCGGAGGTCAAAAAGAAAACCGATGAGACTGTTTCGATTTTACACTCTCAGTGTTATGACTCGTGGAAGCTTGAGCTATCTGGGCAAGAACTTTCCTCGTACATTAGCCCTTGTCTGGGAAGAGGTGCTTGGTTATTCCAAGGATAAGGCTCTACAAGAAGCCCTTCTTGAGCCAAAAGACCGTGATGCTCTGGAGACGGGTAGGAGTATATTAGCTAGTGAACGAGCCAAATCCCTTGGAAAAGAGGTTCGGAATGTGGTTCCCGTCCGTGCCCTTAGTTCTGTAGGAGAGGGTGCCCTGGGATCCCCAGCTGTTCTGACGGAACCCCCTACTGCTGGTGAAGGTACCACTAAGGCTCATTTGGTTGAGGGTTATGTTACACCTGAAAATGTTGCCAAATGATGTAAAATTTGTTTTATACTTTTTTAGTGCCAGTCTTATGACTGTGTACTTTTGTGATGAACCAGTTGATGTTGGTATGTTGTAACTTTTACCTATCCGTATCGTATTGCGCTTTTTGCGAATCGTGCGCTGGTTACGCTTTTACGTCATCTAACGTCAGTACTGCGGGTTGGTCTTATTTTAGACATCTTATCTCCTCTTTGAGGGGTTTTAGTCTTAACTGCACTTTTATTAGCATTTTCAACGATTTGGTAACCCAAACGTTTAAAGTTAATCTTAGGTGTGTATTTTTATGAGATGCAGACACCTTACTGTACATTTAACTTTGTTCCTCATTGGCTTGGTGTCCCAGGCCCTTTTGAAACCTAATTAAATGTAGTTCCGTATGCTGGGTTTATTCCTTTTAATGTATCCAAATCCCATATCTCACTAACAAAGTGGCTCGAGTCCTTCGGAGACTGGTTTTGGGTACGTGACCCCATGGGAGGACTTGGGTTAAGCATTTTCAACCCAATTTCGGTCCTATTTGATCTGGCTATTATGATCAAATACAGACCCAAATTGGATTTATTATACCCCCTTTCGGCTGGGATTTCTACTGTAATCCACCCTTGGCTTTGTTTGATTTGGTTAACAACAAAGAACAAGGACAGTCACCTCCATTTGGTAAGGGTTTCTTTTGCCCCCTTTCGGCTGGGATTTCTGCTGTAATCCACCCTTGCCTTTGTTTGACTTAGTTAACAACAAAGAACAAGGACATACACCTCCTTTCGGTAAGGGTTTTCACGAACCAGCCGGTTTTTGCCGACTTTTCATCTTGCCCTATGAAATAGACATTGGTCGTTTGATTGAGAAAATTAAAAAATCTCCCCAAGCCAAATGACCTGTGTCCTGCACCCAAGAGGGTGTTTCTTTGGCGGGCTCAGCTATTTTATCCGAGGGACTTTTTGTTTTGAGTTGCTTTTGCTCCAGTATATTTGTGGGACCCTCCAATTCTAGGGCTGGTTTTAACCAGCCTAGGTTCTTTAAGAAAGGGCAACAAAGAGTGCGGCCTTCGGATTTCGGTGGGCTCTCCATGAATTACCTTTGAAAAGTTTTGACCCCTTTTGGTTTCTGCAAGATGATGAGCTTGATTACCCTGCTTGGTTTGATCAATGCCTTTGGTATGTTGTGTACCGTTTTTCCCTATACACGAGACCAGTTTCAGCATTAGTTCGTGAATAAATTTTATTTTCCATAAGACTACAATCCATGGGTGAACATCTTCAGTCATGCAGAGTTTTTACTTAACATAATAAAGATGGATTCATAGATCATTTCATGGAAAAGGACAAGTGAGAGAGACAAACTACAAAAGCAGTAAACTAGAGTGGAGAAAACGGTCGGTTATATTTTAACTCCAAACACTGGATTGCACCCAAGAGTCATCAATCGATGATTGGCCGCATGTCTTCTGGCGCTTGGGTTATTTCATGCGACCCGGCCTGATTAGCAACCTTTCCCTGCCTCTGATTCTCTGGTGCATTCTGAGGATTTTTAACATATTGCTGTAATTGATTCTTTTGGATAATCTTCTCAATCAGATTCCTCAAGTGTCGGCACTCGTTTGTGTTGTGGCTCGGTTGATTATGGAATCGGCAGAACTTACCAGAATTTGCTTGCTGTTCTGTGGTTCTTTATGGTTTCACCTGAGGGAAGATGCCTGAATCCTTCGTAGCAGAATAGATTTTATCTGGAGTTTCAGTCAGGGGAGTCAATTCTGATTGCCTGAAGTACTTGGACTTCTTATGCATTCCATTGTCCCTTCCATCAAACCCCTTCTTATGCCCATAGTCGTTCCTCTGAACCGTCTGAGATGATTCGTTACTCTTCCCTTCCTTAGCAGTGCTACTCCCCATAGCCTTCGGAGCGTCTGTGGTGTCGGTTTCCACGCTCATGTACTCTTCTGCTTTCTTGTAGAACTTCTTCAGAGTCTTTGGCTTCTTCATCTTGAGCCATTTTCTGAATTCTAACTTTTTATCGATAACCCCTTTTAGGGCTGCCAATAGGTACCAAGGCTCCGGTTCTATAACTTCTGCTACGGCATCATGGAAATGTGTAAGGAATGCTTTAATGGTTTCTCCGGGCCTCTGTCCCATCTCACTAAGTGACATCACGTCCCTTGCCTTGGTAGCCTGCAACCGGAATTGATCCTGAAATCTCCTTGCCAGATCAGCGAACTGGCTGATGCATTTAGGCGGAAGTCTGGTGAACCACAATGAAGCCACACCTTCCAAACACACAGGAAAGTATAAGCACTTGATCTCATTTGTGGCCCTAGCTCCATTCATGTGCTAGTCGTACTTGAACAGGAAAATGGTAGGATCTCCAAATCCACTGTAAGGTGCTATTGTCGGAGGCGTAAACTTCTTTAGGAATTTTGCTTGACGGATTTCTTCATTGAATGGGTTCTTGTTGGGGGAGAACTCCCACTCCCTCTCCTCGTCTTCTTGGGTTGCCTTCTCTTCCATTATTCACTGGATCATATCCGTCATGTGCTTCTCATCATCTACTTGGTCATTGGCGCCGATATCGGTGTTCTCATCAGTGCGGTCGGGGTTTGAGCTTCGGCGCCTTGTATTCCCTTTAAGCAGTACACCATGGGTGGGACCTGCAGCTATTCGAATTGGCCGTCCCCCTTTGCGCTATTGAGATCTGGATTTAGGATCCTCAACGCCGGCCTCTTCCCAGTTTCTCACAGTGCGGTGAGGTCGTTTAGGATCCGAGGTTGATGAGTCCCCTTTCTCGCCAACGTCATCCACAGTGCTTGGAGACGGCGGATTAGTTTGAACGCTGGTAAGGGTTTCGAACCTTTCCATTATCATCTTCGCAGTGTTATCCATCTTTTCGTTCAGGCCCGTTACAACCACATTTAATTCATCTTGCGTTATAGGGGGCCTGGGGGCTTCGTTTGCCCCTTGATTTGGGATCTGAGGCGTTGCTTCGTCAGTATTGTTGTTCTCGTTGATGATGGCAACTTTAACAGATTTGTTACCCTTCTTCGATCCAATCATGACTCCAAAAGAGAAAGTGATTTCAGGATGTTTTTTTAAGGAAATTAAGACACGTGCCCCACGGTGGGCGCCAAAAATTTTTACACCAAAAATGGTCCAAACACCTTAGGTACAAAGATGTACTTCACCAATTTGGTAGGGAATAAAGTGGAACCGTATTCAACCAGTAATTCAAAGTAGAAATAGCAGAAAAAAAGGTAAAATAGAGACGAGTTTTAGAGTGGTTCGGCCGTTAATGAGGCCTACATCCACTATGAAGGTGATTTCTAATCTCATGATATGAATTACATAGTACATCAATTCTCCCTGCATCATATACTTCCATTTTCGCCTAATACAACCTTGTTTATATACTTTAATCTAGGAAATAATCTAAGAAGATGGTTGAAATTGAGGAGAAAGAGGATGAATGGATGATTGAGATTGATGATGTCTTTGTTCTCTCTGAATCACGAAATTGAGCTTGACGCCATGGCCAGATCTGTGGTTTGTGGCAGAGTTTGTAGCACTTCGTGGTCCTTTCCCCCTTTTTCAGTGGTGGCTTTGGTGTATTTATAGGTGAGTCATCGGTTTGAAATCCTTTTCCCGCCTTGTAAATCTCTAATTCTGCTAATTACAATCGGGCCATTGGCCAGCTGTTGCTAGCTGTCATGAGCTGTATTAGGTTATTATGCGTAGATGACTTTTTGGGTCGCGCGCCTTATGTAGTTGAGCGGGTTTACAAGAGCGGGTGCTTCTATGTGGGCGACCATTTTGGGAGAATGGCTGTGAGTGCGCATAAGTCTGGAATTGTCTCTCCATTGTTCCCTGTGCGACCGGTTGCTTTAGTTCAAGGGTGCTCGTCCTCTTATTGCTCCTGCAAGGTGTGGTTTGTCTAGAGGCTGTTCAGTGTGGTCGTTCTAGCCCATGTTGGATGAGCGACCTATTTCATGTTGATGCTTGGCGCGGCCTTGTACTTGCGTGAGCGGCTGGTCTTAGTTTCCGTGCTTGGATTGTGATTTGGACCCAAGTTTCAGGGTCGCACATTGCACCATGCCGTCCGGTTGTACTTGGTTGATCTGATCTGTTCTGGGCTTTGACATTCGGCACTTGCTTTTGTGACCGTTCTTCTCCATTACTGATGCTCCAAGTGCCTTAATGATTTCCTGTGCGAACGACCCCGATGATGTTTGCAACGTATCCCTTGTTCAATGTACACGTGGATTTTTTAGGGATTAACAATAACCAACTAGAATTCATAAAAGAGTGATATATAATTTCAGATGGATTAAATCTGAATCTAAATTAGACTTAAAATATAAAACTCTGGAAAATTGGAAAAAAAATGTTGAAATGGATATTGGATTGAATATATGGGAATTTTGAAATCCTGGGGAGATTTAAAAATGTTTTCCAAGGGCCGAGAAAGGACATTTTGAAGTAATTTCAAAATGTAAGTATTTGAAAACAAATTAAAAAGTGATATAGTATTGAACTCACTTCGATCGCTAGGAAATAATTCTAATGATGACGGCCGCATCATCAATATCATTTTCGGGTTTTTGAGTAATGGATTACTGCCAAAAGATTTTGTTTTTGAATTGTTTTTAGAAAATAAGTTGTTTAAAAATTCAAAATGTTTTGAATTGTTATTATTATATGTAAATACATATGATTTCAAACTGATTTGAAATAAAACCGAGGAATTTGAATTCTGAAATTTAAAATTTAACTTATGAGGTTAAATAGATTAAAATGGTGAAAGTGAATAAATAAGTTGAAATTTAACTTAAACTAAGTTAAAAAATTTGGATTGGGGATAATCTGGAATGGAACTAAATTGTTAAGTTATAATTTGAAATCGAGATTAAGGCTGGAGTTTGAAATGGAATTTAGCTTGATCATAAGAGAATGATTGGATTTGATTATAAATTGATTAGAGATCAATTGGAAAGCATTTGTAAATGCTGAAGTGATAGCAAATGGCAGAGACAGATTTGAATGCCTGACAAAAAGGTACAAGTTTATATTAGATTGAGATATTTATGAGCATGTTGGCAAGCCGCTTTGCTGTTTTATTTTCTTTTGCATTGGAGAAGGCCTAGAGAGTGAGCTGTAGTTGTACCGACTGAGCCGTGCAGAAGAGACGCTGGAAAAATTTTCCGGAAATTTTATGTGTTAGAATTTTTTTGGAATTTTTGAAAATTTTCGTTAACAAGAATGAATTAATACTTTAACTAAAGTTAACATTTTAATTAATTGGTTTAGTTGAAACTAAAGTTAAAGAGATAAAACAAATTATGTTAACCTAGTTAATAAGAGTTTGTAGCGATTTTTTAGCTTAGTAATTTAGGGGACGAAATTCTTTTAAGGGGAAAAGAATGTAATGTCCCGTATTTTGAACAATTTAAATAATTAATTTATTAAATTTTTTGAATAGTAACTGGGGAATTTAATAAATTGAATTAAATAATGTGGAATATTTAATTAAATATAAATAATGGGATAATAATAATTTTATTTTTGAAATGGTCGGAATTAGTTGATTGTGCAATACTGTGTAAATTAGATAATATAAGATATTTAATTCAGTTTAGAATTGAATCAAAATAACGAATATTTTTTTAAAACCGACTGGTGAACGCATTAATTTTAATATAATTATAATCGAGCTCGTAATGTCGCGGTAGTTCGTAATATTGAGTTTTGAACTTCAAACGACTATACAGAATTCGTTATAAGTCGGATTTCTTCGAAACAAGAAGCATTCGAATCTATTGAACTTTATTTTTCTAATGCAGGTGAAAAATCGAGATTTTGCCTTATAAAATGTATGTTATGTCCAAATAAAATTTTCAGAAAGTCGCTACAAAATCATTTATAGACCATAGCAATTATTTAATTATAATTAAATATTGGTTTCGAATTTGGATAAGATTTTTGAGATGTATACTTAATTTAATTTATAGAATTTTTCTGTAATTTTTATTTTGGGAAAATATGCAACTTTTTATTTGACGTATTTTGCACCCTATACCAGTATTTTGGGGTTTCACAAAATAAGTTAACTTGTCTATTTTATTATATTTTTGGGATCGTGGCAAATTGCTCATCACAATGATATTTTTATTTTTATCGTTAGTAGTCTGGAAATGAACGGAATTTTACGCAATGGGTACCCTTAACAAATATGACATTCCAGTGTCAGTGAATATTTCACTAATTAGATTACTGCTACTTAATGTCAGAAAAGGTAATATTACAAATGTTAGAATATTGTTTATTTAAAATAATCTTTAAACACAGTTTCACTTGTAGCGTCTCATACTCGTACTCAAGTTACTCATACTCAATTTATACCACTTACATTTGAAACTCGGACGATATTCATAATAATCATTAAGTTAGAATCAACCGATAACCAATGTTATCATTTATTTTACAAAGTCTGTTACGCCATAAAAATATGAGTCATAATTTGTGATCTTTAGGGATTCTAATGAAATTTACCAATGAAAGATTTTCAAATGGAATCTTGTAAGATAAAATTTAATAACATTACCATACATGAACATGCTCTTTCACATTCAAATATAATCTATCGCTGACAACTGTGACGTTGTCCATGTAGAATACCAATATTCAATTCTTATGCTTAAAGGATAAAGACAAGATATTGATGATCTATTGCTCTCATCGACTGCCTTCTCCCAGTTGAATCTAGCTGTACAAGAAAAGGACAAGTGAGTTTGATAATGCAATTCTCAACTTAGTGCCGAGTGCTCAATCATGTAAAAAACTCGTTAAGCTACATGTACTATAAAATATAACATATATTTGGATTCCTTAAGTTCCAAGTTTCGTACACCATCTTGTCTTCCACAGACCTATCTCACGTCCATTCTCTTGAATTCTTCACAGCTAAGGCACTACAAATCTACCCATCTATGATTATAGACACAGACCTACCTTACTTCTTACTTCCTTAGCTACTAAGTCATTTTCTCCTATATATACATAAGAGCAGTAGCTTCCTCTTGGTTTGCTTTCAAATCGGTCTTGCCAAGAATTTTACATGGCTTTCAAAAATTAAAAAGAAAATTAAACACTCCATTAAAAATCTTCAAATGTGTATATTTTGATTCCCATTGGAAAGCTTTTCATCCATATACGAAATGGTAGGGTGCGATGTATTTAAGGAAGCTCGAAGTTTTCTTTTTCCAGTAAAACCCATGCCTGACTTTTTCGAGTGACGTGAAGGAGGTTGGTAACTCAAAGGAAGTGTTTAGCGGTGAATACATGGGTTCAAGCGAGTGAGAACAGGGATGGTGACGAAATGGCATGGGCCTGTGCAAGTTTCGAAATGGTGAAGAATAAATTGTACTGGAGCAAAAGTCTTCTACCTGTAAAGATGTACAAGTACAGGATAGTTTCAGCAAGCCTAAACTGACCGATATCGTGAATCCTAATGCTTCTTTACAAGAATCTAATGTCCAGATGACGCTAAAGATGGAAACAACGATGAATACTGTCTATGTGGCATGGATAGAATTTGTTGTGATGGGTGTCCCTGTGCATACCATTCACGGTTTACGGTTTGGATTGGAGTCTTTATGTAATTAGTTGACCTAAAATATTACAACATACATTAAACAATGAAAGAGACAAGTACTGTAGCGGGATTGAGGGGGGTTTGTGTCCCTGTTCATGACATCAAATGAAGCCTGCGTGAATTTTGTTATGACATTTGGTGCAAAAATATTTCGTTGATCTCCTGAATAACACTAACTGAACGACGCGACAGAATGGGGGGGGGGGACCTGCGAATGCAAGGTGAATAGGTGCAGATGTATGCCAGCGCCAAGAGATGATCGATGGTGCGGTTTGGTTGGAGAAGCGTGGAGGAAGTTGAGATATGTGTTTGGATTTCGGGTTGCAAATGAATGGTGTTGGGATGGAGATGAAGAGGAGCAGATGAGAAGGTAATGGTGATCGCTGTTTCGAATTACGTGGAAAAACATGGGAGAACGTGGGGTGTTTAGGATTGGGAATGGCCATGATAATGAGGAGCTAGTAATATGGTTTTAGAATGGGGAAGAAGGATACACTGATTACGTGCGGGTGCGAACTTAAAAGGGTGGGCAAGGCCGAATTTATATGTTGAGGGTTGTTTTTAAAATGACTTAAGTTTATTTTAATTTAAAATAGGATATAAACTTGTAAAACTCATAACCGGTACTTACGTTACCAGAATTTCGCAAATTTGGATCCGTTGGGATCGTAGAGTCGAAAGCTGTGCACTGGGACTCATCTAGAGCGATTTAGAGCTCATTTGAATTTATGGCATAATAAATGCCTGAACCGATGTATGGAACATTAGCCGTTATTCAACGATTAACAACCAAGGTGTGTAACTCACTAACTCTATCCTGTTTTATAATTTTATAGATGTTATTTAATATTGATAAAAACGATTGAATGTTGTATGTGATGGTTAATTTGGATGATTTGTTAGTTAATTGGCTGGAATTATATATACCGTTATATATATATAACATTGTTTAAATATTGATTCTGTTTATTATAATATTTCATGTTGATATGAAATTAGTGTTATTTGTGTTGATTAACGTCTGTGGATGTAGGGAAATAGGTTGGAGGGATCCAACTGGATTCCTCAACAATTATATTGTTGTTTTTCATATATTGTATTATATGATGTCGCAAATAATCTGTGGTTGATTATTGTATGTTTAAACAACATTGACCTGAAATAATCGGTATATAACTACCATAAGATATATTTGAATATATTGAAAAGAGAATTTTAGTTTTAAAAAGGATAATCTATTTTGAAATAGAAATTGAATTTCGAATGGAGTAGAATATAATAACTTGTTTTAATTATATTAAAACAAGAAGTTTGAATTATCAAATGTTAGAAATTTAAAAAATGGATTTAATTATTAACAAATAATTTGAAAATATAAGATGAATTTATAAAGGGCGGATTGGTTAATCATTTCAAACGGAAACAGTGAAATTTATTTAGATGTTCGAAGTGTAAAGATAATTGAAATAAACATATAAGGAATAATAATTTTATTTTGACTACGTCGAATATTATAAAGATAACTTATTTTAAAAATTATAGATTACGAAAAAACTTCGAAATTTACGAGATAGTTAACATTTGGTTTAAAAGCCAATAGTTTATAATCGAATGTGTAATCGAGATTTAGTTATAAATTTGATATATAATTAACAAGAAACTGATTTATAAATGGAGTTTATAAAGTGAAATAAGAATATGAATTTATAAAAGAACTAGAGAGATGGGATTTTAAACTGTAATGATAAACTATTTAAATCAAGATCTGATTTAATAAACTGAGATCAAATTTCTAAAAAAAAATAATATTCACTTTATAAAGTGAATAATGATTTTAGAACAAACATGTTGCAAGATTTAAATGGTTATAAAAGGAAATGATTTGGGTAAACAATTTTGTAAATAAGAAGTTAAGAATGGAGTTAAGGAAACTAGAAAATGACTGGAGATTAGTTATGCTGAATGGGTTTCTAAGTATCGATCTGATGTTGGTTTCAGCCCTCGAGGTTGTTACTTAGGGAGTTGTTCTCTTACTAGTTTACGGTTAGGGACTGATGGATAATGATGCATGAATATGGTATGGAAATGTTTTCCAATGTTAATAGCGTGTTTTTTCGAAATAGGAGAATATAAAGAGTTGTGAATACATGGAAATGTTTGCCAAAAAAATCATGAGAAGTAAGACGGGTTTTAAGAAATAAATGGGAATTTGGGAAATAAAATGACGATTGATCGGTAATATTTCCATTTGGGAATATGACCGTTGTTTGTACTCATGTTTTCCTTTGATAGTTAAATAACAGACTATTAAAGTTTTTGACCATTTCTGTGTCAATATGGAGAGACCGGGATTAGATTTATTATCTGAAAACCACTCCATATGGGCATTATCGTTTCAAATCAAATATATCGAAGACAATTGAAGATGGAGTTTATGCAAGGGTTATTCTAGCGATCCTAGATAGAAATTGCCTAAAATGGGTTTACAGAATAATGCCTTCGATTTGTCCAGTCCCAGGACAACATGTATAGACGAATATCTTACAGAGTGCATCTAATAGATCGCGTAAGTTGATCTCTTCAAACGTATTTACGTTTGTGGCGGATAAATTCGTTTCTTTTAGCTTATACTCGTGGTATTTTTGGGGAAATCAATTTATGATTTGGCGGGTATGACGATGTGGCAATTAAAGTGAATATAGATGTGATCTGTATAATTGTACGTTATGACCTCAAGCCTCATCAACCGGGAAATGACAAAAATCGAGCTGGCAGCTTGTCTAGGTGGGTTGCACCCATTTAGGTTATATTGTCACCATCTAGAGAATATTCATATTTTCTACTTCTTTCGCTTCTTTATCTCCTGGGGACGGTTATGTTGGTATACCAACCGTAAGGTGATAATATATTCGGAACATTCAAGCGAAATAAATGGCCGGTCATGTGTGGCTAAGTTACAAGATGTTCTTATTGAACTCCAATGTATCGTTTCTAGAGTACACTGATCGGAAGGTGGTTCCATGCCTTGTCATAGTTGGAAATCCATTACCTAATAAGAGCCGGCAGTTTTTGATTGTACATTATATATGTAGAACGTGAGATGAAAGCGTTCTGCTAGATTTCTATTTACTTGATTTAGACATTGTTATAATATCAGAAAATATTGATCTTAAGAAATATTTTGGGTTATCGTAAGGTAAAAACCGTTTGTGTTTATGTGTGGATTGGTCTTATGATTATCATTTCTTTTAAAAGGATTTTAAAAGTTAAACTTAGTGATTAGAGTTTACTCATACCAGTCACATGACTGACCCTGAATTTATTTTGTTTTGTTTTCCCTAAAATCTTGGGTGCCCAAATTTGTATGGCAATTTAGTAGTCGAGATTTACAGATATACTTGGAGGAGCTTAGAGCGGGAGGCTTCAACATTAGTTATATATAGAGTATATTCGCGCTGTGATGTTATGTGTTATACTGCTATATATATATAGTTATAGTTTTGTATTTTAAAAATTGTTATATAATATATTTATTTGTTCCACTGTGAGATTCGTGTTTACTCTGATTCTGTTTGTTTGTGATCTTCTTCTTCTTCTTCTTCTTCTATTCTAACTTTCTTTCTTTCTATTTCTCACCCTCTAACTTCTTTCTATTAATGATCTGGTATTTCCGAATCTTGAATAGTCAACATGGTTTGTCGTGTTAATTTTCATGGTCGAAAATCCCTTGGTCATTACAATTACCTGACCTTTTGTCTCGGCTATCAGAAGCACTACAGGATGACATGACTTGGTCATTGCGTGGCTAAATGAATTAAAAGTATCGTATGAATACCAAGAAGCAAGTCCTAACAGAGTTGTGCAAGTACGATTATCCCATATCATAAAAATAGCTCTCCGATAGCCAAGTGTTTGGAGATCGTTATAAACCGCCTTCAGGGATCAATATGTATCCCCACATTCCAAGCTGCTCAACAAAATATCTAAGTCATTCTAGATCGGTACAATTCCCTAAAGACATTTGAGATCAGTACAACTCCGCGAAGACATCCGAGATTAGTAAAACTTGAATCAGCAAGAAATCTTCAGGTGTTGCTAGATCGGTAAAAAACATGAGGAGATGTTGGGTTTGGTGTGAATCATAGGATACTCCAGGGATTGATGAGAATCATGGTATGGTGCGGGTTCAGTGTGAGTCACGAGAACTATAAGGGATCACAAAAATCCCCGATCTTCACTATTTCACACCAATCTTCAAATCCTTTGGAATCCCGATCTACGATGTAACTTCCCATCAAAATTCAACTAAAGACGAAATGGAGAAAGAGGAAGATGTCTACGAACCCAATGACCCAAAAGACAAGGCATTAGGGATTAGTACCAATTCCGCCCATGTCTTGTCCTGGGCTTTGGGCCGCCTCCCTAAACCTCTTCCCACACACCTACTCACCTTCCCACCATCTCTCCGCTTATAAGCAGCCCCATCCAGCATTGTGAAGAGGACTTTTGGAATTTTGGATCTTTCGAACCTTGAAGGAACTTAGGACTGTTGATATAGTGACCCGAATTTTCAGTCAATTTAAATTATGGTTTTAAATAAATATAAAGGGATTAAAAAAAATTAAATATAAAATCAAGACCTAAAAGTTATTGGAAATGATTCTAAATTTACTTCGTATTATAAAATATTTAAAATAATGTTATTGGATTTTTAAAATGATAATTAAAAAGAATATTTTAAATCAATAATTCAGTACTATTTTAAAGGCTAAAAATAAGACCATTTTTCAAATGGTCTCGGAATTCAATGAAACTAGGTTCATTGGAACCATTGGAACCATATCTATGAAAGATAGCAGGGTTTCAAATTTTGTACCAATCGGAACTAGCAAGTGATCATGCAAGTAGAAACAAGTTAGCGTAGTGTAATAAATAAGGTAATTAATCACCATGGATTAGCACTAATCCTAAGGGCCATGGAAATTAGATAACACACCATCAGAGCACATGGCACCATTCCGCATATCACCCTTTCGTACATTTCCCCTTCCTATATGTGCATGAGCCTAAGGTAGAAAATCACTTCATTTTCATTTGCTTCCTTCTAATTTTCTCCTCCTTCCTCCATTTTTCTTTCTTCCTCACCCTACCTCTCCCCACCCATCGACCACTATCCCCTCCCAGCCCCATTACTGCCGGTGAAAGCCACCCTCACCTCCCCTTGGCCCCACAAACTCCAAGCTCTAATCTTTCTCTCCAAAAACCACGTTTAGCTCCTCTTTAATTTTTATACTCCACATACCAAGCTTCTACCTTCACCAACCACCACCATCACCCCCTCTGGTCTCTCCTTATCCATGCAAGTCCTCCCTTCTGTCCACATCATCCCATGGGTCCCACCTCAAGCTGTGAGCCCTAGGACCCAAAAACCCCACCTTTTCTCCTTTCTACAACTAAAGACCCAACCTTTCTTCCTTCAACTCAAGTTAAAACCTATATAAACATATATATGTTGATTGTCTAGAAGTGTTGTGTGTAATGTTCATTTAGTTGCTAGCAAAGTTGCCGAGACATAAAAACCTTCCTTTGAAGTTAAATGGAGTGGAATAACTATTAAGAGCATTTATGGCTCACGTTTGAATTACTATGTTTATGTATATGGTTACCGATGTTGTATATTTGAATTGAAAGTGATTATATGCTTATGTGATTAATGTTGTATGTGGTTAAAGTATGAATGTGAATTATTGAAGTGGGTTTGTAATTTACATTGTAACGTAAGTGATTTGGAAGTTGGAACCCTAAATAAAAGGTTGGTTAAATTAAATGATAACTTGGTTGACATGTTTCATGTACATTTGGTTGAAAACAAAATATTTGCAAGTTAATGTTTAGGTTTCTAAGTGATTAAGTAATTAACAATGAGGTTTGGATAATTATAGTATACAAAATGACATATACATAGTGAAAAAGGTAGTTGAAATAATTACCTGAATGACAAGTACATGGAACAGGGATGAATAGTAACATTTATTTATATTGGCGCAACTCTTGTCAATATAAACATGACATGGGCAGACCATTTTATATGGTGTATATTGATGATTTGTGACAAGGGTTGGCTAGTGAATCATAGCTAATTAATTATTAACAATAGTTAATATTTTGGTTGAAAAGTGGGTTGGAAAATTGTTTAAGTGTTAATGACCATGACACTTAGGATAACAAGGTCATATTATGATAGTTGATATTGGTAAATGTTAATTGAATATAAATTGAATATTAATGACATGTTAAACCCATGTAATTTGAACTATATGGTAGTTGATTACGTTTTATTCCAAATTGGGATTTAATTGAATATTTTATTACAAAAAATATCAAGTGAAAAAAAAGTTTGAATTCTAAACGACTTGGAAAGATAGTATAAGCAATTACCTATAGTTTTCGTAAAGGTTGAAAATTTATTTGAAAAAGTTTTCAAGTAATTAAGGCATGTTTCAAATTTAAATTTAAAAGTGAATAGTAACTTTGAAAACTGAAGTTCGGTTTGGATGTCCAAAAAAGGTTTTTACTCGATTTTATTATCCAAACTCCTTATTTATTTTTACAATGGACTTCAGGAAAGTTTGGAGTTCAAAACAAAAAGTTTGAAATATAATATTATATTAATAATTTGAATAATGTTATAATATTTAAATAATGGAATATTTGGACTTGAAGTTGATTATTGAAAATGTAGTTTTCGGAAATTAATATTTTTTTATATAATTAATAAACTGTTTTATAGGCAATTCGACTTGGTTTTAAATACAATTTGAAATTTGGTTTGAATAGAATTAGTCACGCAGCGGTAGTTTGCGAATTTCAACCATTGATTTCAAATTGAGGTATCAGGAACCCAACCGTTGGGATTTTTCCAAAATGGAAAACTTTTGGTTCAAAATGAAAAGTGCTTTCAAATGAATTGTAAAATTTTGTAATCCAATGGTTAGATTTTTGGATAAATTCAATTCAAATTTGAATTAAAACAGCGCTAGTGACCCGAAATTGGATTTTAAAGAAATGAGCTATTTCTAAATTATTAAAAATTGGAGTAAATTATGATAAATCATAACAAATGATCTGAAAGAGATTTGAATGGAATATACTAAGTTTGGAAATTTTAAAAACCTATTTTCTGAAAATGAGTTGTTTCAGCAACACTATTTGCGATGGTTATTGGAATGATTTAAAATAAAAGGTTTTGAGATAACCAGTTATATCCAAGTGATTTGCAAACATATCCAAAGGATTAGGATGAAGTTCTAAGATATACTTGGGCTTTGAAAAGTTTAAACCAAGGCTAAGTTTTCCAAATAAAATTGGAACTGAATGGGAATCGATTTGGTTCTAGTTGAGATAAGTCTCTATAGATGAAGAACTTTACTATTTAAGGAATTTAAAAGGGTTTGCCGGTATTCCATTTATAGTATTAGTCCCATATTGGAATTTATTTCGATTGTGAGGGGATATGACTTTCGTAAAGATTTCATTGAAATTGAAGTAGGATTTTTTAGTTTATCGTGAACAATGTTTTAAAATAACTTTTATTCTTTAACCCAGTAAATGGAAATTTGATTTCCCAAGTAAAGTTGAAGTTAGGTCTTTATTTAATTTAATTATAAAGATTTAATGAAAGTGTTTTCCTTAGCAAACAATAACGGAAGCAAAAGTTTAAGAATCGCTTGAAAGAAGATAAGCGTGTTTTACGTAAAGATAAGATTGAATCTTAAATAAGACTTTGGGATAAAAAGAAGTTGGAACTTGATTGTTTATCTTTGAGTTGGGTGATCTTCTGGGTGCTTGATCTGGTGTTGGTTTAGGCCTTCGGGGTTATACACTTGATAGGTTATTCTCTCGATGTTGTGCAATCGAGAATTAATTCTAGTCGATGAGTGGTTTTTCTCTAACAATATGTTTAAGAAACCATAAGTGAGGTTTTTGGATAAAGATATGATCAATGGAAGATAAAGTAATCTACCCTAATCAATGATCCATGAATGGGTTGGACTAGGTAAATATGTTTTCCCGAAAAGATAAGACTAAATAATCATTAGGGATTGTTTGGAAGATTCAACCCTAGATTTAAATTAGGCAATCGCTAAAGAATGATTGGAGTAAAAGAATATTCCTAAAATGGAATAAGACTCATGATACCTTGTATAACTTTATTGATTTTAAAGATGCGCTTGTTTTCCCGAATGACCTGGTTTCAACCCATTGTGAATAACTATGCGACGTGATAAGAGCAATTGAAAATGGCGATGACTGTACTTGAAGACCGGAGACCTTCACATTGGGAGGATTTCTCATTGATTCCTTGGGTGGCCACCTAATTGCGGGGTTATATTGTGACGGCAATATTACCGTACTTGAATCAATTCAGTTTCCAAGGGCTTTCGCATCCAGGCGGTGTCGTGGAATAAAGCACCTTCGGTTTCATTCACAACCTAGAACAAACTTGTAAATGGATGTGTGTCTGACATCGTATTTTACAATGTAACCAATTAGTTACTATTGATGTTATATGAGTTGGTGGCAGAGAACTACTCTCTTAGCTTAACATCCTCCTCTGAGACTTATGTACTTAGAGGGTTATATATTAATAGACACCGATCATATGTTGTGAATTGACATGTGTCATGCTAAGTGCTAAGCCGATCAATTTTTTTGTTGAAAAGCATAGCTTTGTGGATGATGACCAAAGCATGGAAGATATAAAATCGCTTTGTGTTGAAAAATGACTTTAGAGCTTTACAACTCGTGAATGGGCGAAAACAGGATGATGGACCACAAAGATAAGGACATATTTTTCCTTCCAGTTAAATAGTGATGTTATGGTCCAGAGCCCTAGCAAGTTTAATTATGTAGACGATAGATCAATGCACCTCAGATAATGGTCGGTCACGACCGAGGGACATTATGTTCAAGTAAAATTTCAACCATCTCGTTAATGCTGGTTGGCTTTGCCACTCGGAAGGATCATTTGTTGAGTCCTAGGACATCCCCCTAGTGTTGTTCCGAATGGTTAAGGAAGATCCTTTTCCTCGGTCAATGCTGGAATCCAACTTCCAATACGAGCTTTGCATTTTCAGATGTAACCTAATAGCCAACATAATGGGATAAGGCATTATGCGAGCTAAAATTTATACATTTACTTTCGAAAATGATTTCCATACTTAATAAAAATAATAGTATCAAAAAATATTTTTTTTACGAATATCAAGCATGTTTGGTTATTATAAGGTAAAACTCTCTCCTTTGGTATGCGTTTGCATATTGTGATGGAACATAAGTCTTATAATAGCTTCATTTTACAAAAGCATGAATTTTGAAATTTTTTAAATGATTGTATGATATGGGTTATAATTTGTTTTCTAGTTCTCAAGCCGGTTAATTCAAGCCTGGCCCGAGTGTTGTCGCTCGGGTTAGACCCAAGTTATTTCAGGTTTAAACAGGTGGATGAGGAGTTTCTAGTTGATTCAGAAAAGGTAGAGTTCTTCATTAGATGGCAAGGAATATTCTACTATCTGTACTTGGATGTTATGAAAGGATGATGTAACGATAGTGTTTATTTCTATCTGTGGAATGTTTAATTCAGATAGTATAAATGTTTTCCGCTGTAAAAGTTTTCATTGTAAAGATATATATATATATTGAATATCATATTTAGTTCTGTTATGTTGTGTTTGCTCTGATAAAACCCCGATGAATCCAAGTTTGTGATATTTTATTTTTCCGATACATGAACACCGTGGATGTGTTTAGTATCGACGACCGAAGGTCGAAAATTTATTTTATCGGAAGACTTTCAGATGACTCTTACCTTTTGGACTGAACTTGTATGGTTTATAGTCGGTCCAGAATGCGGGTGGATTCGGGTCATCATAGTGTGGTATCAGAGCTTTGGTTTAGCGATAAACCTTATCAGTAGTATCCTAGGGCAAGTGAATCATTAGAGATAGGATCAATGATGCCCTTGAATGTGTTGAGAGAATTATTTATATATGAGAGATGTATTAGTAGTTTTGGTCTTTAAAGTAATAAGTATTTTTGTAAAAAAAGGGGATCATGTTTTGATAAAACAAAGTTAAAATTTCAGAAGTTAATCAACTAATTAATTACTGGATGTGATGTATTGTAACTAATTTAACTAATTAAGGGATGATTATAAACTTAAAATATTGGATCATAGTAAGTAAACAAAATTTTCGGCAATTTTGGACAGTAGATAAATTTTGACACATATTAGGTTGAAATTTATAAAGGAAGTTATTTTCACGATTTTGGACAGTGAATATACATGAAACTCATCTGTCATTTAATTCAAAAAGATTATCAGAAAAGTATAGGTTTAAATGGGTTAGTTTAAAATTGTTAACTAATTAGAAGCTCTTTGTTTTAAATTGTAGAGGGGTAGAGGTAGAGGTGGAGGTAGTGGTAAGCAGCTGTCTGTTCTTCGATATTAGGCTCAATTTTGGGAGCCTTCTCCATCCACTAGTTCTTTTGATGATACACAGGATAATAGTTATTATAACTCATCCAGTCATAGCAGTAGTGACAAGTATCTCTCTAACGCTACATCAGCATATCAACCCATAGGACTTATAAATTCCGAATCTTACCAGCATGTACCCCCATGGAGTCATACTCTGTGCAGCTTGAGGACTCGAGCAATTATGATGATTGGATGTTTATGGAAAATGAAGGGGTTGATTTAGATTCCGAGGGCCATATCACCGTGGATGGTATGGTACCGGGACCACCTGTAGTAGAGATTCAGCCTCCCCTATACTAGAGATCATACCCGACTTTATCCTCAAGGCGATCGACGAGGATTCCGAGCCAACACTACTTGAGATACCACACCTAGAGATGTTCGAGTCTTTATTGGACATAGCACTGAAGTTCGATGAAGAGATCAATCCCGGGATGGAGCTAGAGGTAGGGGAAAATGGTTATGGTGGAGATGATGAGATAGAGCCAGAGATGGAGTTGGAGGAAGACGAGGACGGCTATGACGCCGATAATGAGGAGGAATTTATGTATGGTGATCCCGACGACTTTCACACAGATTAGATTTTGGTACCTGGATGGGATGGTTGAGATGAGCCTAATTTGGATGACTGGGTAGACCAGGAGCCAGAGGAGATCACTGTCTCTGGGCCCCTCTGTGCATGACTCTGACGATGGTTAGGCAGCCGGATGTTAGTTAGTTTCATTATGGTGGTATTATATGTATGCATAGTTAGCTTCGTTCTGGTTTAGTACATGCACTTAATATATATTTGGAGCTTAATACAATTTTTTATAGGCCACCTCAAGTTCAAGGGTTGGTATAGATGCATATACGTGGCTTATACCTTAAGTGGAACTTTACATTGGGGTATGGGTTATGTCTATGATATAGATGATATTTTGGTTATAATATATTGATATATGATATGACATGAATTTTTTTGGTTATATAACACTATCTAGCACTCTTTTCTTTTCTTCGTCTTCGATTTCAAGGACGAAATCTTTCTAAGTAGGGAAGATTGTAACGACTCGAATTTCAATCAATTTAAAATATGGTTCAAAATACAGATAAAAGGATTTTAAAATGTTTAAATATAAAATCAGGACTTAAACGTTATTGGAAATTAATTCTAAATTTATTTTATTTTATAAATAGTTAAAACAAGATTATTGGATTTTTAAAATGATAATTAGAAAGAATATTTTTAAATCGATAATTCAGTACTATTTTAAAGACCAAAAAGTAGATCATTTTTAAACGATCTCGGAATTCAATGAAACCAGATTCATTGGAACTATAAGTGTGAAATATAGAAGGGTTTCAAATTTAATACCAATCAGAATTCGTATGTGGTCGTGGAGTAGAAACAAGTTAGCATAATAAAACAAATAAGGCAACTAATAACCATGAATTAGCACTAATCATGAGGGCCATGGAAATTAGATAACACACCATTGGAGCACATGTCACCCTTCCACATGTCACCCTTCCATGCATTGCGCTTTCTTATATTTACATGAGCCTAAGGGAGAAAACCACTTCATTTTCATTTGCCTCCTTCTCATTTTTTCCTCCTTCCTCCATTTTTCTTACTTCATCACCCTACCTCTCTATACCCGTCGGCCACCACCCCTCCCCAGCCCCATCACTACCAGGGAAAGCCACCCCCACCTCCCCCTTTAGTCCTACAAACTCCAAGCTCCAACCTTTCTCTCCAAAAACTTCTTTTAGACCCTCTTTTAATTTTTATACTCCACATACCAAGCTTCTACCTTCACAAACCACCACCATCACCTCCCCTAGCCTCCTCCTGTCCATGCTAGTCCTCTCTCTGTCAACGTCAGCCTATGTGTCCCACCCTATGAACCTAAAAAACCACACCTCTTCTCCTTTCTACAACTAAAGACCCGACCTTTCTTCCTTCAACTCAAGTTAAAACCTATATAAATGTATATATGTTGATTATCTAGACGTGTTGGCTGTAACATTCATTTAGTTGCTAGCAAAGTTGCCGAGACATAAAAATCCTTCCTTTGCAGTTAGATGGAGTGGAATAGCTATGGTGAGCATTTATAGCTCATGTTGGAATTACTATGTTTATTTATATGGTTACTGAAGTTGTATGTTTGAATTGCAAGTAATTATATGCTTATGTGCTTAATATTGTATGGGGTTAAAGTATGAATGTGAATTGTTGAAGTAGGTTAGTAATTTACATGGTAATGTAAGTGACTAGCAAAGTTGCCTTTGGAGTGCAAAACAGATATAATACCATTGGCTTCTTCTCACGATGTTGTTCGTCGTTCATTACATGTTCGCTTGCATTAGAGTTCTTCTCCATTTATTGCTTTTGGTCGAGGTGATAAACTAGATGTAAGAAAAAAATACGGATTAATGCCTTATTTAGGATTGGACCAAAACCATCCAAATTTAGCTTGTAATTGTTGAGTTTACCAAAGGGAAAAAGTTTCAATTTCATTGGAAATAAAGTGATTTGGAATATGGAACCCTAAGTAAAAGGTTGATTAAATTAGTTGATAACTTGGTCAACATGTTTCATGTACAATTGGTTGAAAACAAAATATCTGCCCGTTAATGTTTGGGTTGCTAAGTGAGTAAGTAAGTAACAATGAGGTTTGGATAATTATGGTATCCAAAATGACATATATGTAATGAAAAAGGTAGTTGAAATAATTACTTGAATAAGAAGTACATGGAACGGGGGTGAATAGCAACATTTATTTATATTTGCGCAACTTTTGTCAATATAAACATGACATGGTAGACAATTTATTTGCTGTATGTTATTATGTTTTGACAAGGATTGGCTAGCGAGTGATAGCTAACTAATTATTAACGACAATTAATATTTTGGTTGAAAAGTGGGTTGGAACAATGTTTAAGTGTTATGACCTTGACACTTAGGCTAACAAGGCGATATTATGATGGTTGATGGTTTGTAAATGTTAACTGAATTTTAATGACAAGTTAAAACCATGTAAGTTGAATTATATGGTAGTTGATTGAGTTTTATTCCAAATTTGAATTTAACAGAATATTTTATTAAAAAATATCAAGTGAAATATAAAAGTTTTAATTCTAAATCCGAAAAGATTTGGGAAGATAGGTTATCAATTACGAATAGTTTTTGTAAAGAATGGAAATTTATTTTAAGAAATCTTTAAGTAATTAAGGCATGTTTTAAATTTAAATTTAGAATTGAATAGTAACTTTGAAAAGTGAAGTTTGGTTTGGATATTCAGGAAAGGTTTTAACACGATTTTATTATCCAAACTACCTTATTTATTTTTATAATGGACTTTAAGAAAGTTCGGAGTTCAAAAGATAAAGTTCGAAAAATAACATTATTTTAATGATTTAAATAATATTATAATATTTAAATAATGGAATATTTGGATTTGAAGTTGAATATTGGAAATATAGTTTTCGAAAATTATTATGTGTTTTATATAATGAATAAACAATTTTAGAGGCAATTCGACTTGGTTATAAATATAGCTCGAAGTTTGGTTTGAATAGAACTAGTCGCGTAGCGGCAATTCGCGAATTTCGACCATTGACTCCAAATTGATGAACTAGGAGATCCAATCGTCGGATATTCCCAAAATGAAAAACTTTTAATTCAAAACAAAAAGAGATTTAAAATGAAATGTAAAGTTTTATAATCCAACTGTTAGATTTTAGGATAAGTTCAAATCAAATTTGAATAAAAACAACGTTAGTGACCCGAAATTGGATTTTAAAGAAATGAGTTATTTTTATATTATTAATAATTAGAATAAATTATGATAAATCATAACAAATGATCTGAAAGAGATATAAATGGAATATACTAAGTTTGAAAAGTTAAAAAACTATTTTTTGAAAATGAGTTGTTTCAGCAACATTATTTGCGTTGGTTTTTGGAACTCTTTACAATAAAAAGGTTTGAGATAACCAATCATGTCCAAATGATTTGCAAACATATCCAAAGGATTAGAATGGAGTTTTAACATATAATTGGGCTTTGAAAAGTTTAAACCAAAGCTAAGTTTTCCAAATAAAATTGGAATTGAATGGGAATCGATTTTGTTCTAGTTGAGGTAAGTTTCTATAGATGAAGTCCTTTAGTATTTAAGGAATTTAAAAGGGTTTTCCATTATTCCATTTATAATATTAGTACGATATGGGAATTTATATCGACTGTGAGCAGATATGACTTTCGTAAAAATTTCATTGAAAATGGAAGTAGGACTTTTGGGTTTATCGTGATTTTTTTTCCAGAATAACATTTGTTCTTTAACCCAGCTAAAGGAAAGATGATTTCCTAAATAAAAGTTGAAGTTTAGTCTTTATTTAATTTGATTGTAAAGATTTATTGAAAGGGTTTTCGCTAGCAAACGACAACGGAAGCAAAAGTATAAGAATCTCTTAAAAGAAGATAAGCATATTTTCACGTAAAGATAAAACTGAATCTTAAATTAGATTTTGGGGTAAAGAAAGAAGTTGGAACTTGATTATTTTATCGTTAAGTTGGGCGATCTTCCGGGTGCTTGATCTGATGTTGGTTTAGGCCTTTGGGGTCATACACTTGATAGTTTATTCTCTCGACGTTGTGCAATTAAGAATTAATTCTAGTTAACGATGGTTTTTCCCTAATGATATGTTTAAGAAATCGTTAGTGCGGTTTTGGGATAAAGACATAATCAATGGAAGATAAAGCAATGTACTCTAATCAGTGATATGTGAATGGGTTGGGATTGAGTAAATATGTTTTCTAGAAAAGATATCACTAAATAAACATTAAGGGTTGTTTGAACCCTAGATTTAAGTTCATATAACATTAGAAATCTTTTAAGGACAATGGATGCTTGTGGATG
Organism: Allium sativum; assembly: GCA_030737875.1. Lineage (NCBI taxonomy): Eukaryota > Viridiplantae > Streptophyta > Magnoliopsida > Asparagales > Amaryllidaceae > Allium > Allium sativum. The sequence goes on from CM060926.1 coordinate 472,890,144, forward strand.
ATGGATGGTAGGATACATTCTTCTTAACTTGAAGATTTCGGGGACGAAATCCTTTAAGGAGGGGAGAATGTAACACCCCGTAATTTTAAAACATGACATAAGAGATAATTAAAGAATACTTAATTTTTATAAGAAGAGTTAAAGGAAATGGGCTGCGCCATTTCGTTCATCTCGGAATTATTCTTGGAATAGAGTCCGAGTTTGCGTAAATCGGATATCGTATGATGAAGTTATGAAGCTTAGAAGATTTCAGTTTAAAGCAGAATTTTTTTAAATAATAATTAAATAACAAAACTGTTCAAAAATCAAAATTTAGACAAAGAGGGCTGAGCGGGAAATTTTCGGCGCGTGGGTGTCAACCCCTCCAGGGAGTGTCGACATGGGTTTCAACCCCCTCCCCCATGGGGTGTCAACAAGGGTGTCGACCCCCCCTATAGGGGTGTTGACCCCATTGGCCCAGATCTGGCCTGACGTGTTTTATGGTGGATCTGATGATGTGTTTTTCCGGTTTGGATGGTTCAGATGGTTCCTAATCTAATCTAAGTGTCCTAATTCACCTAGAGCATATATAAAATATCCCTAAACCTAATCCTAATCTCATTGTTTTCATCCATGGCGCCTCCATGCTACTCTAATCTAAATCAAATCTAGCCTCTCTTCTCCACCAAAGCAAATCAGAATAGGAGTATTCAAATTAGAAGATCAGATCTTCAAATAATCAAAGTAGAGATTATTCAAGATCAGATTTACTACAACAACGCCTAATTCTCTTTTCTAAGAATCCTATCGCTATGAGTCTATGTTACTTTCACATATAATTAAATCAAAAAGTAATTGTGATAGGATCGTAAATTGGATCTAATGTATATGCCTATGACTGAAATGATTCTTATCAAGCTTGTAAATCATTATCTTTCAAATTCATACCTATAAATCTATCATATGCCTTTCTGATCCATTTTATCATTATATGCCTATTTATATTTCATATGCATGTTCTTATGTTTATGCCAGTTTTGATGTTTTGATTCTCTTCCCTTCTTCTTTTCCTTTTTCTTTATGAGATTAGGCTAACTTCGAGACTAATATATTGCGTTGAGATTTATGTATGAATAACATTGGAATGATTGGGAAAAGTTTGGGAAATATGCAATAAGATGATATTTGGCATAAATTGTTGACGAATATGGAAAATTGGTTTGGGCATAATTGAGTATGACTTGTATACATGAGATTTGGCATAAATTGTTAATAACTATGAAAACGGGTTTGGACATAATTTGGCACATGAGATTATAAACATAATTTAGATTGGAAATTATGGGTAATTGGAATATATTGTAATCCAAAGATTTGAAATTGGGACTTGAATAAAGAAAGTGATAATGAATGCCTAAGACACGAGGTTAGATTCAGATTGCGGTATAAGCCTGCCCGGAACCGCCCGACATATCCAACTACCACAATTCGGTAATCTAATGTGAGAGGTCAAAAGCAGAAACTAGATGTGTAATAATGTAAAGACATGAGGTTAGATTCGAATTGCAGTGTAAGCCTTCCCGGAACCGCCTGGCAAATCCAGCAACCGCAAAATGGTAATCTAATGTGGGAGATTTTGCAAGATTATGGTTATAATGAATTAATGAACACTTAACCCAGATAAAACATGTGATTAGGCATGGGGATAATAAAGGGTTAAGTGAGTAACATGGGTAGCATGTGAAATATAATAAAAGCACTTAACCAAGATGAGATATGTGATTAGACATGGGGATAAAGAGGGGCTAAGTGGGAATTCCTAGTGGGAACCATGCTTAGGAGGGAAGCTAGTGTCAAGTGGGTGGACTCTTTTCAACTAGTAACCTATTTTAGTATCTATATGAGCTCGAATTAGGTCGAGGGCAGGGACACACTTATTGGGGTTGATTGTAAGAGGTCAATAAAGAGTTAGCGATGGCAGTGCAAGTCCAACGGAGTCCTGTGCGTGCGTGGGTCCAGGCTGGTAGGTAAGACGATGTTGCATCGTGTAGGTATAAGTTGTGCATTTCAGTAGTATCGAGGTTGCCACCTTAGGGAGTGATACACCCTATTGTGGGACCAGCATAGGTATCTACGAGGTTAGGGAGCCGACATAATGGGGAGGGCGGTGGGTATAACTAGTGGTCGTAGGAGCAAGTGGGCACCTACAAGAGTAGCTAGGAGTACACGAAGCTACCATTATTATGATTAGTAGGGAGGGATTATCTTTTAATATGTAACTAGTATGTGGTATGGTGCAGAGCATAACTTATAGTGGCTAGGAGCGCAGTTGATGTTCTATCTTACTTAACTTGTCATATTTGCTTTTGTTGCAGTCATCTCTTATATCCAGTTTATGTTCTTATCCTGTTACTTTACTGATTATATTGTTAAAGTCACTAGACTCGCCAGACTTATGTCTGACCCCCTTTTTGTTTTGCCTCTTTTCTTTCTTTCCCCCTAGGTCCTCAGTGTAGGATTAATGAAGCTTGACTTGGATTCCTTTCTTCTTAAAGTTCTTGGAAGTGTTGAAAGTAATGCTCAGCTTTATCTCTTTTCCATTATGGCTATTTGGAGTGGGATTATGGTTTTAGTTTTATGTACTCTAATAATAATTTTGTACAAGATGGATATTTGTGTACTTGGCTTTAGTATATGGCTTTGATGTTGTAACTAGACTGTTTTTCTTTTCGGCTGCAATGAACAAATTTTGAATTTTCTTAAAGTGTCATTTTATATATCTGTCTAGTGATATTCTGTCTATACTCTTATAACACTCCATGAAAGTTAATGCATTCCCTTAGTGAGTGACATTAATGGACGTGGGGTGTTACACATGGTATCAGAGCTAAAGGTTATCGGTATAGATAAAAGATTTTGAAAATTGTTTTCAAAAGCATTTTTAGAAAGAAGTGTTTTCATAAACATGTTTTAAAGAGGGTAGTTTCAAGAGAAAAGTTTATTATGAAAACATAATCCCCAAAAATCCATATATCGATCTATCTCTTCCTTTTTCCTTTCAGCATGTCCGGGGAACCCGTTATACCCGAGAGCGTACAGATACCAGGCTGGTTTAGAAGGTATCTGGAGGCTAGGGCTATTGCCGTAGGCTCAACAGACGTTCCTCCTCCTCCAGCTACAGCCGCTCCTCCTCCTTCTCCCCGTGTAGACGCTTTTTCTAAGATATGCAAAGACTTCCATGCGATGGGTAGAAAACCATTTTATGGAACTGATACGTTTGTTGAGGTTCGGAATTGGCTCAAGGAAGTGGAGGATTTGTTTGGTATCTTTGAGATAGACGAGGGAAGAAAGGTTCATCTAGCTGCTTGGTTAATGAAGGATGAAGCTTCCTTTTAGTAGGAAGTAACTAATGGAGGACGTGAAGTGGAGATGTGGATGAATTTTAGACAAAGGTTCGAGTTGAAATTTCTTTCACAAGAGGAGGAGAGTTTATACATGGAGAGGTTCTTAGCTTTGAAACAAGGGAGTTTGTCTGTGAAGGAGTACGTTAACAAGTTTAACCAGTTAGCAAGATTTGGTATGGAACTAGTTAATACACCACAAGAAGGCCTTGAGATTTGTTAAGGGTCTAAATGAACCTTTACACGGGTTAGCTATGTCCCACATTCCTATGGGGGCTACTTTCGAGAATCTTGTTGATATGGCGTTGATACATGAAGAGGAGAAAGGTGCTAATGTAGATAAGGCACAGGATAAGAAAGGGGATCCAATGAAGGCACAACAACAACAAAGGAAGGGCGGTAAGGATAACAAGGGTTTAGAGAAAAGGAGGTGTCACAATTGTGGAATACCTGGCCATTTGAAGAAGGACTGTGGAAAGAAGAAGAAGACGGGTTACTTCCAATGTGGTGAGGCAGGACATATGATTAAAGACTGCCCAAGGAGGCAAGGACAAGGGCAAGGAAAGAGGACAGGATCTACTTCTGGAGGGCAAGTTCGTGCTCTCATGACACCTAGACAAGAGAGAGGTAGAAACATTTCTGATGAAAGTTTGATTTTCATTTTCGATCATCCTATACGTACTTTGTTTGATTCTGGTGCTTCACATTCTTTTATATCTGCTTTTGTTATTATGTCTCTGCACCTAGATACTAGTATAGTAGTGGATCCCATTGTTGTCTCAAATCCTATTAGGGATACGGCTCATCTTTCTATGTTATGTCGAGATTTGAGAATATATGTGTATGGCCTTAAGTTCGAATGCAACGCTTATGTGCTTTGCTTCACGGGCTATGGGTTGATTCTAGGAATGGATTGGCTAGCCAGGTATGGTGACATTCTCGATATCTTATGCGATCCTAAGGGTTTTTCTATGCTTAGCTAGCTAGAATCTCTTGACACATCTATTGATGATTTGCAATCTGTTCGTGTAGTCCGTGAGTATGTAGATGTCTTTGAGGAGGTTAGGGGCTTACCTCCAAAACACGAGATAAATTTCCGTATATATTTGGTGGACAATGCAAAGCCAGTTGCATTGCATGTGCGCCACATGGCTCCAAAAGAAAGGAGGGAGATTAGTGTAACAACCCGTAAAATGCGAGCCAGTTTGAAATTTTTATTTTGGCAATTTTAGCGAATTTTGAATATTTAAAATGAATTATTTTAAATAATATCGACGAAAATTTATTTTGAATATAATTCGAACGTATATATTATACGCGTCGTCGTTAGAATATAAATATTTATATATAATTATAAATAGAATTGAAAATGGCGCGGTAGTTCGATAATTCGATTTCAAACTTCAATTGAATGTACCGGGTGCAAACCAATCCGGATTTTAGTGAAACCAAAAATAATAGGATCTATTCGTGAATATCTTTCCAACGAATCCGAAAAATCAAAAGTTCGTAGCGGGAATCAAAAGATATGTCCAGTTGAAAATTAGAAATAGTCGCTGTGGAATTTATATATATTTTTATATATATAAGGCCCTTAAAAATAGCAATTTTGCAAACGACCTCGGATTTCGACGAAACCACTTTTGTTGGGTCCGCAGTGTAAAGTTATTGCTAGATTTCAAATTTCATAATTTTTCGAATCAATATGTGAGCGTGGTAAAGGAAAACGTGTTTTGACCATTTCAGTTGATTTTAATCGACTGGGAATTGGCCATTTTTCAAACGGTCTCGGAATTCGACGAAACTAGTTTTGTTAGGACCGTATCGTCAATACGAAGCTAGAAAATATTTTTCGGGAATTTTTCTAGTTAGTATGTGACCCCGGTAATTTGAAATGTACGTTTAAAATTCAATATAGTGATTTAAATGTAAATTCAACGGAAACTAATTGAAACGATCGAATCAGCTTACGATACAAATCCCATTGTGTTCGGAATGGGGGTGAAACGCTACGGGCGACAGGCGGTGGGCCTCGATTAGAGGTCGTATGTAAAAGTCAACTTTTTGAATTTTAAAATAATAAAAAAATTAATTAATTAATTTTTCTCTCTCTCCTCCCCTTTATTATTGCTCGGCCCCCCCCCCCCCCCCGATTCAAAACCCTTTCTGGAGGGAAAAAAAAAAGGACGGAGGCGGAATCCGTCGCGCCCCTAGGCGGCGCCGACCACCGCAGCTCCCCCATCGAAACCCCACCCCCCCCAGTGCCGCGGCGAGCCACCGAAGCACCCCCCCTATCGCGATGGCGTGAAACCCCCCCCCCCCCCCCCTGCTGCTGCTCGGCGACGAAGAACCCCCCCCTGCTGCTGCTCGGCGACGAAGAAAACCCCCCCCCTCCTGTAAGTTTTTTTTCTTATTTGTTTAATTTATTTTTATGTATTTAAAAACTGATTTTAAAAAAATATTGAAAACTGATTTTTCTGAGATTTTAAAAACTGTTTTATAAAGGAATATAAAAACTGTTTTTTTTAGATTTAAAAACAGAAATTTTTATAAAGTAAAAACAGAAATTTTTATAAAGCAAAAACAGAAATTATCTATTGAACTTCGAAATAAAAATAGGATTTTTATATGTTGAACTTCGAAATAAAAATAGAATTTTTATATATTGAACTTCGATAGAAAAATAGAATTTTTATATATTGAACTTCGATAGAAAAATAGGATTTTTATATATTGAACTTCGATAGAAAAATAGAATTTTTATATATTGAACTTCGATAGAAAAATAGGATTTTTATATATTGAACTTCGATAGAAAAATGGATTTTTATATATTGAATAGCGAAGTAAAAATTCGATTTTTATATATGTAGTGGCCGCGGTCAACGAAGGTGACAAAAAGGCGAAACGATGAAGATTTCTATCAATGAAGTGCCGTGGAGCTGGATAGCTATAAGTGAGAATTTCTCACCTTTCAATTTAATTTTTCTAGTTATATATATACTAGGATGCAGACGGTGCTTAGTAGCACCCGACACCCGTCCACAGACCGTGGACTTGTTTGATTGGTTGTGTAGTTGGTTAGATTATTTGATTTGGATTGGACTGTTTTGGTGAAATGAATTGATATGATTGATGTGTGAATGGCGTGGGCCTTCACTAGACCGGGGATAAGGCTAGGCCTCGTCCCGTTTCTAGTATCGTGCCGTTATGCCGCCGGAATTTTCTAAAATATGTTAGAAAAATAAAAATATCATTTTATTGAATAAATGAATTGAATAGAAATTCATAGGTTGAAATAAAATGTTTTATCGTTTAAAAATATAATTTTTAACGTGAATATGAAAATAGTAAAGTGAACAAAATAAAATATTCATTTACAAACCGGACGGTTTGTTTATGTACACCTATTTGAAGGACATTGATTGGGACGATAAATTTTACACATCGCCCAACTGCACAACTAAAATCTGTGTTTGATTGTTTGAAACCCCACACGGGTGTTGGGATGAAATATGAATTTCACTCATCCTGATTGATTAAATATGTCGATCGATTGATTGACAGGCTGTTATAAGCGTTGAATATCTATATTTGATGCTTATACAGAGTAGTGCACTTTGGTTGATGGTTGATTATTTTCAATGTTATTATATACATGTGTTGTATGAAAATCCATATAATTAACTTTATATGGTAATTGATTGGGCCTCATTCCAATCGTGAAAATAAAGAATATTTTGATAATAAGAAATATTTGAAATAGAATATTTGAAAATAGAAATATGTGAAGCCGTGATGATTAGATTGACGCCATTTTGACGTGAACGATATTTATATCGATTTTATAACGATTTCGAAATAAATTGAATTGAAAACGATTTCGAAATGAATTGAATTGAAAACGATTTCGAAATGAATTGAATTGAAAACGATTTCGAAATGAATTGAATTGAAAACGATTTCGAAATGAATTGAATTGAAAACGATTTCGAAATGAATTGAATTGAAAACGATTTCGAAATGAATTGAATTGAAAACGATTTCGAAATGAGTTGAATTGAAAACGATTTCGAAATGAATTGAATTGAAAACGATTTCGAAATGAATTGAATTGATAACGATTTCGAAATGAATTGAATTGAAAACGATTTCGAAATGAATTGAATTGAAAACGATATCGAAATGAATTAAATTGATAACGATTTCGAAATGAATTAAATTGAAAACGATTTCGAAATGAATTGAATTGAAAACGATTTCGAAATGAATTGAATTGAAAACGACTTCGAAATGAATTGAATTGAAAACGACTTCGAAATGAATTGAATTGAAAACGATTTCGAAATGAATTGAATTGAAAACGATTTCGAAATGAATTGAATTGAAAACGATTTCGAAATGAATTGAATTGAAAACGATTTCGAAATGAATTGAATTGAAAACGATTTCGAAATGAATTGAATTGAAAACGATTTCGAAATGAATTGAATTGAAAACGATTTCGAAATGAATTGAATTGAAAACGATTTCGAAATGAATTGAATTGAAAACGATTTCGAAATGAATTGAATTGAAAACGATTTCGAAATGAATTGAATTGATAACGATTTCGAAATGAATTGAATTGAAAACGATTTCGAAATGAATTGAATTGATAACGATTTCGAAATGAATTGAATTGAAAACGATTTCGAAATGAATTGAATTGAAAACGATTTCGAAATGAATTGAATTGAAAACGATTTCGAAATGAATTGAATTGAAAACGACTTCGAAATGAATTGAATTGAAAACGACTTCGAAATGAATTGAATTGAAAACGACTTCGAAATGAATTGAATTGAAAACGACTTCGAAATGAATTGAATTGAAAACGATTTCGAAATGAATTGAATTGAAAACGATTTCGAAATGAATTGAATTGAAAACGATTTCGAAATGAATTGAATTGAAAACGATTTCGAAATGAATTGAATTGAAAACGATTTCGAAATGAATTGAATTGAATTGAAAACGATTTCGAAATGAATTGAATTGAAAACGATTTCGAAATGAATTGAATTGATAACGATTTCGAAATGAATTGAATTGAAAACGATTTCGAAATGAATTGAATTGAAAACGATTTCGAAATGAATTGAATTGAAAACGACTTCGAAATGAATTGAATTGAAAACGATTTCGAAATGAATTGAATTGAAAACGATTTCGAAATGAATTGAATTGAAAACGATTTCGAAATGAATTGAATTGAAAACGATTTCGAAATGAATTGAATTGAAAACGATTTCGAAAACGATTTCGAAATGAATTGAATTGAAAACGATTTCGAAATGAATTGAATTGAAAACGAATTCGAATTGAATTGAAAACGATTTCGAAATGAATTGAATTGAAAACGATTTCGAAATGAATTGAATTGAAAACGATTTCGAAATGAATTGAATTGAAAACGATTTCGAAATGAATTGAAAACGAATTCAAATTGAATTGAAAACGAATTGATATGAATTCAAATTGAATTGAAATTTGAATTGAATAGAAATGAATTTTGAAACGAATTTATAAAGAAGAATTCAATTTTGATTTGAATTGAAAAGGAAGTTGAAATTGCTTTTGAAACGAATTTAAAACTATTTATATAATTCGTTTTAAATAGAAATCGACGAAGTATATATTATATATATTATATAATGGCCTGAATAGAACGCGCCGCGCCGCGGCAGTTCGTGAATTTTGACCATTTATTTCAAACGGACATTGCGGGAGATCCGACCGTCGGATTCTCCTAAAACCGGAACCGTTGGGTTCGTATCGAAAAGAGCTTTCTAATGAATGTTAGAAATTTGAAATCTAACGGTTGGATTTGGAGATACGTCCAAATCAAATTCGAAAAAGGTCGCTGTAAGTGCAGTTCGATGGCCGTTGTTGGAAATCGACTGTACGGGCCTTGATAAAATTATTAAAAATAGTAATAATTTGTGTAAAATCATAAGAAATAATTTAGAAAGGATTGGGATGAAAAACTCCATATTTGAAAGGATAAAAATAGATTTTTATCGAAATGAACTAGTTTTGAACTAGAAAGATAATTCTATTTATTTTTAAATAAATAAATTGAATTTGAAATGGTTTTGAAAATAACCAAAATTTCCAATGATTGCATTGGAGTGGAGTTGAATCGAAATTGTCTTCGGAATATTTCGATGTTGGAATTCGTGATATTACAGGTGTTGTTATGGAAATTTGAAAGATATATATTTGTATCGTTATTTCCAATACGACATTTGTTAGTCGTAGAATTCGATATTGAATATAAGCCGATATATTTTCTATTCAGAGCCTTGTATTGAATATCGAATGTGATTTGGGTTTGTCGTGAATGGTGTCTTCACTAACACTGTTCTTGAACCCAGTTGAGAAAAGATTAAATCTTTTTATTTAGATTTAATGAAGTGTACCAATTAAATGATATTTAATTGGAATTGAATTGGTATTGGTTTTTGGGTTTATCGTGAACAGTGTTTTAAATAACACTTGTTCTTTAACCCGATAATTAATGGAATGTGATTTTGGGTTTATCGTGAATCGTGTTTTAAATGACACTGATTCTTTAACCCAGATAATGATTAAAACTAAGTGGAGTTTTAATGAATCTTTAATTAGATTGAAAAGATCGAGAATGGAGTATCACCAGTTTTGCTCCAGGCGATAGTTAAATCTTTAATTAGATTTGAATGTGAAATTTAGAAACTAACTGTCGGTTAGCCAAGCAGAATGGTTTTCTGGATATTGATCTGATGTTGGTTTCGGCCTTCGGGGTTAATATTTGGGGAATTATTCTCTTGATTAATTTATGGTTAGTGACTGATGAATTGGAATGAGGCGTATGTTGTGTTTGTGTAACACTTATTTAAAATATACGCGAGTTATTCGGAAAGGCCGGGTTTATCCCATTCTGAATAACTGATACGACGATAAGTCGAAGATGAAGACGATGGTCGAAGACCAGAAGTCTTCACGTCGTTTGGGTGATAACTGATGATCTTGATTGGGTTGTACACCCAAGAAGATGGAAACAGTTGGTGATCGTCCAGACGTACTTGGAGATCGATGGATATGCGGGGTACTAGGTGCTCCCGGTTTCGTTCAGACCCAGAACGGACTTGTAAATGGACTGTGTGTCTGACATCGGATTTCATTCTGTGTGACTGATATCGGTTGCATAGGATGGTTTGCCTGTGTGGCATGCTAAGATGCAAATGATCAAGGCTTCTGTTGAAAAGCAAAGTCTTGTGGTTGGTGATCAAAGCACGGCCTTTGTGGCGTAGCTTTGTGTAACGTTTACTTCGCGAGTTTCACACCCGGTATGAACCAAAAACGGGAGAGGACATCAGGGAGGACTTGCATTTCTTTCTAGCTAGAAGTGGCGTCAGTGGTTTTACACGCCCTGACGAGTTTGACTTATGTGGTTGTTGCTGTTGCGAGGCGCCTCGGATTGATCGGTCGTTCTCGAACCGATGGAGTCATTTAGTGGCTCACTTACACCCCATAGGGTGGGGAAACGTAGTGTTCAGGCATAATAATCCACATCGGTGGACCGGCCCTGACGATCTAAAGGGTCGATGCGTTCTGATCCTGAGGGGCGGGCTAGAGCGTCTCGAATCGGTTGAGGACTATCTTTTGCCTCGGTTCATAGATGGAAATCCAATTTCCAAATACGTGACTTTGCGGTTTTATTTGTAAACCTATTTATGGTGACATAGTGGGATGGGGCACTTATGCCGCCTATGATTGATACTTATGATTTGAAGTTGTTTTATACACTATGCACTTATAATAGTATCAAATGATTTGTTTTAAACGTATCAAGCATTCTTTGGCTGTTATAAGGGAAAACCCTATCCCCTGGCTTGCGTTGCATTGTGTGATAGGACCTGGGTCTTATAACAGCTTCATTTTTCTTTATTTAGCATTGCGCTGTTTGTTTTATGCACTGGTATTCTTGGGAGGAAACCCGTTCCGTGTTATACGGCGTGGTCCCTTGATTTACCTAACTTTGAAATAAAGATTAATAACTGTTTTAGTTCTCACACCAGTCACATGACTGACCTGGAGTTTATTGTTTTAACCTAAACTCTGGGTGCCCTTATTTTGACACGGGCAGCTAGTAGTTTTGGTTTTGCAGATTTATATTCACAGGATCCTGGTTTACAGCTGGAACGATATCCGGAAAGCTTTGTATCCGTATATCTCTTCTAGTTGTGTATTGTATTATTTTCCGCTGCTATGTATTTAAATGTAATTTAAATCTCTGATATTTCTGTGTAATATTCATTTATACTCTGTATATTCTTGTAATCTGATGCATTGTTGTAATATACAATGAAATGTTCTTTTATATGCGTTTTGTTGTGGCTTGTTCTCGAACTATCCGACGCTTTCCTTTACGGGGAAGTTGCGGGTTTTTACAATTAGTAAACAAGTGAAAGAGTTGCTTGAGAAAGGGTTCATAAGAAGAAGTATCTCAGAGTGGGGTGCTTCTGTTGTTTTTGCTACAAAGGCTGAAGGCTGATGGTTTGCTTAGATTGTGCATGGACTATTGGAAGCTGAATAAGCTCACGAAGAAGAACAGACACCCATTTCCGAGGATAGATGATTTGTTTGATCAGTTGGTTGGTGCTTCGGTTTTGTCGTAGTTGGACTTAGCTACAGGATTTCATCAGTTGAGGGTAGTTGAGGATAGTATAGATAAGACTGCTTTTAGGACTCCCGACGGTTTCTTTGAATGGCTCGTCATGCCTTTTGGTTTGACGAATGCACCCGCGTATTTCGTAGACTTGATGAGTAGGGTGTTTAGGGAGTTTCTAAACAAGTTCGTGGTGGTCTTTGTGGATGATATCTTGATATTCCCTAGAAGCGAGGAAGAACATGCCCCACATCTTAGGGAAGTCTTAGAGACCCTTCGAGCACATTAACTCAAAGCTAAGTTCTCCAAATGTCATTTTTGGAGAAAGAAAGTGAGGTTCTTAGGGCATGTGGTCTCCAAGGAAGGGATAGTAGTAGATCCCGCGAAGGATGTAGCCTTCCAAGATTGGAAGATTCCTAGGAATGCGACGGAAGTAAGAAGTTTTCTTGGTTTGGGGGGCTATTACAGAAAATTCATCAAGGACTTTGCAAAGATATCATCCCCACTTACACGGTTGACAAAAATGAATTTGATCTTTTCTTGGGATGTTGACTATGACGATGCTTTCCAATGTTTAAAGAGGGTATTGACGATAGCTCTAGTTTTAGATTTGCCGGATGGGAGTAAACCGTTCATAGTGTATACCGATGCTTGCGGGACAGGGCTTGGCGCAGTTTTAATGCAAGAGGGAAGGGTGATATGCTACGGTGGAAGGCAGTTAAAGGTCCATGAGAAGAATTACCCTACCCACGACTTAGAGTTAGCTGCCATAGTTTTTGCGCTTAAGTCTTGGTGTCACTATTTTCTTGGAGAGAGGTTTGAGTTGTATATAGACCATAAGTCACTAAAATACGCGTTCTCACAAAAAGATCTAAACTTAAGGCAATAGAGGTGGATGGAGTTCTTAGCATCCTATGATTTTGAGATTGCATATACCCCTGGCAAGGGTAACGTTGTAGTTGACACCTTGAGTAGAAAGAGGTTGACTTTGAGTCCCTTGTTTGTCGAGTGGCAGAGTTTAGAGTATATCTCTGCCTTTGACTTTAGACCCTCTATCGATTATGTACCCGGTCTGTTGGCATCGTTAGAGGTACGACCTACGCTTTTGGGACAGATAGGTGCAGCACAGCGAGATGACCCACAGTTGATAAAGATGGTAGACAAGCTCATAAGAGGGGAATCTTCAAGCCATCTTAGTAGGTATATTATAGACGATAAAGGTTGGTTGCGTAGAGATGGGAGACTTTGCGTATCACGAGACGAGGGTACGAGGAGGACAATCCTTGAAGAAGCACATCGATCTAAGAAGACCATACATCCTGGTAGTGACAAGATATATAAAGACATGAAGCGAGTTATTTTGGGCCGGAATGAAGAAGGATGTAGCTGAGTTTGTTTCTAAATGCTTAGTGTGCCAACAAGTCAAGGATGAGCAAAAGAAGCCTGGTGGTTTGCTTCACCCTTTAGAGGTTCCACAGTGGAAATGGGAATGTAATGTCCCGTATTTTTATGATGTAATAGTTAATTTATTTAATTATTTAATTAGTGATTAGAGAATATAATGGTTGTTTAATTAAATAATGTTGAATATTTAATTAATATAAATAATAGAATAATATATTTATTGCTGAAATAGCCGGAAATAGTGGAATTCACAATATTGTGTGAATTGGACAATTCAAAATATATATAATTCAGTTTGGAATTGAATTCGAATGACGAATATATTATTTAAATGAAGTTTAAATGTATACTTATAATATAATTATAATCGAGCTTGAAATGGCGCGGCAGTTCGCTATTTGGCGATTCGAACTTTAAATGAATATACAGAATCTGTTTTAAATCGGATTTCTGTGAAACAAGAAACGTTCAGAGCTGGTGAAGTATATTTTTCTAATTGAAGAGAAAAATCGGGATTTCATTGTGTAGATTTTGATTTACGTCGAAATCAAATTTTTGAAAAGTCGCTATGGAATTCCTTTATAATTTATAACGATTTATTTATATTATAATTAAATTTTTAAATATAAATTGAATATCTATTCAACCGGGATTTGAATATCGAGTTATAAATCCAATTGGAGTTGTATGATATTCTATTGTGAATATAAACGCTAATATAAATTTATTATCGAAAAATAGAAGTGTTGGAAATCAACTGATATTTATTTAACTTCTTTTACACGTGAAAATAATGTTTTTGCGAACAGTATCGGAATTCGTCGAAAATAGAATTTTCGAGTCCAGAATAATACAACATAGCAGATTGTCTAATTTCGTTACAGTAGGATTTGTTATGTGGTCATGGTAGTGTTAAACATTCAATAAGAATACGCGTGAATATAAACAACTATTATATTGAAAATGTCTAACAGAAATACCTCCTTATAAAATATCTAAAACTTATACCCTATAAATACCCCCTTCTGCCAATTCCTTAAGACCCAATTACATCGTCTTCTTCTGTAAATCAAAAGTAGGCCGCCACTTTCATGAATTCTTCAATGAATTAAAACTAGTTAAATACTCAACGAAACTACGCAAATCCGGATCCATTGTATTCGTAGTCGCATAAGCTTGATGCTGGTATGCTTCTTGATGGGTGCAGTATTATCACTGGAGCTCGACGTTGGCCTAGGGTTCAGGTTGGAGCGAGTTTCGTGGTGCCAACTGAGTTGTCGAGGGTGCGGGGAAGAGTGTGGCGACGTAGGGAGTCGATTGGTGATGCTTTGGTGAAGTTTGATCGCAGTTGGTGATTTCCGTTCCAAGGAAGTGGCAAGCAGTGGTTCTAGGTCACATCCTATTGATGGGATCAAAGTTGGATTGGAGGAGGCTGCTGGGTAGAGGACGGCGAGCTGAGTTGTTTGGTGGTGGTTGTGATGGAGGTTAGTGACCAAGGTGACAGGGAACGGAGGTCAAACAAGCGGTCAAAGGGGTATTTGGTTTACTGGAGATGGCAGATTTCGTAATTGAAATTTGGAGAAGAAATAGAGAGGAGGCGGCATCACGTGAGAGGGAGGGTGAGGAGATTAAATAATTTATTTTGTTAAGTTAATTATCTTTAAATCTTGTCCTAACTTGTAAAACTTGCATCTAGTTCATTCGGAGTCTGATTGACGAACCGTAAGTTTCGTTGGGATCATATGGACGGGGGCTACATAATGGGACTGGAAGTGAATTGGAGCTCGTTACAATTTATAGCGAAATAAATTGTCCGTCTGAATCAAAAGATGGTTTATAGTTATTTAACGATGAACTGCCAATGTGAGTAAATCTAACTAACTATGATCAATTTATATTTTTATAAATAAAATCTAGTAATGATAAATGATAATTGACTGCTGTGTGATGATTGTTTGGTTGAATTGCTGATGTATTGGTTGCAATTGTAGATAACGATATATATATATATAAATCATTAATCAAATATTGATTCTGTTTATCAGAATATT
Source organism: Allium sativum (assembly GCA_030737875.1). Classification (NCBI taxonomy): domain Eukaryota; kingdom Viridiplantae; phylum Streptophyta; class Magnoliopsida; order Asparagales; family Amaryllidaceae; genus Allium; species Allium sativum. Next base: position 472,905,671 of record CM060926.1, read on the forward strand.
TCATATTGAAATGAAATCGATGTTATTTATATTGTTTAACATATGTGAATGCAGGGAAGTAGGTCGGAGGAATCCAACTGGATTCCTCAACATTTATTTTACTGTTTTCATATATTGTGTTATATGATGTGATATGAAATCTGTTGCTGATTTTGTATGTTTGAATGATACTGATCATTGTTATATGGTACATTAAATACCATAAGGAGTACTGGAATGTTAAAAAGGAAATTTTCAATGTTATATTGGAAAAGAAATATTTATTTAGAAAACAAATAGATTTATAAAAGGGAAATGTTTGGAAAATGAATAGAGTTTTACAAAAAGAGAATTTTACATTAGGAAGGTTTAGACCTGTGCTTCGCACACTGGTGTAACATGATATTGATTTAAAGTAAATATTTTGCAAATAAAATATTATAAAGGAAATTTGGGGTTTAAAGTAGGAATTTAAATGGAATTACTGAAATTAGAACTGAATGGAAATTAGTTGAATTGAATGACTTTCTGGGTGTCGATCTGATGTTGGTTTCGGCCTTCGGGGTTAATATGTAGGGAGTTGTTCTCTTACTAGTTTACAGTTAGAGACTGATATATGTGCGAAGATAGTGATGCATGAATCAAAAATGGAAACGTTTTCCAAAGTTAGTAACGTATATTTTCTAAAATTAGAAAATAAGGATTTGATGAATATATGGAAACAAGAAATGGGGAAATGAATAAATGTTGATTGATGATTTATCGATAGAATTTACATCTGGAAATATTATCGTTGCTTGCACACATGTTTTCCTTTGATAGTTAAATCACCAACTATCAAAGATTTTGACTATTTCCGTTGTCAATACGGAGAGACCGGGATCAGATATATTATTTGAAAACCACTCCATATGGCATTAGCGTTGCGAATCAAATATGATGAAGATAATTGAAGACGGAGTTATGCGAGGGCTGTCCTCTTTACAGAATAGTGCCTTCAGATTGTCCAATCCCAGGACAACTTGAATAGACGAACGTCTGACAGAGTATATCTGGTAGATCGCGTAAGTTGATTGTTTCAAACATATTTACGTTAGTGGCGGAGGAATTCTTTTCTCTTAGCTTATACCCGTGGTATTTTTGGGGAAATCAATTTGTGATTTGACGGGTATGACGATGTGGCATTCAAAGCGAATGAAGGAGTGATCTGTTAAAAGATACGTTATGACCTCAAGCCTCATCAATTGGGAAATGACAGAAATCGGGCAGGCAACATTGCTAAGTGGGTAGCACCCAAGTAGGGTATATTGTCACCATCTAGAGAATATTCATATTTGTTACTCCTTCCGCTTCTGTATCTCCTGGGAACGGTTATGTTGGTATACCAACCATAAGGTGATAATATATTCGGAACATTCAAGCGAAATGAATGGCTGGTCATGTGTGGCCGAGTTACAAGATGTTCTTGTTGAACTTCAGCGTATCGCTACTAGAGTACACTGATCGGAATGTGGTTCCATACCTTGTCATAGTCGGAAATCCATTACCCAATAAGCGCCGATGGTGTTTGATTATATATAATTTATGTGGAATGTAAGATGAAAGTGTTTCCACTGGATTTCTATTTATTTGATTTAGAAATTATTATAATATTAGAAGAGTATTGATTTTAAAGAAATATTTTGGTTTATCGTATGGTAAAAACCATCCGTGTTTATGTATGGATCGGTCTTACGATTATCATTTCTTTAGAAAGGATTTTAAAAGTTAAACAAATGATTGGGGTTTACTCACACCAGTCACATGACTGACCCAGAGTTTATTTTGTTTTGTTTTCCCTAAACTCTTGGGTGCCCAAATTTGTACGGGCAGTCAAGTAGTCAGGATTATATAGATTGTTATTTCCACTGTGTTGTAAGTGTCTAATAATGGTATTGTATACAGATACTGTTTTATTTCAAAGTTATGTTATGAAATATATTTATTCATTCCGCTGTGAGATTCGTGTTTACTCTGATGTTGTATGTTCTTCTTCTTCTTCTATTAAAGTTTCTATCTTATCTGTTCTCACCCTCTAATTTCTTTCATGGACTATTCGGTATTTCCGATGCTTGAATAGTCGACATTGAGTTTATGTCGGTTACTCAGGATTGCGAAAACCCGGGTCGTTACAGTGGTATCAGAGCTTAAGGTTAAGTATTTACCTTGGCTCTGTGGCATGACTTGGTAGAGATAGGGTTAGCAATATCCTAGATTGAGTTTGAGTGTATATATATGAGCGCGTATTTGTTGTTCAATATAAAATGATTTTATATTGTGGAGATTTATTGATCGAGTTGTTTATGTGTTGATTCTGCTTTTAAACTCTGTAAGCTAAATAACAATCCATCGATTTTGATGTTTTAAGTTGGTTAATTACCAATTTGAAGTGGTCAAAAAAGGCGGGACATTACAATTTAAGAGTCATTTGCCATATCCTGTTATTTCCTCGCTTTATCCCCGCTATGACTTTCTGGACCTCCGCCGCATTGGATCGGCTAAGCGCTTTAACTGTGCAACAAGCACCCAAAAAACCTCTCCTTCGACGTTAGACAACTTATGTGAGATGGTACAAGCCAAACAATCAAACACTCATGACCTGGCTATCACTACCTTTCTTCCTTCGAAACCATCGTTAATCGTATGCTGGCCACCTGCCATATGTCAAGGGCTAATGGTAGACTCGGTTCTAGCAAAAACTCCATACGCCTTCACGACTCATATGTTTTGTTAAGGAATGTAGTATGGATCGTTAAGGAAAAAATAACACTAGAGGGGGGTGAATAGTGTTTTCAAATAATTTAAGAAAATCTAAAACTTGTATGATCTACTATATGAATCACACACCACAGATATAATCACAAACACAGAATCAAACACAAACATAAAAATAAATAGAAATAAAATGCAAAAAAGGAAAGAACACACCGAATTTTATATTGATTTGGAATTGCTCCTACGTCCAGTCCCATACAACGCTGGATTGCGCAGAGTTCTACTATTATACCAATATCCAAGTACAATCCCCTTGTTTCGCGGCTGCAATGTTACCACCATTTCCACCACCGTTGATTCCCCGACTACAAGGTTAACATTGTTTCCTTCCTTGATTTCACGACAACAAGGAACACACCATTTTCAAGACCATACCAAAACAATCCCAAATGATTACAACAGCCCTATAACTCTTCAATAGCACTTTGATTCAGAGAGTAGCGAGTAGAGAGTGAGAAGAGAAGAAGATTTATGTATTCAGAATAGAAATCGGTAGAGTAAAAGTGTAGAAATCCAAAAAATATTAAATAATAATGAAGGAGTGAAAAGGGATGAAGTGAAAAGGGATGAAGACGGAGAAGAAGAATGATGAAAAAATTCAAATTCAACCCCTATTTATAATATTTGAAAGGTTTCCACGCTTCTGGAATGTTATAAATAGTGAACAAACACTTCCTTTCAAAATAAAAAATGTGACAGTTATATGTCGACATGTCCAAGAATGTATGTTGACATAACCTTTCATAAAATTGAATTTTGAGAATTTTTGAAGTGTTTTAATAAATATATATATACACACATATAAATATATATATAATTCTGGAAATTTTTGAATTAAAACATAGTATTATAAATAAGTATTATAAAGTAGAAAATCATATGAAGTCATAGATATGAATTATATAAAAATATTTATAAAATTATAAATTTTATAACTATATAAATATAAATTATATAAAAGTATATAAATATATAAAACCTATAGACTTAAAAACTTAAGTTTAAAATCAAAAGTAAGATAGAAAAATTAATTAGAATTAGAATAGGATTTTGAAAAATGGAATTTAGAATTTTGAAAATCAGAATAGAATTTGAATTTGAACCTGGAGTGTTATTCAGATTCTTACATAAATTAGACTCTATTACTATATTTATCATGAACTCTTGAAATCATGATTACTCATGAGTCTTGAGTCTAAGCTCTTAAACTGTACAGTCTTCAGTATTAGTTTCCTGTATATAAATCCTTCATATGTGTGTGTATATATACACACACACTCTAGATAAAGGTGTTAGTATATATTTTATAATCAATTAATATTGAAATAAGGTTGTTGCCATCAAAACTCCATTCTCCAACAAGTTTGCCTTTCCAATCTCGACAACTAAGCCCTTCACTACTGCCCAAGGTACTCGACCATACACCTGGTCTTTTATTGTACCCCTGCATTGAGTCCGCTAGAACTTATGACAACTATAATCTCTCAGCCTTCATGTCTCTAGTCGTCATCACCAGCAACTATCCACAAACTCCAGTCCCTCTCGAGCAACCATCATCCACAACTCAACACCCTTGAGTTATCACCACATTTTTTGCATTACGACGATCAACGAATACATCACATCACTTTGAACATTCCCACCCGGATATACATCGAATCGAAGTCACAACCACCATTGAACCAAATAGCATCAATATAAGTGTAACGACCCGCATTTTTCTGTGATATATAATTTATTTATTTAATTATTTAAATAATGATTTAGAGAATTAAATGGTCGTTGAATTAAATAACTTGAATATTTAATTAAAATAATATTATATTTAATTCAGAAATAATCAGAATTAGTGGAATTCACAATATTTGTGAGTTGGACAATTCAAAGTATATAATTCAATTTAGAGTTGAATTATAATAACGAATATATTATTTGAACGAAGTTTGAACGTAAAATTATAATATAATTATAATCGAGCTCGAAATGGCGCGGTAGTTCGCGATTTGGCGATTCGAACTTTAAACGAATATACAGAAGCCGTTTTAAGTTGGATTTCTGTGAAACAAGAAACGTTAGGAGCTGGTGAAGTTCATTTTTCTAATGGAAGAGAAAAATCGGGATTTCGTCGTGTAGATTTTGATTTATGTCCAAATCAAATTTTAGAAAAGTTTCTATGGAATTCCTTTATAATTTATAACGATTTATTTATATTTATAAAATGAAATTCGTTAAAAATCATATATCGATTTAATCGGGATTTGAAATATCTAGTTAGAAATTCATATAGAAATATTCTGAAGTTGTGCGGTATTCCATGTGAATACATATATAATAATATTTATTTAGAAATATTTAATTTAATTGTTTTAAATATATTTAATATTTAAAAGTGCTATTTAGAGCTTTGAAAATAGCCATTTTTGCAAACGACCTCAGAATTCGACGAAACTAATTTTTTTGGATCCACAATGTCAAATTATTATTAGATGTCAAGTTTCGTGATTTTTGAAGTCAGTATGTGGCCGTATGGGATTTTAATGTGAAAATAGTCAGTATTTTGACGGTTAAAAATACGCTGTGTGAGCATACGGTGTCGGAATTCGATGAAACCAGTTTCATCGGGTCCATAACGTTAGACTGTAGCTGCATGTCCAGTTTCATGATTTTTGGGTATCATGTGTAATCACACGAATTTTTAGAATGCAGAACAAACATAAAAGAATAAAACAAAAAAAAATTATGTGAACCAAACTAAGGCCACACGTCCTCCTTCTTAGCCACACCCGTATGTTTATAAATGTGAGAACAAAATTCAAGCCGCTAGTTTCCTCACCTCAAATGAAAACGTGAAAAAAAGAAAAATCCAACTTCAAAAATTCATATGAAGTGAAATCAAGTTAAATAAATTAGAAAACTTATGTATTTGGGTTTGCCATGGGAATCTCTTCATCGCAGTATCAATTTTGGGGTGTTCGAACCCAAACTAGTTCGCTGGTTTTGATGCGCCGTAATCTAGGGTTTGGGTTATTTCCCAAATGAAGAACTGTTAGTCGATTTCGATGTTGTAGTGGAGTTTATCGTGAGGTTTAGCACTCGCATACAGATTTGTGTTGAGGATCGAAACAAAAATTGTCGGAGCCTGCTGTTGACAGGCACAAGCTCAGTTCGAACACGATTCCAGAAAGGGGATCGAGTGGGATTAGGAGCACATGAAGTCGAAGAGGAGAAGGAGTGGAATGTTACGGTAATTTTTGTTTTGGGTTTCGTTGAAGGAGTGAGGAGCGTGGGAAGTTAGACTATCGGCAATGGCCATCGATTTGTACAGGAGGAGCTGTTCATTTGGGAAGAAAGGGAATCAGCGGTACAGTCCGGGTTTTAAGAGGGAAATGGGCCTTGGATTTAAAAGTTAAGCCCTTCTTTTATAAAAGGGAATTTAATTTATTTTATATATAAATAGTATTAACTTTTATAACGTATAACTTTGTCATACGATATCGGTTTTCAGCGAAACAAGATCCGTCGGGATCGTATGGACGAGCAATACAGATGGAACTGATGGGGAGTGAATCGAAGCTCGTTACAATTTATTGCAAAATAAATTGTCCGTCTGAATCAAAGACAGTTAATCGTTTTTAACGATAACAGTCCAATGTGAGTAAATCTCACTAACACTGTTCAGTTTATATTTTTTAAATTGTACTTTATTTTTGATAAATATTGATTGATTGCTGTGTACGGACTATTTAGATGGATTGATTGAAAACACAATTATGGTTATATATACATATACATATATATATATATATCGTTATTAAATATTAATTCTGTCGATCAGAATATTTCTTCTTGAAATGAAAGTGATGTTATTTATATTGTTTAACATCTGTGATGCAGGGAAACAGGTTGGAGGAATCCGACTGTATTCCTCAACATTTATTTTACTGTTTTTCATATATTTTGATATATGATATGATATATAATCTTTTATGGATTATGTTTGTTAGAATGATGTTTATCATTGTTATTCGATATTTTTAATATCATAAGAAACCCTAGGGTGTAAAAAGAAATATTTCAATGTATAATGAAATAAAGGAATTTTATAAAATCAACCGATTTTATAAAAGGAAATATTTTGGAAATAAAGTATTTACAAAATCATGGATTTTATAAAGGGGAACATTAATTTAGAAAATAAATAGAATATCATAAAGGAATATTTATTGGAAAATAAATAAGATATGATAAAGGGATATTTATTTGTTAAATAAATAGAATTAAAATGGGATATTTATTTAAGAAATAAATAGAAGTATAAAGAGTTATTTATTTAGAAAATAAATAGAAGGGTAAAAAGGGATATTTACTTAGAAAGTAAATAGAATTATAAAAAGGAATATTTATTTATAAATAGAATTTATAAAAGAAACTATTTATAAAATCAAAGGATTTTATAAAGGAAATATTTGGAAAGCCAAATAAGAGTTGAAAGGAAATATTTGTAAAACACTTACAAATAGAATTGAAGGGAAAATATTTATTTGTTAAATAAATCAAATATAAAGGAAAATATTTATGAAATTAAATATAAAGGAAAATATTTGTGAAATCAAATATAAAGGAAAATATTTGTGAAATCAAATATAAAGGAAAATATTTGTGAAATCAAATATAAAGGAAAATATTTGTGAAATCAAATATAAAAGAAAATATTTGTTAAACAAATAGAAAAGATAACAGAAATAATTATTTGTTAAATAAATAGAATTGAAAAGGGAATAAATATTTGTTAAGTGAACAAATAGAAAAAGGAATTAATCAAAGGAGATAATTCAAAGGAATTAATCAAAGGAGATAATTCAAAGGAATAAATCGAAGGAGTTAATTCGAAAAGAGTTAATCGAAATGAGTTAATCAAATATTAGTTATCTGATTAGAGTTAATCGAATAGAGTAAATGATTTAGAGTTAACCAGTTAGGGTTAATCAATTAGGGTTGACCAGTTAGAGTTGATCAGTTAAAGTTAACCAGTTAGGATTAATCAATTAAGGTTGACCAGTTAGAGTTAATCAGTTAAAGTTAACCAGTTAGGGTTAACCAATTAGGGTTGACCAGTTAGAGTTGATCAGTTAGAGTTAACCAGTTAGAGTTAGAATTAACCAATAGAGTAATTAAATAGAGTTAATCAAATTAGAATAAATCGATTAGAGTTTGTCGAATTAGGAGTTATCGAATATTAGTTGTTCGAATCAAGTTAAAAGAAGTTATCGAATATTAGTTGTTCGAATCAAGTTAAAAGGAGTTATCGAATATTAGTTATTCGAATCAAGTTAAAAGGAGTTATCGAATTTAGTTATTCGGAAGGAGTTATCGAATCTAGTTATTCGGAAGGAGTTAATCGACTTTAGTTATTCGAAAGGAGTTGTCGAATCTAGTTATTCGAAAGGAGTTAAGCGAATTTAGTTATTCGAAAGGAGTTAATCGAATTTAGTTATCCGAAAGGAGTTAATCAAATTTAGTTACTCGAAAGGAGTTAATCGAATTAAGTTATTAAAGGAATTATCGATTAGTTTAATCGAAAGGAGTTAATCGAATTTAGTTATTCGAAAAGGAGTAATCGAATATAGTATTCGAAAAGAGAGATTATCGAATATCATTTATTCGAAAGAAAGGGTAATCGAATATAGGTTATTCGAAGAAGAGTTAATCAAATATATATTACTCGAAAGAGAGTTATACGTCGAATTCGATTATATCAAATTCGGGAAAGTACTTATACTTTCCGGTGTTTAAATCAAGATTTATTTATTTATAAATTAGGTGTTTATTTATTTGATCACATTAAAGAATAAAAGTTATAATTGAGGTTAGATATTTCAAAAGTTGAGATTATAACGTTATCGTTATAACCAATGTTTTCAATAAAGAAGTGGATTCGTAAATTGAATCCGAGAGAGACGTAACGAATTGTTAAAGGTTTAAAAGATAAACTTTGACTATTTCTAAGTTAAAACGTTGTTCAGTCAAGGTCTGAGAGGTAATTATACCCCAACTTGATTGACTTCCTTCTTAACTAAGGAGTGGTAAGGTTTGATCGCGAAAAAGTTTGGAAATGTTTTCCAAATAAGAATCAGAAATGTTTTCTGATAATAGAAGATAAGAAATTTAAAATATATGGAAACATGAGATAAGAAAATTAATGAACTAAAGAGATAAATGTTGAATGATGATTGATCAATATAATTTTCATTTGGAAATAATATCGTTGTTTGCACACCTATTTTCCTTTGATAGTTAACTCACCAACTATCGAAGTTTTTGACCATTTTAACGTTGTTAATATGGAGAGACCGGTTGGATTATTATCCGAAGAACCACTCTGTATTGGCATAAGCGTTGCGAATCATATATGCCAAAGATAATTGAAGACAGAGTAAAGTGCAAGGGCTGTTGTATAAATCTAAGGTAAAGATTGCCTAAGATGGTTGTACTGAATAGTGCCTTCGGTTTGTCCAGTCCCAGGACGACCTGTATGGAAGAATGTCTGACAAAGTATATTTAATAGATCGCGTAAGTTGATCTCTTCAAACGTATTTATGTTTGGTGGTGGTGGAATTCGTTTCTCTTAGCTGTATACCCGTAGTAGTTTTGGGGAAATCATTTGTGATTTGGCGGGTATGACGATGTGACATTCAAAGTGAAAAAAATGTGTGATCTGTCAGAGATAAGCGTAGCTTCTAGCCTCAGATCTGGTAAATGACAAAAATCGGGCAAGCAGCATGGCTATGTAGGTCGCACCTATTAGGGTGTATAATCACCTGATCTAAAGTTTCATTTACTTCTAAAAATCTATTGTCGATGCTGTCCCATTTGGGAAACGATTGCTGATCCCAACCGTTGGTGATATACATTCGATACACTCAAGCGAAATGAGTGGTCGATCATGTGTGGCTGAGTTGCAAGATGTTCTAGTTGAACTCCAGTGTATCGTTCCTAGAGTACACTGATCGGAAGGTGGTTCCGTACCTTTTCATAGTTGGAAATCCATTACCCAATACGTGCTTGCGGTTTTTGATTGTATACTATATATGTAGAACGTGAGATGAAAGCGTTCTGCTAGATGATTATTATATTGTGGTTGATAGACATTATTATAATATCAAAAGGTTTTTGATATAAAGATATTTTGGATTCTCATAAGGGAAAAACCCATTCCGTTATACAACGTGGTCTTATGAGATATCGTTTAATGGCTCAAACTGTTTTAAACTGTTTTACTCATACCAGTCCCATGACCGACCCAGAGTTTATTTTGTTTTGTTTTTCCTAAACTCTTGGGTGCCCAATTTTGTACGAGCAGCCAAGTATTTGGGATTTACAGATACTTGAAGAGCTGCAGCAGGAGGCTTCAGAATTATATAGCTATGGCTATTTTCCGCTGTGTTGTAAGTGCTGTATTTTGGAAATGATATGTATATTCAAGTACAGATTTATATTTCAAAGTTATGTTATATATTATATGTTATTCGTTCCGTTGTGAGGTTCGTGTTACTCTGATGTTGTGTTGTTGTTCTTCTTCTTTTCTAAGTTTCTATCTTATCTATTCTCACCCTCTATTTTCTTTCATTAACTACTGGTATTTTCGACTCTTGATGTTCGATATGTGTTGTATATCGGATAATCAAGGTCGCTAATTTTCTGGTCGTTACAATAAGGTTCAACACAATTCAGGTCGTACCTCTCCCAGTCGCCACCCGACCCAACGACTCGACCCTCTACAACAACCCTTAGTTTTCACGACCTAACATCCACCTTAGGTGGAGCCAACCCCTTAGGTCGTCCACCCGACCTAGCTCCATCAGGCTCCCACGAGATAAACCCCTCTCCACGACCTAATGGACCAGGTTCTATGCCCCGACTTGATTATGCTTCAGCACCTTCTTCCTTTGGTTTGTTTAACAACCTAATACCTACAGTCCAATCCTCTGTCACCAGGTCACCCACGACCTGACAGTCCACGACCCGACCTAAGCTTCCATAGCTATCCATCTCCATTTTTTAGGAACAAGAAACATGACCCAACTCCCTAAAAACGATCAATCTTGTGAAAAATGACCTAACTCCCAGATCTGACCAAAACATCTCCAAATCTTGGCCAAACGACAATATCGATGAAATCAACTCATCCAATTCACCCAATTCAACAATAAACATGTTATGAAGTACCCGACAACATCAAAATGACAAATATCGTCGATAATCATATAGAATTCACTAAAATAATGATAATTCAATGCAGAAAATAAAACAATGGATCAAACTTGAATAAACATATAAATTATCATAAGAATTATCGATTTTAAGTTGCTAGATTAGATCCTATAGCGGTTCATATGAAAATATACTTACCAAGATGTGAATCTAGGTGAAACATGGCTTAAAAATAATGAAATGATGATCAAACAACTCATATACTTGATTGAATCCGCGTGAGAGATGCATACCGCTCACCAATTCTCCCAAACAACACAAAAACAATTAATCATGAATCCGAACAACGAAGAACACTCTTCAAACCTTCCAATTTGATGATATTTCTCTTCACTTTGCGTAGATCTAGCTTTAAACAATGTAGATCTTCGATTCTCTTATGTAGATCTAGAATTTTAATGGTGAAAAGATGTATTTGATTGAGCAAGGAGGATCACGAGCTCAACCAAATGAGAGAATGAAGAAAGTAAACTATTCTCCATTCCTCTAACTCCCTTATTTATAGCCTTCCACCAGCCCACTAATGGGCCTCTCCAAATCAACCCAATAATGGTCTATAAACCTGAATAGAAATTATGAAACACTAAAACATCCATTCCTCCAAACCGCTGAATCAAAATTTTAATATGACCACTCTACGGAATTGGCAACACCATTTCCTTTCCAATGAGACCAATCTCAGCACCTGATTTGATCCCAGCCAAAAGTTATGCCTTATACAAAATTGACAGGGGTAAAATGGTCATAAATAAAATGGGTAAAAATTATGGACATGTCGCACATTCCTATAAACAACATACCAAAATATGAGAATGATCCAATCCTCATGGAATTAAATAAAAATATTTTACAATCCTCCGACACGTAAAATGCAGGCTATTACATCCCCCCTCCCTTTAAGAATTTCGCCCCCAAATTCCAAACAAGCACAAGCAACCAAAACAAATCTACATGCCTACCGTCCATGAGTAGCCAACTTATCATCAAAGCTAGCACCCATCAAGCCATGCATCCATAGCCTTATCCTAGCACGCGAAATACTAATAATAACAACAAAAATAACAACAATATTGCAAGTTACAATGGGTTAAGAATGACACAACACTTGTGGATCATACCGACAAAGAGTTCTGGATGGGTTGCCTTCATACTATCTTCCGTCTCCCATGTACAATTGTCATCATCCTCACTCCATTGTACCTTGACCAATTTAACTGTCTTCCTCCTAAGTTGTTTCATGTTATTTCCCACAATGCAAAGCAGCTTACGAGGTTTCGTAACTACGGTCTCGACTTCTAGGTCTTCATACTGCTCCGGAGATACCACCATGTTCGAATCATGCACACACTTCCGTAGAAATGACACATGGAAAACATTATGCACACTCGACATCTTCTCGGGTAAATCTAATCTATATGCGAGCTTTCCAATTCGCTCGACTATCGGAAATGGTCCATTAAACCTTGGAGCTAACATTCCTTTACTTTCAAATCGAACCACATTCTTCAAAGGAGAAATCTTTACGAAACAATGTCGCCAACTTCAAATTCCAAATCTTTCCGATGCTTATCAACGTAACTCTTCTGACGATCTTGGGCAGCCTTCGCTCATTGTTGAACGGTCTCGATATAATCCGATGTCTCTCTGATCATCTCTGGACCAGGTATCAACTTATCTCCAATTTCTAACCAACAAGCCAGAAAGTTACAGGGTCTACTATACAATGCCTTGTATGGTGCCTTCCCAATAATCGACTGGTAGCTGCTATTATATCCGAACTCGATTAAATGTAGATGGTTCTCCCATGATCCTCCGAAATCTAATACACAAGCTTTTAGGAGATCTTCCAAAACTCGGTTAACCCACTCGGTTTGACCATCAGTTTGGGGATGATAAGCCGTACTCAAACACAACTCGGTCCCCAAAGCTTCTTGCAAACTCTTCCGAAATCCACTCGTGAACAATGGATCTCGATCACTCACTATGCTCTTCGGGATACCATGGAATCGAACTATCCATTTTATATAAAGCTTAGCCAACTTCAATGTCATCCTAGTCGATTTGACAGGGATAAACCTTGCACTTTTGGTCAAGCGATCCACAATGACCCAAATTCCTTCGTTTCCTGCCCTGGTTCTAGGTAGTCCATCGATATCTGCTTCTACTTCCATGTAGGAACTTCCAATGGTTGAAGCAATCCACTTGGCTTCTTATATTCAGCTTTCACAAACTGACAGTTCACGTACTTGGAAATAAACTTTCCAATATACTTATTCATCCCTTTCCAGTATTAAGATCACTTCATGTCCTGATACGTCTTATTACCACCAGGATGAATCATCAACATTGAGTGATGACATTCTCTCGAACCCTCATCCTTCAATCCGTCGGTATCAGGAACAACCAATCGTCCATGTTTTTGAAGCCAACCTTCTAGATTGACCTCGAACTCTTTATTATCTGGTTCCAATTTCCGGGTAAATTCGACAAGCTTTGCATCTCGCTTTTGGCTCTTGCCAATCCTTTCGATGAGGGTAGGTCTTATCGATAAGCTTGCAGCATTTCAGGTTCCAACTCACACCGTGGTCTGAAACCAAATCCTGCCAAGTACTCGAGGCCTTTCCATTCCGAAAACATCGCTCCCAAACTTGCGAGTCTTCGGCTCTATGCAGTTTATGCCCCGCTATTACTCCGCAATATCTCCTCTATATCATGTAGCGGATTTCTAACGCTACACTATTTTCAAATACCCTCTGAAATAGCCACTCTGCTTTAATCCTCGCTATATTCCGATATATCACATTATTTTGGCTATATTCCGCTATTTCCGCTATATCTTCTATTAAAGAAATGAATATTAAAATGACATGTATACATTATAATTTTTATAAAATTAGTTGTTTGATATAATTTTTTAACATATATTTTTCTGAATACAAAATACTACAATATTCCATTAAATATAATCAAACTAAACAAAAGTTTACATTTATTTTCATATATTTGTTTTTTTTTTTAAAAAAAGTTAAGAATGTACTAATTTTAATTATGTTAAATGTTAAATTTCCATTTATTTATCATTTTTATATTTGTAAAAGCATTAAATATGAGTTTTATATGCTATTTAGACTCATCCGCTATATCCTGATATTTCCTCGATTTATCCCTGCTACCACTTTTTGCACTTCTACCGCATTGTATCCGCTGAGCGCTTTAACTGCACAGGGCTCAACGCATCTACAACTACGTTAACTTTACCAAGAGTATAGGCTATACCAAAATCATATGATGCTAGAAACTCTAACTACCTTTGCTACCGAAGATTTAAATCCATTTGGGGGAAAAGATACTTTAACGACTTGTGATCCGTAAACAAATCGAATCGAACCGCCAACATATGATGTCTCCACATCTTCAGATCAAATACAATCGCTGCCAACATAAAATCATGAGTTGGGTAATTCCTTTCATGTGGCTTCAGCTGTCGACTTGCATAGACCAAACTTTATCCTTCTGCATCAGCACTACTCCAAGTCCTGTACCACATGCATCGGTGTATACCACATCCCTTCATTTCCACTTGGAACCATCAAAATAGGAGCACTCGTCAGTCTCTCTTTTAGGATTCCAAAAGCTTGCTCACACTTTGCATCCCATGTGAACATTTGGTTCTTCTTTTCCTGTCAACGGTGCAGCTATCTTAGTCAAATCCTTGATAAACCGTCGGTAATAACCAGCCAACCCAACAAAACTTCTCACATCTGTCGCATTCTTAGGTCTATCCTAGTCCTGGATTGCTGCCACTTTAACGGGGTCAATCGCCATTCCATTTCCAGTAACACGGCCTCACTTTGCTCTTCTAGAAGTGACACTTTGAAAACTTAGCTCTCAGCTGATGCTTTCGCAAGATTTCCAAAACAACTCTCAAGTGCGTCTTATGCTCTTCCTCATTCCGAGAATAAACAAGAATATCATCCATGAACCCAAGCACAAACTTGTACAACTGATCTCTGAAAACCCTATTCATAAAATCCATAAAATACGCTAGTGCGTTAGTCAACCTTATGGCATCACCAACCATTCAAAGAAACTGGATGGTGTACTAAAACGAGTCTTCAGCACACTATCCTTTGCCACTCTCTAATGGTGAATTCCCGTTGCCAAATCCGTCTAAGTAAATACTTTAGCTTCATGAAGCTGATCGAACAAGTCATCTAACCTTGGTAACGGATATTTATTCTTCTTGTTCACCTTGTTCAGCTCACGATAATCCACACACAATCTCATCGAGCCATCTGCCTTGATTGCAAGCGCAACCGGTGCACCTCAATAGGATACATTTCTCCGAATGAATCCTTTTCCTAAAAGGTTACGAACCAGCACCTCTAACTCTCGTTGTTCCTTAGGCGCCATCCGCCTAAGAGGAATAACGATAGGTCTAGCACCCTCGACCAAATTGATTCTAAACTCAATCTCACGATGCAACGACAACTCTTTGATCTCATCAAAGACATCCTCAAACTCGTTTGCGATCAGCACCAATGATAAGTCTTCCTATGGAATCACAAGCGAATATAAATAGCTTACGAAGACACCATCTTCGAGCTTACATCGAATCAAAACCTTTTACCCTTCCACATCCCCGACTCTTATCTCAAGCTTCTTGCAATTCACTCTTGCCGCATACCTCTTGAACCAATCCATGTCCAAGATGATTCCAAATCTAGCGAAGTTCAAAACAAAGAAATCACACACAACAACCATGACTCAATAATACAAGACCACGGAAAAACATACAAAGGCTAGACGAACTCCTAACTGGATTAGTCACAACCAATGGTCTATCACAAATCTCGGGTTCCAAACCCAATCGACCACAAGTTCATTACAAATGAAAGAATGCGATGCTCCAGTATCGAACAACACACGAACTGAAACACCTCTAACTGAAAATAACCTTGAACAATGACACCCTTTCCTATCTCCTCTGCAGTAGGAGCTCTTGAAGAATGACACAACTTCCAAAGCATAAGCCTTCACTACCTGCTTTCCCTTAGCTGGTTCTAGGCAGTACTTCTTAAGGTGCCCATTCTTACCACAATTGTGACCCTTCATTTTAACCTTCGGATTCTTACACTCATTAACAAAATGACCCTTCTATTGGCTGTTAAAGCAAACTATCTCGCTCTTATGCTTTTTCTGGTCGTCCTTTCCTTTCTGTTGTTGCTGCTTTTTATTCTTGTTGTTACTACCTTGCTATGCCATCTGCTCTTCCTTAGCTGCAACAACAAGCTCTTTCTTGGGTAACAAACTTTCATGCCTCAAAGCCTTCTCAACAATCTTCTCATAAGTGTCATCTAGATGATCCACAAGTAGATTCCCAAGATATTTTTCTAAACCGACAAAAAACTTCTCGTTCTTTTGATAAGGAATGTCAATATACGAACCATCATATCTGGACAATGCTTCAAAATCAGAAACATAATCCAGTACTGGTCTACCATCCTTCTTCAACCCCACGAACTTCTTGAACATAACAGACTTCTGAGCAGTAAAGACAAACTTCGTCTCGAGTTTGACTTGGAATTGCTCCCATGTAATCTCTTCTTCCGGGGTCTCAAGCGTAACATAATTCCACCATTCTATGGCTCTGCCCTGCAGCTGCCTTGATGCAAGCTTTCTCTTAGTTGCATCATCTATACCCAAGTCTCCAAAAATACGAATATAAGTATCTAACTTTCTCTGAACCTCTTTAGTTGGCTCAGTCCCTTTAAACTTCTTTCCTCTTAGAGATGCGAGGTCCTTACACAGCTTTGCGAAATCCACAACCCTGGGTACCAGCACACCTACATCAACCGTGGCTGCCACTGGAGTGGGTACCCTTCTCATGAATGCCTCAATCATGGATTCAAACATGGCTGGGTAATCTGGTGAACCGAAATTTCCCCCTCCGGGAACAGCCTCCTCCCTAATAGTATATCTTGAAGTTCGTTCACTCATTCTAAATATGCAATACATAATGATTAGCCACTTACAAGAAAAAGTGCTAATGGAGTTCAAACACAAATATGCTATATACTACTATATAGTATACGTCCATCTGAAATCTGCAAATACGTCTCTCATACGTAATTACGTCTTCAAACTTTGGCTAAAATCGATAACCAGAGCTTTGATACCAAATGTGACCACCACCCACAACTCCTGCACTAAACAAGGAAATAATGCACTGAAAGACGTGCTAGGAAGATGTGGACGATCATCGGAATAAGATAGCACAATATGAAACCTGTCGTATTACTCACAGTGCAAGGAAAAAAATATAACTGAACATATACAACAGGTAATAATAGCAAAGCATATTTGAGCAGAAACTTGAACTCTTATAACAACAAGAGAAAATATCCATACACTTGGATTACAACATAAGTGTCTGCACAAATTAGCCTTACTACAACACTCAGAGTCAAACATCAAACAAAGGAAAATAAAAGATACTAGGTAGTAGAAAACTAATACGCTAGCCTCCTGCTCACCACCGTACGACAACATCGTCCTCATCAAGATATCACCTGTTACCTGCTACTCAGCCTACCCATCCAAATCGGATGAACAGCCCAAGGTAATAAGAGAGAAACATAAAACCTTGAGTCAGACAACAGTCTTAGTGAGCGATAAAAAAACTATCTGACATCATCAAGAAAGTATATAAGAATAGGTAGATTTAACAAACCCATCTACCACACAATAGAGAAGAACCCAAACCTGCCTTCCCCCACATCTAACAGTGATTGCCTTTACAATCCATCAACCGGGAAAACAAGAGTTCAACCATTGCAATCAGAAGCAACCAAATATTGTCAAAACAACAACCATTTGATAGCAATCATAAGAACTAGTTATATCTCATGTAAACCATCCTAATCGAGTACAAAATTCCCTAAGTACAAGCCCTAAAGGCCTAAACCAATATCAAACAAGCACCCAAGAAACCTCTCCTTCAACGTTAGACAACTTACGTGAGACGACACAAGCCACAAATTCAAAGACTCATGACCTGGCTATCATTTCCTATCTTTCTTCGAAACCATCGTTAATCATATAACGACCACTTGCCATATGTCAAGGGCTAATGGTATATCCCAGTTCTAGCAAAAACTTCATACGCCTTCAAGAATCATATGTTTGTCTTCCCAATCTCGACAACTAGGCCCTTCACGACTGCCCAAGATACTCGACCATACACCGGGTCTTTTATTGTACCCCTTCTTTGAGTCCGCTAGAATTTACGACAATGATAATCTCTCAGCCTTCATATCTCTATTCATCAACACCGGCGACTATCCACAAACTCAAGTCCCCCTCGAGCAACCATTATCCACAACTTAACACCCATGAGTTGTCTTCACATTTGTTGCATTACGATGATTAACGATACATCACATCACTTCGAACATTCCCACCCGGATATACATTGAAGTCACAACAGTCATCGAATCAAACGACATCAATATAAGGTTCAACATAATTCAGGTCGTCCCTCTCCAGGTCACCACCCGACCTAAAGACTAACGACCCGACCCTCTATAACAAACCTTAGTTTTAACGACCTAACATCCTCCTTAGGTCTTGCCACCCCCTTAGGTTGTCCACCCGACTTAACTCCATCAGGGTCCTATGAGCTGAACCCCTCTCCATGACTAACGGACCAAGTTCCACGCCCCAACTTGATTATGCTTTAGCACCTTCTCCCTTAGGTTGATTTAACGACCTAATACAGATGGTCCAATCCACTGTCGCCACGTTACCCACGACTGGCATTCCACGACCCGACCTAAGCTTCCATGGCGATCCATTTCTTGGGGAATAAGAAACACGACCCAACTCCCTAAAAATGACCGATCTTGTGAAAAACGACCTAACTCCCAGATTTGACCAAAATAGCTCCAAACTTGACCAAATCTTTGCCAAATAGCAATATCGATGAAATCAACTCATCCAATTCAACGATAAACATGTTATGAAATCCTCGACAACATCAAAATGACAAATATCGTCGATAATCATATAGAATTCACCAAAATCATGAAAGTTCAATGCATAAAATAAAATGATGGATCTAACTTGAATAAACATATAAATTATCATAAGAATTACCGGTTTTAAGTTGCTAGATTAGATCCTATAGCCATTCATATCAAAATATACTTGCCACGATGTGGATCTAGGTGAACATGACTTGAAAATGATGAAATAATGATCAAACAATTCATATACTTGATTGAATCCACGTGAGAGATGCATATTACTCACCAATTCTCCCAAACAACATGAAATCAACAAATCACAAATCTGAATAGCAAAGAACACTCTTCAAACATTCAATTTGATGGGATTTCTCTTCACTTTGTGTAGATATAGCTTCAGACGATGTAGATCTTCGATTCTCTTATGCAGATCTACAATTTAAATGGTGGAAAGGTGTATTTGATTGAGCAAGGAGGATCGCAAGCTTAACCAAACGAAGAATGAAGAAAGTAAACTATTCTACATGCCTCTAACCCCGTATTTATAGCCTCCCACTAGCCCACTAAGGGCTTCTCCAAATCTTCCCAATAATGGTCTATTAACCTAAACAGAAATTGTAAAACACTAAAACAGTGATCCTCCATAAACTCTAAACCAAATCTCTAATATGACCGCTCTACGGAATCAGCAACACCATTTACTTTCTAGTGAGATCGATCTCATCACCTGGTTCGATCCTAGTCAAAAGTTATGCCTTGTACAAGACTGACAGGGCCAAAATGGTCACAAATAAAATTGGTGAAAATTTTGGACATATCTCACATCCCCATAAACAACATACCAAAATATGAGAATGATCGAATCCTCAGGGAATTAAATAAAAATATTTTACAATCCTCCGATACGTAAAATGCGGGCTGTTACATTAGATGAGTCGAAAACGTGTGTGAAGAGTCTTAAAAATACTTATTAAAGACCCACACAAATTTTTGAAAGCTCACTTAGAAATAATTAATTTCATCCCTATTATATTTTTTTGAACAAAAATACATTGATAGTTTTAAGGTTACAAATGTTTATAATGTGTTTTCGAAACCAACCAACACATTCTGACATGTAGCAAAAGGATATATGTGTGTGTATAGGCACGCTCTATGTCACCCTTATTTGGGAGCACCCTATATGCACATCATTTTAGGCCACACGTTTATTATGAGTTAATGGGAAGAGAGAGACAGAGAATGATGATAGGGGAGAGAGAGATGGCAGAGCGAGAGAAACAAGAATGTATGGTGGAAATTAGTGGGATTGTAGGGGTGCTGCATTATTTGGGGTACTGCTGATCTTATCTTATATACATATATACATACACATGCGCACATGTACGCACAAGCGTACACACACACGCGCACACACACACACACACACACACACACACATATATATATATATATATAGTAGTCAGTTACATGCTTCTTTTTAAGATCAACACAAATTTATGAACAAATTACTTGAAACTATAACAATATATTAGCCATTGTTGCAACCTTTGAATTTAAACAAAAAGATACAATCTTTCACTCTTTTCCCAAAAGAGGCTTCACCTCATTTTCTACCAAAAGGCCAAAGAAAATGAAATGTCTAATTATTCTCGTTATTTTCTTTCCTTCTTTCTTCTCTACTACATTGAAAATTTTTTTTTTACAACTTTACACACATCTGTGTATCCACATTATTTCACTATGATTCTTCACATACTCACAGACTACAAAAGATCTCAAGGTTCTTAGTTGAGTTCTATTTCATTTTGTCAATGTTCTCATAATCTTATGTACTGCTTGTACAAATGGATGTATATGCACGACTTTCATGTTTGAGTGTAATGATTTGACATTGTATGCTAATATTTTAGGTAGTTAGGAAAGAGGATGAAAATTCAAAATTCTAAGGCAAAATTGGTCGGAATTGGATGAAACACGCGGACATATTTCGGAGCAAGGAAGGTACCTATAATTCAAGTCGCATCAAAATGGAGTTAAGCTCATAGGTCGGTACTGCGTTATTAAATTAGTACCAAGTGCTTTTTTAGTAAAAAAGCCTCGAGGTTGGTTGGGTTTTCTAGGGTAGGCTAGAAGAGCTAAACAAAGGAAATATACAAGGAAGTAACTAAGTATTAGGCACCATATCGAGTTATTTCTAATACATGAAAATCATGGCTCTAAAATGATGTCGAGTTATATTGAGGAAATGTGTTAACCAAAAATATGGTTAACACCCCAAAGTGGTGATTTCCTTGTAGAACCTTGATTAAGTCGAATGAATTTTATCTTCTGATTTAGGAGAAAGTTGGAGTATCACTTACGTCAGATTGTTCTTTCTCGTGTTGTTTTAGGTGAGTTTCCAATATCAAAATTTCCTTTAAATTTTGTTGCTAGCCTTCAGTACTTCCGTAAGCTTCTTCCTACTGAAATAAAGATAATAGATAGATATTTGAATCCTTTGCCTTGAAATTCTCTTAATTTTGAAGGTCTTAGTGGAGAAAGCTAGATTCACGTTGGTTTGATCTTGATGGTTCTGACGAGAGCTCATTGTTGTTATTGGGTTATTATATTTTCTCGAACTTGTAGCTACGGGGGAAACAGTGCCCATCTGAATTCTTTTCAAATTACGTAATGTTGAAGTCAAAAATGGTTCCCTTGATGATCAACCCCCAAAATATATCAAATTCAACAATTCACAACTCAGAATGTAGAAAAGTAAATGATCACACAAGATTTTTTAATAGTGGTTAGGGCATCGGGCCTACTTCCACTTTATAATCTATTGTTTACACTATCAGATTGCAATACAGTTAATTGAAATGGAAGAAAAGTAGAAGTAAGAAGTGTAATTCTCTCCTGAATGGTGATATTTCTCGGTTTGGCAGACTTTTCAGGTCTTGATCCGTCATTCTATCCAAAATGAGTGTATTTACAGGGAGTTGCATGTCCCGGGTTGGTATGCCACGTGGCACATGGTTCGGGTCGATAGGGAGTTGGTTGAGCAAGTCTTTGGCTCATGGAGAAGTTCTCTCCAGCTTGATGCAGCATACGTGTACCTCAATCCGAGGTAATAGAGGTAGATTAGGTGGTTTGACTACACATATCGCCTATAGAATAGGTCCTGCCATCACCCCAAATTCTGGGTCTGTATGTTCCAGTTCGGTAAAGCTGAGCCGAGCTGGCTGCCCATAAGTATTACTTCAAATGGGGGCAAGACTCCTCCCAGCCAATCTATCTGATAAGAGATACAATAATCGAGTATGTTCAATCTGAACTTGTTTGATTTGAGATTCTTCGAAACAAATTTAACGTGCCATTGGGGTAGGCCGAATCGACCTGAGACTTGGACACACAAAACCAGCATCTTCGAGCTGTTTGCTATTTCGCTCCAATAAATCCAAGCCTTTCTAAGCTTATACCTAAATCCCGAGTACTCATTTTGCTAGAAATCCACATTGTAATTGCCTTGCAAAAAGAAGGGTTAACACTAAGCCCCCCAAAACATATCTTTCGGTGGAAGATGTGTTTTGAATAATATATGAGCCATAAAAATCCATAATGGAAGTCCAATATCAGAAATTCAGAAGTCCATGATAATGCAGGATCATATTAATAGAAATCTAGAAATCCATGGTCGCACCAGACCATATTATAAAAAGGCCATGATCACTCAGGATCATATTTTGCGAGGAATTAGAAATCAAAAATTCTAAGAAGTTTTATGATCACACCAGATCGTAATAAAGTCAGACGGACTCTTCGGATTGTAATAAGAAATCAAAATCTACGGCCTCGTCGGGCCTTTCCAATGCGAGTACAACCCACACTTGAATAATCATTAGGCGATCTGGTCACATTCTTGTGCGTGGATCCGCTGCTCGTTAATACAAATCCATCCAGTCATGTTTTAGTGAAGGAATCCATAGTTCTTTGTTATGAATTCATCATACTTCTCTCCGGCAATGGAATCCATAGATCATCGATATGAGTTAATCCTATCGCTCTTCAGTAGAGGAACTCATAGTTAACCGGAGTGAATCGATCCTATCATTCTCCGACGACGTTATTCATAGCTCATCGTCATAATTACATCCTATCGCTCTCTGATAATGAGACTCATGGTTCATTAATATGAGTTCTTTCTATCATTCTTCGATAACGGGACTCATAGCTCTTGAGTGTATCCTATCATTCTCCATTGATGGAATTCAACCATACAAACTCATCCTCTCACTCTCCATTGATGGAACTCATCCATGCTGTGACGGCCCGCCCCGCACCAGTCGGCATTTCCAATGAAAGTGCGATGTGCAAATGCCTGACTAGCACAGGACGATCTCCAAAGAAAGGAAAAGAAATGAATTTGAACTAACAAGGAACCTGTAGAATGTCTCACATCGCATGGGATAAAATATAATAATAACATAACTTTGACATAAAACAGGTGAGAAAGTGCATAAGCTGAAAACTAAACCATCATAGCAGCAGAAAATCCAAAATACAGCTTATGTTCCACATCATCATTATTACAAATTTTAAAAATTGTCTCTAAAGCCAAATAAGAAAGGTAAAATACTAATGCCCAAAGTAGTAACCAACAGCGACATAGAGAGAGTATATGTATAAATGGTACGTGTAAGCCTCCTGCTCGTCTCCGGACATCTACTCGTGCATATCCACCTGACCTGTCTCTAGTCTGCTCGTTTAGGAGCACCCAGAGTAATAAGAATAGATATAAAACTCTGGGACAGACAAAGTCTGGTATGAGCGATAAGCAACAAAACAGAACAATAACAGGTATAATCCAATCATACCCGAACCTAGACCTGCAACCAAAGAGTCAGCACAAAAAGGTGTACAATACTCTAAGGTAACACTAGCATGTGGTGAAAGGATATGGGGGAGGGTGTGTGCATGTCATAGAGATAGCAAACAAATCAAGCATAACAACCATCCTCACATCTCTCACTCAGTGCGTAAAGCATACGATACCCATTACTCTTTTCACCTAATCCTTTGGGCCATGACGGAGTCCAACCCCATATAACTATCACTACAAGCCCCTAATCCATCTCTCAGTGGTGAACCAAAATTATAGGTATCGATAACCCCTTTACATATGTCCCGCAGCAAAGCCCAATCATGAAATTAACTCGTTGGTTCCCATCTGGATCCTAAGCTATAACTTCTCACTTGGACTACCTTTGCATCTCGGGTTTTGGTCGTCATTCCCATTCGATCTCCATTTGGTTTGGTTTGTAGCTCCAAGCTTCCATTCATGTCCATACTTCAGTTCAGATATGCACGGTTAGTGACTCGCATGGTTCGTGGGTCCTGCTCGTTGGTCGTGGGGTCCACTTGTGACCCATACCTTGGTCGTGATGGTGAGCTCGGTTCTTGGCCTTTCTCCCGGTTCGTGGCCTTCATCCTGGTGGTTCGGTTCGTGACTCATGATCATGGCTTCAAGCTTCAGGTCGCGGTTCGCGGCTCGCCATCCTAGGGTTCGCCCTATTCCTCACAGTCGAGGTGTGGGGTTTGTGATCATCCTCACGACCGGGGTGTGGGGTTCGTGATCATCCTCACAGTCGGAGTGTGGGGTTCGTGATCATTCCTCACGATCGAGGTGTTCAGTTCGTGATCATTCCTCACGATCGGGGTGTGGGGTACATGATCATTCCTCACGATCGGGGTGTGCGGTTTGTGATTGTTCCTCACGATTGGGGTATGCGGTTCGTGATCATTCCTCACAATCGGGTCGGTTTGGAGGGGGGTGATCCGATCCGATTTCTGCACAATTTCCTACAACTCTTCCAACGACTATTTTACGCCATATTATGGCGTTCTCGACTATTCTAACTATTCTAATCAATCGCAAAGCATACAAATAGTCATGACAACATATAGAATTGACCACAAACACCAAAACAACAATTTGGTATGTTAAAATGGATCAAACATACCCAAAACCCATATTTTCCCCTTAATCATGTTTAACAATAACTAATGTTAGGATTAGCAAAATTTAACCAAATAAACCCAAATTTCTAACAGAGGCCTAAAACAATATTTTGAAATTTATAAATATTTTTCCAGAATTTAATCATGTATAAATTTACTAATTACCCTTAATTAACCCTGATTAGTGTAAAAACAAGGCTAATCACTCATCTTTGCCACAATTAAAACTTTTAGAACTAAAACTCCTCTGATTTGGGCGAACAGCAGCTAAACCTTGCTTTGGTGCCATTTCTCCTTAATTTGGTGTAGATTAGGCTAATTCTTGATTAAACGGTGATTAGAAATGATTCTAGAAAGTGGAGGCCATTGCTAGGGTTTCTAAGAGGTAAATGGCGGCTAGAAAACTGAAATAGAATGAAAACCTAACCCATTTCAGCCTCCCCATAACCCTAATCCCGAAATGGGTTATGGGCTCATTCACTAATCACCTCATTTGGCCCAGTTAAGCAGTTTTTCACCTTCTAAACCTTATTTCAGCCATATCTGCCAAAGGGTAAGTCCGTTTTTCACATATGACCACTCTACGGAAAGGTAAACCATCATCCGGATCTAATGGAAGTGGTTTCAGGTCAAAACTCCTTACCAATCAAAAGTTATGGCCAAAACAAGATCAACTAGGGGCAAAACGGTCATTTACAAATCGGCAAAAATCATGAACATGGGAAATGACCCCAATAGTTGTCTTCCAAAGTTACATGACCATACGACTTCGTATGTGAAAGAAATAAATATTCTACGACCCTTTGATGCGTAGAATGCGGGTCGTTACACATACAAACTCACCCTATCACTCTCCAGCGATGAAGTCTGTAGTTCTTCCTATTGATTCACCCATTCACCTTTGGTGAAAGGGCCCCACATTCGGTATCTATGTTAGGGATTGCGGAATGGATCGTTAAGGCAAAAAACACTAAAGGGGGAGAGGGGGGTAAAAAGTGTTTTTGAGAATTTAAACAAAATCTAAAATTTATGTAAACTACTATATGAATCAAACATCACAGAGATAATCACAGACATAGAATCAAACAGAAACACAAATATAAACAAAAGTAAAGTGCAGAAAAGGAAAGAACACACCAGATTTTATGCTGGTTCGGAATGGCTCCTACGTCCAGTCCCATGCAACGCTGGATTGCCCAAAGTTTTTTTACTATATCAATAGTCAATTACAACCTTATTGATTTCACGGCTACAAGGGACACCACTGATTCCAACCTCCTTGATTTCACGGCTACAAGGGATACCACCAATTACGCGTCCTTGATTTTACGACTACGAAGGATACCACTGATTACCCGTTGTAATGACCCGCATTTGCAGAGGTATTATAATTAATTTATTTAATTATATAAATAGTGATATAGTGAATTAAATGGTGGTTTAATTAAACAATGGTGAATATTTAATTTAAAATATTAAATTAAATAATATATTTAATTCTGAAATAATCCGAATTGGCTGAAATGGCGATATGGCGTGAACCGGATCATCTGTGATATTTAATTCAGCTTGGAATTGAATTTGAATAACGAATATATTTAAAATATGACAGTTTGAACGTATAATTATATTATAATTAAAATCGAGTTTGAAATGGCGCTGCAGTTCGCGATTTAACGATTTGAACTTCAACTGAATATACAGGATTCGTTTTAAGCCGGATTTCTGTGTAACAAGAAACGTGTGGAGCTGGTGGAGTATATCTTTCTAGTGGAAGAGAAAAATCGGGATTTCGTCATGTAGATTTTGATTTATGTCCAAATCAAATTTTAGAAAAGTCGCTGTGGAATTCCTTTATAATTTATAAAGGAATTATTTATATTTTAAAAAGGAATTTCAATATAAATCGAATATCGGGTTGACCCAGATTTGAAATATCAAGTTATAAATCCCAGTAGAGCTGTATGGTATTCCACTATGAGTATATACGATAATATAAATTTATTTGTATTTAATTTAATTTTATTTAAATATATTTATATATTTAAATGGGTCATTCAGAGCTTTAAAAATAGTCACTTTTGCAAACGAAGTCGGAATTCGACGAAACTAA
Organism: Allium sativum; assembly: GCA_030737875.1. Classification (NCBI taxonomy): domain Eukaryota; kingdom Viridiplantae; phylum Streptophyta; class Magnoliopsida; order Asparagales; family Amaryllidaceae; genus Allium; species Allium sativum. Next base: position 472,932,875 of record CM060926.1, read on the forward strand.
TTTTGTTGGATCCGCAATGTCAAATAGTTGTTAGATTTTCAGTTTCGTGATTTTTAGAGTAACTGTGTGGTCGTACGGATTTTTAGAGTGAGAAATAGTCACTATTTTGACGGTTAAAAATACGCTGTGTGAGCAAACAGAGTTAGAATTCGACGAAACCAGTTTCGTTGGGACCGTAATGTCGAACAGTAGCTGCACGTCCATTTTGGTGATTTTTGTTTATCATATGTGATCCTACGAATTTTTAGAAGCCCAAGTACAAACAATGATTGGTTACAATTTAATATTATAATCGAAAAAATAATAATATAAAATCACCTATATATATATATATTTCTACAAACTCTTAAAAACCTAATTCAGTTTTCCCGAAGTCAACAACGAAGGCGCCTCCATCGTTTTTCACTGTAAGAAATTCGATCTTCATAAAAACCAAAAAGAAATCAAATGTATTCCTATAAACCCTGAATCGTATGTATTTGAGATCACAAACAAGTTCTCTTCAAACTGGTAGTGGTATCTGGAAGCTCGACGTGGGTATTTGGTACTCGCATTTTTCCAATAAGAGTTAGGGTTTCGGATTTTTGGGAAATAAAAGTAGAAATTCACATAATCGATATCATATTTGGATTCAGCGATAAAGATGGAGCTTGCGGGTTTTTTTTGGGTGGATTTAGTGAAAAAAAGTTGTCGTTGATTCCCCTGTAGCCGAGCTGAGGAGGGCGAGGTCGCGACAGTCGAGTGGTATTCGAGTTCGACGTGATGGAGTTGGGGATGTTGAGGATTTAAAGAGATACATTTCTGTGTATTTGGTTTGATTTGATGGTGGTAGAACGAGGAGGTAGGAGCAGGGAATGGTCGGATAATGGGGTGTTCAACTGGAGGAGCCGACTTGTTTGCTCGTTCAGGAAGCAAAGGTGAAGAACAAGTATGGGCCTTTAAGGGAAATAGGCTGGTATTTTAAAAGGGGTAAGGCCTAGTTGAAAATAGATTGAGTTTGTTTTTAATATAAAGTGTATGAACCTGTAACTTTAATATCTATTACATACATTATCAGAATTTCGAACGGTTGGATCCATTGGGATCGTATGGATGGTGGCTACACCATGGAACTGACTGGGAGAGAATCTGAGCTCGTTACAATTTATTGCAGAAATAAATTGTCCGACTGAATCAAATAACGCAAACCGTTATTTAACGGCTAACGTGCAAATGTGAGTAAATCTCACTAACTCTGAACAGTTTATAATTTCATGTTGTATTTTTAGAACTGTTAAATATTGGCTGATTGATTGTGTGTTGACTGTTTGATTGAACTGCTAGTCAGTTAGTTGAATTTCTATATTGATTCTGTTTAACAGAATATATCATATGGAACTGAAAGTGATGTTGATTTTATTGTGTAACATCCGTGGATGCAGGGAAATAGGTTGGAGGAATCCGACTGGATTCCTCAACAGTTATTTTATTATTTTCATATATTGTGATATATAACGTGATTTATAATCTGTTGTTGATTATATGTGTATGGACGATATTGGACATCGTAATTTGATATGTTAAACATCATAACGTACCGGGATTTGGAGAAAATGGGAATTTATCAAAGTGAATACTGAAAAGAGAATATTTATAAAATCAGAGGATTTTATAAAAGAGAATATTTATAAATAGAATATTTATAAATAGAAATTTATTTATGAATGGATTATTTATAAATAGAAAATACTTAGAAATAAAACCCTAAAGGAATTATTTGCAAACCATTTGCAAATAGATTAGAAAGAGAAATGTTTGTAAACCATTTAAAAATCAAATAAAAAAGAAAGGTTTGTAAACCATTTACAAATCAATTAGAAAGAGAAAGGTTTGTAAACCATTTACAAATCAATTAGAAAGAGAAATGTTTGTAAACCATTTACAAATGAGATTGAATAGGGAATATTTGTAAAACCTTTACAAATGAAATCGAAAGAGGAATATTTGTAAAACCTTTACAAATGAAATTGAAAAGGAGATATTTGTAAAACCATTTACAAATAGAATTAAAAAGGAAATATTTAGAAAATAATTAGATTTATAAAAAGGAAATTTGTTTATAACCAAATAGGATATTACAAAAAGGAAAACGTTATAAAAAGGAAAACGTTACTAAAAAGGAAATCATTTGTAAAGTGAAGAACCGTTACTAAAAGTAAATCTTTATAAATGAATAGTTTATTCAAAAAGGAGTTAATCGAATTTAGTTATTCAAATAGAGTTAAATCGAATATGGTATTCGAAGGGAGTCAATCGAATAAGTTATTCGAAAGTTAGTAAATCGAATATGTTATTCGAAAAGGGGTTAGTCGAGTCGAGTTAGCTGAAAAGAGTTAATCGAATATTTGTTATTCGAATAAGAGTTAACCAGTTAGAGTTAATCAATTAGAGTTAACCAGTTAGAGTTAAACCAGTTAGAGTTAATCAGTTAGATTAAATCAAACTAGAGTTATTCAAATGGAGTTTATCGAATATTAGTTATTAGAATAGAGTTAAATGGAGTTAAAGGAATAAATCGAATATAGTTTATTCGAATGGAATTAAAGGAGTTAATCGAATTTGGTTTATTCGAATAGAGTTAAAGGAGTTATCAACTAGAGTTAAATCAAATAGAGTTAATCCAATAGCGTTAGTCCAATAGAGTTAATTGATAAGGGTTAATCGAATAGAGTAAATTGAATAGAGTTATCGAATATACCTTATCGAAGGAAATAATTATCGAATAGAGATGATTCGAAAGAGAGTTACATAAGGAAGTTTGTTAAAGAATTAAAAGGTGAACTTCTTCTATTTCAAGGTTAGAAACGTTGTTCAGTTAAGGTCTGAGACGTAGTATTACCCCAACTTGACAGACTTCATTTTTAACTAAGGAATGGTTAAGGTTCGATAGTGAAGATGGGTTAAAGGAATTTAGTTAATAAGCGTAATGGTTTGAGTTGTCATCGCGATGTTTGTTTATACATCCGTCTAAGTCCAATGAAGGAGTTTTGGAAATGTTTTCCAAATAAGAACCAGAAATGTTTTCTGATATAGAAAACAAGAAATGGAAATGTTTTCCAATGGTAATAACATATATTTTCTAAATTTAGAAAATAAGAAATGTTGAATATAGGGAAACAGGAGATGAAAAATGAACCAAGGAGATAAATGTTAAATGATGTTTGATCGATACAAATTTCCATATGGAAATAATATCGTTGTTTGCACACGTATTTTTCTTTGATAGTTAAATCACAGACTATCGAAGTTTTAACCATTTTAACGTTGTTAATATGGAGAGACCGGTTGGATTATTATCCAAAGAACTACTCTGTATTGGCATAAACGTTGCGAATCATATATGCCAAGGATAATTGAAGACGGAGTAAAGTGCAAGGGCTATTGTATAAGTCTTAGATAACAATGCCTAAGACGGATGTACTGAATAGTGCCTTCGGTTCGTCCTGTTCCTAGATGACTTGTATGGATGAATGTCTGAAAGAGTATTTCCAGAAAGGTCACGTACAGTGATTTCTTCAACCGTACCAAGAGTGGAACCGGAGAAGGAAACTTCTTTTAACTGACACGTAATGTATGGTTGTAGACGTCAATTGGTGATTTGATGGATTTGACGTTGTGACATTCGATGTGAATCTGGTGTGATGATAAAGCGTAGCTTCTAGCCTCACATCCGGTAAACGAAAGAAATCGGCAGGTAGCATGGCTACGTAGGTCGCACCTATTATGGTGTATAATCACCTGATCTAGAGTTTCATTTACTTCTAAAAATCTATTGTTGATGCTGTCCCATTCGGGAAACGGTTGCTGATCCCAACCGTTGGTGACATACATTCGATACACTCAAGCGAAATGAGTGGTCGGTCATGTGTGGCTGAGTTGCAAGATGTTCTTGTTGAACTCCATTGTATCTTTCCTAGAGTACACTGATCGGAAGGTGGTTCTATACCTTGTCATAGTTGGAAATCCATTACCCAATACGTGCTTGCGGTTTTGATTGTATACTATATATGTAGAACGTGAGATGAAAGTGTTTCTGCTAGATGATTATTATATTGTGGTTGATAGACATTATTATAATATCAAAAGGTTTTGGATATAAAGATAATTTGGATTCTCATAAGGGAAAAACATGTTCCATTATACGACATGGTTTTATGAGATATCGTTTACTTGTTCAAACTGTTTTACTCATACTAGTCCCATGACTGACCCGGAGTTTATTTTGTTGTTTTCCCTAAACTCTTGGGTGCCCAATTTTGTACAGACAGTCAAGTAGTCAGGATTTACAGATATACTGGAAGATCTTGGAGCAGGAGGCTTCAGGATTATATAGCTATAGTTATTTCCACTGTGTTGTAAGTGTTGTACTTTGATAATGATGTATATTCAAGTACAGAAGTATATTTCAAATTATGTTATATAATTATATGTTATTCGTTCCGCTGTGAGGTTCGTGTTACTCTGATGTTGTGTTCTTCTTCTTCTTCTATTCTAAGTTTCTATCTTATCTATCCTCACCCTATAATTTCTTTCATTAACTACCGGTATTTTCGATCCTTGGATGTTCGATATGTGTTGTATATCGGATAACCAAGATTGCATTTTTCCGGGTCATTACAGTTGGTATCAGAGCTTAAGTTAAGTGAATTACCTTGGCTCTATGGCGTGACTCAGTAGAGATTGGGTTAGTAATACCCTAGATTGAGTTAGAGTGTATATATACGAGTGAACGTATTTGTTATTGATATAAAAATTGTTTTATATTGTGGAGATTCATTGGTTGAGTTGTTTATGGGTTCTGGTCGATCAGTTTGATCCACTGTATCGGTAGGAGTTTATAAACACTCAAATACGATGGGTCGACATGATATGTTTTGAAAAGAGGGTAAATTAAAATAAGTTTACCCAAGGTATATCTTGATATAGAGAAGATATATATATCGAAATTATAATATAGTGGATATATTCGTTGTTATTATAATCAAGTAAGATTATAAATTAAATGGTTATGTAAATAACCAATCAGAATTCATATAAGTGAAATACGTGAAATTAGATGAGTTAAATCTGAAATTTAAACCAGAAATTGAATTAAAATTCTGGAAAATTGGATAAGTGTTTGTAAATGGATTTGGCTTAAAAATAAGGAAAATTTAAGATCCTGGGAGATTTTAAATTGTTTTACAAGCAGTGTGAATTATATTTTGAAATGAATTTCAAAGTGGAAATGTTTAGAAATGGTTTTATAGTATTGAACTCACTTCGATCACTGGAAAATAGATTCCGATGATGACAGCTGCATCATCAGTATTCATTTTCGAGTTGTAAGTGACGAATTACTAACCAGAGATACTGTTTTGAATTTGTTTTGGGGAAGACAAGTTGTGTTGAATTTCAAAATTGGATTTATAGTATAGAATTTGATATATAGAATTTGAATAATAGAATTTGATATATAGATTTGAATAATAGAAGTGATATAAAATTTGAATAGAAATTGAATAGAATTAACTAAGTCGAAGAGGAATTAGTTAATCGAGTTTTGAATTTGAAGTTGAACTTTGAAAGGTGAATTGGATTTATAAATGGATAATTGAAATCGAATATAGAACTTAAATTTGAAATTTGGATTCAAATTAGTTAATAAGCAAGTTAAAATATATTTGAATATGTCATGTTCAAATATAAAAGTGAAATAGACTAAAGAGTAAATTAACAAATTAATTAACAAATTGAGTTAAAACGATCAGGTATAGTTAAAATAGATTGGGCAGGTATAAATATACATGAGATAGGTATGGATAAGGTATGAAGGTATATAAATAGAATGCTCAACGAAAAGGTATGTATTTAATTCATATATGAGATTTTATGCGCCGTATCGGCTAGCCGCTTGGCTTTTTCTTTTTCTTTTCGATTAGTGAGGGCTATGGGAGGCTATTTGAAATATCCCAATGCTCGTAGTACAAAGGACGTTATGGCAAATTTTTCCAGTAATTTAAGGAGTTAGAATATTTTTAAGATAATTTGATAGTTAGAAATCAACGTATCGATATATATATATATATATATATATATATATAAGTCGATAAGGAAACGAACTTAGAAATAGAATAGTAAAATCAAAAAGGAAGACTAAGAATAAAATCTAGTATGAATAGAAAGAGGAAGCGTATACGTGTTTAAAAGTCAATAAGTAGTTGTATGGTATTGATTATTCGAGTAAGTAGTCATATCTGTTTTGACGTTATAAATGTTATCCAGTCAAGGTTTGAGAGGTAGTTATACCCCAACTTGATTGATTTCATTATTAACAAATAAATAGTAAGATTTCAGGCACGAAGATCAATGTTGAATAAGAGTTAGATGAATATAGTACTTGGGTTGTCGTAACGATGTTTTACACAACATCCTTTTTAACCCAAATAAGAGTAAGCTTGGAAATATAATAAAGAATATTTCCTAAGTATAGAAATAAACGAGATCGGAAAAGAGATAAGTAATTGGAATATTTTACAATTATAAATAGCATATATTTTCTAAAGTTTAGAAAATAAAGGAAGGCGATATTCGAAAATGTTTTCCAAATAACATAAATGGCCAATATGGTTATTGAAAATATTTGGTTAACAAATATTGATAAAGAAATAGAGAAGTGATTTAACTAATGGAATATTAATTAAGGGCTCAGTGACATGTTCAAAAGGAAATTTTGATTTTTTAAAAGAGTAAACTGTTTAAAAACTCCCAGGGAAAGACTGTTTGAATTAAAAACAAATTTAACAGAAATTTGTGAAATCAAAATTGAATTAAAATAAAGCTAGTAAAGTGGTAACTGAGGTTGAATTAGAATGATATCAAGACAAATTGGATTGTGAGATTCAAATTTGAAGTGTAATGGGATAATCAAGTTAAGAGTTGGGAATCGAGAAGAAACTTGAGTTAAAATGATATTTGGCTCGGATATAAGCGAATGGTGGTGTTATGGATAAAAGCAGATTGGAATTTGATTGGGATAACTTTGGTATATGCTGAGTTGATAGCATATGAAAGTGATAGAGTTGATATGCCGACAAAAGACACAAGTTTGTATTTCTATTGGATATAAGATTTATGAGGCGAATTGGCAAGCCGCTTAGCTGTTTGATTTTCTTTTGGGTTGGGGATGGCCCAGAGAGGCGAGTTAGAGTTTGACCTATTGACCGGTACAAAGGAGGTGCTGGCGAAATTTTTCGAAAAATTAAGGCGTTAGAAAATTTTCAGGATTTTTGAAAATTTTCATTGATAAGAATTAATTTATATTTAATTGAAATTAAATTGGTTCAGTTTAAACTGAAGTTAAGAAGTGAACAAATAAGTTCTAACCAGTTGATAGGGTCGTTCTCTACTATAGCAATTTCGAGGACGAAATTATTTTAAGTGGGGAAGAATGTAATGACCCGCATTTGCAGAGGTATTATAATTAATTTATTTAATTATTAAATAGTGATATAGTGAATTAAATGGTGGTTTAATTAAATAATGGTGAATATTTAATTTAAAATATTAAATTAAATAATATATTTAATTCTGAAATAATCTGAATTGGCTGAAATAGCGATATGGTGTGAACCGGATCATCTGTGATATTTAATTCAGCTTGGAATTGAATTTGAATAACGAATATATTTAAAATACGACAGTTTGAACGTATAATTATATTATAATTAAAATCGAGTTTGAAATGGCGCTGCAGTTTGCGATTTGGCGATTTGAACTTCAACTGAATATACAGTATTCGTTTTAAGCCGGATTTCTGTGTAACAAGAAATGTGTGGAGCTGGTGGAGTATATCTTTCTAGTGGAAGAGAAAAATCGGGATTTCGTCATGTAGATTTTGATTTATGTCCAAATCAAATTTTAGAAAAGTCGCCGTGGAATTCCTTTATAATTTATAAAGGAATTATTTATATTTTAAAAAGGAATTTCAATATAAATCGAATATCGGGTTGACACAGATTTGAAATATCAAGTTATAAATCCCAGTAGAGCTGTATGGTATTCCACTGTGAATATATACGATAATATAAATTTATTTGTATTTAATTTAATATTATTTAAATATATTTATATATTTAAATGGGTCATTCAGAGCTTTAAAAATAGTCACTTTTGCAAACGAATTAGAAATTCGATGAAATTAATTTTGTTCGATCCGCAATGTCAAATAGTTGTTAGATTTCCAGTTTGTGATTTTTACAGTCACTGTGTGGTCGTACGGATTTTTAGAGCAAGAAACAGTCAGTATTTTGACGGTTAAAAATACGCTGTGTGAGCAAACAGAGTCAGAATTCGATGAAACCAGTTTCGTTGGGACCGTAATGTCGAACAGTAGCTGCACGTCCATTTTGGTGATTTTTGGTATCGTATGTGATCCTACGAATTTTTAGAAGCCGAGTACAAACAACGATTGGTTATAATTTAATATTTTAATCAAAAAATAATAATAATATAAAATCACCTATATATATATTTCTACAAACTCTTAAAAACCTAATTCAGTTTTCCCAAAGTCAACAACGAAGGCGCCTCCATCGTTTTTAACTGTAAGAAATTCGATCTTCATAAAAACCAAAAAGAAATCAAATGTATTCCTATAAATCCTGAACCGTATGTATTTGATATCACAAACAAGTTCTCTTCAAATTGGTAGTGGTATCTGGAAGTTCGACGTGGGTATTTGGTACTCACGTTTTTCCAATAAGAGTTAGGGTTTCGGATTTTTGGGAAATAAAAGTAGAAATTCACATAATCGATATCATATTTGGATTCAGCGATAAAGACGGGGCTTACGGGTTTTTTTGGGTGGATTTAGTGGAAAAAAATTTGTCGTTGATTCTCCTGTAGCCGAGCTGAGGAGGGCGAGGTCGTGACAGTCGAGTGGTTTCAAGTTCGACGTGATGGAGTTGGGGATGTTGAGGAGTTGAAGAGATACATTTCTGTGTATTCGGTTTGATTTAATGGTGGGAGAACGAGGAGGTAGGAGCAGGGAATGGTCAGATAATGGGGTGTTCAACTAGAGGAGCCGGCTTGTTTGCTCGTTCAGGAAGAAAAGGTGAAGAGCGGGTATGGGCCTTTAAGGGAAATGGGCTGGTATTTTAAAAGGGGTAAGGCCTAGTTGAAAATAGATTGAGTTTGTTTTTAATATAAAGTGTATGAACCTGTAACTTTAATATCTATTACATACATTATCAGAATATCAAACAGTTGGATCCGTTGGGATTATATGGACGGTGGCTACACCATGGAGCTGACTGGGAGCGAATCTGAGCTCGTTACAATTTATTGCAAAAATAAATTGTCCGACTGAATCAAATAACGCAAACCGTTATTTAACGGCTAACGCGCAAATGTGAGTAAATCTCACTAACTCTGAACAGTTTATAATTTCATGTTGTTTTTTTAGAACTGTTAAATATTGGCTGATTGACTGTGTGTTGACTGTTTAATTGAACTGCTAGTCAGTTAGTTGAATTTCTATATCAATTCTGTTTAACAGAATATATCATATGGAACTGAAAGTGATGTTGATTTTATTGTATAACGTCTGTGGATGCAGGGAAACAGGTTAGAGGAATCCGACTGGATTCCTCAACAGTTATTTTATTGTTTTCATATATTGTGATATATGACGTGATTTATAATCTGTTGTTGATTATATGTGTATGGACGATATTGGACATCTTAATTTGATATGTTAAACACCATAACATACCGGGATTTGGAGAAAAAGGGAATTTGTCAAAGTGAATACTGAAAAGAGAATATTTATAAAATCAGAGGATTTCATAAAAGAGAATATTTATAAATAGAATATTTATAAATAGAAATTTATTTATAAATGGATTATTTATAAATAGAAAATACTTAGAAATAAAACCCTAAAGGAATTATTTGCAAACCATTTGCAAATAGATTAGAAAGAGAAATGTTTGTAAACCATTTAAAAATCAAATAGAAAGAGAAAGGTTTGTAAACCATTTACAAATCAATTAGAAAGAGAAAGGTTTGTAAACCATTTACAAATCAATTAGAAAGAGAAATGTTTGTGAACCATTTACAAATGAGATTGAATAGGGAATATTTGTAAAACCATTACAAATGAAATCGAAAGAGGAATATTTGTAAAATCTTTACAAATGAAATCGAAAAGGAGATATTTGTAAAACCATTTACAAATAGAATTAAAAAGGAAATATTTAGAAAATAAATAGAGTTATAAAAAGGAAATTTGTTTATAACCGAATAGGATGTTATTAAAAGGAAAACGTTATAAAAAGGAAAACGTTACTAAAAGGAAATCATTTGTAAAGTGAAGAACCGTTACTAAAAGTAAATCTTTATAAATGAATAGTTTATTTGAAAAGGAGTTAATCAAATTTAGTTATTCGAATAGAGTTAAATCGAATATGGTATTCGAAGGGAGTCAATCGAATAAGGTATTCGAAAGTTAGTAAATCGAATATGTTATTCGAAAATGGGTTAGTCGAGTCGAGTTAGCTGAATAGAGTTAATCGAATATTTGTTATTTGAATAAGAGTTAACCAGTTAGAGTTAATCAATTAGAGTTAACCAGTTAGAGTTAAACCAGTTAGAGTTAATCAGTTAGAGTAAATCGAACTAGAATTATTCAAATGGAGTTTATCGAATATTAGTTATTCGAATAGAGTTAAATTGATTTAACGGAATAAATCGAATATAGTTTATTCGAATGGAATTAAATGAGTTAATCGAATTTGGTTTATTCGAATAGAGTTAAAGGAGTTATCGACTAGAGTTAAATCAAATAGAGTTAATCCAATAGCGTTAGTCCAATAGAGTTAATTGATAAGGGTTAATCGAATAGAGTAATTGAATAGAGTTGTCGAATATACCTTATCGAAGGAAAGAATTATCGAATAGAGATGATTCGAAAGACGTAAGGAAGTTTGTTAAAGAATTAAAAGGTGAACTTTGTCTATTTCAAGGTTAGAAACGTTGTTCAGTTAAGGTCTGAGAGGTGGTATTACCCCAACTTGATTGACTTCATTTTTAACTAAGGAATGGTTAAGGTTCGATAGTGAAGGTGGGTCAAAGGAATTTAGATAATAAGCGTAATGGTTTGAGTTGGCATCACGATGGTTTGTTTAAACATATGTCTAAGTCCAATGAAGGAGTTTTGGAAATGTTTTCCAAATAAGAACCAGAAATGTTTTCTGATATAGAAAACAAGAATTGGAAATATTTTCCAATGGTAATAACATATATTTTCTAAATTTCGAAAATAAGAAATGTTGAATATAGGGGAACATGAGATGAAAAATGAACTAAGGAGATAAATGTTAAATGATGTTTGATCGATATAAATTTCCATCTGGAAATAATATCGTTGTATGCACACGTATTTTTCTTTGATAGTTAAATCACAGACTATCGAAGTTTTGACCATTTTAACGTTGTTAACATGGAGAGACCGGTTGGATTATTATCCAAATAACCACTCTGTATTTGAATAAGAGTTGCAAATCATATATGCCAAGGATAATTGAAGACGGAGTAAAGTGCAAGGGCTATTGTATAAGTCTTAGATAACAGTGCTTAAGATGGATGTACTGAATAGTGCCTTCGGTTCATCCTGTTCCTCGATGACTTGTATGGATGAATGTCTGATAGAGTATTTCCAGAAAGGTCACGTACATTGATTTCTTCAACCGTACCAAGAGTGGAAGCGGAGAAGGAAACTTCTTTTAGCTGACACGTAACGTATGGTTGTAGATGTCAATCGGTGGTTTGATGGATTTGACGATGTGACATTCAAAGTGAATCTGGTGTGATGATAAAGCGTAGCTTCTAGCCTCACATCTGGTAAATGACAGAAATCGGGCAGGTAGCATGGCTATGTAGGTCGCACCTATTAGGGTGTATAATCACCTGATCTAGAGTTTCGTTTACTTCTAAAAATCTATTGTTGATGCTGTCCCATTCGGGAAACGGTTGCTGATCCCAACCGTTGGTGATATACATTCGATACACTCAAGCGAAATGAGTGGTCGGTCATGTGTGGCTGAGTTGCAAGATGTTCTTGTTGAACTCTAGTGTATCATTCCTAGAGTACACTGATCTGAAGGTGGTTCCATACCTTGTCATAGTTGGAAATCCATTACCCAATATGTGCTTGCGGTTTTGATTGTATACTATATATGTAGAACGTGAGATGAAAGCGTTTCTGCTAGATGATTATTATATTGTGGTTGATAGACATTATTATAATATCAAAAGGTTTTTGATATAAAGATAATTTGGATTCTCATAAGGGAAAACCCGTTCCGTTATACGGCGTTGTCTTACGAGATATCATTTACTTGTTCAAACTGTTTTAAACTGTTTTACTCATATTAGTCCCATGACTGACCCGGAGTTTATTTTTATTCCCTAAACTCTTGGGTGCCCAATTTTGTACGGGCATTCAAGTAGTCAGGATTTACAGATATACTAGAAGAGCTTGGAGCAGGAGGCTTCAGGATTATATAGCTATAATTATTTCCACTGTGTTGTAAGTGTTGTACTTTAATAATGATGTATATTCAAGTACAGATGTATATTTCATATTATGTTATATAAATTATATGTTATTCGTTCCGCTATGAGGTTCGTGTTACTCTGATGTTGTGTTCTTCTTCTTCTTCTTCTTCTTCTTCTATTCTAAGTTTCTATCTTATCTATCCTCACCCTCTAATTTCTTTTATTAACTACCGGTATTTTCGATCCTTGGATGTTCGATATGTGTTGTATATCGGATAACCAAGATAGCATTTTTCCGTGTCATTACACCCGTCCTAGATTTTACGGCCACACGGGATACCAATGATCACTTACATAACCCAAACAATTACAAACGGCCCTACAACTCTTCAATAGCACTTGGTTCAGAGAGTAATGAGTAAGAGTGTAGAGAGAAGAATATTAGTGAAGCAGAATTGAATTTGCCAGAGTATAGGCACATAAATCATGAAAATTATAAAGAATAATGGCGCAATGAAAGTGAGTGAAGATGGTGATGAAGAAGTAATAAAAAATTCGAAATAAGCCCGTTTTTATAGTTTGTGAAAGGTTGCAACGTCTTAGAACCAATACAAATAATGAAAAGAGACTTTCTTTCAATTTTGACAAAATGACAGTAATATGTCGACATGTATATATATGCATATCGACATATACATGTACAAAATTGAAATTTGAACATTTTTCAAGTGTTTTGATATATATATATATATATATATATAATTCTGAAAATTCTTGAATTGAAAGATAGTGTTATAAATAAATATTACAAAGTAGAAAATCATACGAAAACATAAATATAAACTATATAAAAATATTTATAAAATTATAGAGTTTAAAACTTTATAAATATAAAGTATATAAAATATAAATATATAAAACTTATAAAGTATAAAGTTATATAACTAAAGTTTGAAATCAAATAAAAATAGAAAGTAAAATATAGAAGAAAGAGATTAAAGATAGAATTTGAAAACATAATTTGAAAAATAGATTTTGAAATTATTTTGAATTTGAACCTGGAGTGCTATTTAGAGTTTTCCATAATCTAGACTCTATAACTATATTTATCTTGAACTCTTGAAATCTTAAATACTCTTGCGTCTTGAAACATCTTTGAATTCTGACTCTCTTACAACTTTAAATTGTACAGTCTTCAGTAATAACTCCGGTATATGTGTGTATATATATTCTAGACAAAAGTGTTAGTATTTGTTTTATAGTCAATTAATATTGAAATAAGGTTATTTTCATCAAAACTCCAATATCCAACAATCTCCCACTTTTTGATGATGACAACCTTAGTTTGTAAAATATCATACCTGTATATACCTGTTGACGATGATCCTTCAAATACTCCCCCTGTCTATTTGAATCCTATAAACTATGTCTATATTTTATAATTTCTCCCCCTTTGCCATTATCAAAAAGAAATTAAAATTACTCCCCCTAAATTGTATAATTACCTAAATAAAACCTATAAGTAACTAAATAACTACTAATTCAAAGTAGAATACCCCCTCTTAATCTGTATAATCCTATAATAGTAGTTCCTAACATTATGATTATCAAATACAAACCAATCCAAGTATTATATTTACATTTGTTTAAATTCATATATACAAACCAAATCAAATCAAAACACACCATACCATATGTCTTAATATATATAAATTTGAAGTTAGAAAATCCAAATTTCAGACAAATCAATCAAAGCAACCATACCAATCAATTAAACGTTTCTTGGGACTTCAACCCAACTGTCTTCTCCAAAGATTGGATCCTTCTTGATGATTTCCCAATCCTCATCTTCTTTGGTTGGTAGAGCCTTTGTGAGATTATTATCTCCATCTATGAAAAAAGAAGAGATTAGCCACCGAATTGCATCAAAATGTTTCTCTTGCTGCTCAAACATATTTATTTGACTTAGTTCGAGATGGCGCTGGTTCCATAGAATGATAGAGAGGATATTTTTGAAAGAATTCAAGGTTTCTTCTATGTTTTCACTAAGACTATGAATAGGATTTGCCATGGATTTGATAAGAAATGAATAAGGGGGAAGGAGAAATAGAATAATGAATTTTTTTGGAAGAAATAAACTTAAATAGGGTCTGGAATTCTTTGGATTTTGAATGGACATGAGTAGTTATTTAATTTTAAAATTTGAAATAATTTGAAAATCTGGCAGTTATACATCGACATATACATAGGTATGTCGACATATGCTTTAATTTTTTTTGAATTTGAATCTTTTGAACTTATATTAAATTATAATTAATTCTAAAGATTTTTACAGGGACTTAAAGATGATTTTAACATAAATAAAACTCCATACATAACTTAACAGAAAGCAAATACATCCAACTTATTAAGACACACTAAATACAAGATTCTAAAGCAAAACATAAGAATCCAAGCTTGAAAGTGAGAGGAGATTAGAATCCAAGCTTTCTTCCTATCTTGACCTTAAAATTGGTCATTTTGGAGAAGTTCTTCTTTTGATGTTGACAATTTTGACTTGATTTTGAACAATTGCCTCTTTGAAAATGCGTCTAATATCGGTTGAACACTCAACAATTTCTAAAGTAGTTTCTTCTTCTTCTTTGACTTTCACTGGCTCTTGTTCTTGTTGCATTCAAGCTTGTTTGGATTCGAATGTCTCATATGACTTGAAAGTGAGAGGAATTTGCATGAGATGAATATTTGATGAGTCAAACACTTTTCTAGGCACAAACTCTTCTCCATGGAGATCAACTCCAAAGTATTTGATGATATGAGTGAGATAAAAACCATAGTAGAGAGTGTTTCCTCATGAGGATAATTCTATGGGCTTTATTTCATTTAAAATCATGTCGGCCCAATTGATAGTATAACCATCCATAATAGCAAAGAAAGCCTTTTGGACTTTGAGAGCTGGATTGTTAAAATTTCTAGAATGGGCTGTGATGGTATGTTAGAGGAGAAGGTTTGCGATTCTTGTTTTTAAACGAAAGAAGCAATTTTTGAATTCCGTTGGAGCATCTTCTTCAAATATGCCGTGGTAGGTCTCTAAATCGGTTTCATCAATTTTGAAATCCGAAAAATCCAGGTCCATGCTTCTACAATTTAGAATAGTGCCTAAGAGTTCGGCATCGAGAAAAATTTGCGTGCCTTTGACGCTACTCCAAATTTGACCTTCGCTGCCTTCGTAAAATCGTGATTAAGGATCGCACAGAACATCTTGATGATTTTGGGATAACACACTTCGTCGTTATCATGAGAGTCAATTGGACTCAAGACTTCGTTATGTTGAAATAGAGAAGTAAGATCATAGGAGGGAAATTCGCTAAATATGGCGAAAGCACCCGTGTTAACTTTAGCATTTGCTATATAGCTAACATAAGTCTTGATAGCTTCTTTGTCATTATGAAGATAACCTTTGATGGTTTCGGTTAACTTCAATTTCTGAGTTGAACTTGAGGAAGCCATTGATTTATAGTTTTGAAGAGAAAAGATATGAAGAATGTTGATTTGAGTTGTGAATGAAAGGTAGAAAGGATAGGTGTATATATAGAAATTGAATAGATATGAATTGAGTGGGCACAACTTTAAATGACAGCTTTTTAGACCTTGGTAGTTGGTGAAAAGTTGGAGCGAAGTTTGAAAATTTAAACCTTTGACATTCAAAATTTTAATTCCAAATTACTGGTCAGATATGTTGACATATAGACATATGCACCTATTTTCAAAGGAAAACTGATTTTTGTGAAATGTGATTCAAATTATCGATTTATATTCCAGATTTGAACGATTTCCTAAATTTATTCTAATCCTAAAAAACACACAAACAATTTATTTTATTATTTCATTTGTTATTTATTATTATATTATTATTTTTAATTTCAAATTTCAAATTTTAATTTTAAATTTCAAATTTCAAGTTTAACTTTAAAGGTTTTAACTTCAAATCAAAGCAACCGCTCAACCAAATAAAATTAAAAATTAATTAAGGCATACCCAGTTTTTAGATCCTTTTCTTCAAAATTTTCTGAACTTTGAATTGCCGTAAAGCATATATTTGAATTTCCTGTTTTTGGCTCTTTATCACTTGATAATAAATCTGAATCATCTAATGTTGTTGCGTATGCTTTCTTTCTTTTTCTCGATGAATTGCTGGTGTCTATTTCTTGAGTCAATTTATCTGGATATGGACACATTGTTTTGATATGGCTTGGTTTGTTGTAGTTATAACATTGACCGTCATTGCTTTTTGAATTTCCTTGGTTATAATTTCTCCTTCTATATCTCAGAAAATTTCTAAAATGATTTGTCATAAGAGCAGTTTCTTCATCATCTTCACTACTCGAGTCTAAATCATTTGATGTTGCTTTTAATGCAATAGATTTCTTCTCACTTGACCTGTTTTCTTTTCTCTTTTGTAATTAGACTTCATAAGATATCAGATTTCCAATTAACTCCTCAGTCTTCATTTCGTTGACATCATTGGCTTCTGCTGAGGTTTTCTGATCTCATTCTGGAGTTAGTGAACTTAATATTTTTCTGACTTGATCAACTTCAGAATAGGT
Source organism: Allium sativum (assembly GCA_030737875.1). Classification (NCBI taxonomy): domain Eukaryota; kingdom Viridiplantae; phylum Streptophyta; class Magnoliopsida; order Asparagales; family Amaryllidaceae; genus Allium; species Allium sativum. The sequence goes on from CM060926.1 coordinate 472,950,058, forward strand.
TTTTCTGAGTGCTGTTAATGAATGCACCATCCCTTGAAATTTTCAATAAATATCTGAAATAGACTCATTCTCGTTCATTTTAATAATTCATACTAGTCTACTAACATTGCTATTTTAGTTTGTTTAACTTTACTAGTTCCTTCATAAGTAACTTATAAAGTTCTCCAAATTTCATAAGCAGTTTTACATACTGATACTCTATTAAACTCATTCGTGTTTAATGAACAAAATAACATATTCATGTTTTTAGAATTGCTTTGTGCAGTAGTCTTTTGTTCATATGTCCATTGTGCAAAAGTGGTTGTGGGTTCAACAAATTCATTTTGTGCACTATTCCATGTATCTAATCCTATTGATCATAAATATATCTTCATTCCACATGCATAATATGAATAATTACTACCATTAAATAGTGGTGGTCTAATAGTGGAATGACCCTATACAAAACAACTATTATTGCTACCAATGTTGGTTGCCATTATCACTATTTTCAAAAATCAGATTTTGAACTTTTTGAAAGACCTTGCTCTGATACCAATTGTTAGGAATTGCAATATGGATCATTAAGGAAAAGTAAACACTAGAGGGGGTGGATAGTGTTTCTTAGAATTGAAACAAAATTTAAAATTTATTTAAACTATTAAATGAATCAAAAACCACAGAGGCAATCATTGACACAAAATCAAACACGAACATAAATATAAACAAAAGTAAAGTGCTGAAAAGGAAAGAACACACCGGATTTTATACTAGGTTGGCATTGGTCCTACATCCAGTCCCACGCAACGCTGGATTGTGCAAAGTTTTATTACTATATCAACAGTCAATTACAACCTCCTTGATTTCGCGGCAACAAGGGATACCACCGATTCTAACCTCCTTGATTTCACGTCTACAAGGGATACCACCGATTACCCATCCTTGATTTTACGGCTATAAGGAATACCACCGATTACACATCCTTGATTTTACGGCTACAAGGGATACTATCGATTACTTACACAACCCAAACAATTACAAACAACCCTGTAACTCTTCAATAACACTTGATTAAGAGAGTAATAAGTAGTGACTGTAGAGAGAAGAAGATTAGTGAAAACAGAATTGAATTCACCAGAGTACAGGTATAGAAATCACAAAAATCATAAAGAATAATGGTGTAATGAAAGGGAGTGAAGATGGAGAAGAAGATGTAATAAAAAATTCGAAATCAGACCCTTTTATAGTGTGTGAAAGTTAGCAACGTTTTAGAACCATCACAAATAATGAAAAGACACTTCCTTTCAATTTTGAAAAAATGATAGTTACATGTCGACATGTATATATATGTATGTCAACATGCATATGTACAAAATTGAAATTTGAACATTTTTCAAGTGTTTTGATATATATATATATATATATATATATATATATATATACGCACACACATATAATTTTGGAAATTCTTAAATTAAAATACAGTGTTATTAATAAATATTATAAAGTTGAAAATCATATGAGAACATAAATATAAACTATATAAACATATTTATAAAACTATAAAGTTTAAAACTATATAAATATAAAGCATATAAAATATAAATATATAAAACTTATAAAGTATAAAATTATAAAACTTAAGTTTGAAATCAAATAAAAATAGAAAGTAAAATATAGAAGAAAGAGATTGAAGATAGAATTTGAAAATAAAATTTGAAAAACAGAATTTGAAATTATTTTGAATCTGAACCTGGAGTGTTATTCATAGTCTTACATAATCTAGACTCTATAACTATATTTATTTTGAACTCTTGAAATCTTGAATACTGATGAGTCTTTAAACATCTCTGAATTCTGAATCTCTAACATCTTTAAACTGTACAGTCTTAAGTAATAATTTCAGTATATAAATCCTGTATATGTATACATATATATATTCTAGACAAAAGTGTTAGTATATATTTTATAATCAATTAATATTGAAATAAGGTTGTTGTCATCAAAACTCCATTCTCCAGCGATCTATTAGTTCATCCATCCACCATGAAGCGAAACAGATTAATAGTTTAAATACAAGAACTCATCCAATCACAATCTAGTGAAAGGAGTTCATGGTCGGGGTCTCCGATTCCATCTCTCTGATTGAAGTGAATACATCATTTATTCATTCACCAACGAGGGCGATTCAAAGAAAAAACCTAAACAAAAACATTCATAAGGAAATCTAATTGAGGGGATCCTCTCCAGGCTCAACGAATGTCGTCTCTATCATGAAATGACCATGTGGGTGGTGGATCGAGGACCTCCTCGATTTCGAGCCGCAAATGGTCAGGCCTTGCCGTCTCAACATAGTTAGGAGAATCCCAACCCTAATATGTTGTTTATTTCATCTCGAAGATGTTTACACTTCGACATGTCATGCCCATCCAATTCATGGAATAGGCAGAACTTCCAAGGTCTCATTTTCTACTCAGAAGACACTCTGGTGGTAGGTTTGCGATAAAGAATGAGCCCCTTCGTTTCCCTGTAAGTCTATTCAAGAGACGTATTCATCTTTATATAAGAGGGATAATTTGGCCCCTTCCTATCTTTCTTCACGTTTCCTTCCTTATCTCTCTTATCTTCCTTTTCCTGTCATCATGCTTAACTCCCATTTCAAGCGCATCCTGGTTATTTATTCAATAGGTTTAAATTCTATCTTTTGCATGCACATCCTCCTGACGCAAGTATCGAGCATCCTCAAAATAAAGCTCATCGAGATCCCTCGAGGGGTCCTTTGAAAGGCTTGCTTTGAATTTAGTCTTTTTGGCCACTCCACCTACGACCGCGATCAGAACCATCGATGCTTCCGGCTTATCCCCCGAAGCCACTGTAGCATTAAATCTTTCGAAGAAACTCTTCAGTTTTTTCCCTAGACTTTGTTTTATCATCGTCTGAGTCATCTCATTTTTGGTATGAGTTACGTGAACTTTGAACTGCCCTGTGATTCTTTCCACGAGTTCGCACCAAGTGCTTATGGACTCATTATTAAGCTGCCTAAACCATAGTCCAACCAAATTTGTTAGAAAAAACAAAAAATATTTTTCCATGAGTTCGGGAGATGCCTATAGCACACCCATGTGCCTTATATATTTCTTTAAATGTATGGTGGGATCCGATCTCCCATCATAAACTATTTAAACTAGTAATTTGAAGTTGGTAGGTGCTCTTGCATCTCGAAGGTTAGTAGTGAAAGGACTTCGAGTTACGTCCTCATAACCTTGGCTAGGTATTCCATCTCTAATCACTCGCCTTTTTAGCTCCCCTAGCCTATCTCCATCGAAAGCGAGTTGAAAACCTTGTCGTTTCCGTCTTAAAGGAAATTCAATATTTGGTTAAGGTTTCACTTCAATGGACTTCCCCATTGTCGTTCATTATCTGCTCTTAGCCTCCCGGGTCAGTTCGACCATGCCTCTAGCGCTCGGTTTGACATAGTCAGATCGGGATGGATCGGTATTACAGATCCGTGCTCCTACAGCTTCCATGCCACCCTATCTAGAGTGATGTTTGGTCAAGTTTGGCCACTATTTCCATTCAAGACATCACGAGTTCAAGCACCATAACATAAACCACTAGATTGCGGGCGGTTTCCCCCTACTATGCCCGGATCGGCATGGATTCTTGACCGATCCGGGGATTTTACTGATACGACTAGGATAAGCCTACTAGTGGAGTTATTGTTGCTGCTTTCCATAGCCGCAAGGTTGCTAAATCCCTGCTTTAACTCCTTGCTCAAATGCTCTGGTCGACCAATTATGTCTTGATAGTAGTGTGATCATCATAGAGTCTTGTTTGCCCAAAAGTTCATCTTGCCGCTTCATACACATCCTCAAGTCTCTAATCACCTTATCCATCTCTTCATGGGTGAGTTGATTAATTAGAATGATTTCTAGTTCATGACATCGCTTGACTCCTATCATTCCTAACGCTCATATTTCCAACGTCTTCTGCATGTGATGATGCTCCATCTTTCCTTCTTATCACTATCTTCAAATTTTGAAGTTAACAATCCCAATCCTTAAATAATTCAAAAGATGAATTGTTATTTCTTAATGAAAGCACCAAAGTATTAATGTCAAAAATGGTTTCCGTGATGATTGACCGACAAAATATATCAAAATTCAACAATTCACAGCTCAGAATGCAGAAAAGTAAATGATCACACAAGAGTTTTTATAGTGGTTCGACAATTGGGTTTGCATCCACTTTATAATCTATTGTTTATACCATCATACTATAGTACAGTAATTGAAATGAAAGAAAAGTAGAGGTAAGAAGTGTAATTCTCTCCTTAGTGATGATCTTTCTCAGTTCGGTAGAGTTTATTTCCTCATTCTATCCGAAATGAGTATATTTATTGGGAATTGCATGTCCTAGGTCGATATGATGAGGCACATAATTCGGGTGGATAAGGAGTTAGTTGAGCAAGTCTCTGTCTTATAGAAAAGTCCTCTCCATCTTGATCTAGCAAACGTGTGCCTCGATCCAAGTTAATAGAAGGTAAATTAGGTGGTTTTACTACATATTTCACCTGTAGAATAAGTCTTGCCATCACTCTAGAGTCCGGATCGGAATATTCTGGTCCGATTATACCGGGCCGAGCTGGGCAGCCCTGAGGCATTAATTCAAATGGAGGAGACCCCTCTCGGCCAATCTATCAGATCTGAGATGCACCGAGCCGGGTTTGTTTGATCTGAACTTTTTCGATTCAGGACACTTCGAACCGAAATGCAATGTGCTATTGAGGTAGGCCGAACTGACCTAGGTCGACCTGAGACTTAGAAACACAAAACCAGCATCTTCGAGCTATTTTTCTATTTCCCTCCAATAAATCTAAGCATGTCTAAGCTTATTCTTAAAACTTAACTACCCCGTTTGCTAGAAATCCACGTTGTCGCTGCCTTTCCAAAAGGCGAGTCAACACCAAACTAAATTCTTCGACTCTTTAGGGTGATGGACCAAGTGGAATAAGGTCACTTATGAGGCTTCGGATGGATCACTAAGGTTCATTCCCTTTATGAGTAGCTTTGGTTAAAACTTAGGGTATCAGGTCCCAACACCATGACTATATTCTTTTGTAGGAATTGATATTTCCGATTGAAGTTGCTAGTAGGAGACTATAAGATAAGTTCAGAGGTTTCAGAAACCTTGAAACAACCTTCATAAATTTTAGGTTTTAGAGGGTTTCAAAACTAGATCCCTTCAGACGGGTTTTGGTTATCTTATTCCATTTGTTAATCCCATTCGGTGATACCTATGGTTACTTTACTAATTTATATCAAATGGAGCCTAAACCTATAAAGTTAAGATATAATGATATAATTACTCAATAATTACCTTTATATTACCTTAACCAATGAAAAATCCTCCTTTATCGATAACTTTGTATAGTACAAAGACTTGAAATTTTGAATTCTCAAAATCTCCAAATTGATTTAGTAATTAGGGTTTCCAACCCAAATTTTTAGACACAATTAAGAGAATGAGAAATTTTGCTCCGATTTTGGATTGCTAAGATCATATTAATAGGTGTGATTGACTCCCTCTCCGTCTGGAGTCTCCCTTTTGATGCTTTGGTGGAAATAGTTTCAAATGCTTAATAATAGCGGCTTTAACAATCTGCAGCTTGGGCTTTCAATGCGATCTAGTCTGGAAGTAAGAAACCCATAACTGAAGCAAGTCCTTATGAGTTTTATTAATATAGACTCATCGCGAACCCCCAGGACTGCCGAAGAGACGCTTCAAGTGGAAGGCTTGGTATTGTATTAAGAAATAAACCTTCAGAGGCCTTTTATTTTAGGGAATTTGAAGGGCTAGTTCTTTTTATGCGACATGAAATTTTCCCAAGATCATATGGTCAGAACATCCCCTTCGCATGAATCGAAGGGTGTGTTTTGGTTTGACAATCATGATATAAATTCAATTTGGCTTATTTTACGATCACTGTTTGGGAATGGCTCTATCGAAGGGGCTTGCTTCCGTTGAAAGGAGTCTTTTTTTTTTCAATTTTCCTATGGATGTAGTTCTTGATGAAATGCATTTGGATGGGCTGAAAGCTTTTTATTTTTAGCATCCCTTCACTATGGATTTTCTTTTGTCATTATTATCGTTACTTCGATGCTAACCTTTTCTCTCTCTCTCACCTCCCTCAATAGTCAAGAGGTGTTCTTGACTTTCCAAGTCATCGGTTCCTACTTTCGATGCTTGTTGAGTTTTTCCTGCATTTTAGTATTCCCATACGGACGATCATATCTAATCCAATGGCCTCCTTTATTTTCCTTCTCACCCTTTATAGATGGTGTATTTCTCTTTATCATTTCCACTTACATGCAAATATAGTTTCCAAACACAAGAATGAATGTTTGTCGATAACTTTAAATCATTGTAATTCGTCCGATTGTTGATTTAGGATAAAACTTTGTTTTTAATTTCAATCTTGGTTTCAAAATCAATCTTCAATATTGTTTTTCCTAAGGCTTCAAAATTTATGATTATTATGTTTAAATTGGAATTGATTCGATTTTAACTATATAATAAATTTCCCACAAAATTTCAAGATTCTCTTGAGTTTAGTTATGATTAGACATAATCCGGATTTCAATCAGACAATTCTTAGAGATTGGTAAATTATCTTGTTTAATGGTACAACTGCTAAGTTTGAAACCCGTTGGGCCTAATTACAACCAAGTTTAATATTTTTAGGTTTGATACGTTATGGATTTAGGCCCAATAGTCATAATACTGCTTGATAATCAAAGGGAAAAATTTAGATGGAATTTCCTATGACTTTTTGAAACCCCTTTTTTGCACCCCCACTATAGTCGAGATCTTATTTCAAGGATTCAACATGGTTAGCTATTGTATTTAGAGAGTAATGTTTTAGTCTAAGGGTAATTCCAATTCTAGCAAAGTATCTACAATTTTGTTGTCATAAAATTGTCCTAATTACTAACCCATTTGAAAATATGTCACTAGCCGTGCCATAAATCAACTCGAGATCCTTTCGAAGGGGATAATAATGAATTTATTTTATTTTAATAATAATGAAATGACATCACATGGCAACTTCATGGGAAAAAGGACGACTGCATCGAAAAAGATTACTTTAAACATCGTTCCTAAAATCGAAAGATCTCCTTCATTAACCTAGGAGAAGGTTCTAGGGAAGATTACTACCATGTTGAAAAGTTCTTTGATCACTTCACAAAAATACACAGATGCAATCACAGAATACTTTGGCATGTTAAGAGTCGATGCCATTCCTCCTCCTGCGGATGCCACTATCGACAATCCTCCAAAGGAATATTTTCCTATACTTTTATCTACATTTGTCATGGGGATTCTTCCCTTCCTAAATTTTATTTCTCAATTCCTTCAACATCTACATATTTCCTTATTTAGATTTTACCAAGTGCCAATACTTATTCGTTGTGTTTGGAACTCATTTCCATAGAAATCAGATGCCCTTCTTTGCATCTTTTGGCACTTAGCAATTGGTTTTCATTGCTAAGCCAAGTGACATAACCTCAGATTTTCAGGGCTAATCCTTCAAAGAAGCTGATTTCCAACAACATTAGCAAACTAGAGATTGAGTGAACCAATTCTTTTATTATCTGGTGCCACTTGGCATTTTGGAGTATTTTCTGATCTCAGTGATAATCTTGAGTTTCACCTAACATGTCTTCCATAATTTAAACCAAAATCTACCTCTCGTCATTATCATTTGTTTTTCAGGCACTATCTCAAAGAATGTTAGTGCTGAGACCGAAGAGGTTGAAAAAGCGAGAACAACCTCAATGATTCGGGGAAAGAGGCTAATATTGTTGACTTCTAAAAATATAACAAAATACAGTATTTTTCCATCGGGTCAGAGGATTCTTTAGCATCCTCCCACCATCCAGTTCTTTTCGCGATCACTGTTTAGCTCGAGGTGACTCGGAAATATTTTCGCTATGCCTCCTATTGCTCTAGGCCATAGTGGTAAGTTCTAATTTCTTTTATCATTTGTGCAATGATAATTATTTCACTACTTAGTTCCCTTTAATGGCTAATTTCAATAATTCCTTATGGTATATATTATGCTCCTCCGATTTTTATTAAGCCTAGTCATATTCGCCTAAAGAGAAAATACTCTATCGCATCGTCTATCTTCCAATCTGGGAATTCGAACATAAAAAGGCGGATTAAATTTTTTATGAAGAGCCAGCTGCGAAGAAGGTGAAAACTTCTTACTCTCATGTAGTCATTTTGAATGAGGAGGATGAGAAAGAGCTTAACGATGCGTCTCATAAAACCTCGAAAACATTAACTAGTTATACACAGCCTACCGCCGAAGGTGAAATTCTAGCGGAGGACCATGTAGCAATAAGTGACAAACTCTCGGTGACTGATATTCTATGTTATAAAAAGCGCTTAAGCGGCACTTAAGAAGCACTTAAGCAATTTTGGAAAAACATCGCTTAATTCTTAAAAAGCGGAAAGCATTAAGCGCGATTTTTTAGCGCTTAAGCACGCTATTTCCAGCGCTTAGTAGTGTCTTGTCTAAACTTCAACATTTATGTATAGTATTATGCGATGAATTACTTATATAATAATTAAGCATTGCTTAAGCGCTGCTTAAGTGCCATCTAAGCACTTTTTAAGAGCTATTAGGCATAACTGGACTCTAAATGATTTAAGGCTTAAGCAGTGCTTAAGCATCATTAAGCGAAGCGAGGCTTTCATCACCTTGCCTCGCTTAGCGCTTAATATAACATAACTAATATTTGTAACTCATTACCTCTGGCACACACAAAACAAAAGGAACCTATCTTCCTCCTTCCCCTACTACACCGGACTTCGTAGTCCCGCTTATTTGGGTCCTCCGATTGACTTTTTTGAATTGGTAAAAACAGTCATGAGCCTTTCTTCGCTTTCTTTTAAAGGTTTTTCCTATCTACTACGAAGGACAAGTATGTAATTGAAAAACATTTTAAATTATTCCTTTTCCTTGTCATAGCTCATCTTTGAATTTTGTTCATATTTTGTTTTTCTCGCTTTTAGATTTTGAAAAGTTGGTTTTCCTCCCAATAGGATCCATTTGGCTCTACAGCATAAACTTTAAGGCTTAAAAGTGAGGTTTAGGCCTTGAAAGAATAAAATTCTATGTTATTCCTACCAGGGATGAGGTTGTACAAGAGGCAACTTCAACCAAAAGTATTTCGAGTCTCTTCTTGATCAGAACTTATCTTTATAAATGGAACTCCAAATTCCAGGGATGAAAAGGCTCGGGTGACTAGTAGAAAGGACTCTCTTGAAAATGAATGCTCATCCCTTAAGAAGCACATAGATAAAAAAGAAAGATCCATTTCTAAAATCTCTGATGTCCTTTCTACCACAAAGAAGAAAGTAGGTGACTTTCTAGACGATGCTTATGAAGAAATCAATGGGGAAATTTTCATAAATTCTTTTTTAGTATTATATGCTGATAACGTAAAGAAATGCCTAGATTTTGACTCCTCTTCCCTCCATACATCTCTAAAAAATAGGTGGTCAATGTGAGGAGCCTTCTATCTTTTGAGTTTCCCTCCAAGGAGGATGACTCAAAGGAGGAGGTTGATGATGATAATTGTTGTGTTCCCATATATTCTCATTTGCAGAAACATGGTAATGACAGTGACAGACATGATGGTAAGAATGCCAGCAGATGCTTTGAAGGTCAAGGCGTCGGTCAAGCAGGGGTACTTAAAAATACCAGCCAAAAGGAAGCGACAATGAGATATCCCAACATTGAAAGGGGACAATGCCTCAAATAAAGATAAATCTGTTGCTCCTTTATATGGCATGGACCAACAAGTGATCATTAATCCTTATATTCCTACGGAAGATGACTTCATAGCTCAGTTGGTTGAGGCATTACAAATATGCAACATAGAGGTCGGGGGTTCGAACCCTGGCGGTGATATAATTTTCTTTGTTTTAGAGAGGGCATACATATATAACCATGAAATTCAAAACTAGAGAATTGAATGTATGCAACCTGAAATTAAAGGAATAAAAGTGTGCGTAAGGAATTAATGTAACATGCGATAGAAGAAAGGAAATATTGCAATGAATTGATAGAGGTAAATAGAAAGGAAACAATGTGATGAATTGATTGCATTAAAATAAATAAATAAATAAGGTAATGCATGAAATAATGAAAGGAAGACGTCAAATGGATGTTTAGATTGTTTTTTTAGGGGTAGTCATTTAGCTTTTGTAGTCTTTACTAGTTGAGGGAGGGGCCGAGGTGGGGCCATATCCATCGTGAAAACAGACCCTAGGAATATCTGTATATAGAGGCTCTTAAAGACGGGCTTGTACATATATGGAAAAGCTCCCGACCGAGTTCCATGTTTCTTGTATTGCCCTACCATGGAACTCGGTGCACATTAGAGGATGTGTGCTGAAAGCATCGGGCTACAATTGACGAGACGTATGTAAAACAGTCTAGAAACATGCATGTCGGTTCTGGGTGGTGTATCATGGACTTGAGGCATTACTCCGGTATGAAATCTGATTTGATCGACGATGGCAGTCTGTACGCTTACGTAACATAGTATTGACAGATATATGCGGAACATAACATTGTTATGTAGAGATTCGTATGTCACTACGACGTAGGATGAGGGACTGCACTCATTTTTGTGGCATTATGGTAGAGACCGTTTGAGTGGGGTACCATGGGGTGTACCCCAGTATTGAGGAGTAGCTACATATATACTATATTAAGTTAATCCATTCGGAAGTAAATGGGTACGACGTGTGTGTAAGCCTTGAGTGTTGTGGCAGAGACATGATAGTTTTGGATACTGGTTAGGCAGTATTATTAATACGGTAAGGCAATACTTTGATTATATAATATTTTATCCATTCCGCTGTGTTTTCTGAGCTCTGACATATTTTATGTCTCTATCTTTTCTGCAGGATACCAGAGCGCAACAAATAGAGTTTCGATAGATTGGAATTTTAAAAAAAATTGGTCTGTCGGAATTCGGGTTGTTACATCTGGTAGTGTGACACCCCACGTCCATTAATGTTACACATTAAGAGAATGCATTAAGTTTCATGAAGCGTTAAAGGTAAACAGGAACAGAACATTACAAGACATATATAAAAATAGCAGCGGAATAAAACCTAACTTTATTAATCATAAAGCCTCATGGTTCAAAACGTCATATGTCTGCATTACATAAAAACCAATACATTATAAAAAAAATTGTCTTGCTTTTGAACAACAGAGTACAAAATAAAAGAAGCAAATTCCCCAAATAAAAACATTGCCATAATAGCAAAGAAAGGAACTTGATCAATACTTCCAAGCAGCTCTGCAACGTCCCGTATTTTTAACAGTATAATAACGAATTTATTTAATTATTTAAATAGTGATGTAGAGATTTAAATGATTTTTTTAATTAAATAATATTGAATATTTAATTAATATAAATAATATAATAATATTATTAATACCGAAATAATCAGAATTAAGTTGAGTTCACAATATTGTGTGAATTGGATTATATAAAAGATATAATTCAGTTTAGAATTTGATTATCTTAAAGAATATACTATTTAAACGACAGTTTGAACGTATAATTGTAATATAATTATAATCGAGCTCGAAATGGCGCGGTAGTTCATAATTTGGTGATTCGAACTTCAATTGAATATATAGAATCCGTTTTAAGCTGGATTTCTGTGAAACAAGAAACATTCGGAGCTGGTGAAATATATATTTCTAATGGAAGAGAAAAATCGAGATTTCATTGTATAGATTTTGAGTTATGTACAAATCAAAACTTCAAAAAGGCGCTATGGAATTCCTTTATAAATTATAACGATTTATTTATATTATAAAAGGATTTTTCAATATAAATTGAATATCGATTCAACCGAGATTTGAATATCGAATTATTAATCCAATTGGAGCTGTATGATATTCTATATTGAATATATACGATAATATAAATTTATTTATATTTAATTTATTTACTTTTAAATATATTAATATTTGAATGGGTTTATTTAGAGCTTTAAAAATAGCCAGTTTTGTAAACGACCTCCGTTTTCGACGAAACTAATTTTGTTGGATCTGCAATATTAAATTAATGCTAGATTTCAATTTTCGTGATTTTTAGAGTCAGTGTGTGGTCGTACGGATTTTTAATGTGAAAAATAGTTAGTATTTTGATGATTTAAAATATGCTGTGTGAGCAAACAGAGTCGGAATTCGACGAAACAAGTTCTGTTGGGTTCGTAATGTCAAACTCTAGTTGTATGCCCATTTTCATGATTTTTGGATATCGTGTGTGATCATGCGAATTTTAGAAGACATATACAAGTAGCGGTTGCTTAAAAATTAATATAATAATCGAATTTAAAAATATTATTCCTATCCTATAAATACAGTATATTCTCCTAAACCTAATTTACTTCATTCACTTGCTCAAAAATAAATCCGCCGTCTTCTTTCTTATTCTTCAGCAAACGCAGTATAAAAAAATCAATAGAAATCCAAACATAAATCTATAAATCACAAAGTTTGTTTCTCTGAGATCGTAGAAAGGAGAGCTTCAATCTCGACTAACTCTTGGCTGGTACGATTCGGTTCTAGTGCTCGCGATTTTTAGCAAAGCGAATCTAGGGCTTCGGTTATTGATCAACATGGAGGTACTGGGGTTTAACGGTGGTCGTCACGTTGCTCCAGTTAGCAAGGCGTATTGGATGATAAATCTGGGTATGGTTTCGTGAAGAAAATTATCGTCGTGTTTTTATACAGTGGATTTATGCTGGTCATTTCGAAGTATTCAAGCATTTATTCACGAAATCGATTTTGGTTTTTGAGGTTGTGGGATGGTGTAGAGGTAGCGTACCAATTCTGATGGGAATCTGGGTATAAAAGTGTCGATCGATGAAACTGCTGTGCATGCCCAAGGCTGGAAACCGCGATCGAAGAAGGAAGTTCAAATGTTTTCTTTTGTGTATGAAGGAGTGCGGTTTTGGATAGAAGGCTTTTGGTGAGTTTTGTTTCGGTTTTAGCTGAAGAATGGAGGATCGGTGAAAGCTAGAAAATTTGGCAATGGCCTTATGAGCAGCTCGTCGATTAACAGGAGAGTGTAATAACCCGAAAAAAGTGAACCAATTTAAAATTTTTAAAATTGGTTATCGTCAATGAATTTTAATAATTGAAATAGCATATTTCAATAAAATAATGAATAAGGAATAGTAAGGCAGTTTGAAAATTTGAATACAAACTTTGTCTGACTGTACCGGGTGGAAAATATAACAGATTTTAGTGAAACTGAAAATATTTAAATCTGTTTATGAATACCTTTCTAACGAATCTGAAAAATCGAAGTTTCATAACGGGAATCAAAAGTTATGGCCAAATGAATTTTCAGAAAGGTCGTTATATAGCATATATAGCCCTTGAAAATAGATATTTTGCATATGACCTCGGAATTCGACGAAACCACTTTTGTTGGGTCCGGGATGTCAAATTATTGCTAGGTTTCAAATTTCATAATTTTTGAAGCTAGTATGTGAGTAGGGCAAAAGAAAATGTGATTGGTCAATTTCTGTTAAAATGGATCGACCTGAAAATGGACATTTTGCATATGAGCTCAGAATTCGACGAAACTGGTTTTGTTGGGACCGTATCGTCAAAACAAAGCTAGATTTATTTTTCTGCAATTTTTTGATTCAGTTTGTGGCCCTGTCAAATTGAAATGTACATTCAAATTGAATATAAAATGTTTTATACTTTAATTTGAAAAATAACTGACTGTAATAGTCGAATTGGCCAACGAAACATATCCCATTGTGTCAGGAATGGGGGTATTTGGCTAGGGGCGACAGTCGTTGGGTTGAAATTGGTGTACGTTGGCTAGAAAGGATATTATAGGAATTTAAAAATATAATATATTAGAAAATATATCTCATTTTCTCTCACATCTCAAAAAACCCGATCAACCCCAGAACGAACGACTTAAATCGTTCAAAACCTTTCCCCCTAGATCGCCGCCGCCACAGTCAATTTCGCCGCCGCCTCCAGTTGGCAATTCCGACCGCCTTCCTCCCCTCTTCAAATCAAAACAACCCTCGACAGAAGTCGCGTAGTATTCGCGTCGTTCTACTTCGAGGAAATTCGCCCCTTTCTGCTGCCGTCGATCGTCGCTGGAGCCACCGAGTTCGCCGCCACCACCGTCGATAGGAAGCCTGTTCGTAGCCCTTCGATGCCGTATAGTCTGATCGGGACAACGAGGTACGGTTTTGATTTAAATTCAAAACCTAGTTTTGAAGCTTTGCAAACCCTTCTGCTTTGAATTTCTGAATTGAAAATAACACTTTTAAGTGTTGCAAAACTTTGAAAAATCATATCTTTTTAGTGTGTTAACGAAATTCAATGAAACAGGAAACATCGGGACCGCAGGGAGGCTCTCTACCATCTAGCAGAAGCCGCGGATTTTTCTGATCTTCCTACGATTTTTAGCACTACTAAAACCAATGTGAGGAATCTAAACCAAATTGTGTGAATGGAATCGTGTTGTATAAATTATATAAGCGAAGTGTAAATTATATACGCATTGTATACCTCATGTACATGTGATGTATAAGTTATATTAGCGATGTATAATTTATACAAGCGTTGTATGAAACATATATGCTTTGAATTGTGATGAAATGCAAGTGAATTATAGATATAATATATATATATACTCCCCTCGTCCACAGACCATGGACGATATTTATTGCTTGTGATTGGTGTGATATTATATGGTATGACGAATGGTTGGAAATAATTAATATTGTGGTTGAAAAATACCTTTGTGGTTGAAAAATACCCTCTTGTGGTTGAAACAAATTAGAATAAGATTGTGGAAATGAAAATAAAACATGCCGCCTGCGTGCGAACTAGACGCATGATCCCCATTGTCAAAAACCGCGAGGTTTTAAGGTAGAGCGAGGAGCCGTACTAGGGACGGTCCCGGTTTTAACTACCCTGCCGTTATGCTGCCGAAATTTTCTGAAAAATTCATGTGTTAGAATAATTTTCATTTGTTGAAATTAATTACATATGTTGAAACAAATATTCATGTGTTGAGTTGAAATTCATTCGTTGAATCGAAATTCATGTGTTGAATATTATTCGAATTTTAAACAAATAGCTTTAGCGATAAAAACCACATTTTTATATATATACAAACTATAGAGAATATTCATGTGTTGAATTGAAATCCATTCGTTGAATTGAAATTCATGTGTTGAATGTTATCGTATTTTAAAATAAAATGAATAGACAATAAAAACTACCTTTTATTGTGAATATGAAGTGTTAAAAACATTCACGTGTTGAATAAATATTTTTGATGATAAAAATATTTCTTTTATCATGTATACGCTTTGATAAAAATACACACGTGTTGAAATAAATAATAGTTTGCTAGAAATATTATTATTAGCTTTGTTCTGCATATATACACATGTGTTGAACAGGGAAAATGGATTAGCTGTAGAGTAAAGAAATTATTTGCGTGCCCGACAAATAGGTAAGCCTTGATGAGTTGGCTGCGCAATTTTATTTTTATATCAACCCCTGTGAATGCCATTGGATGCGGAGTGCTGGTTATTCTGTGTGAAATAATAAACATCGCCATAGGATAGTAACAATTAATTTTGAACTACACTACATGGCATACTCCTTGACGATAGGCATACTTCATCATATTGCACATAAGCAATTGGAGCTTATGTGACGAGGTAGAAGATTTACCATACGAGCGAGAGGCTTGTATGGCAATGATTATATACTACAGGTTGAACTGATGACTGATATGGACTATATAAAATATAACGATAAATTGCCAGATTAATAAAAAAAACCACACGGGTCTAGAGTTGACAATAATCACGTCTCTCTAGTCATTAGATACGGCACATGGACTATTTATTTCCACACGGAACGGGGTGACGAGAATTTTTTCTCTGGAGTTATTATCTATCCACGCTTCCCCGTAAACACCAGAATATATCACTATAAATATGTGGATGCTTTATAGGATTTATTGGGTACCTAACACGGCCCAATAAATTTCCAAACCCCTTCCCGTACAAAGGAGGTTATGGCGAATTTTTTTGAAATATTAAGGCGTTAGTGAAATATTTGAAGTGAAAACGAAGTTGAAATTAAAGAATGAACTATATTTGAAATAAATGAATGAACTATATTTATATATATAAATATAAATATAATAGAAAAGAATCGAAGCCATGCAGTTCGTGTTTTGGAATCGTAATTTGAAACAATTAGTACGAGAAATCCGACCATCGGATTTTCCCGAAACCGCAATCGCTGGGTTCGCCTTGGAAATATCTTTCCAACGGCACCAACCTTGTAAAAATCCAACGGTTAGATTATCTGGAATGTTTAATTCAAATCTGAAGAAAAACAACGCCAGCATTGTTTATATTTATATATAAATATAATTAAATTAAATCGAATAACGACGCTGCAGTTCGAATTTTGAAACCGTAACTTCAAACGACTAGTGTGGGAGATCCGACCGTCAGATTTTCACGAAACTGGAACCGTTGGGTTCGCTTTGGGAATATTTTCCCACTGATATAGGCTTTGTAGAAATCCAATGGTTAGATTTTTCGATACGTGTAAAACAAACTAGCGGAAAAACAGAGCCAGTGCCACGGCACGACCTGAAACGTCGTTTAATTAAATATGGCCATTTTTAAATAAATAAAAATGGTAAAAAATCGTTATAAAATATTATAAGCAACATAGATTGGAAATAAACCAATTTGGCTTGATCTATTTGATATTTGATGGTTGTATGTGTTTGACATGAAAATAACACTAAAGAACTGAAATATGAATGTCGAATAATATAACCATGGAAAGAATTGATTTGAATTCTAATTACGTGAATTATTTGAAAAGGTCGGGCTAACCCTCATTTCAAATAATTGATCGAGCGATTCGAATTGGAAAATGCAAAGACGATTCAAGACCGAAGATCTTCGTATCGGTTGGATGGGCGCTGCTGAGGTTCCTGACTGGAGTAGCTACCGTGAAGGAACGGAAGTAGTAGCCGTCTGAACGTATGTGTCGATTGTACGGATATACGAGGAATTGACGCCTCCGGTTTCGTTCAGACCCAGAACGGACTTGTAAATGGACTGTGTGTCTGACATTGGATTTTGTTCTATACTGATTGATCTCTATTAAATATGTATCTGTTTGGCGGCGGAGAATTTATTCTTTTGCTTAACGCCCTTCTCTGAGACGTACGAGCTCAGAGGTTATATATCGATGGAAATCAGTCGTATGGAGTGGACTGCCTATGTGGCATGCCAAGATGATGTGATCAAGGCTTCTGTTGCAAAGCAAAGTCTTGTGTTTGATGATCAAAGCACGGTCTACGTAGCCTGGCTTTGTGTATAGCGTGGATTCGCGAGCCTCACACCCCGGTATGAGTTAAAAACGGGATAAGGACTGCAGGGAGAGCACGACGTTTCTTTTTAGCTATGGTGGTGTTAGTGACCTACCAGCCCTGACATATATATCTACTTTTCACCTATGTGGTTGTTGGAATGCGAGGCACCTCGATTATAGGTCTGTAAGGACCGGGAAACGTGTGTTCCGGAATTGCCAATCCTCAAACGTAAGAGAGGACCAGCCCTGAAGATCCAGGGGTTACCCAGAGTGTGTAGTCCTGAGGCATTTGCTAGAATGTCTCGAAGCAGAGAGGATCTTGCCCCTTGCCTTGACTCATGACGAAAATCCAATTTCCAATACGAAATAACGGATTCGATTGTAGAACTAGTATGGCGACATAGTGGTATGGGGCACTTATGCCGTCTATGATTGATATTTATGATGCTATTCGTTTTTGAAACATATATGAACTAGTAATAATATCAAATGATTTTGCTTTGCACATATTAAGCATATTTGGCCATTATAAGGTAAAACTCTATCCTCCGGCTTGCGTTGCATTGTATGATGGGACTTGAGTCTTATAAAGGCTTCATTCTTTTTAAAAGCATTGCGTCGTTTCCAAAGAATTTACTTTGTTTTAAATGCACTAGCAATCACTTCAGTAAACCCGTTCCGCGAAAGTGGCGTGGTCCTATGATTTGCTTATTACTGTTGTTTAAACTGTTAAATAGATTTCTCATACCAGTCCCGATGACTAACTCGTTGTTTGTTTCACTTTGCAAACGCGGGTGCCTTTATTTTCACATGGGTAGCCTAGTTCACAGGTGACAAGTTGTTTTTGGCTCTGCACTGTTGCATAGAGTGCATTTTGGCTCATGGCGAGCCTGACTTCACAGAGATGACTTTGACATTTTCCGCCATTATTGTATCTATATTATGATTCCGCCACTGGCGATGTAGACTGTTTTACTTCCCGTACTTATTATCATATGTATATGTACCGCCTTCGGCGATGTAGACAGATACCCTTATTATGTCTCGCTGCATGTATATATTCCGCCTCTGGCGATGGTGACTGATCATTCCCCCTTTATTTACTAAGTTACATCCTACGTTGTGCTATTCTGATGTTGTTATATGTTATGAATCCGCTGTCATATCCATGTAAAATTATTCTATTTATTGTTTCTGCTATTATCTATTCTCTGCTATGATGATTGATGTGTTATATTCCAATGATTATCCTTAATACCGTCAAACGGATTTTGGGATCGTCACAGTTGGTATCAGAGCTTTGGTTAACCTTAGTTCCGGGATCTAACACATTAAACACCTCATCAAAATAGAATCAGTAGTGTTCTAAGGCGAGTAGCTCATTAGAGATAGGATTAGCAATGTCCTAGAATGAGCTAAGCAGATTAGCAAAACAATTTGATCAGTACATCATTACCTTTCCTTATGTTCCCCTGCTTTATTATTTATGAAAGTTATCAATTCTGTGAGCTTGACTCTTTTCTTGCTTATACAGTACTCTCTCTGATGGCTACACGAGCAGCAGCTGCCAGAGGTGGCCGTGGAGGCCGAGCAGGCATAGCAGGAGGACGGGGGAATATCCCCGTAGCTGAGGAGGGCCCTATTATACAACCACCAGCACCCCAGGACTTTGAGCTAGACAGAGTAGCAAAGAGATATAGGAACCTGGGGGGAAAACCCTTTTCTGGCCTTGGTATAGTGACAGAGGCTATTGCTTGGTTGAAGACCTGTGAAAAGATTTTTGAAGGCATGGGATTGGGGACCAACAACAAAGCACGTCTAGGTATTTGGCTCTTACAGGAAGAAGCAGAGCTGTGGTGGGATGCCATCACCTCAGAAGATGTGGCAGGTACTGTTAGGACCTAAGAGCAATTCAAGACCATGTTCAACGAGAAGTTTGTACCTGAGCAGGTCTTAGAGCGGATGCGAGAGCAGTTTGCTAATCTCCAGCAGGGAGATCTCTCTATCCAAGATTACCTCAATAAATTCACTCAGTTGTTGCGCTATGCTCCAGAACTTATTATGATCAACAAAGCTAAGAACCAGAGGTTTATATTTGCGCTACGGCGCAAGTACCATGACAGAGCCATGAGCAACATCAAACTCTCATTCTCAGAATTAGTGGAAATGGCCTGCAATTATGAAGATATGGATGAAAGACACTCCAACCAAGACCGTGCCAAAAGCCAAGCTGGAAATAAGCGCAAAGCTTCAGCAGATCAGCCAGAGTCTAGCATTACAGCAGCCGCTACTCAGAAATCTAGAAAGATACCGAAAGGGAGCTGCTACAACTGCGGGAAAACAAGACATTTTTCTAATGTGTGCAAAGCCCCGAGGAAGATAAAGGCAAATCCAGACCACAGCTCAGCCGAATGCTACAACTGCCATAAGAAAGGGCACTATAGCAGGAACTGTCCTCTGAAGCAGAATGCAAAAGTGGCTCATGTGTATGACGGGGAGACCCCGCCAGCTATCACCGATGGATCAGGTAAACCCGACGTCTTGGGAGGTACCCTTACCATTAAAAATATTCCAGTTTCTGTACTTTTTGATACTGGTGCATCACGTAGCTTCATTTCTAGTAACACTGTTAGTAAGTTAAAGTTAAAAGTAAGGAGTCTAAAGGAACCAATTAAAGTTCAAAACCCGATAGGAGGCTCTGTCGCTCTCAGTTCGTATTGTAGGGTTCCTGTCTCTTATTCTTGCTACAAGTTCACTTTTGATTTGATCATCATGCACTTTCCCGAATTTGATGTTATACTCGGACTAGACTGGTTGACAAAATATAAGGCCGAAGTTAGATGTGCCGAAAGAATCGTTAAAGTTGAAACAAAAGTTGGGCATATCGCTATACCATGTCTCGGTTCAGATCCAAATAGAGAAGAATTTTGGTCTTCTTTGGAAGTTACTCCCCCTTCATTAGAAAAGATACCGGTCATTAAAAACTATGCAGATGTGTTTGAAGAAGTAGAAAACTTACCGCCGCAAAGAGAAATTGAATTTAGAATAGATCTAGTTCCTAACGCCCGACCAGTAGTACATCCAATTAGAAGAATGACCCCGAAAGAAAAGGAAGAGTTAGGTAGTCAAACCCGAGAATTGCTTTGGAAAGGTCTGATCAGACCGAGCTTTTCAGCTTGGGGAGCAGCAGTAGTATTTGTCCCGAAATCAGACGGTACTCTAAGACTTTGTGTTGATTACCGAGATCTCAATAAGCAGACACTGAAGAACAAGTATCCCTTGCCACGTATAGATGATCTGTTAGATCAATTAAATGGAGCAACTGTATTCTCCAGGATGGACCTAGCTACAGGTTTCCACCAATTACGTATAGCCGAAGACTGTGTTCCTTTGATAGCCTTCAGGGGTCCCGATTTATTCTACGAATGGTTAGTAATGCCGTTCAGCTTGTGTAACGCTCCGGCATACTTCGTCGATCTTATGAATAGAGTGTTCCGTAGTGTATTGAATAAATTTGTGCTAGTTTTCATCGATGACATTTTAATATACTCCAAGTCGGAAGGCGAACATGCAAAACATTTAGAACAAGTGTTGAAAATTCTGAGGAGAAATGTCTTGAAAGCTAAATTTTCTAAGTGTGTCTTCTGGTAGGAGGAATTTAGGTTCCTAGTCCATGTCGTATCAAAGGAAGGGATTGTTGTAGATCCAAGCAAAATTACAGCGATTCAGAACTGGAAACAACCTACTACCCCCACAGAAGTTCGAAGTTTCCTTGGATTGGCTAGTTACTATCGGAAATTCGTTCAGGATTTTTCAAAGATATCAGGTGTATTGACAAAGCTTACAAAGAAGCATGAGAAATTCAAATGGACTCCCGAATGTGAAGAAGCTTTCCAGGAGCTGAAACTGAAATTGACAACTGCTCCAGTATTGACAATTATAGAAGGCAACCAAAACTTGACTGTATGGACAGACGCTTCTATTAGAGGGCTAGGCGCAGTATTAATGCAAAAAGGCCAAGTGGTCGCTTATGCCAGCCGTCAGCTGAAGCCGCATGAAAGAAACTATGCAACTCATGATCTGGAGTTATTAGCTATCGTGTTTGCTTTGAGAATCTGGAGGCATTATTTATTGGGTGAGAAGTTCGAAATATTTACCGATCATCAATCCTTGAAATATCTATTCACTTAGAAAGATCTAAACTTGAGGCAACAACGTTGGTTAGAATTCCTTGCAACATACGATTTTGAGATTCTATACACTCCAGGGAAAGCCAATGTGGTAGCAGATGCGCTCAGCAGAAAGAATGAAATCATTGCCAGTTTTATCATTACGTCTTCATTAATTGACAGGATCTCGACCCTTCAAAAAGAAGATAATTTTGCAAAGGAGATGGTCAAAAGAATCAATGAAGGCATAGACTCCAGCTTCCAAGCGGATAGTGAGGGAGTTCTGAGGTTAAAAGAAAGAATTTGTGTTCCTGACATCTCCGAGCTAAAGAGGGAAGTGCTTGATGAATGTCACAGGTCCAAACTCAGTATCCATCCCGGCGTGAGCAAAATGTATAACGACCTCAAACGCACCTTTTGGTGGAAGGCGATGAAAAGAGATATTTCATTATATGTTAGCAGATGCCCCACTTGTCAGCTAGTTAAGAGCATCAGCAGAAATTGGCTGGACTATTACAACCTTTAGAAATTCCAGGATGGAAGTGGGAGCAAATTTCGATGGACTTCATTGATGGTTTTCCTCGAACTAAGAAAGGAAACGACAGTATATGGGTGATCGTAGATCGCTTCACGAAGACTGCCCATTTCATACCTGTCCGATCCAACAGAACGGCTCAAAGTTTAGCACAGATTTACTTCAAAGAAATAGTTAAACTGCATGGAGTACCACTCAATATAGTCAGTGATAGAGATCCCCTATTTACTAGAAAATTCTGGGAAGCAATCCAGACAGAATTGGGAACCAAATTGAATCTAAGCACCGCTTATCACTCTCAGACAGACGGCCAAACTGAGCGGGTGAATAGAATTCTAGAAGATTTACTGCGGGCTTGCGTTATTGATTTTGGAGGCTCATGAGAAGACCACTTACATTTAGCCGAATTATCTTATAACAATAGCTATCAAGCAAGTTTGGGAATGTCTCCATTTGAAGCATTATACGGTAAACCGTGCAGATCTCCCGCATGTTGGGTAGAACCTGGCAACAGACTTGTGTTAGGGCCCGATATGATTCGAGAAGCATCAGATAAAGTCGATTTCATTAAGAAGAGATTGAAAACCGCACAAAGTCAACATAAATGTTATGCTGATGCGAGAAGAAGAGATTTATCATTTTCCATTGGCGATTATGTTTATTTAAGAGTTTCTCAGATGCGGGGAGTAATCAGATTTGGCAAAACTGGGAAGTTGGCACCGAGATTTATTGGTCCCTTTCCTATACTTGAACGGATTGGAACTCTGGCATATAGGATTTCATTACCTGATTGGTTGCCTGGAGTACATGACGTGTTCCACATGTCTCAACTCAGAAAACATGTTCACGATCCGGATCTTGTTGTAGAAGAAGCAGCACAACAGGATATAGACATAATTCCAGAATTAGCAGTCAGAAGAGAGCCATTAAAGATTGTTGGCAAAGAAACTAGAGAGCTAAGGAGCAAAAGGATTCATTTAGTTAAAGTGCAGTGGAGTAGTGATCCTGGAGACTGTACTTGGGAGACTAAGGAAAGCATTAAACAAGCCTACCCCAAATGCAGAGTGGACATCTCTGACTAACTCCGGTGCAAGGTACCTTTACAATACTTTGCATTTACATTTTGTTTCCTACTTTGCTGTTATTTCCTTTTCGAGGACGAAAAGTTTTAAGTGTGGGAGATTGTAATAACCCGGAAAAAGTGAACCAATTTAAAATTGGTTATCATCAAGGAATTTGAATAATTGAAATAGCATATTTCAATAAAATAATGAATAAGGAATAGTAAGTCAGTTTGAAAATTTGAATACAAACTTTGTCTGACTGTACCGGGTGGAAAATATAACAGATTTTAGTGAAACTGAAAATATTTAAATCTGTTTATGAGTACCTTTCTAATGAATCTGAAAAATCGAAGTTTCATAACGGGAATCAAAAGTTATGGCCAAACGAATTTTCAGAAATGTCGCTATATAACATATATAGCCCTTGAAAATAGATATTTTGCATATGACCTCGGAATTCGATGAAACCACTTTTGTTGGGTCCGGGATGTCAAATTATTGCTAGGTTTCAATTTTCATAATTTTTGAAGCTAGCATGTGAGCGGGGCAAAAGAAAACGTGATTGGTCAATTTCTGTTAAAATGGATTGACCTGAAAATGGACATTTTGCATATGAGCTCAGAATTCGACGAAACTAATTTTGTTGGGACCGTATCGTCAAAAAAAAGCTAGATTTATTTTTCTGGAATTTTTCGATTCAGTTTGTGGCCCTGGCAAATTGAAATGTACATTCAAATTGAATATAAAATGTTTTATACTTTAATTTGAAAAATAACTGAATGTAATAGTCGAATTGGCCAACAAAACATATCTCATTGTGTCCGGAACGGGGGTATTTGGCTAGGGGCGACAGTCGTTGGGTTGAAATTGGTGTACGTTGGCTAGAAAGGATATTATAGGAATTTAAAAATATAATATATTAGAAAATATATCTCATTTTCTCTCACATCTCAAAAAACCCGATCAACCCCAGAACGAACGACGTAAATCGTTTAAAACCTTTCCCCCTAGATCGCCGCCGCCACAGTCAATTTCGCCACCGCCTCCAGTTGGCAATTCCGACCGCCTTTCTCCCCTCTTCAAATCAAAACAACCCTCGACAGAAGTCGTGTAGTATTCGCATCGTTCTACTTCGAGGAAGTTCGCCCCTTTCTGCCGCCGCCGATCGTCGCTGGAGCCACCGAGTTCGCCGCCACCACCGTCGATAGGAAGCCTGTTCGTAGCCCTTCGACGTCGTATAGTCTGATCGGGACAACGAGGTACGGTTTTGATTTAAATTCAAAACCTAGTTTTGAAGCTTTGCAAACCCTTCTGCTTTGAATTTCTGAATCGAAAATAACACTTTTAAGTGTTGCAAAACTTTGAAAAATCATATCTTTTAGTGTGTTAACGAAATTCGATGAAACAGGAAACATCGGGACCGCAGGAAGGCTCTCTACCATCTAGCAGAAGCCGCGGATTTTTCTGATCTTCCTACGATTTTTAGCACTACTAAAACCAATGTGAGGAATCTAAACTAAATTGTGTGAATGGAATCGTGTTGTATAAATTATATAAGCGAAGTGTAAATTATATACGCATTGTATACCTCATGTACATGTGATGTATAAGTTATATTAGCGATGTATAATTTATACAAGCGTTGCATGAAACATATATGCTTTGAATTGTGATGAAATGCAAGTGAATTATAGAAATAATATATATATATATACTCCCCTCGTCCACAGACCATGGACGATATTTATTGCTTGTGATTGGTGTGATATTATATGGTATGACGAATGGTTGGAAATAATTGATATTGTGGTTGAAAAATACCTTTGTGGTTGAAAAATACCCTCTTGTGGTTGAAACAAATTAGAATAAAATTGTGGAAATGAAAATAAAACATGCCGCCTACGTGCGAACTAGATGCATGATCCCTATTGTCAAAAACCGCGAGGTTTTAAGGTAGAGCGAGGAGCCGTACTAGGGACGGTCCCGGTTTTAACTACCCTGCCGTTATGCTGCCGAAATTTTCTGAAAAATTCTTGTGTTAGAATAATTTTCATTTATATTGAAATTAATTACATATGTTGAAACAAATATTCATGTGTTGAGTTGAAATTCATTCGTTGAATCGAAATTAATGTGTTGAATATTATTCGAATTTTAAACAAATAGCTTTAGCGATAAAAACCACATTTTTATATATATACAAACTATAGAGAATATTCATGTGTTGAATTGAAATCCATTCGTTGAATTGAAATTCATGTGTTGAACGTTATCGTATTTTAAAATAAAATGAATAGACAATAAAAACTACCTTTATTGTGAATATGAAGTGTTAAAAACATTCACGTGTTGAATAAATATTTTTGATGATAAAAATATTTCTTTTATCATGTATACGCTTTGATAAAAATACACACGTGTTGAAATAAATAATAGTTTGCTAGAAATATTATTATTAGCTTTGTTCTGCATATATACACATGTGTTGAACAGGGAAAATGGATTAGCTGTAGAGTAAAGAAATTATTTGCGTGCCCGACAAATAGGTAAGCCTTGATGAGTTGGCTGCGCAATTTTATTTTTATATCAACTCCTGTGAATGCCATTGGATGCGGAGGGTTGGTTATTCTGTGTGAAATAATAAATATCGCCATAGGATAGTAACAATTAATTTTGAACTACACTACATGGCATACTCCTTGACGATAGGCATACTTCATCATATTCCATATAAGCAATTGGAGCTTGTGTGACGAGGTGGAAGATTTACCATACGAGCGAGAGGCTTGTATGGCGATGATTATATACTACAGGTTGAACTGATGACTGATATGGACTATATAAAATATAACGATAAATTGCCAGATTAATAAAAAAAACTCCACACGGGTCTAGAGTTGAAAATAATCATGTCTCTCTAGTCATTAGATACGGCACATGGACTATTTATTTCCACACGGAACGGGGTGACGAGAATTTATTCTCTGGAGTTATTATCTATACACGCTCCCCCGTAAACACCAGAATATATCACTATAAATATGTGGATGCTTTATAGGATCTATTGGGTACCTAACACGGCCCAATAAATTTCCAAACCCCTTCCCGTACAAAGGAGGTTATGGCGAATTTTTTCGAAATATTAAGGCGTTAGTGAAATATTTGAAGTGAAAACGAAGTTGAAATTAAAGAATGAACTATATTTGAAATAAATGAATGAACTATATTTATATATATAAATATAAATAGAATAGAAAAGAATCGAAGCCGTGTAGTTCGTGCTTTGGAATCGTAATTTCAAACGATTAGTACGAGAAATCCGACCATCGGATTTTCCCGAAACCGCAACCGCTGGGTTCGCCTTGGAAATATCTTTCCAACGGCACCAACCTTGTAAAAATCCAACGGTTGGATTATCTGGAATGTTTTATTCAAATCTGAAGAAAAACAGCACCAGCATCGTTTCTATTTATATATAAATATAAATATAATTAAATTAAATCGAATAACGACGCTGTAGTTCGAATTTTGAAACCTTAACTTCAAACGACTAGTGTGGGAGATCCGACCGTCGGATTTTCACGAAACTGGAACCGTTGGGTTCGCTTTGGGAATATCTTCCCACTGATAAAGGCTTTGTAGAAATCCAACGGTTAGATTTTCCGATACGTGTAAAACAAACTAAGGGAAAAACAGCGTCAGTGCCACGGCACGACCTGAAACGTCGTTTAATTAAATATGGCCATTTTTAAATAAATAAAAATGGCAAAAAATCGTTATAAAATATTATAAGCAACATAGATTGGATATAAACCAATTTGGCTTGATCTGTTTGATATTTGATGGTTGTATGTGTTTGACACGAAAATAACACTAAAGAACTGAAATATGGATGTTGAATAATATAACCATGGAAAGAATTGATTTGAATTCTAATTACGTGAATTATTTGAAAAGGCCGGGCTAACCCTCATTTCAAATAACTGATCGAGCGATTCGAATTGGAAAATGCAAAGACGATTCAAGACCGACGATCTTTGTATCGGTTGGATGGGCGCTGCTGAGGTTCCTGACTGGAGTATCTACCGTGAAGGAACGGAAGTAGTAGCCGTCTGAACGTATGTGTTGATTGTATGGATATACGAGGAATTGACGCCTCCGGTTTCATTCAGACCCAGAACGGACTTGTAAATGGACTGTGTGTCTGACATTGGATTTTGTTCTATACTGATAGATCTCTGTTAAATATGTATCTATTTGGCAGCGGAGAATTTATTCTTTTGCTTAACGCCCTTCTTTGAGACGTACGAGCTCAGAGGTTATATATCGATGGAAATCAGTCGTATGGAGTGGACTGCCTATGTGGCATGCCAAGATGCTGTGATCAAGGCTTCTGTTGCTGTAACGACCCATCTTTTTGCCCGATTCTTCGCCGGTAATTAAACCAACTTAAACCGTTCAGAAAGACGAATTGTTATGGGTACATACATACATTGAACAAAAATAACAGAACTTTTCATTGAATAAACCAATATTACATCAGAGTTACATGAATATCAGAGTTACAACATAACGTATACAGTGGAAGAAAGAAAATAACTTTACTCCCATCGGAAGATTTAACACAGCGGAAGCTTCAACTCTATCGTGGACCCCAACTCTAGAAGCGCTCTAAATCCTGCTCCAACGATCTATAACTGCAAAACTAAACTACTGGCTGCCCGTGCAAAAATCATGGGCACCCAGAGTTTAGGTGAGGGAACAATAAACTCCAGGTCAGTCGTGGGACTGGTGTGAGAACTCAAAAACAGTTAGGTTCATTCTTAAAGTTGGGAACTTCACCGGATCACGCCGTTAACGCGGAACGGATTTACTCCAGGTGGATACCCGTGCATATAAATGCGCAATGTCTTTTGAAAATGAAGCTATCATAAGCTCGTCCCACATCACACAATGCAAGCGCACACCAGATGGGCGAGTTTATCTTATGACAACCAAATATGCTTTCATACGTAAAATTCTCTTCAATACCATAATATATATATATAGTGTGGAAAACATTTCGCAAGTAAATGTATTAATCCTAGACAGCATATACCCCATAATATATGTTGCCATATATATATATATATACAATCAAAATCGTATGGCTCGCATAAGAAATTTGGATTTCCAACTTGATGATTCCTGGCACGAAAGATCAATCAGGGATACAAAACGAAGTGCCTCAACGGCTTTTTCGACCAAACGCGGACACCGAATACACATCGTCAGGGCAGATCAACGGTTTTCGACCAGACACGGCCCCCCGAACATACCCAACTTCCCCAAGTTCATAAGTGGTTTCCCACTGCTGCACAGCTTCATCATCAATTCATATATAAGTATAAAACCTAACCGCCAGTTTCTCATCAATCCGGGGTGTGAGGTTTGTCGATGTCACGTCATACGCAAAGCGATGCTTCGATAAGCCATTCTTTGATCATCACTAGCTCGACTCATAACTTGGGTATGCCGCATTGACAATTCACGACATATCACTGATTTAAATCAATGCATACCCTCTAAGTTCATATGACTTAAAGACAAGGATAATATATTGCCACAAATCCGATATACATTAACGGAAATCAGTGCTATGCGGTCAATTTCAATGTCAGGCACACCATCCATGCAAGTCCGTTCTGGGTCTGAACGGAACAACAACCCGAAAATATTTGATTATGTTCAGGTCTCATGCAACCCATACCTCGTATTGGGTGGCCTACCCAACCAAGAAATAAATCAACAATCAATCTAAACACTTCAAATATTTCCGGTCTTCATTTGTCGTTACCAAGTCTTGAATAACGTCGTATTACTACTTAGAATGGTTTTCGAACATATACTCGATCCCGGTCTTTCCAAGTAATAAGCGTACTTTAAAAATAGTAGCTATGGTTTACACATGCCTTTCAATTCAAATCTCCTTCTAAATAGTTATCAATTCATTTACGACTCAAGATTTGAATTACTATAAATTCCATACATCTCGTTATCATCTTATCTCTTCTTTGAAATCAAAGATTTTAACTTCGCTTCAATTCCTTACTTTTAATTTTTTTCGAATCAAAGATTTGGTTAAATCCCCAATTACGACATGAATTTCCACCATTCAATCTCATCGGTTTCAAGAATGATATTATTGAAGATACGATTCATGAAAAAACCCAAGTCAAATTGATTTTTGAATCATAAATTACACAGAAATTTATCCACTTATATTCGATATAAATTCTCATAATCAACGAATACTATAAGTAGAATAACGATATAATAATATCTTTCAAATTCCCCAGATAGTATACATTTACATCATGAGGTTCATACCAAATATCGAAGATTATTTCTATCTAGCTTATTTAAATCAAGGTGAGAACCCGTATCTTAATTGAAAGGTTTATTCAATTCTTTGACATTAGATCTGGATAGAGATACCATCAACTTACCTTCAATATTAATTTTCGTATCCAACTCATATTATAAGAGGAATAACGGTGAAATACCCTTTTAAATTCCTCAGATAATAAGAGTTTTCATTTACCGAACTAATATCAAACATCCGAAGATTTATCTCCAACCATATCCAATTATTTAGTATTAAAAACTCGTATTAGTATAAATATAAATTCCATATAAATATTTCTAATACTCTTAAACCTTTGAAAACATTCCACAAATCATTACTTATAGTTCGGAACATCGTTTACGGGTTAAAACTTCAAAATAGATTGTTTTCGAAGAAAGCGTTACAATAGCGTTCCAAAAGTGTTACAAAAGTGTTACAAAACAGTTATCCTAACTATTTTGATCAAAATATCGTTTATCTTAGCCAAAACTTAAACTTTACAATTGAAAACACCTTTTCATAATTTGTAATGATTTTACAAATTTTTTCCATATTTTTAAATAATTTAAAAATAGCTGTTTATAGTTATGGGCAACAATTGTTCTTACATCGATCTTTTCCAAAATGGTTTCAAACATAACTTGAAAACTATAACCCGAAATTAAAATCTGCTTTCACTCATTTGAAAGCTCTCGTAAATAGGAATCAAACGTTTTTCGTTTCGTGGAAATCCGATTTAAATTGGAAAAGTTATAAGCATTTACATATTGCCATAATGCGACAAGCTCTAATTTTGACCAAAATAATCATTATTCTTAAATACTTCAAATTACCTTAAAAATCATTATAAACTTATATAAATCATTTAAATTGACTTTTCAACTTATTTGGATTTAAAACACAACTTTTTTTTCTTCTAATTAAATCACCATTCAAATAATTTCAAATTAGATTTTTATTTAACCATCCCATCCGTCGGATCAGTTAGGGATAGCCAGGGAGAGCAGGAAACTGATTTTCCAAACCCAAGCCTAGACACTATCCTCTCTGTCATCCTAGAACGTTCTGGTGTATATTATATCATTATTATATAAAAACCATATTCAAATTAAAAATCTCATTTCGAATTTAAATTGAAAATATTTTTTTTCTTCCAAAACCAGTTTTGCATAGATATAAAGATCGTTATACAAAATCAATACATAATTTAAATTATTTTCCAACTCCTAATTCAATATTTAAAAGTTGATATTAAATTCAAAACCAAATTTTTTAAATCTTATTTAATAATTAAATAAAATCATATATATGAAGGAGAATCTAAATCGATCACCCATATATTCCACAACCACGGTGTGTTTGTGTGTGTGTGATCATACAATGCAATCATATCTATCCAAATGAACTATACGATCAAATGGATATGAATTCATTCATCACAACAACATTAAACTGTGCACAAGCGTTACAGACAATAACGCTTACTCGTGTTCAGTGTATTATCTAATTCATGAACAACCATTCAAACATCAACATCCATCACACAATCATCATCAACAAATTATAATTAATCTCAGCTAATTAAAATTAACTAATTTAAATAAAATTTAAATTAGAAGTTCTCACCTAACAGCTTTCCAAATCTTCACGGTAGGTGAGCCTAGTTGAGTGAATCGTCGGACAGTATTTCGGCGCAACGTCTTCTTCACAAAAATATATATAATATAATATACACTAATCTCTCTTTATATTATAAGAGGAGGGGGAGAATGACGAACTTTGGCAAGGTGGTGGTGGAAAAGAGGAAGACTTATGCCATGGAAACCATGGCCATAAGCTTTAAGAAGAAGAGAAAGAAAAGAAATGAGAATGAATGAAAAAGTGGAAGGAAAGGGTGGTATTTATAGGAAAGGAGGAGTAAGGAGAGAGTGACACATCATAGGACAAGTGGCAATCATGCATGAAAGGGAGCATGCATAAAGACATGTGTCTTAACACTTGTCTTAAGAAGAGAAGGTGAACTTTTGGTAGCATTTCCCTTAAATGCTATGAAAACTAAAGGCAACACTTAATTCTAACGCTACTAATTCATGTTATAGTTTGACAAATCCGATCGAACGACAAATAGTATCAACAAATCCAAACTTATTAATAATCATTCTCATTTATAATTCAAGTAAAACTTATCATATAACTTATCAAAATAAATAAAATAATAATAATTATTCTTGTAAAATCATAAAATAAATTATCCTTTACCAAATTCATATTTTACAAATCAATATTATCAAATCAGAAAATGTCATTACTTAAACATAAATCTAATAATTATAATTTTCAAAATAAGTTTTCTTATAAAAATCATAATAAATAAAACAAAATACTTATACAAAGTTAAAATTTATATTTAAACCTAATAAAATCAACTTATATTCAGAAAATCCAAAATTATAAATAAAAATCCATATCAAACATAGTTAAAATTCTGGGATGTTACATTCACCCCCCTTAGAAACTTTTCGTCCTCGAAAAGGAAGTCGAATAAATTTAAACTCCTTCACAAATTTTAAATTCGAATTTCTCCCTCAACATATCAGAAATGAAATGGTCAGAACAAAGGATCATATCATTCTCAGGGCACTCTATCTAATTCTCACTAAAGGTAGAGTCTAATGATACTTCTATGATCTCGTGATTACTAGGGTCGTCACGGGTCTTGTTTAAAAATCGCATCCTCTGAGTTAGACTCAGAGCTGCTATCCTACCATTAAGGAGAACTGGGATAGATATTATCTAGTACTTAGAGGTCTATGACCGTAAGAAAATTATCTTTCTAACTTACTCTTACGGAACCCATGGTTTTCTTATCAATTATAAGACTAAATGCTCAAATTAGAAATTTAAATCCAAGTTCTCAAATAAAATTTTCCCTAATCATTCAATTATCTTGCAATATAACATCTTGGCTAAATTCAGTATTAGAAATTCTATTGCTCTCAACACAAATCAAGTTCAATTTTAGAGATAATTCAAAATACTGGTTTCAAATCTAAATTAGTTCACTTGTCCAAGGCTTTATCTGAGCAGGGAAAAAGGAAGAATTCCGAAATAAAGTTGAATAATGACAATTCGGGGTGATATTCAAAATATGACAATGGATTGAGAAAAACCCAGCGACAAGGGAAGAGATAGAATTATATTTCCGAAATACTCAATCTATTTCAAATTTTTATTTCAATCGTTTCCAGATTAACCCATTTATAAGTTAACTTTTATACTCATTTAATATTCAAATTTTTGTTTTCATATTCACCTAATCGAACTTTAAAATTCAAAATATATAAAATCTCTTTTTCATTTTTGTTAAAATATCATGTCTTGTTTAGAAACATTTTCTTACTTAACTAGCCGTACAATCTCTTAAAACAGTTTTATTTAAAAAATATCATCACGCTTCCTCTGCGCACTCTGATTATGCGTATATTCAAACTAGTATTGGTAAAACATCCCAGAACATAGACTTCAAAATTTCCGGAACCAAATCCTCAAAATTAATATTTAAAAATCCAAATTTTTTATCCATAAGTTGGATTCTATATTTCAAAGAAAGCTCATTTATTGAGGTTTTGTTACAAAATATCTTGGACAAATTAAAGTTATCGACACGGTTTCACACGGCACAAAGAGGCATACATAGATCAAGTCAAAATTCCATGTGCTCAAGTCAAATAAAGATGCATAGAAGTTCCATGCTAATTTGTGCATGAAAGGTATACATAGACAAAATCAAGTTTCATGAGTTTGGAATAGAAATTCAACATCTACTGAGCATCAATAGGTGCAACGGTTCGAATCAAATACTTGGCCAAATGCACATGATACAAAGGTACGAATGACACTACTCAATAGCAGATGGTTGGAATTTAAATGGACAGTCTAGCCCAAGATGGGAATTCACATGCAAACAAGGATACATATTCTAACAGTTTAATCATGGGATACTCGTTAAATTTTCATAATTTTCCTCTTGAATAAATCTTACTTTAACAACTTCATTTTCTTCCTTTGTGCTTCAAGTGAATACTTGTTGAGAAATTTTCGTTTGACCTACTCGTTCATGCCGGTTTCTCTTAACAAGGGAAAATATAAAACTCAATCGATTTGTTCAATACATATCCCTTTTATCATATTAAACTTGTTGCTCAAAATTCGTATAGCTTCAGGTAGGAAAATTGGTCTTCTCCCCACATAAGACATTTACCATAATTTTATTGAATTGTATCGTCAAAATCGAAATATGGGGTGAACCGAGCTCGCTTACATGCATTTTCAAATTTTCACTTTTCAGTTCTTCAAGTGAGATTAGCTTCTAAAATATATCCTTGCGGTTTTGACAAAATAGTCTGATTCACGCTTCTAATTATCAGTTAGGTATGCATTTAACTTAACTACCTTATGTTAAATTCATTTTTTCGCATATCCCATTTCATAACATAATACATTCAATACTTCGAAAATCATTTGTAAAATCAATTTCACAATTGTGAGGACGTCGAAAAACACTTTCGATTGTTTATCTATACAGCTTTAAGTACTTCTTGACGTCTCGATCAGAAACATATAGTCATCCCATTCAAAACCCAAAAATAAGACTGATGATGATCGATCAATCACCAGAATTATCCCCAAGCGACTAGAATGTGATTCTATATCCATCTAGTATATATTGGACTTCATATATACGTTAGCTAGGCGTATATGCAAAATCCTTACATACTTGATCGTCCAACCTTGACGTCAAATAAATACTCGCAACCGTTTTTATTACACGCTGATTATCTTTCAAATCTACAGCTTTGAATTAACGATCTTCTTATATAAATCTTTTATATATAGGTTGCAAAATATTTTGAAATTCTCATTCCAAGCTCGAAGTTTTTTTTTCAATACGCTTATTAAAGCCAATTCATTAATCGCTTATTTCTCGATAACTCCGAACAGATCGACGCTGGATTTTCGAAGTTTTATCACAAAGAGCCCTTTTTATTTTGAAAGTATTTCCTTTAAAAATCTTATTTTCAAATCTTCTTCAAAATATTTTATTTCAAATAATTATTATTTTCAAAAATGATTTACTTGTACAAAAATACCTTATATAGATTTCAAAAATACGCTCTCTCATCATAATATTCCGAAATCTCATTATAGGGCATTTCTAACCCTATCTCTAATGAGATACTATAGCTCTGATGAGTCCTATCCTTTGTTCAAAATATGTTGTACCCGATAGCTTTGTATAACCAAAGCTCTGATACCACTTGTAACGACCCATCTTTTTGCCCGATTCTTCGCCGGTAATTAAACCAACTTAAACCGTTCAGAAAGACGAATTGTTATGGGTACATACATACATTGAACAAAAATAACAGAACTTTTCATTGAATAAACCAATATTACATCAGAGTTACATGAATATCAGAGTTACAACATAACGTATACAGTGGAAGAAAGAAAATAACTTTACTCCCATCGGAAGATTTAACACAGCGGAAGCTTCAACTCTATCGTGGACCCCAACTCTAGAAGCGCTCTAAATCCTGCTCCAACGATCTATAACTGCAAAACTAAACTACTGGCTGCCCGTGCAAAAATCATGGGCACCCAGAGTTTAGGTGAGGGAACAATAAACTCCAGGTCAGTCGTGGGACTGGTGTGAGAACTCAAAAACAGTTAGGTTCATTCTTAAAGTTGGGAACTTCACCGGATCACGCCGTTAACGCGGAACGGATTTACTCCAGGTGGATACCCGTGCATATAAATGCGCAATGTCTTTTGAAAATGAAGCTATCATAAGCTCGTCCCACATCACACAATGCAAGCGCACACCAGATGGGCGAGTTTATCTTATGACAACCAAATATGCTTTCATACGTAAAATTCTCTTCAATACCATAATATATATATATAGTGTGGAAAACATTTCGCAAGTAAATGTATTAATCCTAGACAGCATATACCCCATAATATATGTTGCCATATATATATATATATACAATCAAAATCGTATGGCTCGCATAAGAAATTTGGATTTCCAACTTGATGATTCCTGGCACGAAAGATCAATCAGGGATACAAAACGAAGTGCCTCAACGGCTTTTTCGACCAAACGCGGACACCGAATACACATCGTCAGGGCAGATCAACGGTTTTCGACCAGACACGGCCCCCCGAACATACCCAACTTCCCCAAGTTCATAAGTGGTTTCCCACTGCTGCACAGCTTCATCATCAATTCATATATAAGTATAAAACCTAACCGCCAGTTTCTCATCAATCCGGGGTGTGAGGTTTGTCGATGTCACGTCATACGCAAAGCGATGCTTCGATAAGCCATTCTTTGATCATCACTAGCTCGACTCATAACTTGGGTATGCCGCATTGACAATTCACGACATATCACTGATTTAAATCAATGCATACCCTCTAAGTTCATATGACTTAAAGACAAGGATAATATATTGCCACAAATCCGATATACATTAACGGAAATCAGTGCTATGCGGTCAATTTCAATGTCAGGCACACCATCCATGCAAGTCCGTTCTGGGTCTGAACGGAACAACAACCCGAAAATATTTGATTATGTTCAGGTCTCATGCAACCCATACCTCGTATTGGGTGGCCTACCCAACCAAGAAATAAATCAACAATCAATCTAAACACTTCAAATATTTCCGGTCTTCATTTGTCGTTACCAAGTCTTGAATAACGTCGTATTACTACTTAGAATGGTTTTCGAACATATACTCGATCCCGGTCTTTCCAAGTAATAAGCGTACTTTAAAAATAGTAGCTATGGTTTACACATGCCTTTCAATTCAAATCTCCTTCTAAATAGTTATCAATTCATTTACGACTCAAGATTTGAATTACTATAAATTCCATACATCTCGTTATCATCTTATCTCTTCTTTGAAATCAAAGATTTTAACTTCGCTTCAATTCCTTACTTTTAATTTTTTTCGAATCAAAGATTTGGTTAAATCCCCAATTACGACATGAATTTCCACCATTCAATCTCATCGGTTTCAAGAATGATATTATTGAAGATACGATTCATGAAAAAACCCAAGTCAAATTGATTTTTGAATCATAAATTACACAGAAATTTATCCACTTATATTCGATATAAATTCTCATAATCAACGAATACTATAAGTAGAATAACGATATAATAATATCTTTCAAATTCCCCAGATAGTATACATTTACATCATGAGGTTCATACCAAATATCGAAGATTATTTCTATCTAGCTTATTTAAATCAAGGTGAGAACCCGTATCTTAATTGAAAGGTTTATTCAATTCTTTGACATTAGATCTGGATAGAGATACCATCAACTTATCTTCAATATTAATTTTCGTATCCAACTCATATTATAAGAGGAATAACGGTGAAATACCCTTTTAAATTCCTCAGATAATAAGAGTTTTCATTTACCGAACTAATATCAAACATCCGAAGATTTATCTCCAACCATATCCAATTATTTAGTATTAAAAACTCGTATTAGTATAAATCTAAATTCCATATAAATATTTCTAATACTCTTAAACCTTTGAAAACATTCCACAAATCATTACTTATAGTTCGGAACATCGTTTACGGGTTAAAACTTCAAAATAGATTGTTTTCGAAGAAAGCGTTACAATAGCGTTCCAAAAGTGTTACAAAAGTGTTACAAAACAGTTATCCTAACTATTTTGATCAAAATATCGTTTATCTTAGCCAAAACTTAAACTTTACAATTGAAAACACCTTTTCATAATTTGTAATGATTTTACAAATTTTTTCCATATTTTTAAATAATTTAAAAATAGCTGTTTATAGTTATGGGCAACAATTGTTCTTACATCGATCTTTTCCAAAATGGTTTCAAACATAACTTGAAAACTATAACCCGAAATTAAAATCTGCTTTCACTCATTTGAAAGCTCTCGTAAATAGGAATCAAACGTTTTTCGTTTCGTGGAAATCCGATTTAAATTGGAAAAGTTATAAGCATTTACATATTGCCATAATGCGACAAGCTCTAATTTTGACCAAAATAATCATTATTCTTAAATACTTCAAATTACCTTAAAAATCATTATAAACTTATATAAATCATTTAAATTGACTTTTCAACTTATTTGGATTTAAAACACAACTTTTTTTTCTTCTAATTAAATCACCATTCAAATAATTTCAAATTAGATTTTTATTTAACCATCCCATCCGTCGGATCAGTTAGGGATAGCCAGGGAGAGCAGGAAACTGATTTTCCAAACCCAAGCCTAGACACTATCCTCTCTGTCATCCTAGAACGTTCTGGTGTATATTATATCATTATTATATAAAAACCATATTCAAATTAAAAATCTCATTTCGAATTTAAATTGAAAATATTTTTTTTCTTCCAAAACCAGTTTTGCATAGATATAAAGATCGTTATACAAAATCAATACATAATTTAAATTATTTTCCAACTCCTAATTCAATATTTAAAAGTTGATATTAAATTCAAAACCAAATTTTTTAAATCTTATTTAATAATTAAATAAAATCATATATATGAAGGAGAATCTAAATCGATCACCCATATATTCCACAACCACGGTGTGTTTGTGTGTGTGTGATCATACAATGCAATCATATCTATCCAAATGAACTATACGATCAAATGGATATGAATTCATTCATCACAACAACATTAAACTGTGCACAAGCGTTACAGACAATAACGCTTACTCGTGTTCAGTGTATTATCTAATTCATGAACAACCATTCAAACATCAACATCCATCACACAATCATCATCAACAAATTATAATTAATCTCAGCTAATTAAAATTAACTAATTTAAATAAAATTTAAATTAGAAGTTCTCACCTAACAGCTTTCCAAATCTTCACGGTAGGTGAGCCTAGTTGAGTGAATCGTCGGACAGTATTTCGGCGCAACGTCTTCTTCACAAAAATATATATAATATAATATACACTAATCTCTCTTTATATTATAAGAGGAGGGGGAGAATGACGAACTTTGGCAAGGTGGTGGTGGAAAAGAGGAAGACTTATGCCATGGAAACCATGGCCATAAGCTTTAAGAAGAAGAGAAAGAAAAGAAATGAGAATGAATGAAAAAGTGGAAGGAAAGGGTGGTATTTATAGGAAAGGAGGAGTAAGGAGAGAGTGACACATCATAGGACAAGTGGCAATCATGCATGAAAGGGAGCATGCATAAAGACATGTGTCTTAACACTTGTCTTAAGAAGAGAAGGTGAACTTTTGGTAGCATTTCCCTTAAATGCTATGAAAACTAAAGGCAACACTTAATTCTAACGCTACTAATTCATGTTATAGTTTGACAAATCCGATCGAACGACAAATAGTATCAACAAATCCAAACTTATTAATAATCATTCTCATTTATAATTCAAGTAAAACTTATCATATAACTTATCAAAATAAATAAAATAATAATAATTATTCTTGTAAAATCATAAAATAAATTATCCTTTACCAAATTCATATTTTACAAATCAATATTATCAAATCAGAAAATGTCATTACTTAAACATAAATCTAATAATTATAATTTTCAAAATAAGTTTTCTTATAAAAATCATAATAAATAAAACAAAATACTTATACAAAGTTAAAATTTATATTTAAACCTAATAAAATCAACTTATATTCAGAAAATCCAAAATTATAAATAAAAATCCATATCAAACATAGTTAAAATTCTGGGATGTTACAGTTGCAAAGCAAAGTATTGTGTTTGATGATCAAAGCACGGCCTACGTAGTCTGGCTTTGTGTATAGCGTGGATTCGCGAGCCTCACACCCCGGTATGAGTTAAAAACGGGATAAGGACTGCAGGGAGAGCACGACGTTTCATTCTAGCTATGGTGGTGTCAGTGACCTACCAGCCCTGACATATATATCTACTTTTCAACTATGTGGTTGTTGGAATGCGAGGTGCATCGATTATAGGTCTGTAAGGACCGGGAAACGTGTGTTCAGGAATTGCCAATCCTCAAACGTAAGAGAGGACCGGCCCTGAAGATCCAGGGGTTACCCAGAGTGTGTAGTCCTGAGGCATTTGCTAGAATGTCTCGAAGCGGAGAGGAGCTTTCCCCTTGCCTCGACTCATAACGGAAATCCAATTTCCAATACGAAATAACGGATTCGATTGTAGAACTAGTATGGCGACATAGTGGTATGGGGCACTTATGCATTCTATGATTGATATTTATGATGCTATTCGTTTTTGAAACATATATGCACTAGTAATATTATCAAATGACTTTGCTTTGCACGTATTAAGCATATTTGGCCATTATAAGGTAAAACTCTATCCTCCGGCTTGCGTTGCATTGTATGATGGGACTTGAGTCTTATAATGGCTTCATTCTTTTTAAAAGCATTGCGTCGTTTCCAAAGAATTTACTTTGTTTTAAATGCACTAGCAATCACTAGAGTAAACCCGTTCTACGAATGTGGCTTGGTCCTATGATTTGCTTATTACTGTTGTTTAAACTGTTAAATAGATTTCTCATACCAGTCCCCATGACTGACTCGTTGTTTGTTTCACTTTGCAAACGCAGGTGCCCTTATTTTCACACGGGCAGCCTAGTTCACAGGTGACAGGTTGTTTTTGGCTCTGCACTGTTGCATAGAGTGCATTTTGGCTCATGGCGAGGCTGACTTCACAGAGATGAATTTGACATTTTCCGCCATTATTGTATCTATATTATGATTCCGCCACTGGCGATGCAGACTGTTTTACTTCCCATACTTATTATCGTATGTATATGTACCACCTTCGGCGATGTAGACTTATACCCTTATTATATCTCACTGCATGTATATG
Organism: Allium sativum; assembly: GCA_030737875.1. NCBI lineage: Eukaryota > Viridiplantae > Streptophyta > Magnoliopsida > Asparagales > Amaryllidaceae > Allium > Allium sativum. The sequence continues at coordinate 472,990,624 of CM060926.1, forward strand.
TTCCGCCTCTGGCGATGATGACTGATCATTCCCCCTTTATTTACTAAGTTACATCCTACGTTGTGCTATTCTGATGTTGTTACATGTTATGAATCCACTGTCATATCCATGTAAAATTATTCTATTTATTGTTTCTGCTATTATCTGTTATCTACTATGATGATTGATGTGTTATATTCCAATGATTATCCTTAATACTGTCACACGGATTTTGGGATCGTCACAGAGAGGGTGGAAGAAAGCTCCAACGCAGGCTTGGGTTTTGAGGAATAAGAATTGGGCTGGGCTGATTTTGAATAGGGGTGAGGCCCGTCCAATAATAATTTAAGTTATTTAAATTTAAAATTTTGTGCATTAACTTCGTAAAGTTATAATTTTGTCATACGTGCACCAAATTCGATAAAACAGGATCTAACAGGATCGTATGGATGGACAGTACACAGTGGAACTGACCGGGAGTGGATTGGAGTTCGTTACAATGTATTGCAAAATAAAACGTCCGTCTGAATCAAAGATAGTTAATTGTTATTTAACGATAACTGTCCAATGTGAGTAAATCTCACTAACTCTGTACAATTTATATTTTTATAAATATAAACCTAGTATTGATAAATGATGATTGATTGTTGTGTGTTGATTGTTTGGTTGAATTGCTGACGTATTGCTTGAAATTATAGATAACGATATATATATATATATATATATAAATCGTTAATAAAATATTGATTCTATTTATCAAAATAATACATATTGAAATGAAATCGATGTTATTTATATTGTTTAACATTTGGGATGCAGGGAAACTGGTTGGAGAGATCCAACTGGATTCCTCAATATTTATAATACTGTTTGTTTTCATATATTGTGATATATGATGTGATATATAATCTGTGATTGATTATGATGACACTGGTCATGTTGTTTGGTATTTTAATACCATATGAAATACTGGAATGTAAAAAGGAAATTTTCAAAGTGAATATTGAAAATGAAATATTTATATATGAAATCAATAGGATATTATAGAAGGTAATATTTGAAAAACAAATATTGGAAAGTATAATAATGGAAAATTGGTAAATGAATAGAATTATAGAAAAGGATTTATATAAAATAAATAGAGATATAAAAGGAATATTGATTTAGAAAGTAAATAGAATTATAAAAGGGAAACATTTGGAAAATGAATAGAGTTTATAAAAAGAGAATTTTACATTAGGAAGGTTTAGACCTGTGCTTCGCACACGGGGGTAACATGATATTGAGTTAAAGTAAATATTTTGTAAATAAAATATTATAAAGGAATTTGGGGTTTGAAATAGGAATTTAAAATAGACGTACTGAAATAAGAAACTGACTGGAAATAAGTTGAATTGAATGACTTTCTTGGTATCGACCTGATGTTGGTTTCGACCTTCGGGGTTAATACGTAGGGGATTGTTTTCTTACTAGTTTACAGTTAGAAACTGATAGAGGTGGGAAGATATTGTTGCGTGAATCAAAAATGGAAAAGTTTTCCTAAGTTTATAACGTATATTTTCTAAAATTAGAAAATAAGGATTTGATGAATATATGAAAACGAGAAATGGGGAAATGATAAATGTTGATTGATGATTTATCGATAGAATTTCTATCTGGAAACAATATCATTGGTTGCACACATGTTTTCCTTTGATAGTTAAATCACCGACTATCAAAGATTGTGACCATTTCCGTTGTCAATACGGAGAGATTGGGATCAAATATATTATCTGAAAACCACTCCGTATGGCATTAGCGTTGCGAATCAAATATGATGAAGATAATTGAAGACGGAGTTATGAAAGAGCTGTTCAGTAAATCCTAGGTAGAAATTTCCTAAGATGTATTTATAGAATAGTGCTTTCGGGTTGTCCAGTCCTAGGACAACGTGAATGGATGAATGTCTGATAGAGTATATCTGGTAGATCGCGTAAGTTGATCATTTCAAACGTATTTACGTTGGTGGCGGACGAATTCGTTTCTCTTAGCTTATAACCATGGTATTTTTGGGGAAATCAATTTTTGATTTGACGGGCATGACGATGTGGCATTCAAAGTAATTAAAAGAGTGATCTGTTAAAAGATACGTTATGAGCTCCAGGCTCATCAACTAGGAAATGATAGAAATCGGGTAGGCAGCATGGCTAAGTGGGCTGCATCCAATTAGGGTATATTGTCACCATCTAGAGAATATTCATATTTGTTACTTCTTTTGTTTCTGTATTTTCCAGGAATGGTTATGTTGGTATACCAACCGTAAGGTGATAATATATTCAGAACATTCAAGAAAAATGAATTGCCAGTCATGTGTGGCTGAGTTACAAGTTGTTCTTGTTGAACTCCAGTGTATCACTTTTAGAGTACATGGTCGGAAGGTGGTTCCATAACTTGTCATAGTTGGAAATCAATTACCCAATAAGAGCCTGTGGTTTTGATTGTATATTATATATGTAGATCGTGAGATGAAAGCGTTTCTGCTAGATTTTTATTTACTTGATCTAGACATTGTTATAATATCAGACAAGTACCATTTTAGAAAAATATTTTGGGTTATCGTAAAGTAAAATCCATTCGTGTTTATGTGTGGATCGGTCTTATGATTATCCTTTGGTTCAAAAGATTTTTGAAAGTTAATTCAAATGATTTGAGTTTACTCACACCAGTCACATGACTGACCCAGAGTTTATTTTGTTTTGTTTTCCCTAAACTCTTGTGTGCCCAATTTTGTACGGGCAGTCAAGTAGTCAGGATTTTTCAGATACTTGATGAGCTGGAGCAGGAGGCTTCATGATTATATAGATATTTTTATTTCCGCTGTGTTGTAACTGTTATACTCTAATAATTGTATTGTATACAGATACTGTTTTATTTCAAAGTTATGTTATGAAATATATTTATTCGTTCCGTTGTGTGATTCGTGTTTACTCTGATGTTGTATGTTCTTCTTCTCCTTCTTCTTCTATTCTAAATTTATATATTATCTATTCTCACCTTCTAATTTCTTTCATGGACTATCCGGTATTTCCGATGCTTGAAAAGTTGACATTGAGTTTATGTCGGTTACTTAGGATCGCGATTCCCCGGTTCGTTACAGTTGGTTTCAGAGCTTAAGGTTAAGTAATTACCTTGGCTCTATGGCGTGACTCAGTAGAGTTGGGGTTAGTAGTACCCTAGATTGAGTTGAGTGTATATATATATATATATATATATATATATATATATGAACGCGTATTTCTTATTTGATATAAAATTGTTTTATATTGTGGAGATTTATTGGTTGAGTTGTTTATGGATTCTAGTCGATCAGTTTTGTATCGGTAGGGGTTTCTAAACACTCAAATACGATGAACCGACACAGTATGTTTTGAAAAATGGCAAATGAAATAATTTTACCCAAATTATATTTTGATATGAATGATTTATATTTGAATGAGTATAGCATGTTGGACGTGTTGGTTGTTATTACAATCGTATAATTGAGAAGGTTATATATATAACCAAATAAAATTCATATAAGTATTATGAAGTGAACTAAAACTGAAGTTTAAATCAGAATTGAAATTATAACTCTGGAAATTTGAATAAGTGTTTGTTAATGAATATGGATTAAATATATGAGAATTTTAAAATCTTGGGAGATTTTAAATTGTTTACAAGTATTGTGAAGGATATTTTGAAATTGATTTCAAATTGGAAATGTTTAAATATGTTTTTGAAATTGTTATAGCATTGAACTCACTTCGATAAGCTGGAAAATAACCCTGAGGATGATGGCCACATCATCAGTGTCATTTTCGAGTTGCTAAGTGACATATTATGACCAAGGAATTTGTTTTTGAATTGTTTTGTGAAAAGCATGTTGTTTTGAATCCTGAAAAAGGGATACTTGATTTTTGAAAAGCTAAGCTGTTTAAAACCTCTCAGAAACGGATTGTTTGGATTAAAACAAATTAGATGGAAATTTGTGAAACTAAATTGAAAATCAAGAAGGGTACATGAGATTGATAACGAAATTTGGCCTGGATAAACGAATGGTTGTGTTGGAGATAAAAGTGATTTGAGTTTGATTGAGATGACATTGGTATATGCTGAATTGGCAATAGATGGGAAGGATATAATGATATGCTCGCCAAAAGGTACCATTTTATATTATATATGGGTTTGAGATTTTGATGAGCCGAATTGGCGAGCCGCTTGGTAGCTTGATTTTCTTTTGGGTTGAAGAAGGCCTAAAGAGGTGAGTTTGAGTTTGAGCTATTGACCAGTACAAAGGAGGTGCTGGGGAAATTTTTCGACAAGTTAAGGTGTTAGAAAATTTTCAGGATTTTTGAAATTTTTTGTTAGTAGGAATGAATAAATATTTAATTAAAATTAAATTGGTTTAGTTGAAACTGAAGTTAAGAAGTAAATGAATAATTTTAATCCAGTCAATAGGGTTTGTTTTCTAGATTAGCAATTTCGAGGACAAAATTATTTTATGGGGGGAAGAATGTAACGTCCCGTATTTTTAACATTATAATAACTAATTTATTTAATTATTTAAATAGTGATGTAGAGATTTAAATGGTTGTTTAATTAAATAATATTGAATATTTAATTAATATAAATAATATAATAATATATTTAATTCCAAAATAATCGGAATTAAGTTGAATTCACAATATTGTGTGAATTGAATTATATATAAGATATAATTCAGTTTAGAATTTGATTATAATAAAGAATATATTATTTAAACGACAGTTTGAACGTATAATTATAATATAATTATAATCAAGCTCGAAATGGCATGGCAGTTCATAATTTGGTGATTCGAACTTCAATTGAATATACAGAATCCGTTTTAAGCCGGATTTCTGTGAAATATGAAACATTTGGAGCTGGTGAAGTATATATTTCTAATGGAAGAGAAAAATCGAGATTTCATTGTATAGATTTTGAGTTATGCCCAAATCAAAATTTCGAAAAGTCGCTATGGAATTCCTTTATAAATTATAACGATTTATTTATATTATAAAAGGATTTTTCAATATAAATTGAATATTGATTCAACCGGGATTTGAATATCAAGTTATAAATCCAATTGGAGCTGTATGATATTCTATTGTGGATATATACGGTAATATAAATTTATTTATATTCAATTTAATTATTTTTAAATATATTAATACTTGAATGGGTTTATTTAGAGATTTAAAAATAGCCAGTTTTGCAAACGAGCTCCGTTTTTTATGAAACCAATTTTGTTGGATCCGCAATATTAAATATTGCTAGATTTCAATTTTCGTGATTTTTTGAGTTAGTGTGTGGCCGTACAAATTTTTAATATGAAAATAGTCAGTATTTTGATGATTTAAAATACGTTGTGTGAGAAAACGGAGTCTGTAACAACTCGGAAATCCGAGCCAATTTAAAATTTTTATTTTGGCAATTTTAGTGAATTTTGAATATTTAAAATGAATTATTTTAAATAATAACGACGAGAAATTTATTTTGAATGGAATTCAAACGTATATACTTATATAGATCGTCGTTAGAATATAAATATTTTATTTTAATTATAAAAGGAATTGAAAATGGCATGGTAGTCCGAAAATTCGATTTCAAATTTCAAATGAATGTACAGGATTCAATATAAACCGGATTTTAGCGAAACCAAAAATATTTGAATCTATTTGAGAATATCTTTCCAACGAATCTGAGAAATTGAAATTTCATAGCGGGAATCAAAAGTTATGCTAGTTAAAAATTCAGAATAGTCGCTATGGAAAATGGAAATTTTGCAAAGGACCTCGGTTTTCGACGAAACCACTTTTGTTGGATCTGTGATGTCAAGTTATTGTTGGGTTTCAAAATTCATAATTTGCTGAATCAATATGTGAGCGTGGAAAAGGAAAACGCATTTGACCAGTTTCAGTTGATTTTAATCGACTTGAAAATGGCCATTTTTCAAGCAGTCTCAGAATTTGACGAAACTATTTTTGTTAGGACCGTATCGTCAATACGAAGCTAGAAATAATTTTTCTGGAATTTTTAGAGTCCGTATGTGGCCCCAGGTAAATTGAAATGTACGTTTAAAATTGAATATACAGAATTATATTTTAATTTTGACGGAAACTGATCGAAACGGTTGAATTGGCCTACGATACATATCTCATTGTGTTCGGAATAGGGGTAATTAGCTAAGGATGACAGGCGGTGGGTCTCGTTTGGAGGTCGAAATAAAAAGTTGTTTTTTTGGAGAAAAATAAAATAATAAAATAATTAAATTATACACATATATACCCCCCTCTATACTCTCCTTCATACGGTCAACGCCCCACTTCTTTCCTCTTTCCTGTTCAAATAAAAAAAGGGGAAAACTCGATCCCTAAAACCGCGCCCCCAAAGTTTTTCCGCCCTCCTCCTCTCGTCGTGACGCCGTGGTGGATCGCCCAGGCTCCGACGCTCCTCCTCCCTCCCCGTGATTCCTCCTCCCTTCATTCTTGGCCAAACCGCTCACCCCCTCCCCAATTACAGCCGCAACCGCCGTCCCCTTGCCACCTCAGCACCTTCGCCCCCTCCTCTGATGCGGCCTGCTGCACCCTGACGCCGATCAGCAAGCCCTCCGACGACCAAAACCCTAAGACCTTGTGAGTTTGTTTCCCCTTTTCTTCCTGATTTCATTAAAGATAAAAGGACATGATTTTAAAGTTAGTTAAAGGACATGATTTTTAAAGTTAGTTAAAGGATTGGTTTTTAAAGTTAGTTAAAGGATTGGTTTTTAAAGTTAGTTAAAGGTTATATTTTTAAAATTTGTTAATGGTTATATTTTTAATGCTAGAAATGTCAGATTTTTAAAGTAGGAAAGGTCAAAATTTTAAAGTAGCAAAGGTCAGATTTTTAAAAGAGAAAAGATATGATTTTATATGGTATTCATATGAACAAAAATTAGATTGTTATGGGGTCAAAGGTTTGATTTTTATTTTGTTTAAAAAGATTTGTTTTTTAGCAAAGTATGATTTTTTTTAGAATGAAACGATAGCAAAGGAAAAAAAAATATAATTTTGAGTGTCATAAAAATATAATTTTTATGTGATGTAAAGAATAAGAATATTATTTTTATATGATAGGAAGGATAAAAATATGATTTTTATATTATATAGATAATAAAAATTCGATCTTTATTATGTAGGAGATAAAAAATATGATTTTTATTTATTGAAATGAAGTAATAAAAATATAATTTTCATTATGATGTTAGCGAAGTAAAAATATAATCTTTATTATATGAACACCGGTATAAAAATAGAATTTTTATCTATATGGTAGCGGTGTAAAAATAGAAATTTTATCTATATAGTAACAATATAAAAATGTGATTTTTATATATGTAGTGGCTACGGACAATGAAATGGACAAAAGGCGAGCACGACGAAGATTTCTACATATGAAGAGTCGTGGTGTTTGGTTTAGCTAGTCGGTGAGGACTTCTCACTTTAAATTCTATTTTCTAGCTACATATATATACTAGGATGCAGACGGTCCTTAGTAGCACTCGACACCCGTCGTCCACAGACCATGGACGGCTTGTTTGTTTGATTGATGTGTTGTGAAAATTGATTGTGATGTGGAATGATTGAAAATAAATATTCATGTGTTGAAATAAATAAATTATCATTAAAAAATATATTTTTTAACGTGAATGTGAATAAATAAATATTCATTTACAAACCGGACGGTTTGTTTATGAACACCTATTTGAAGGAATTTGATTGGGACGATAAATTTTACACATCGCCCAACAACACAAATTATATTCAGTGTTTGTGGATTGAAACCCCACACATGTGTTGGGATGATATTTGGCATACACTAATCCCAATTATTTAGTTGTATGTCGATCGATTGGTCGACAGACTGTGTAAGCGTCAAATATTTATATTTAATGCTTATGCAGTTGTGTGATGCACTTTGGATGATGGTTGATTATTTATCGTTACTATTATATACATGTGTTGTATGGAATCCATATAATTAACATTATATGGTAATTGATTGGGCCTCATTCCAATTGGGAAAATAAAGAATATCATAAAATAAAGATTCATGTGTTGAATAGAATAAATAGTCATGTGTTGACGATGCTCATGCGTTGAGAATATTCATGTGTTGAAACTTATCATGTGTTGAACGAAATATTTTAACAATAAAATTTACATCTTTATCATATATAAAATTAGAAACTAACTGGAAAATAGATAAGATGAGTGGTCGCCTGGGTACTGATCTGGTGTTGGTTTCGGCCTTCGGGATTAATACTTAGGGAATCGTTCTCTTGCTAATTTATGGTTAGAATTTGATATAAAATTAAACGATAGAAATCATAATTTTATAAAATATATTAAATAACAAAAATAGTCATGTGTTGACATTACTCATGTGTTGAGATTAGTCATGTGTTGAAAGAAATATAGATTCATGTGTTAAATAGAGTAAATATTCATTTGTTCAATAGAATAACGAAGTTATTGAAAAATATAAAGCCGTGTTTATTAGAGATGCGCTATTTTGATGCGAACGATATTTATATCGATTATATTCGTTTTTATAATGATTAAAGAAAAGGAAGTGATTTCAAAATATAACGTTTTGAAAATATTATCATTTGTATATTGATGATGTGGAATATTCAATTTTGATTCGAAACTGAATATGAAGTTGAAATTGTTTTGAAAACGAATTTAAAACGATTTGTAAAATACGTTTTAAAAAGGAAATCGAAGAAATATATATATAATATATATAATGGCCTGAATAGAACGCACCGCGCCGTGGTAGTTCGCGAATTTCAACCATTGACTTCGAAGGGACATTACGGGAGATCCGACCGTCGGATTCTTCTAAAACTGGAACCGTTGGGTTCATATCGAAAAGAGCTTTCCAATGAAATTAGAAATCTGAGATCTAACAGTTGGATTTGGAATTATGTCCAAATCAAATTTGGAAAAGGTCGTTGTAAGTGGAGTTCGATGTCCGTTGATGGAAATCGACTGTACGGGCCTTGATAAAATTATTAAAAATAGTAATAATCTGTGTAAAATCATAAGAAATGATTTGTGAAGGATTGGGATGAAAAATTCCACATTTGTAAAGATAAAAATAGATTTTTATCGAAATGAACTAGTTTTGAACTAGAATCAAAATCAATTTATCTTAGAAATAAATAAATTGAATTTGAAAGGGGTTTTAAAAGTAACCAGAATTTCCAATAATTGAGTTAGAATGGATTTGAATAGAAATTGTCTTTGGAATATTTCGATGTTGGATTTCGTGAATATACAGATATTGTTATGGGAATTTGAAAGATATATTAATATCGTTATTTCCAATATGATATTTGTTGGTTGTAGAATTAGATATTGAATATAAGCCGATACATTTTCTATTCAGAGCCTTGTATTGAATATCAAATGTGATTTGGGTTTGTCGTGAATGGTGTCTTCATTAACACTGTTCTTGAACCCAGTTGAGAAAAAGATTAAATCTTTCTATTTAGATTTAATTAAGTGTACCAATTAAATAATATTAATTGGAGTTGATTTTAAATTGGTTTTTGGGTTTATCGTGAGCGGTGTTTTGAATAACACCTGTTCTTTAACCCAATTAACAATAGAATGTGATTTTTGGTTTATCGTGAATCGTGTTTTAGATGACATTGGTTCTTTAACCCAGTTAAAGACAGGATATTGATTTTTGAGAAGATTAAAACTAAGTAGAGTTTTAATGAATCTTTAATTAGATTGAAGTGACCGAGAATGGAGTATCACCAGTTTTGCTCTAGAGCGATAGTAAATCTTTAAATAGATTTGAATGTGAAATGGTAAATAATTTTACTGATAACACCATGGTGTTAGATATGGAGTATTACCCGTTTTGCTCCATGGGATAAATAGGTTGGGATTAGGAAATAAAATAAATAATTACTTTGGGGTAGTTCGCTAATCTCGACTAGTTTGGAAAACCTTAACATGGTTTGAAATGATATCCAAAGGAAGATTAAAGAATAAATTTAGAAGAATTTATCTTTGATAAAATTAATGGGAACCTTTCCCTAAGGATGTGAAATTTTGAATAAAAGAATATCCTGAATTGGAATGAGGCGTATGTTGTGTTTGTGTAACACGCGTTTATTATATACGCGGGTTATTCGGAAAGGCCGGGTTTATACCTATTCTGAATAACCGATTTGACGATATGTCGAAGAGGAAGACGGTGGTTGAAGACCGGAAGTCTTCACATCGTTTGCATGATTATTGATGATCTTGATAGGGCTGTACACCCAAGATGAGGGAATTAGTTGGTGGTCGTCCAGACGTACTTGGAGATCGATGGGTATGCGAGGAAAGTGCCTCCGGTTTCGTTCAGACCCAGAACGAACATGTACATGGACTGTGTGTCTTACATTGAATTTTATTCTGTGTTGATTGATCTCTATTAAATATACATCTATTTGGCGACGGAGAATTTATTCTCTTGCTTAACGCCCTTCTCTGAGACGTACGAGCTCAGTGGTTGTATAACGTTGGACATCAGTCGCATGGAGTGAATTGCCTGTGTGGCACGTCTAAGTGGCAAATGATCAAGGCTTTTGTTGCAAAGCAAAGTCTTGTGGATGATGATCAAAGCACGGCCTACGTGGCATAGCTTTGTGTATAGCGTGAATTCGCGAGCCTCACACCTCGGTATGAGTTAAAAATGGGATACGGACCATTGGGAGAACACGGCGTATCTTTCTAGTTATGGGTGGTGTCAGCATTTTACTAGCCCTGACATCGTCGATTATTATACCTATGTGGATGTTGGATTGCGAGGCGCCTCGATTATAGTCTGTAAGGACCGGGAAATGTGTGTTCAGGAATTGTCAATCCTCAAACGTAAGAGAGGACCGGCCCAGCCGATTCGAGGGGTTACCCAGAGTGTGTAGTCCCGAGGCATTTGCTAGAGTGTCTCGAAGCGGAGACGAGCTTGCCCCTTGCCTCGACTCATGATGGAATCCAATTTCCAATATGTGATATTGCGGTTTCTATTGTAGAGCCTAGTATGGCGACATAGTGGGATGGGGCACTTATACCGTCTTTGATTGATACTTATGATTGAAATTGTTTTGACACTATACACTTATAGTAATAATAAAAGATGGAATTTAGCGTATCAAGCATTCTTTAGCTATTATAAGGTAAAAACCTATCCTCCGACTTGCGCTGCATTGTGTGATAGGACCTGGGTCTTATAATAGCTTCATTTTTCTTTATTTAGCCTTGCGCTGTTGGTTATATGCACTGGTATTCTTCGGAGGAAACCCGTTCCGTGTTATACGGCGTGGTCCCTTGATTTACCTAACATTAAAAATAAAGATTAATAACTGTTTTAGTTCTCGCACCGGTCACATGACTGACCTAGAGTTTATTGTTTTAACCTAAACTTTCGGTGCCCTTATTTTCGACACGGGCAGCTAGTAGTTGGGTTTTTGCAGATTTATATTCACATGATCCTGATTTACAGCTGGAACGATGCCCGGAAAGCTCTTTATCCGTGTATCGCCTTCAGTTGTGCGTTGTATTATTTTTCCGCTGCTATGTATTTTAATGTAATCTAAATCTCGGATATCCTCTGTTGTATAATATTTATTCATACTCTGTATATTCTTGTATTCTGATGGAATTGTTGTAATAGACAATGAAATGTTCTTCTGGTTGCCTTCCGATGTGTGTTGTTCTCAAAGCAATCCGGGCCTTCCTTACCGGGGAAGTTACGGGTTACTACATTTGGTATCAGAGCTTTGGTTTACAGAGCTCGAGAACAAGACACATTAGAACCAAACGAAAGAATTCATCAGAGGTTGGATTAGCAATATCCAATTAGAATGACTCGTTAGAGATGGGATCAGTAGTATCCTAGAACGAGTGTAAAGAGTATATTTTTAAAGTTGAAAACAAATTTTGTTTTGAAAATTAAATTCAAGTATACGTATTTGAATATTTTATTTATGTTGATTTTGGACAATCGAGTATACAAAGGTTTTGCATATACGCGTCATGAACGTATATTCGAAGTTTTAATATACTAGATAGATATAGAATCACACTCTAGTCGTCCGGAGATGATTCTGATGATTGATGCATTGTCATCAGAGTTGATGTTCAAGTGTCGAAGGTGGGATATCTACACATTTCCATTAGACTGGTGTGAGAACCAAAACTAGATAGATTTATTGTTGTGATTTGGCATCAAAAACATGATTCTCTGTATATATATATCAAAGTTATGAATTTAAAACATTAATCCACTAATTGATGGTTGGGTTGTTTGTTTGTTGGTTTGATAATTTTGAACCATTATACCGAATTGAACCGAATATTGAACTGTATTGAAAATGATTACAATTGCATGCATATACATGTACTTACATTGAACAGGTCATAGCAAGGAGGCTAGAGCAGAAGAATAAAATTGTTTGCCCGACAAATAGGTACATGTTTACAAATTTATTGGGTTTGGATGATTTTATGAGCCGATTGGCTAGCCGCTTGGCTTTTTCTTTTGGATTGAAGAAGGCCATTGGAGGCTATATGAAATATCCCGAAGTCCCCGGTGCAGGGGAGGTTATGGTGAATTTTTTCGAAAATTTAGGATGTTAGCCAAATTTTTGAAAATTTTGAAAAGTTCTTAGAAACTGAAAAGTTGAAGGACGTAAGCCGTAATGAAAATATTGGAAGTTGAGTTGATTTGTTAAACAACTTTCAGCTTTGTTCCTTTTCGGGGACAAAAAGTTTTAAGTGGGGGAGATTGTAACATCCTGGAAATCCGAGCCAATTTAAAAATTTTATTTTGGCAATTTTAGTGAACTTTGAATATTTAAAATGAATTATTTTAAATAATAACAACGAGAAATTTATTTTGAATGGAATTCGAACGTATATATTTATATAGATCGTTGTTAGAATATAAATATTTTATTTTAATTATAAAAGGAATTAAAAATGGCACGGTAGTTCGAAAATTCGATTTCAAATTTCAAATGAATGTACAGGATTCAATATAAACCGGATTTTTGCCAAACAAAAAATATTTGAATCTATTTGAGAATATCTTTTCAACGAATCCGAGAAATTGAAATTTCATAGCGGGAATCAAAAGTTATGCCCAGTTGAAAATTCAGAATAGTCGCTATGGAAATCTGGCCCTTAAAAATGGAAATTTTGCAAACGACCTCGGTTTTCGATGAAACCACTTTTGTTGGATCCGTGATGTCAAGTTATTGCTAGGTTTCAAAATTCATAATTTTCTGAATCAATATGTGAGTGTGGCAAAGGAAAACGCGTTTGACCAGTTTTAGTTGATTTTAATCGACTGGAAAATGGCCATTTTTCAAGTAGTCTCAGAATTTGACGAAACTAGTTTTGTTAGGACCGTATCGTCAATACGAAGATAAAAAAAAAATTCTGGAATTTTTAGAGTCCGTATGTGACCCCGGGTAAATTGAAATGTACGTTTAAAATTGAATATACAAATTTATATTTTAATTTTGACGAAAACTGATTGAAACGGTCAAATTGGCCTACGATGCATATCTCATTGTGTTCGGAATGGGGGTAATTAGCTAGGGACGACAGACGGTGGGTCTCGTTTGGAGGTCGAAATAAAAAGTTGTTTTTTTCGGAGAAAAATAAAATAATAAATTAATTAAATTATACACATATATACCACCCCTCTATACTCTCCTTCATACGGTCAATGCCCCTTTTCTTTCCTCTTTCCCGTTCAAATAAAAAAGGGGAAAACTCGATCCCTAAAACCGCCCCCCTCCAAAGTTTTGCCGCCCTCCTCCTCTCACCGTGACGCCGTGGTGGACCCCCCAGGCTCCGACGCTCCTCCTCACTCCCCCTGACTCCTCCTCCCTTCGTTTTTTGCCAAACCACTCACCCCCTCCCCAATTACAGCCGCAACCACCGCCCTCTGCCACCTCAGCACCTTCGCCCCCTCCTCTGACGCGACCTGCTGCACCCTGGCGCCGATCAGCAAGCCCTCCGACGACCAAAACCCTAAGACCTTGTGAGTTTGTTTCCCCTTTTCTTTCTAATTTAGTTGAAGAAAAAAGGACATGATTTTTAAAGTTAGTTGAAGGACATGATTTTTAAAGTTAGTTAAAGGATTGGTTTTTAAAATTAGTTAAAGGATTGTATTTTAAAGTTAGTTAAAGGATTGGTTTTTAAAGTTAGTTAAAGGTTATATTTTTAAAAATTTGTTAAAGGTTATATTTTTAAAGCTAGAAAGGTCAGGTTTTTAAAGTAGGAAAGGTCAGATGTTTAAAGTAGGAAAGGTCAGATTTTTAAAAGAGAAAAGATATGATTTTATATGGTATTCATATGAACAAAAATTAGATCGTTATAGGGTCAAAGGTTTGATTTTTATTTTGTTTAAAAAGATTTGTTTTTTTAGCAAAGTATGATTTTTTTTTTAAAATGCAACGATAGCAAAGGAAAAAATAATAATTTTGACCGTCATAAAAATATAATTTTTATGTGATGTAAAGAATAAGAATATTATTTTTATATGATAGGAAGGATTAAAATATGATTTTTTTAATATTATATAGATAATAAAAATTCGATCTTTATTATGTAGGAGATATAAAAATATGATTTTTATTTATTGAAATAAAGTAATAAAAATATAATTTTCATTATGATGTTAGCGAAGTAAAAATATAATCTTTATTATATGAACACCGGTATAAAAATAGAATTTTTATCTATATAGTAGCGGTGTAAAAATAGAAATTTTATCTATATAGTAACAATATAAAAATGTGATTTTTATATATGTAGTGGCTACGGACAATGAAATGGACTAAAGGCGAGCACGACGAAGATTTCTACATATGAAGAGTCGTGGTGTTTGGTTTAGCTAGTTGGTGAGGACTTCTCACTTTAAATTCTATTTCCTAGCTACATATATATACTAGGATGCAGACGGTGCTTAGTAGCACCCGACACTTGTCGTCCACAGACTATGGACGACTTGTTTGTTTGATTGATGTGTTGTGAAAATTGATTGTGATGTGGAATGATTGAAAATAAATATTCATGTTTTGAAATAAATTAATTATCGTTAAAAAATATAATTTTTAACATGAATGTGAATAAATAAATATTCATTTACAAACTAGACGGTTTGTTTATGAACACCTATTTTAAAGGATATTGAATGGGACGATAAATTTTACACATCGCCCAACAGCACAAATAATATTCAGTGTTTGTGGATTGAAACCCCACACGTGCGTTCGGATGATATTTGGCGTACACTAATCCCAATTATTTAGTTGTATGTCGATCGATTGGTCGACCGACTGTGTAAGCGTCAATTATTTATGTTTAATGCTTATGCAGCTGTGTGGTGCACTTTTGATGATGGTTGATTATTTATCGTTGCCATTATATACATGTGTTGTATGGAATCCATATAATTAACATTATACGGTAATTGATTGGGCCTCATTCCAATTGGGAAAATAAAGAATATCATAAAATAAAGATTCATGTGTTGAATAGAATAAATAGTCATGTGTTGACGATGCTCATGCATTGAGAATATTCATGTGTTGAACGAAATATTTTAACAATAAAATTTACATCTTTATCATATATAAAATTAGAAACTAACTGGAAAATAGATAAGATGAGTGGTCTCCTGGGTATTGATCTGGTGTTGGTTTCGGCCTTCGGGGTTAATACTTAGGGAATATTTCTCTTGCTAATTTATTATTAGAGTTTGATATAAAATTAAACGATAGAAATCATAATTTTATAAAATATATTAAATAACAAAATAGTCATGTGTTGACAGTACTCATGTGTTGAGATTAGTCATGTGTTGAAAGAAATATAGATTCATGTGATGAATAGAGTAAATATTCATTTGTTGAATAGAATAACGAAGTTATTGAAAAATATAAAGCCGTGTTGATTAGAGATGCGCTATTTTGACGCGAATGGTATTTATATTGATTATATTCGTTTTTATAATGATTATAGAAAAGGAAGTGATTTCAAAATATAATGTTTTGAAAATATTATCATTTGTATATCGATGATGTGGAATAATCAATTTTGATTCGAAATTGAATATGAAGTTGAAATTGTTTTGAAAAAGAATTTAAAACGATTTGTAAAATAAGTTTTAAAAAGGAAATCAATGAAATATAATATATATATATATAATATATATATAATGGCCTGAATAGAACGCGTCGCGTCGCGGTAGTTCGCGAATTCCGACCATTGACTTTGAAGGGACATTACGGGAGATCCGACCGTCGGATTCTCTTAAAACCGGAACCATTAGGTTCGCATCGAAAAGTGCTTTCTAATGAATAATAGAAATCTAGGATCTAATGGTTGAATTTGGAATTATGTCAAAATCAAATTTGGAAAAGTTCGTTGTAATTGCAGTTCGATGGCCGTTAATGGAAATCGACTGTACGGGCCTTGACAAAATTATGAAAAATAGTAATAATTTGTGTAAAATCATAAGAAATGATTTGTGAAGAATTAGGATGAAAAATTCCACATTTGTAAAGATAAAAATAGATTTTTATCGAAATGAACTGGTTTTGAACTAGAATTAAAATCAATTTATATTAGAAATAAATAAATTGAAATTGAAAGGGGTTTTAAAAGTAACCAGAATTTCCACTAATTGAGTTGGAATGGATTTGAACCGAAATTGTCTTTGGAATATTTCGATGTTGGATTTCGTGATTATACAGATATTGTTATAGGAATTTGAAAGATATATTAATATCGTTATTTCGAATATGATATTTGTTGGTCGTAGAATTTGATATTGAATATAAGCCGTTATATTTTCTATTCAGAGCCTTGTATTTAATATCAAATGTGATTTGGGTTTGTCGTGAATGGTGTCTTCATTAACACTATTCTTGAACCCAGTTGAGAAAAAGATTAAATCTTTCTATTTAGATTTAATGAAGTGTACCAATTAAATAATATTAATTGGAGTTGATTCTAAATTGGTTTTTGGGTTTATCGTGAGCGGTGTTTTGAATAACACATGTTCTTTAACCCAATTAACAATAGAATGTGATTTTTGGTTTATCGTGAATCGTGTTTTAGATGACGTTGGTTCTTTAACCCAGTTAAAGACAGGATATTGATTTTTGGGAAAATTAAAACTAAGTGGAGTTTCAATGAATCTTTAATTAGATTGAAGTAATCGAGTTTGTAGTATCACCAGTTTTGCTCCAGAGCAATAGTTAAGTCTTTAACTAGATTTGAATGTGAAATGGTAATTAATTTACCGATAACACCGTGATGTTAGATATGGAGTATTACCTGTTTTTCTCCATGGGATAAATAGGTTGGGATTGGGAAATAAAATAAATAATTACTTCGGTGTAGTTCGCTAATCCCGACTAGTTTGGAAAACCTTAACATGGTTTGAAATGATATCCAAAGGAAGATTAAAGAATAAATTTAGAAGAATTTATCTTTGATAAAATTAATAGGAACCTTTCCCTACGGATGTGAAATTTTGAATAAAAGAATATCCTGAATTGGAATGAGGCGTATGTTGTGTTTGTGTAACACGTGTTTATTATATACGCGGGTTATTCGGAAAGGCCGGGTTTATACCCAATCTGAGTAACTGATTCGACGATATGTTAAAGAGGAAGACGGTGGTTGAAGACCGGAAGTCTTCACATCGTTTTGATGATTATTGATGATCTTGATTGGGCTGTACTCCCAAGATAAGGGAATTAGTTGGTGGTCGTCCAAACGTACTTGGAGATCGATGGATATGCGAAGAAAGTGCCTCCGGTTTCGTTCAGACCTAGAACGAACTTTTAAATGGACTATGTGTCTGACATTGGATTTTATTCTGTTGATTGATCTCTATTAAATATACATCTGTTTGGCGGCGGAGAATTTATTCTCTTACTTAACGCCCTTCTCTGAGACGTACGAGCTCAGAGGTTGTATATCGATGGACATCAATCACATGGAGTGGATTTCCTATGTGGCACGCCTGAGTGGAAAATGATCAAGGCTTTTGTTGCAGAGCAAAGTCTTGTGGTTGATGACCAAAGCACGGCCTACGTGGCATAGCTTTGTATATAGCGTGAATTCGCGAGCCTCACACCTCGGTATGAGTTAAAAACGGGATACGGACCGCTGGGAGAACACGACGTTTCTATCTAGTTATGGGTGGTGTCAGCATTTTACTAGCCCTGATATCGTCGATTATTATACCTATGTGGATGTTGGATTGCGAGGCGCCTCGATTATAGGTCTGTAAGGACCGGGAAACGTGTGTTTAGGAATTGCCAATCCTCAAACGTAAGAGAGGACTGGCCAACAGATTCCAGGGGTCACCTAGAGTGTGTAGTCCGGAGGGATTTGCTAGAGTGTCTCATTGCGGAGAAGAGCTTGCCCCTTGCCTCGACTCATGATGGAATCCAATTTCCAATACGTGATATTGCGGTTTTGATTGTAGAGCCTAGTATGGCGACATAGTGGGATCGGGCACTTATGCCGTCTATGATTGAAACTTATGATTGAAATTGTTTTGACACTATACACTTATAGTAATAATAAAAGATGGAATTTAGCGTATCAAGCATTCTTTGGCTATTATAAGGTAAAACCCTATCCTCCGACTTGCGTTGCATTGTGTAATGGGACCTGGGTCTTATAATAGCTTCATTTTTCTTTATTTAGCATAGCACTGTTTGTTATATGCATTGGTATTCTTGGGAGGAAACCCGTTCCGTGTTATACGGTGTGGTCCCTTGATTTACCTAACATTAAAAATAAAGATTAATAACTGTTTTAGTTCTCACACCAGTCAGATGACTGACTTGGAGTTTATTGTTTTAACCTAAACTCTAGGTGCCCTTATTTTCGACACGGGCAGCTAGTAGTTGGGTTTTTCCAGATTTAAATTCACAGGATCATGATTTACAGCTGGAACGATGCTCGGAAAGCTATGTATCCGTGTATCGCCTTCAGTTGTGCATTGTATTATTTTTCCGCTGCTATGTATTTAAATGTAATTTAAATCTCTGATATCCTCTGTTGTATAAAATTTATTCATACTCTGTATATTCTTGTATTCTAATGGAATTTTTGTAATAGACAATGAAATGTTCTTTTGTTTGCGTTTCGATGTGTGTTGTTCTCAAAGCAATCCGGGCCTTCCTTACCGGGGAAGTTACGGGTTACTACAGAGTCGGAATTCGACGAAACAAGTTCCGTTGGGTCCGTAATGTCAAACTCTAGTTGTATGCCTATTTTCATGATTTTTGGATATCGTGTGTGATCATGCGAATTTTAGAAGACATATACAAGTAGCGGTTGCTTAAAAATTAATATAATAATCGAATTTAAAAATATTATTCCTATCCTATAAATACAGTACATTCTCCTAAACCAAATTTACTTCATTCACTTAGTCAAAAATAAATCCGCTATCTTCTTTCTTATTCTTCATTAAATGCAGTATAAAAAAATCAAAAGAAATCCAAACATAAATCTATAAATCACAAAGTTTGTTTCTTTGAGATCGTAGAAAGTAGAGCTTCAATCTCGATTAACTCTTGAATGGTACGATTCTATTCTGGTGCTCACGATTTTTAGCAAAGCGAAACTGGGGTTTCGTTTTTTTATCAACATGGAGGTACTTGGGTTTAATGGTGGTCGTCACGATGCTCCAGTTGGCAGGGCGTCTTGGATGATAAATCTAGGTATGGTTTCATGAAGAAAATTGTCGCTGTGTTTTTATACAGTGGATTTAGGTTGGTCGTTTCGAAGTATTCAAGCATTTATTCTTGAAATCGATTTTGGTTTTTGAGGCTGTGGGATGTGTAGAGGTAGCATACCAATTCTGATGGGAATCTGGGTATAAAAGTGTCGATCGATGAAACTACTGTGCGTGCCCAAGGCTGGAAACTGCGAGCGAAGAAGGAAGTTCGAATGTTTTCTTTTGGGTATGAAGGAGTATGGTTTTGGATGAGAAGGCTTTTGATGAGTTTTTATTTGATTTTAACTGAAGAATGGAGGATCGGTGAAAGCTAGAAAATTCGGCAATGGCCGTATGAGCAGCTCGTCGATTAACAGGAGAGGGTGGAAGAAAGCACCAACGCAAGCTTGGGTTTTGAGGAATAAGAATTGGGCAGGGCTGATTTTGAAAAGAGGTGAGGCCCGTCCAATAATAATTTAAGTTATTTATATTAAAAAATTTGCGTACTAACTTCGTAAAGTTATAACTTTGTCATACGTGGACCGAATTCGATAAAACAGGATCCGATAGGATCGTATGGACGGACACTACACAGTGGAACTGACCGGGAGTGGATTGGAGTTCGTTACAATGTATTGTAGAATATAACATCCGTATGAATCAAAGATAGTAATCGTTATCTAACGATAACTATCCAATATGAGTTAATCTCACTAACTCTGTACAATTTATATTTCTATAAATATAAATCTAGTATTGATAAATGATGATTGATTGATGTGTGTTGATTGTTTGGTTGAATTGCTGATGTATTGGTTGAAATTATAGATAACGATATATATATAAATCGTTAATCAAATATTGATTCTGTTTATCAGAATATTTCATATTGAAGTGAAATCAATGTTATTTATATTGTTTAACATCTGTGATGCAGGGAAACAGGTTGAAGGGATCCAACTGGATTCCTCAATATTTATAATACTGTTTGTTTTCATATATTGTGATATATAATCTGTGATTGATTATGATGACATTGGTCATGTTGTTTGGTATTTTAATACCATATGACATACTGGAATGTAAAAAGGAAATTTTCAAAGAGAATATCGAAAATGAAATATTTGTATATGAAATAAATAGGATATTATAAAAGGTAATATTTGAAAAACAAACATTGGAAAATATAATAATGGAAAATTGGTAAATGAATAGAATTACGTAAAAGGATTTATATAAAATAAATATAATTATAAAAGGAATATTGATTTAGAAAGTAAATAGAATTATAAAGGGAAACATTTGGAAAATGAATAGAGTTTATAAAAAGAGAATTTTACATTAGGAATGTTTAGACCCGTGCTTCGCACACCGGGGTAACATGATATTGATTTAAAGTAAATATTTTGCAAATAAAATATTATAAAGGAATTTGGGGTTTGAAATAGGAATTTAAAAAGGAAGTACTGATCAAATTAGAAACTGACTAGAGATTAGTTGAATTGAACGACTTTCTGGGTATCGACCTGATGTTGGTTTCAGCCCTCGGGGTTAATACGTAGGGAGTTGTTCTCTTACTCGTTTACAGTAAGAGACCGATAGAGGTGGGAAGATATTGATGCGTGAATCAAAAATGGAAACATTTTCCAAAGTTAATAACGTATATTTTCTAAAATTAGAAGATAAGGATTTGATGAATATATGGAAACGAGAAATGGGGAAATGAATAAATGTTAATTGATGGTTGATGGATAGAATTTCCATCTGGAAATAATATCATTGGTTGCACACATGTTTTTCCTTTGATAGTTAAATCAGCAGCTATCAAAGATTGTGACCATTTCCGTTGTCAATACGGAGAGACCGGGATCAGGTATATTATCTGAAAACCACTCCATATGGCATTAGCGTTGCGAATCAAATATGATGAAGATAATTGAAGACAGAGTTATGCAAGGACTGTTCAGTAAATCCTAGGTAGAAATTACCTAAGATGGGTTTACAGAATAATGCTTTCGGGTTGTCTAGTCCCAGGACAACTTGAATGGACGAATGTCTGACAGAGTATATCTGGTAGATCGTGTAAGTTGATCGTTTCAAACACATTTACGTTGGTGGAGGAGGAATTCGTTTCTCTTAGCTTATACCCGCGGTATTTTTGGGGAAACCAATTTGTGATTTGACGGGTATGACAATGTGGCATTCAAAGTAATTAAAAGAGTGATCTGTTAAAAGATATGTTATGACCTCCAGCCTCATCAACTGGGAAATGACATAAATCGGGTAGGCAGCATGGCTAAATGGGCCGCCCCCAATTAGGGTATATTTTCAACGTCTAGAGAATATTCATATTTATTACTTTTTTCGTTTCTGTATCTCCCGGGAATGGTTATGTTGGTATACCAACCATAAGGTGATAATATATTCGGAACATTCAAGAGAAATGAATGGCTGGTCATGTGTGGCCGAGTTACAAGATGTTCTTGTTGAACTCTAGTGTATCGCTTCTAGAGTACATGATTGGAAGGTGGTTCCATACCTTGTCATAGTTGGAAATTAATTACCCAATAAGAGCCCGTGGTTTTGATTGTATATTATATATGTAGAACGTGAGATGAAAGCGTTTTTGCTAGATTTTTATTTACTTGATCTAGACATTATTGTAATATCAAACAAGTATCATTTTAGAAAAATATTTTGGGTTATTGTATGGTAAAAACCATACGTGTTTATGTGTGGATCATTCTTATGATTATCCTTTGGTTCAAAAGATTTTTGAAAGTTAAATCAAATGATTTGAGTTTACTCACACCAGTCACATGACTGACCCAGAGTTTATTTTGTTTTGTTTTCCCTAAACTCTTAGGTGCCCAATTTTGTACGGGCAGTCAAGTAGTCGGGATTTTTCAGATACTTGAAGAGCTGGAGCTGGAGGCTTCAGGATTATATAGCTATTGTTATTTCCGTTGTGTTGTAAGTGTTATACTCTAATAATGGTATTGTATATAGATACTGTTTTATTTCAAAGTTATGTTATGAAATATATTTATTCATTCCGTTGTGAGATTCGTGTTTACTCCGATGTTGTATGTTCTTCTTCTTCTATTCTAAGTTTCTATCTTATCTATTCTCACCCTCTAATTTCTTTCATGGACTATCCGGTATTTTCGATGCTTGAATATTCGACATTGAGTTTAAGTCGGTTACTTAGGATCACTATTCCCCAGGTCGTTACAAGCTCCAACAAAATGATAGCAGAATCCTGGTCAAGCTTGAGTATTCCAACCCTGAGAACCTGGGAGGGGGGGACGGAAGAAAGGCGAGGAAACAAAAAGGGTCAGACATAAAGTCTAGCGAGTCCAGTTACTTTTAGCAAGTAAATAAGTAAAAGTAGCATGATAGGCATATAATGCGGATAAGAGAGATAAAATCAAAAAAAGCATGTATGACAAGGTAAACTGGTTAAACATGATAAGGTATATTGCGCTTCTAAAGATTACTCTAATTCTCTGCACTGATTCTAGTATAACAAGAATGAGATGATCCCAACATGTATAAAACGGTAGACTTAGGCGTACTTCTGGTGAGAGGTTTTAACCCCATAAAATCCACAGGTAACCCCAATAACGGACTCCTAAACTTACCAGAGTCTAGATGTACCCTAACTACTACCCTAATCGATCAGCTCCATAATCCGCGTAAATACTCTGTGCCGGCCCCACCATGGGATGTATCAAGTCCTATAGTGGAAACCCTCCGCTGATATGCATAGCCATATCTATAGGTGTCACGGTCGTCATAGCCTCCGCTACCCGGCCCGCGCACGCACATGTCCCCGGTTGGTTTGCGCCGCCCACACCGTCCTCCACATTTGGATCTCTTACAATCAACCCAGTGAGCATGCCCCACTCTGACCTAGGGCGGAGTACTCGTTTTGATACTTACATATGGGTTACTATCTGAAACGGTTCCCCCACACAAGATGATGCAAGCTCTCCCACTTGTCTTGCATCCCTACTAGGATTTCCACAGGCTATGCTTACCTTAAGGTGTCTTGAATTACACAACCCTAACATTTCTACAGGTTATACTTACCTTACGGTGTCTTTAATTATATAACCCCTACCTTTCTACCGGTTGTGCTTACCTATAGGTGCCTTTAATACATAACCCTAACATCCCTACCGGTTGTGTTTACCTATAGGTGTCTTTAAAACATAACCTCGAATTGGTTAAGTTTTGTGGACCTATATATAAATATTACCCACCCAACCCAGATATACTTAACCCTCCCACTGTTTCAACCAAGTTTACTTAACACCTATTCAAGTTCATGTTCATACAATCCTTATGGATTCAACTAGGTTAAGTATTACATACTAACAGGTTATCCCCATTCACATTGTCTTCTTTTCACTTGCCAAAAATCCACCTGCTTATCAATATAAATATAACTTATTCCATTTAAATTTAATAATAAGCCCCTTTACATGTTATTCTTTAGATTGTAATTAGCGGAAGAAATCTTATAATCTTTCACGCCTAAATTGTAATTAACGGAAGTAATATTATAATCCCCATGTATTATTCATTGTCTAATTCTGTAATTGCAATAACATGTTTTACTTGATATGTAATTAAGTATACTTCATCTCAGTTCACCTGTTTTCCATTTAACATATCAATACAACTTGAGTTGTTTACTTATCAACTTAGTTTTCTTAACTAAGGTTCACTAATAAGCTTCTTTCCTTTTTATTATAACTTATGTTATAATTTCCACTTGTCCCTTGGACAAGCCTACTTATTATATATAACATTATCATTAAAGTAATTAATCATAATAGGTTACTATCTTTCCTTGTTTACCCCAATTCATTACCATTTATGGTTATAATGCGCTAGACCTCCCACATTAAGCCTACAACATGTGGATGCTGGATATGCTGGGTGGGTCCGGGCAGACTTATTCCACAAATCGGGATTAACCTTGTGTCTTAGCACTTCTCGTATTTGTGCACTTAGGCCTCCCTCATTCGATTCACCACTTGTGGTTGTTGGATATGCCAGTCGGTTCCGGGCAGACTTCCACCACAAGTGTAATCTAACCTCGTGCCTAAGTGCGGTTTACAATTTAACCTGTTTTAATCCTAGACATTTCCATTATTAACAAATTTACCTATGTCATTATAGGTTTTCATGCCCCTTTCCCAAGTTATGTTCATAATGAACATATGCCCCAATTTAAGGTCTTTATTCACAATTCATTTTACGCACCCAAATTCACGTTCATAAATTTCATTCAAGTTATGCCTAAACTTTCAATTACAAGTTATGCCAAAGATTAACAATTTCCACATCGTTTCACGTTTAACACATTCGCTTATTTCAGTGGCATGTCTAGGCTCGAAGGTAGCCTGGCTATAAAAATAAAAAGGGGAAAGAAGGAGGAAAAACGACAGATATGAACAGGATAACAAAATTGACATATAACGGCATAAACATATTGTTACATAATGGCAGGGTAGGCATATAGGAACAGATCTAATGAACATATGATAATAGAAATTAATTCTAACAGAATAGGGATGTCATAATAGGCATGATAATATCTAAATAGTGGTTTAGATGTACAACTTATAACAGTTCCATTTTGGCTATAAACATAATAGAGCAGGTATAAAGTGATTTGAGCAATGAATTTAGGTCTATAATCAAAGGTAGATCTGACATTAGAAAGGTTAAGATCCAGGTCATAGACATGTCAAAACATCATAGGTACACAAGTTATAACAAATCTGATTTGGCCACAAACATAACAGGAACATGCATAAGTTGATATAAACAGTAAATTAGATCTACAAACAATGGCAGACTGGATATGATAAATAGGTATAGCTTCAGATCTAGTTCATCGGCATGTCTGAATAATCAAGTTATAACAGATCTGATATGATTCACATAGTCACAGGCATAGATCCAAATTATAGTCATGTCAAGATTTACTTTTTAATTATTTTGATGTAAAATTAACATAGACTCACAGTGTTTGGATCTAAGAAATTAGTGAAGAGATTTCTGATGTTGAATCACAGATCTAAACTTGAATGACTTGTTTGTTAAAGAAGCATAGGCTAGATCAAACTATGTTTGAGCAGCACTTCATCGTCGCCATTGAATTAGATGAATAAAACAATGGATATAGGGTCCTATTTATAGCCTAGGGTCAACGAACTAAGCCAAGTAACAAGTCCAGGTTCAGAATCAAGAATCTGCCCAGATATGTATGGGGGTCGACCCCCTCCTTTTGGGTGTCGACCCTGGCTCGACCCAACAGGGTCTCGAGTCGATCCCTGGAATGGGTTGGTTCCGTCGTTTGACCATCCCGCTCAATGTTTCGATTTTTTTTTTGATTTTTCAATATTTGGCTTGTTTTTATATATATAATTCTCTAGCGCGTATACAAAATTCAAACCTTCATATCTTCTTTATATGGTGATCGTTTTATGCAA
Source organism: Allium sativum (assembly GCA_030737875.1). Lineage (NCBI taxonomy): Eukaryota > Viridiplantae > Streptophyta > Magnoliopsida > Asparagales > Amaryllidaceae > Allium > Allium sativum. The sequence goes on from CM060926.1 coordinate 473,016,963, forward strand.
ACCAAATGTCTATCTTAACCAGAATTTTGAGACGGACGCAATGGCGCAGTCTGTTTCCCTTAATTCTGAATATTAATTTAATTATTCTTTAATTTATCCTCTCTAGTGTTGTTAAAATTACATGGTGTTACATCCTCCCTTACTCAAAGGATTTCGCCCCCGAAATCTTCAAGTTAAGAAGAATGTATATCCTACCATCCACATTCATCTACTCATCCACCAATCACAGGCATCCATTGTCCTTAAAAACTTCTAATGCTTATATGAACATGTGAAAAGGTGTGTGTATAGGTTCAAATACTAATGCAAAAATCAGGCAGTCTACTGATTCAGTCGACCTCGTTAATGCAATGTATGTTAGTGCCATGAATCCAACATGTATGCAAAAATCCTATTATAACATGTAAGTTATATATGGGTGCACAATCATCCGTCCAAATGCAACATCCATATGACGATACATCCACTTTCATCCATTAAAAGAAAAAGAAAAATGCACACACATCCATATGTAGTATGAGAGCCATTGAGCCGATCTAGTGCCTAATGTGTGTATATGCATCCACGGGAAATCACTTGCATCCACTTGCATCCATCAAACATAACGTGTCTCAAACACATGTTTACAATTATGGGATTTCTACCTAAAGGTTGAAGATTCGATTGATAAGATATACCTAAATGATAGAAGCAAGTACGAATAAAATCTTTTGGAAGAGTGGTCAAGAACATTCCCTTGAAAATAAAAGGGTACAAAGCACAAAATCTTGTCTTTGGTCTCCCAAGTTGCATCCTCTGGGTTATCTCCCCACTGAACCTTCATCAACTTGACCTCTGTATTGCGTTGGTTCTTAACTTCTGACCAAGAATACGGGAAGGAACTCGTCTGAATGTCGCCTCCCGTTCCACCTCTACTTCCTCCAATATACACGGCTCAACTATTTCTGCTGTATCATGCAAGCACTTCCGCAAATGAGAAACATGGAAAACATCCTGAACTCCGGATAGTCACTTTGGTAGCTTTACTCTATAGGCCATTTGGCTAATCCTTTCTGTTATGGGACATGGCCCTATAAATCTTGGTGCCAACTTCCCTACAGATCCGAAGTGAACCACGTTCCTAAAAGGTGACACATTAATGAAAACTATATCTCTTACTTCAAATTCAATATTAATCCCTCTCTTGTCAGCATAAGGTTTCTGCCTATCTTGAGCGGTCTTCATTTGTCGTCAGATAAGATCAATCTTCTCGGATATTTCCGTAACCATATCAGGTCCAAGTAATAGTCTTTCTATAGAGTCCCACCAACAAGTTGGTGACCTATAGGGTCGTCCGTACAATGCTTCGAAGGGTGCCATACCAATGCTAGCTTGATAACTATTGTTGTAGGAAAACTCTAATAAAGGAAGATGCTCTTCCCAAGTCCCTCCGAAGTCTAGGATACACAGCCTTAAAAGATCTGAGACGACCCGATTTCCCGTTCTCACGGAAACAAGGTTATCTTTGGAATATAACACAGAAACAGATAATAGCAGAACAGAATTAAATAAATACACCAGAATGAACAACAAAATATACTGGATAAAGGTAATCATCAGAGTTACACAGTATACATGATCTTACTTAGTACAAATACAGTTCAGCTATGCATAAATGTCTACAGCGGAAATAAACAAAATATGTACAATAGGAGCTGAACAGCATAAAAAGAATAAATGATAGAATCCGTCTTCAGCTCCAGCTATCCAGAAAGAACCAGCTAAACCTGAATACAAGGCTGCCCGTGTGGAAAAAGGGGCACCCGAGTTTGAAAGTGAAACAAACTACGAGTCAGTCATGGGACTGGTATGAGAAATCCACTCAACACATATATAATTGGCTAATCACAGGACCACGCCACTTTCGTGGAACGGGTTTACTCCATTGGATTGCCAGTGCTTTAAAACAAATCTTTCTTTTAAACATCGCTATGCTTTTTATAAAAATGAAACCGTTATAAGACTCAGTTCCCATCACACAATGCAACGCAAACCGGAGGATAGAGTTTTTACCTTATAACGGCCAAGATATGCTTGATACGAATAAAACAAAGGCATTTGATATTATTGCTAGTGTTTATATGTTTTGAAAACAATTTCAAATCATAACTATCAATCATAGACGGCATTAATGCCCCATACCACTATGTCGCCATATATAGGTATACAATCAAAACCGCACAGTCACGTATTTGGAAATTGGAATTCCGTCATGAACCAAGGCAAAAGATAGTCCTTACCGAATTCGAGACTGTCTAGCCCGAGCCTCAGGACCCAGACTCAGGTGGGCCCTTGGAGCGACAGGGCCGGTCCACCGATGTGGATTAAAATGCCTGAATAATACGTTTCCCCGCCCTTTGGGGCGTAAACGAGCCAACGAATGACTCCATCGGACCCAGATCGTCCGATCAAACCGAGGCGCCTCGCAACAGCAACAACCACATAGGTGAAAAGTATATAAATGTCAGGGCTGGTAGGTCACTGACACCACCCTAGCTAGAAAGAAACGCATGCCCTCCCTGAGGTCCTTCTCCCGTTTTAGGTTCATACCGGGGTGTGAGGCTCGCGAATTCACGTTATACACAAAGGTACGCCACACAGGCGGAGCTTTGATCATCACCACAAGACTTTGCTTTTCAACAGAAGCCCTGATCACTGCATCTTAGCATGCCACACAGGCAATTCATGCCATGCGACTGATGTCCATCGATATACAACCTCTGAGCTCGTACGTCTCAGAGAAGGGCGTTAAGCAAAAGAATAAATTCTCCGCCGCCAAACAGATGTATATTTAACAGAGATCAATCAACACAGAATAAAATCCAATGTCGGACACACCGTCCATTTACAAGTCCGTTCTAGGTTTGAACGAAACCGGAGGCACTAAATACCTCGCAAACCCATCGACCACCACGTACGTCTGGACGATCACCACTCATTATCCATATTTCGGGATGCCTCCCAATCAGGACCTCGGTTACCATCCAAACGAGGTGAAGATCTCCGGTCTTCGACCACCGTCTTCATCTTCGACTTTCAATCGTCGTTCAATTATTCGAAATGAGAATTAACTCGGCCTTTTCAAATAATTCACGTATATTTAGAATTTCAAATCAATTTATTTCAATGGTTAAATTATTCGACAACACCAATATTGTTCTTTAATGTAATTTTCACACCAAACACATTCAACCATCAAATACAACCTAAATCAAGCAAATTCAGTTTATTTCCATTCCATATCGCTTATGATATTTTATAGCTATTTATCGCTATTTTTATTTATTTTAAAATAGCTATTTTATTCAAAACGACGCTTCGGGCCATAAGGCGGCCGTGGCGCTGTTTTTCCTCAGATTTTATTTACACATATCTGAAAATCTAACCGTTGGATCTTCACAAAATTTACATCATTAGAAAGGTCTTTTCAAAACGAACCCAACGGTTCCAGTTTCGGGAAAATCCGACGGTCGGATCTCCCGGTACAATCGTTTGAAATTTCGATTTCAAAATACGAACTGTAGCGTCGTTATTCGATTAAATATAATTATATTTATATATATAAATAAATATAATCGTTTCTGGCGCTGTTTTTCTTCAGATTTGAATTAAACATTCCAGACAATCCAACCGTTGGATTTTTACAAGGTTGGTGCCGTTGGAAAGATTATTCCAAGGCGAACCCGACGGTTGAGGTTTCGGGAAAATCCAATGGTCGGATTTCCCGCACTAGTCGTTTGAAATCACGGTTTCAAAATACGAACTGCACGGCTTCATTTCGTTTTAATTTTATTTATATTTATATATTTATATAAATATAGTTCATTCAATGATTTCCATATCGTTTTAACTTCAAATATTTTTCTAACGCCTTAAATTTTGGAAAAAATTCGCCATAACCTCCCCTGCACCGGGAGCATCGGGAAATCGCAAATAGCGTTCCCGGTCCTTCTAATCTCAAAAAGAAAATGAAAAAGCCAAGCGGCTAGCCAACAGGCTCAAAATCATCACCCAAACAAATCAGTAAATGTGTACCTATTTGTCGGGCACAGAATTTTATTCCTCTTCTCTAGCCCCTTTGCTATAACCTGTTCAATGAATATTGCATGTACATATATATACAGTTCTTATCATTTATCAATTTCTATTCGACTTCATATTTGATTTCTATTTGGTTTAAAAACTCCATTCATTCTAATGTTACATAAATAGGTGCAAATCATTTCATTAGCTAATTAATGAATATTTCATCTCATATATGTTTACTTTGAACAAGTGGCTATTTTTAACACTTCACATTTCAACGATTTATGCATACAATAAAAATGCGATTTTTATTGTAAAACGATTTATTTCAAAACACTATTTTTCTATATAGTTCATATAGTCGATAAAAGGTGATTTTTATTATCAAGCAATTTATTTCAAAATATGAATACCATTCAACACATGAATTTCTAAACAACGAATGAATATCAATTCAACACATGAATGTTTTCTATAGTTTCTATATATAGATAAAAATGTGATTTTTATTATCGAACAATTTATTTCAAAATAGGAATACCATTCAACACATGAATTTCTAAACAACGAATGAATATCAATTCAACACATGAATGTTTTCTATACAATGAATAAATATAGTTTAAGCATATGAAAATAATTCAAACACAAGAATATTATTCAAAATTTCGGCAGCATAACGGCAGGGTAGTTAAACCGGCACCGTCCCTAGTACGGCTCCTCGCTCTACCTTAAAACCTCGCGGTTTTTGACAAGGGGGATCATGCATCTAGTTCGTACGCAGGCGGCATGTATATATTTATTTCATTTCCACAAACTAATCCTATGTGGTTTCAACCAAATATTTTCCAATCACAAACGGGTATTTTTCAACCACAATCAACCAATATCAATCACAAACAATCCCAAACAATCAATTGCCATCAATCAATTTTCACAACGATTTCAACCAATAAATATCGTCCATGGTTTGTGGACGAGGGGCGTATATATATATATAGATATTTATATATAGCAATTCACTTTCATTTCACACATATCTAATATTTTTTTTAATCAGAAATCTCACCAATAGCTATCCAACTTCACGACTCTTCCTTTATAGAAATCTTCGCCTTTTGTCGCTTTCGCCCGTATTCTCTACATATGTAAAAATCGAATTTTTACTACGCTATTCAATATATAAAAATATGATTTTTACTTTTACTATCAATATATAAAAATCTGATTTTTCCTTTAAAACAAAATCAGTTTTTATTTTTATAAAAAATCAGTTTTTACTATTTCTAAAAAATCAGTTTTTCTTTTCTAAAAATCAGTTTTTTTTAATCTTTTAAATAGTCAGTTTTTAAATCTTTTAAATAATCAGTTTTTCTTTTCTAAAAATCAGTTTTTTTAAATCTTTTAAATAATCAGTTTTTCTTTTAAAAACAAAATCAGTTTTTACTTTAAAAACAAAACAGTTTTTATTATTAAACATAATCAGTTTTACAGAATAAATAAAATAAAATAAAATAGAAAAAAGTGCTCACCGAATTAGCTGCAAAAAAGGGGGGGGAGAAGATGTCGTCGGCGGCTTCAGCGTCGCGAGCGAGGGGGGGAGGGGCTTCGTCGGAGATTGCGATCTGGGGGGGGGGGGGCTTCGGGTCTTCGATCGAGGGAGGGAGGACAGGCAGAGCGGACGGAGGGGCGGCGATGCTTCAGGGCGTCGATCGCCTTCTTAGGGTTTTTCCTTTTTTTTTCCCGTTTATATGAATCGGTAATGAGCTACGGGGGGGGGGGGGGGGGGGCAGAACGAAGATAAAGGGGGGGAGGGAAATTATATTTTTTTTTTTATTATTTAATTATTAAATTTTTGCAAAAAGGTTGACTTTTACATACGACCTCGAAACGAGGCCCACCGCCTGTCGTCCATAGCGTTTCACCCCCATTCCGAACACAATGGGATATGTATCGTAAGCTGATTTGATCGTTACAATCAGTTTCCGTTGAATTTACCTTTAAATCACTATATTGAATTTTAAACGTACATTTCAAATTACCGGGGTCACATACTAACTAGAAAAATTCTCGAAAAATATTTTCTAGCTTTGTATTGACGATACGGTCCTAACAAAACTAGTTTCGTCGAATTCTGAGACCGTTTGAAAAATGGTCAATTTCCAGTCGATTAAAATCAACTGAAACTGGTCAAACGCGTTTTCCTTTGCCACGCTCACATATTGATTCGAAAAATTATGAAATTTGAAACCTAGCAATAACTTGACACTGCGGATCTAACAAAAGTGGTTTCAGCGAAATCCGAGGTCGTTTGCAAAATGTCCATTTTTAAGGGCCTGAATTCCACAGCGACTATTCAGAATTTTCAACTGGACATATCTTTTGATTCCCGCTATCAAATTTCGATTGGTCGGATTCGTTAGAAAGATATTCACTAACATATTTAAATATTTTTGGTTTCACTAAAATCCGGATTGTTTTGCACCCGGTATATTCAATTGAAGTTTGAAATCGAATTATCGAACTACCGCGCCATTTTCAATTCTATATATAATTATAATTAATTATATTCGTTTTCAATTGTCGATTTCAACTCAGTTTTCATCGCCATTATTTAAAATATTTATTTTAAATATTTAAAATCCATTATTTTAGGCAATTTAAAATTTTTTAATTGGTTCAGATTTTCTGGGTCGTTACAATCTCCCCCACTTAAAACTTTTCGTCCCCGAAAAGGAATAAAGTCGAAAGTGGTTTGATAAATCTACGATCACACAACACAACTACCAATCCAATTGTTTTTAAGCTTTCAAAGTCATACAAATTAATTCCTATTTTTCTTCTAAAATCATTCAAACAATTATAATAGAATAGAGAATTAAATGGTGAGGTAAAGTATGGTAAATATACCTTGCACCGGAGTCAATCAGAGATATCTACTCGGCATCTGGGATAAGCTTTCTGAATGCTCTCCTCGGTTTCCCAAGTACAATCTCTCGGATCTCCACTCCATTGCACTTTGACTAAGTGAACCTTCTTGTTCCTCAGCTCTTTGGTTTCTTTGCCGATGATCTTCAGCGGCTCACGCCTCACAGCTAATTCTGGAGTAATTTCAATATCCTGCTGAGCTGCTTCTTCCACGATCAAGTCTGGATCATGAACGTGCTTTCGAAGTTGAGATATATGAAATACATCATGAACTCCAGGCAGCCAGTCTGGCAATTTAACTTTATATGCGAGAGTCCCAATCCGTTCCAGAATAGGAAACGGACCAATAAATTTGGGCGCTAACTTTCCAGTTTTACCGAACCGGATAACTCCTCTCATCGGCGATACTTTCAAATATACATAGTCGCCAACTTCAAAGGATATATCTCTTCTTCTTCTATCGGCATAGCTCTTTTGTCGGCTTTGAGCGGCGAGTAATCGCTTCTTAATAAAATCGACTTTGTCGGCAACTTCTCGAATCATATCAGGACCCAACACAAGTCTATTCCCAGGCTCGACCCAACAAGCAGGAGATCGGCACGGTCTACCATACAATGCTTCGAATGGCGACATTGTCAGACTCGCCTGGTAGCTGTTGTTATAAGAGAACTCAGCCAAATGTAGATTGTCTTCCCATGATCCACCGAAATCTATAACACAAGCCTGCAATAGATCTTCTAGAATGCGATTCACCCTCTCAGTCTGACCGTCTGTCTGAGGATGATAAGCGGTGCTTAGGTTTAACTTCGTTCCCAGCTCGACTTGAAATGCTTCCCAGAATTTGCTAGTGAATATTGTATCCCTATCACTGACTATACTGAGTGGCACTCCATGTAGTCTAACTATTTCCCTGAAGTATATCTGCGCCAGACTCTGAGCGGTTCTATTTGATTTGACAGGTATAAAATGGGCGGTCTTCGTGAAACGATCTATGATCACCCAAATACTGTCATTTCCTTTTCTGGTCCTGGGCAGACCATCAATGAAATCCATAGAAATATGTTCCCACTTCCAGCCAGGAACTTCTAGTGGTTGCAATAGTCCAGCCAATTTCTGTTGGTCACTTTTAACTAGCTGGCAAGTAGGGCATCGACTAACATATATCGAAACGTCTCTCTTCATAGCCTTCCACCAGAATGTTCTTTTGAGATCGTTATACATTTTGGCCACGCCAGGATGGATACTCAGCTTGGACTTGTGACACTCGTCTAACACTTCCCTTTTTAACTCTGGGATGTCAGGAACACAAATCCTTCCTTTTAATCTCAAGGTCTCGTCGTTATCTATTTGAAAACACGAGGGTTCGCCTTTCTGAATCCTTTTGATCATATCTTTAATAAAGTTATCCTCCTTCTGAAGAATAGATATTTTGTCAATCAAGGAAGTTGTGATAATAAAGCAGGCGATCATTACATTCTTTCGACTCAGCGCATCGGCCACGACATTGGCTTTCCCTGGAGTATATATAATTTCGAAGTCATATGCTGCAAGAAACTCTAGCCAACGTTGCTGCCTCAAATTTAAGTCCTTCTGAGTGAACAGATACTTTAATGACTGATGATCTGTAAACAGTTCAAATCTCTCTCCTAGAAGATAGTGTCTCCAGATTTTCAAAGAGAATATGATAGCCAATAACTCAAGATCATGAGTTACATAGTTTTTCTCGTGCGGTTTCAGTTGACGGCTAGCATAAGCAATCACTTGACCCCTTTGCATTAACACTGCGCCAAGGCCTTCTCTAGAAGCATCAGTCCAGACTTTCAAATCTTGGTTGCCATCGATGATGGTTAACACTGGAGCTGTAGTTAATCTCAACTTTAGCTCTTCGAAAGCCTCCTCACTCTCTTGAGTCCATTTGAATTTAGAATGCTTCTTTGTAAGCTTCGTTAAGTGGCCAGATATCTTAGAAAAGTCTTTAACGAACTTCCGGTAATAGCTAGCCAATCCGAGAAAACTGCGGACTTTAGTGGGAGTACTGGGCTGTTTCCAATTCTGGATAGCTGTGATTTTACTTGGATCCACAGCAATTCCTTCTTTCGATACAACATGGCCCAGAAATTTCACTTCATCTTGCCAGAATATACATTTGGAAAACTTGGCTTTCAATACATTCCTTCTGAGGATTTCTAGAACCTGTTCCAGATGCTTTTCATGTTCGGCCTTTGATTTAGAGAAGATTAGAATATCATCAATAAAAACCAGAACAAATTTATTCAATACTCCTCTGAATACCCTGTTCATTAGATCGACGAAGTAAGCAGGAGCGTTACATAAGCCGAACGGCATTACTAACCACTCGTAGAATAAGTCGGGGCCTCTGAACGCTGTCATTGGAACACACTCTTCGGCAATTCGAAGTTGATGGAAACCTGTAGCTAGGTCCATCCTTGAGAATACTTGTGCGCCATTTAATCGATCTAACAAATCGTCAATCCGCGGCAATGGATACTTGTTCTTTATTGTCTGTTTGTTCAGATCACGATAATCCACACATAGTTGTAGAGTACTGTCAGTTTTTGGGACAAATACCACTGCTGCACCCCAATCAGAGAAACTAGGTCTGATTAGACCCTTCCATACTAGCTGTCGTGTTTGATTGTCTAATTCTTCCTTCTCTTTCAAGGACATTCTTCGAATAGCGTGAACTACCGGCCTTGCATTGGGAATCAAAGCAATCTTGAAATCTATTTCTCTTTGCGGAGGTAAGCGAACAACTTCTTCGAACACATCCGCATAGTTCTTGACGACAGGAATATCTTTAATGAGGTCAGGTATATCCTCCGTAACTTCAGGGCTATTTTCTATTTGGGCTGGAGAAACATCGAGAGCTGACCAGAAATCTTTTCTATTTGAAGTTGGGCCTTCACATGGTATGGTTATATAATTTCCCAATTGTGCCTTTGCCTTTACAACTCTCTCGGCGCATTTGACCTCCGCTTCATATTTGGTTAGCCAATCCAATCCCAGAATAAGATCGAATTCATTAAAATTCATGACGATACAGATAATAGGGAACTTATAGCAAGAAAAAAAGACTGGTACTGCACAAACCCAACTGAGATTGATGGAACCCCCCACTGGATTTTGCACCGTCATTGGTTCTTTGAGCTTTTTCAACCTCAGATCCAACTTCTTGACTACACTCTTTGCGATAAAGCTTCGTGACGCGCCTGTGTCAAACAGTACCTTGATTGGAATGTTTTTGACAGTAAGCGTGCCTTCTAAAACATCAGACCTTTCCTGAGTAGACGAGGATGCAAGTATTTCTGCCACTTCATTCACTTGTACCGCCTCAGATTTCGGAGTTAGCGGGCAGTTTTTCGCAATATGCCCAGCCTCATGGCACTTATGACATCCTCTGCCCTCAGGAATCTTCTTACTGGGTCCAAATCCACTCTTCCCTCGTTTGTTTACAGATTTACATTTTCTGGACAAATGCCCCTTCTGATTGCAGTTTTTGCATACCGCGGTCGTGGCAGGTTCTTTTTCAGATCTAGCCCTTTTTCGATTTACTTTAGGCTCTTTACTGTCCTCAGACCTTGCACTGGATTCAGGAATATCAGTTTCCAACTCTGTTTTGTCACTAGAACAGACTTCTTCTTCGTCGCGCAACATTCCTTTCTTATGGAGATCTTCATATTGATAGGCCATGTAAATCATTTCAGAAAAAGGAAGCTTCACATGCCCCAATACCTTATTCTGGTATTTCCTTTGAAGCCCGTGAATAAATCTCATATTTTTCCTCTTCGGATTTTGAATTAGATGAGGAGCAAAGTGAGCAAGTTCGTTGAATTTCTTATGATATTCCGGAATGGTCATGTCACCTTGTATTAGATAAGAAAATTCTTCACACAATCTCTCGGTTGCTTCGGGAGGAGTAAACCTTTCTAGGAAAATCGCTTTAAATCTGTCCCAGGTGATATCACCTTCTGGATTATCTTTGATGATTGTTTCCCACCAGATTAAAGCTTCCTCTTTGAGCGCCCAAGATGCTACTAACCGTTTCTGGTCATCTCTCAACTGGATATGCTCAAAGATTTTTTCGACAGAACTCATCCAAGCTTGAGTTTGAATAATAGATTCATTGCCCGAGAATTTTTCTCCACCCAGATTTCGATATCTCTTGAATAGAGCCTCTAGATCGGGTTCTGTATTCCTTCTGTTTCTGACACTCATTTTTCTAGTACTTCTGCAAATGGCAGATCAAGTGTCAGGTCACAGAAAAGGTATTTTAAAAATATAGAAACACATACTTTAAATGTAAATGTGTCTATCGAGGTGAAATTTCATTCTGCTTTACTCATACTAGGATATTACTGATCCTATCTGTATGGAGTCGCCCGTCCTAGAACACTACTGGTTCTATTTCTGACGAGTTCGTTCAAATGTTATATTCCAGAACTAAGCTTAACCAAAGCTCTGATACCACGATGAGACGACCCGATTTCCCGTTCTCACGGAAACAAGGTTATCTTTGGAATATAACACAGAAACAGATAATAGCAGAACAGAATTAAATAAATACACCAGAATGAACAACAAAATATACTGGATAAAGGTAATCATCAGAGTTACACAGTATACAGGATCTTACTTAGTACAAATACAGTTCAGCTATACATAAATGTCTACAGAGGAAATAAACAAAATATGTACAATAGGAGCTGAACAGCATAAAAAGAATAAATGATAGAATCCATCTTCAGCTCCAGCTATCCAGAAAGAACCAGCTAAACCTGAATACAAGGATGCCCGTGTGGAAAAAGGGGCACCCGAGTTTGAAAGTGAAACAAACTACGAGTCAGTCATGGGACTGGTATGAGAAATCCACTCAACACATATATAATTGGCTAATCACAGGACCACGCCACTTTCGGGGAACGGGTTTACTCCATTGGATTGCCAGTGCTTTAAAACAAATCTTCCTTTTAAACATCGCTATGCTTTTTATAAAAATGAAACCGTTATAAGACTCAGTTCCCATCACACAATGCAACGCAAACCGGAGGATAGAGTTTTTACCTTATAACGGCCAAGATATGCTTGATACAAATAAAACAAAGGCATTTGATATTATTGCTAGTGTTTATATGTTTTGAAAACAATTTCAAATCATAATTATCAATCATAGACGGCATTAATGCCCCATACCACTATGTCGCCATATATAGGTATACAATCAAAACCGCACAGTCACGTATTTGGAAATTGGAATTCCGTCATGAACCAAGGCAAAAGATAGTCCTTACCGAATTCGAGACTGTCTAGCCCGAGCCTCAGGACCCAGACTCAGGTGGGCCCTTGGAGCGACAGGGCCGGTCCACCGATGTGGATTAAAATGCCTGAATAATACGTTTCCCCGCCCTTTGGGGCGTAAACGAGCCAACGAATGACTCCATCGGACCCGGATCGTCCGATCAAACCGAGGCGCCTCGCAACAGCAACAACCACATAGGTGAAAAGTATATAAATGTCAGGGCTGGTAGGTCACTGACACCACCCTAGCTAGAAAGAAACGCATGCCCTCCCTGAGGTCCTTCTCCCGTTTTAGGTTCATACCGGGGTGTGAGGCTCGCGAATTCACGTTATACACAAAGCTATGCCACACAGGCGGAGCTTTGATCATCACCACAAGACTTTGCTTTTCAACAGAAGCCCTGATCACTGCATCTTAGCATGCCACACAGGCAATTCATGCCATGCGACTGATGTCCATCGATATACAACCTCTGAGCTCGTACGTCTCAGAGAAGGGCGTTAAGCAAAAGAATAAATTCTCCGCCGCCAAACAGATGTATATTTAACAGAGATCAATCAACACAGAATAAAATCCAATGTCGGACACACCGTCCATTTACAAGTCCGTTCTGGGTCTGAACGAAACCGGAGGCACTAAATACCTCGCAAACCCATCGACCACAACGTACGTCTGGACGATCACCACTCATTATCCATATTTCGGGATGCCTCCCAATCAGGACCTCGGTTACCATCCAAACGAGGTGAAGATCTCCGGTCTTCGACCACCGTCTTCATCTTCGACTTTCAATCGTCGTTCAATTATTCGAAATGAGAATTAACTCGGCCTTTTCAAATAATTCACGTATATTTAGAATTTCAAATCAATTTATTTCAATGGTTAAATTATTCGACAACACCAATATTGTTCTTTAATGTAATTTTCACACCAAACACATTCAACCATCAAATACAACCTAAATCAAGCAAATTCAGTTTATTTCCATTCCATATCGCTTATGATATTTTATAGCTATTTATCGCTATTTTTATTTATTTTAAAATAGCTATTTTATTCAAAACGACGCTTCGGGCCATAAGGCGGCCGTGGCGCTGTTTTTCCTTAGATTTGATTTACACATATCTGAAAATCTAACCGTTGGATCTTCACAAAATTTACATCATTAGAAAGGTCTTTTCAAAACGAACCCAACGGTTCCAGTTTCGGGAAAATCCGACGGTCGGATCTCCCGGTACAATCGTTTGAAATTTCGATTTCAAAATACGAACTGTAGCGTCGTTATTCGATTAAATATAATTATATTTATATATATAAATAAATATAATCGTTTCTGGCGCTGTTTTTCTTCAGATTTGAATTAAACATTCCAGACAATCCAACCGTTGGATTTTTACAAGGTTGGTGCCGTTGGAAAGATTATTCCAAGGCGAACCCGACGGTTGAGGTTTCGGGAAAATCCAATGGTCGGATTTCCCGCACTAGTCGTTTGAAATCACGGTTTCAAAATACGAACTGCACGGCTTCATTTCGTTTTAATTTTATTTATATTTATATATTTATATAAATATAGTTCATTCAATGATTTCCATATCGTTTTAACTTCAAATATTTTTCTAACGCCTTAAATTTTGGAAAAATTTCGCCATAACCTCCCCTGCACCGGGAGCATCGGGAAATCGCAAATAGCGTTCCCGGTCCTTCTAATCTCAAAAAGAAAAAGAAAAAGCCAAGCGGCTAGCCAACAGGCTCAAAATCATCACCCAAACAAATCAGTAAATGTGTACCTATTTTTCGGGCACAGAATTTTATTCCTCTTCTCTAGCCCCTTTGCTATAACCTGTTCAATGAATATTGCATTTACATATATATACAGTTCTTATCATTTATCAATTTCTATTCGACTTCATATTTGATTTCTATTTGGTTTAAAAACTCCATTCATTCTAATGTTACATAAATAGGTGCAAATCATTTCATTAGCTAATTAATGAATATTTCATCTCATATATGTTTACTTTGAACAAGTGGCTATTTTTAACACTTCACATTTCAACGATTTATGCATACAATAAAAATGCGATTTTTATTGTAAAACGATTTATTTCAAAACACTATTTTTCTATATAGTTCATATAGTCGATAAAAGGTGATTTTTATTATCAAGCAATTTATTTCAAAATATGAATACCATTCAACACATGAATTTCTAAACAACGAATGAATATCAATTCAACACATGAATGTTTTCTATAGTTTCTATATATAGATAAAAATGTGATTTTTATTATCGAACAATTTATTTCAAAATAGGAATACCATTCAACACATGAATTTCTAAACAACGAATGAATATCAATTCAACACATGAATGTTTTCTATACAATGAATAAATATAGTTTAAGCATATGAAAATAATTCAAACACAAGAATATTATTCAAAATTTCGGCAGCATAACGGCAGGGTAGTTAAACCGGCACCGTCCCTAGTACGGCTCCTCGCTCTACCTTAAAACCTCGCGGTTTTTGACAAGGGGGATCATGCATCTAGTTCGCACGCAGGCGGCATGTATATATTTATTTCATTTCCACAAACTAATCCTATGTGGTTTCAACCAAATATTTTCCAATCACAAACGGGTATTTTTCAACCACAATCAACCAATATCAATCACAAACAATCCCAAACAATCAATTGCCATCAATCAATTTTCACAACGATTTCAACCAATAAATATCGTCCATGGTTTGTGGACGAGGGGCGTATATATATATATAGATATTTATATATAGCAATTCACTTTCATTTCACACATATCTAATATATTTTTTAATCAGAAATCTCACCAATAGCTATCCAACTTCACGACTCTTCCTTTATAGAAATCTTCGCCTTTTGTCGCTTTCGCCCGTATTCTCTACATATGTAAAAATCGAATTTTTACTACGCTATTCAATATATAAAAATATGATTTTTACTTTTACTATCAATATATAAAAATCTGATTTTTCCTTTAAAACAAAATCAGTTTTTATTTTTATAAAAAATCAGTTTTTACTATTTCTAAAAAATCAGTTTTTCTTTTCTAAAAATCAGTTTTTTTAATCTTTTAAATAATCAGTTTTTAAATCTTTTAAATAATCAGTTTTTCTTTTCTAAAAATCAGTTTTTTTAAATCTTTTAAATAATTAGTTTTTCTTTTAAAAACAAAATCAGTTTTTACTTTAAAAACAAAACAGTTTTTATTATTAAACATAATCAGTTTTACAGAATAAATAAAATAAAATAAAATAGAAAAAAGTGCTCACCGAATTAGCTGCAAAAAAGGGGGGGAGAAGATGTCGTCGGCGGCTTCAGCGTCGCGAGCGAGGGGGGAAGGGCTTTGTCGGAGATTGCGATCTGGGGGGGGGGGGGGGGGGCTTCGGGTCTTCGATCGAGGGAGGGAGGACAGGCAGAGCGGACGGAGGGGCGGCGATGCTTCAGGGCGTCGATCGCCTTCTTAGGGTTTTTCCTTTTTTTTTTACTTCCGTTTATATGAATCGGTAATGAGCTACGGGGGGGGGGGGGGGGGGGGGGGCAGAACGAAGATAAAGGGGGGAGGGAAATTATATTTTTTTTTATTTAATTATTAAATTTTTGCAAAAAGGTTGACTTTTACATACGACCTCGAAACGAGGCCCACCGCCTGTCGTCCATAGCGTTTCACCCCCATTCCGAACATAATGGGATATGTATCGTAAGCTGATTTGATCGTTACAATCAGTTTCCGTTGAATTTACCTTTAAATCACTATATTGAATTTTAAACGTACATTTCAAATTACCGGGGTCACATACTAACTAGAAAAATTCTCGAAAAATATTTTCTAGCTTTGTATTGACGATACGGTCCTAACAAAACTAGTTTCGTCGAATTCTGAGACCGTTTGAAAAATGGTCAATTTCCAGTCGATTAAAATCAACTGAAACTGGTCAAACGCGTTTTCCTTTGCCACGCTCACATATTGATTCGAAAAATTATGAAATTTGAAACCTAGCAATAACTTGACACTGCGGATCTAACAAAAGTGGTTTCATCGAAATCCGAGGTCGTTTGCAAAATGTCCATTTTTAAGGGCCTGAATTCCACAGCGACTATTCAGAATTTTCAACTGGACATATCTTTTAATTCCCGCTATCAAATTTCGATTGGTCGGATTCGTTAGAAAGATATTCACTAACATATTTAAATATTTTTGGTTTCACTAAAATCCGGATTGTTTTGCACCCGGTATATTCAATTGAAGTTTGAAATCGAATTATCGAACTACCGCGCCATTTTCAATTCTATATATAATTATAATTAATTATATTCGTTTTCAATTGTCGATTTCAACTCAGTTTTCATCGCCATTATTTAAAATATTTATTTTAAATATTTAAAATCCATTATTTTAGCCAATTTAAAAATTTTAAATTGGTTCAGATTTTCTGGGTCGTTACAAGATCCTCAAGAACTCTGTTCACCCTTTCAGTCTGTCCATCCGTTTGAGGGTGATAAGCGGTGCTTAAACACAACTGTGTACATAATGCTTCTTGTAAGCTCCTCCAAATTTCACTGGTGAAAATGGGGTCATGATCACTTACAATGTTGGAAGGCACTCCATGAAGACGGACTATCTCACGAACATAAACTATTGCCAACCAAGCTTTCGTCCTCTTACTCTTAACTGGAATGAAATGAGCGCTCTTAGTTAGTCTGTCTACAACCACCCAAATACTGGTGTTTGCTCTCTTCAATCTAGGCAAACCATCTGTGAAATCCATAGAGACGCTCTCCAACTTCCATTGCGGAACCTCCAAAGGATGAAGTAAACTACCGAGCTTCTTTTTGATCAGCTTTGACTTCTTGGCAAATCAAATATTGAGAAACAAACTCTGCTACATCTTTCTTCATTCTAACCCAAAAGAAAACCCATTCTCAAGTAGCTCCTCTACTTGCTTGCTGAGCTCCCTCCTTTCCGTTGGAGCCTTATGGAGCACAGGTAATGAGACTGGTTTTGCATTGTCCACCAAATATATATATGAAAATCGATTTCATGCCTCAGAGGTAAGACCTGAACCTCCTTAAAAATATTAGAATATTCTCGGACTACCGGTACAGATCGTAGATCATCAATAGATACATCAAGAGACTCAGGAAACTAAGCATAACAGACCCCTTTGGGTCACAAGAAATATCGAGGGTCCTCCCATGGAAAGTCAAAAGTCTAACGACCCTTCTCTCACAATCGAGAATGGTACTGTACATGGTTAGCCAATCCATCCCTAGAATCAAACCGTAGCCCATAAAACCGAGCACACATGCATCGCGCTCAAATTTGACGCCTAAGACAGATATTCTCAAACCCTGACAAATCATGGACAAATGAGCCGAACCACTAATGGGGTTTGAGACAATAACGGGATCCACTACCATACTAGTAAACATAGATCTAGATATAAATGGATGTGAAGCGCCAGAATCAAAAAGAGTTCTAATAAGATGATTGGAAAGAGAAATTAAACCTTCCACAGAAACTTTTCTACCTCTATCTGGAGCACTGGTTGCGAGAGCATGCACCTGCCCTCCAGAAGCTCCTGCCCTTTGACCTTGTCCCTGTTCCTCACGCACTCCTTAGCATAGTGTCTGATCTCTTCACAACTGAAGCAATCATCCTTCCTTCTTTTATAATCCTTTACAAAATGACCCTCGCGTCTGCAATTATTGCACTTCCTCTTATCCTTAGCCTTGTCATTCTTTTCTCCCTTCTTCTGTTGTTTTTGTTGTCATTTCTTGGTCCGTACTTTCTTGTTTTGTGTTTCCTAAATCCTAGCTTCTTTCTATTTAGACAAATCATCTATTTGCGATGGTGGAGGAACAACGATTGCAGCTGGGGGAGGGATGTTTCCTTAGCCCCGGTTGGTGCCGTAGCCTTGAGATACCTACGGAACCAAGCCGACACTTGCACGTCCTAGGGAATATACGGTTCCCCAGACATACTAAAACGAAATGGAAGGATTCAAACAGAGAATATAAAGATATTTCCAATGGCCTTGGGGAATATTTTTTTCAAAACAGATTTTTCTTTTTGAAAATGCTTTCTTTTAAAACCTTTTGAAAATAATTTTCAATTTTTTTATCTAATCTAGTAACCTTCAGCTCTAATACCAAGTGTGACACCCCACGTCCGTTAATGTCACTCATTAAGAGAATGCATTAAGTTTCATGAAGCGTTAAAGGTAAACAGAAACAGAACATTACAATAGAGATATAAAAATAGCAGTGGAATAAAAACTAACTTTATTAATCATAAAGCCTCGTGGTTCAAAACATCGTATGTCTGCATTACATAAAAATCAGTACATTATAAAAACTTATGTATTGCTTTTAAATATCATAGTACAAAATAAAAGAAGCAAATTCCCCAAAAAAACATAGCCTCAGTAGCAAAGATAGGAGATTGAGCAATATATCTAAGCAGCTCCAACAAAATGATAGCATATTCCTGGTCAAGCTTGAGTACTCCCACCATGAGAACCTGGGGAGGGGGTAGAAGAAAGAAGAGGAAACGAAAAGGGTCAGACATAAAGTCTGGTTAGTCTAGTTACTTTTAGAAAGTAAACAAGTAAAAGTAGCATGACAAGCATATAAAGTGGATAAGAGAGATAACATCACAAAGGGCAGGTATGACAGGGTAAAATGGTTAAACATGATAGGGTATATTGCGCTTCTAAAGATTACTCTAATTCTCTGCACTGATACTACTATAAACAGAATGTGATGATCCCCAACATATATAAAATGGTAGACTTAGGCGTACTTCTGGTGAGAGGTTTTAACCCCATGAAATCCACAGGTAGCCCCAATAACGGACTCCTAAACTTACCAGAGTCTAGATGTACCCTAACTACTACCCTAATCAATCGTCTCCCTAATCCGCGTAGATACTCTATATCGGCCCCACCATAGGATGTATCACATCCTATAGTGGTAACCCTTCGCTGATATGCACAACCATATCTACATATGTCACAGTCGTCTTACCTCCGCTACCCGGCCCGTGCACGCACATGTCCCCGGTTGGTTTGCGCCGCCCACACCGTCCTCCACGTTTGGATCTCTTACAACCAACCCGGTAAGCGTGCCCCACTCCAACCTAGGGCAGAGTACTCGTTTTGATAATTATATATGGATACTGACTGAAATGGGTCCCCTACACAAGATGATGCAAGCTCTCCCCCTTGTCTTGCATCCCCACTAGGATTTCCATAGGTTATGCTTACCTTAAGTTGTCTTTAATTACATAACCCCAACATTTCTACAGGTTACACTTACCTTATGGTGTCTTTAATTATATAACCCCTACCTTTCCACCGGTTATGCTTACCTGTAGTTGTCTTTAATACATAACCCTAACATTCCTACTGGTTATGCTTACCTATAGGTGTCTTTAATACATAATCCCCAATTGGTTAAGTTTTGTGGGCCTATATATAAATATTACCTACCCAACCCAGATATACTTAACCCTTCCATTGTTTCAACCAAGTTTACTTAACCCCTATTCAAGTTCATGTTCATACAGTCCTTATGGATTCAACTGGGTTTAGTATTACAGACTAACAGGTTATCCACATTCACATTGTCTTCTTTTTACTTGCCAATACTCCACTTGCTTTTCAATATAAATATAACTTATTCCATTTAAGTTTATTAATAAGTCCCATTACATGTTATTCTTTAGATTGTAATTAGCGGAAGAAATCTTACAATCTTTCACCCCTAGATTGTAATTAACGGAAGTAATCTTACAATCCCCATGTATTATTCATTATGTGATTTCATAGTTGCAATAACATGTCTTACTTAATATGTAATTAAGTATACTACATCTCAGTTCACCTATTTTCCATTTAACATATCAATACAACTTGATGTTGTTTACTTATTAATTTAGTTTTCTTAACTAAGGTTTACTAATAAGCTTCTTTCCCTTTTATTATAACTTATGTTATAATTTACACTTGTCCCTAGGGCAAGCCTACCTATTATATATAACGTTATCATTAAAGTAATTAATCATAATAGGCTACTATCTTTCCTTGCTTACCCCAATTCATTACCATTTATCCATTTAGGGTTATATTGCGCTAGACCTCCCACATTAGGCCTACAACATGTGGATATTGGATATGCAAGGCAGGTCCGGGAAGATTTATTCCACGAATCGGGCTTAACCTCGTGTCTTAGCACTTCTAGTATTTGTGCACTTAAGCCGCCCACATTCAATTCACTACTTGTGGTTGCTGGATATGCCGGTCGGTTCTGGGCAGACTTCCACCACAAGTGTAATCTAACCTCGTACCTAACGTGGTTTGCAATTTAAGTTATTGTAATTATAGGCATTTCCATTATTAACAAATTTACCTATGTCATTATAGGTTTTCATGCCCCTTTTCCAAGTTATGTTCATAATGAACCATATGCCCCAATTTAAGTCTTTATTCACAATTCAATTTATGCCCCTGAATTCACATTCATAAATTTCATTCAAGTTATGCCTAAAATTTCAATTACAAGTTATGCCAAATATTAACAATTTCCCCATCATTCCCCGTTTACCGCTTTCTCTTATTTTAGCGGCATGCATAGGCTCGAAGGTAACCTGGCTATAAAAATAAAAATGGGAAAGAAGGAGCAAAAAGGACAGAGATGAATAGGATAAGAAAATTGACATATAATGGCATAAACCTATTGTGACGTAATGGCAGGGTAGGCATATAGGAACTAATCTAATGAACATGATAATAGAAATTGATTCTAACACAATAGGGATGTCAGAATAGGCATGATAAGATCTAAACAGTGGTTTAGATGTCCAACTAATAACAGATCCAATTTGTCCATAAACATAATTGAACATGTATAAGGTGATCTAAGCAATGAATTTAGATCTATAATCAAAGGTAGATCTGACATGATAAAGGTTAAGATCCAAGTCATAGTCATGTCAGTACATCATAGGTACACAAGTTACAACAGATCTGATTTGGCCATAAACATAATAGGAACATGCATAAGGTGATCTAAACAATAAATTAGATCTACAAACAATGGCAGATCTGATATGATAAATAGGTATACCTTTAGATCTAGTTCAAAGGCATGTCAGAATAATCAGGTTATAGTAGATCTGATATGATTCACATAGTCACAGGCATAGATCCAAATTATAGTCATGTCAAGATTTACTTTTTAATTATTTAGATCTAAAATTAACATAGACTCACAGTGTTTGGATCTAAAAAACAGAAAAAGAGATTTCTGATGTTGAATCATAGATCTAAACTTGAATGACTTGTTTGTTGAAGAAGAATAGGGTAGATTAAACTATGTTGGAGTAGCACTTCGTTGTCGCCATTAAATTAGATGAATAAAACAATGGATATAGGGTCCTATTTATAACCTAGGGTTAACGAACTAAGATAAGAAACAAGTCCAGGTTCAGAATAGAGAATCTTCCCAGATCTGTATGGGGGGTCGAGCCTCACTTTAGGTGTCGACCCCTGGTTCGATCCCAAAGAGCCTGGGTCTACCCTTGGGTCGACCCCAAAGAGCCTGGGTCGACACCTGGGTTCACCCAGCAAGGTCTCGGGTCGACCCCCAGAATGGGTTGGTTCCGTCGTTGGCCTTCCCGCTCACTATTTCGATTTTTTTTTGAATATTTGGCATGTTTCTCTGTATATAATTCTCTTGCGCGTATACTAACTTCAAACCTTCATATCTTCTTCATGCGGTGCCCATTTTACGAAACCAAATGTTTAACTTAACTAGAATTTCGAGACGGACGCAATGGCGCAATCCTTTCCCCTAATTCTGAATATTAAATTAATTATTCTTTAATTCATCCTCTTTAGTGTTGTAAATATTATGGGGTGTTACAGAAGACCTCACCTTTAAGCGCCGAGAAGGAAAACAACTGATGAACATTTTTCTGTCCCTGCTCTCAAGTATTAAATTCTTTATTTAATAATAATTTAAATATCCTTTAAACAATTTTCAGTTGTGAATATGTTTCAACTTTACTTGTTATTAAGCTTATGATAAAATAATTATAAATTAGTTTTTATGAACAAAATTTTGGCAAATGAGCCAAAGAGTGTAATGACTTGTCCTGTTAAATACTTATAGTCATAATAACACTGTGTCCTTGATGAATCTCAAGTTATGATGAGAAAGGCTTTTGTCTAGGGAAAGTATCCTTTGAAGTAACTGGCCTCTCAGAGAGAGTTAGAAACCAACAATCGTCCTATATGGAGAATCCCATATTTTCGTCGAGAGCTCCCTCTTTTCTTATTCGAAATTTATGTGAAAACTTAAATAGAACACAAAATGATTCATTTTTGAAATTTATTAAAATCTACCTTTAAACAAATTATGTAATGACTTCTGTAATTATCATGATCCATGTTAGGTTGATACTTTTGTTGTTTTGTTCTTTTACTGTCAGAGATGTTTTACCAAGATTTGATAGAAAAACAATATCCTTAGCAGTCATGTTACCCTAGACTTTATATTAACATTTTCTAATTTAAGGAGAAATCATCAGGAAAATTCTTCTTTAATTAAGAAATCAAAATTGATATGACAGTGCTTTCTCGGGGAATTATACAAACTTCACCTGTCATTCCTTTAATTTTTATTTGACTTTCTATGCGAAGAGATGGATGAACTAATTAGATAAAGTAGGATGTTTCATTTTAAATTTATTAATGAACATGATACATATTCTTTCTAGGAGTAAACCCGAAGAACTAAAGATGTCATTTCAAAAATATAAATGTAATTTCGAATTGAAATATTGGTTTTCTTATATGAAATAGCAAACTATCGAGTGACATCTTTATTACCTTGGGTTGTTCATCCGGTTGTTAAGACTGTTGTCTAACTCAAGGTTTTATGTCTCCCTCTTATTACCTTGGGATGTTCATCAGGTTGTGGATGGACATACTAAGTAGCAGGTGACAGATGATAGATCTTGATAGGACGATATTGCTGAGCGATGACGAGCAGGAGGCTGGTGCATTATTTTCTACTATCTAGTATTTGCTTTTACACTTTTTAATGTATTCTCTGAGTGACTTGTTATGAGGCTCATTGTACAGACTCTTATGATGAAATCCAAGGTTGTATGCATATCTTCATGTTGATATGAAAAGTTTAAGAATCTGCTCAATTTTGCTTCAATATTATTGCCAGTTGTATATGTTCTATTATATTTTATCCTTGCGTTGTGAGTTATACGACAGGTCCTGCTTGTATTATCCTACCCTGATGGTTGTCCATAGTTGTTGGGTATGTCTTTCAGCGCATTATTTCTTTTGTTAAGTGCAAGAGTTATGGGCAGTCGTCACATTCTCTAATGATCTATTCACTACCTCGGTTTTTCCATCAGTTTGCGGATGATATGCACTACTAAAATTCAGTTCTGTACCAGCCATCTTCCATAAACTCATCCAAAAATGACTCAAGAACCAAGTATCACGATCTGAAATAATCAAATCTGGTAATCCATGAAGATGATATATCACTCAAAAGAATAATTGAGCCAATTCATTATATCTGCTATTTTCTTGCAAGCAATGAAATGAACCATTATCAAAAATCGGTCAACGACTACATAAATGGAATTGTATCCCATTTTGTTCCTGGCAAACCCAAAACAAAATCCATGCTCACATTAACCCATGGTCGAAAAGGAACTAACAATGGCATGTATAACCCGCATTAGTTGTCATCCCCTGGAAACTTGACAAATGTGACACCTTTGCACAAACTTTCCAACTTCCTTTAGCGTTGATGGCCAAAAATAGGAATCTATAGTTAACTGTAATGTATGGTCTCTACCAACATGAACTTCATTGTGAAGCTCCTTGATTACCTTCATTCGTAAGCTACAGTATGGAATGCACATTTGATTCCCTTTGACAAGATAACTGTCCATTATTGAAAAATAAGGATCTGTCGTCAACAATTTTGAAAGCGAGTCAAATCCCATTACTTCCACTCTCGTTGGGGTTAAAAGAATTCTCCTCCGGCTTAATGCATCTGTTACTCTCTTTCTCACTCCCGCCTTATACCTCACTACAAATGTGAACTGCTGCAGATAAGAAATCCATGATGCATGTCTAGCTGCCTCTTTGTCTTGCCCCTGGAGATGTTTTAATGCTTCATGATCCATGTACAAAATGAATTATTTATGTAAAAGATAATGTCTCCAATGATTGATAGCTCAAACCACAGCATAAAATTAAATATCATAAGTATTATATCTTATCTTTGCCATTGACAATTTCTCACTAAAATAAGCAATAGGTCTTCCATTCTGACTCAACACTCCTCCAATCCGGACCTTTGAAGCATCGGTATGAAGTTTGAATGGTAAATGGAAATCTGGAAGTACTAGAATAGGCGTTGAAGTAAATAGACTCTTAACATGCTCAGAAATATGTTCTCCTCTCTCAATCCAAACAAATTGTTTTCCTTTCATACAATTTTTCACTGAAGCCATAATGCTACTGAAATGTGGAATGAATCGCCTGTAAAAAGATGCCAAACCATGAAAACTACACACTTCCGTAATTGTCTTTGGCTGTGGACAATCCTTGATTGCCATAAATTTACTCTGGTTAACCCGCAAACCTTTCTTGGAAACAAGGCATACCAAAAATAGCACACTTGGAGTCATAAACGTGCATTTTTGTCATGACATAGAATTGTTCTTATCGTGGGATGATCAAAACTGCACGCAAATGTTGTAGATGTTCACTTGGATTTGCACTTTAGATGAGAATATCATCAAAGTAATCAACTACAAACTTTCCAATATAAGACCTGAAAATCTAATTCATCACCCTCATGAAAGTACTTGGCGCGTTCGATAGACCGAAAGGCATAACAAGCCATTCATATAACCCTTCTTGAGTTTTGAAAGCAGTTTTCCATTCGTCACCTGGTTTGATTCTGATATGATGACATCCACTTTTCAAATAAATCTTTGAGAAAACAGCCGATCAACTAATCTGATCTAGTAAATCATCAAGACATGGAATAGGAAATCTATATCTCACTCTGATCTTGTTAAGAGATCGACTGTCTGTGCACATCATCCATGGGCGATATTTCTTTAGAACTAACAATGGAGGCACGACACAAGCACTAAGTCTTTCTCGAACACGGCCTTGACTCAATAATTGCTCCACTTGTAGTCGCAACTCTTCATGTTCTCTAAGACTCGTACGATAATGCAGCCTGTATGGTAAAACAACACCTGATTTAAGATAAATTTGATGTTGGATGTCTCGTAGTGGCGGTAACCCATTTGGCAGCTCTTTCGGATACACATCCTTAAATTCACATAACAACGGCTTTACTGGCTCAGGAATATGATCATTTTCTATAGAATCAAATACCACTAGCAAATACATCTCGTCACCTTATTTCACCTCATCCACAAAGTTTTTTATTGATAGCAAACTGATAGACTCTGGCTTCTTGCCAGATTTAACTTCACTTTGATCACGCCTCTTTGGAACTAAAGTAATTTTAGTGCCTTCGAATATGACTCTGTAGTTGTTTGTGTGCCCATCATGTTGCATGGCACTATCATATTGCGATGGTCTCCCCAACAAAAGACGGCATACATCCATATTCAGAACATCACACCAAATTTCATCTTTATATTTTAGGCTAATAGAGAAAGAATAAAATATCGTTTAGAAACTTTTACCTCTCCGCCTTTCTTAAACCATGCTAACTTGTAAGGTCTAGGATGGTTTTCTATCTTGATTCAAAGCTTTTTAATGGCCTCTTCTGAAATGATGTTGTCACAACTTCCCATATCAATTAAAAATCGACAGACTTTTCCCAAAATATTACATGTAGATTGGAAAATGTTGCTTTGTAACCACTCTGATTCATCGGTTGCTTTAGGATTTAGACAAGTCCTCATCATCATCAAATTATAACCTTCGTCACCAGTCACAGCTTCTTCTGGCTCTTCGTCAAAGAGTGGTGGAGTTGAAAAATCTATCGTCTGCGACTATACATAGTTCTCTTCTTATGCTTCGTACATTCATAACTTTTATGACCCATCTTGAAGAAATTAAAGCACTTCATATTATTGCCTCCTTTTGCCTTGGTAGGATCTGAAAGAGTAGGTTTACTAGCTGGATCACTACTACCAACATTCTTACTCTAACTGTTAGAAGTCGAGTAGCTACTTCCTCCTTTATCCTGCTTCTCCCATGCAAGAGCTCTTTGATGTGGCCTTGCGACTAATTTCGGATCAAGCATATTAACCATATCCTGAATTTGAACCCAAAGTCCTTCAATATACCTTACAACCAACTGCTCTTCTGTCTTCGATATATCATTTCGAGCAATTAGTTGAAAAAAAATCTTCCATATAATTATCAACTAAACGAGTGCATTGCCGTAGATTCTGTAATCGTTGATACATTAATGACTAACAGTTGTAAGGCAAAAAGGCAGCCCTCATCATTTTCTTTATCTTCTCCCATGTAACCACTTTAGGTTTTCTCATCCTTGCTCGAGACAACTTCATCTGTTGCCACCATGCTGTAGCTCTTCCTCTCAATCTTATAGCAACCAATCGAACACGATGTTCCTTGGGAACTCCTTTATATTCTAAAATTTCTTCAACGGTAGAAATCCAATATAAAAATTCTTCCGCTTGCTTACCCCCTTGAATTCTAGAATTTTTGTTCTCATACCTGATTCCCATCGCCTATCCATTACTTGAGTTTGGATTTGTGATCTTATATTTTCTTGATGTTGAAATTGATAACTTCCACAGTCTTCCTTACCAAACATATTTTCCATTGCAGGTGGAGTTTTATGCCTTTGATTTTGATTCATGTCCAAAATCATTCTTTCCAAACGTCGAATACCATCATCAATTCTAACATTAAGACGTTCCTTTATTTGAGTTACATCTTCCTGACCATAAAAATCTTCAACATTTAGATTTCAATTTTCTCATCTTGGTCACATTCTTCAATTTGAAATGACAACAGTTTCTAGGACTTGACTATGAATAAAACTTCACTATAATGGAACAATGAACTCAAAAACGTCGAAAACTCGAAACAATTTACCAATCTGAAGCTATGAAAGCAATATTTTGATGATCCAAACTTTAAAACCAATTCGAAGCAATGATGAATTTTTTCAAAATACTATTTTTGATAATCCATTTCGAAATAATCCGGATTCAATGTCGACCCACGAACCTCTTTGACCTAATGAACAACCTTGGAATTACTGCTGATCGATGAATCAACTCAAAACAACGATGATCATTGATGAATTGCTTATGCATAATGATAAACTCTGAATCTATTTCAGCTCTAATACCAAACTGGCGTAGCAGAAGCAATAATGATTTCGAATTGTATTCGAAACTCTGATGAATTCACAACAAATCTCAAATTACTGATAAACGATATAAATCCAAAATAGATGAAACCGATAATTCCTAATTCTATTGATCGAATTTGATGTATGAAAGGTACTTAATTCTATGGACCTTGAAGAACTCGAGATGATCAAAAAACATAATTTCCATTAACCCAAAGATGGTGGAAACTTGATCATTAACTTCCTGCTGATCCGCTGATGCCAGGAATATGATCTTCCAAGTCATTGATCCACAAATGGATACCGAAAGTGGGGATGGAGAAACAAATCTCCCAACAAAGGCATTTCTAAGTTATAAATTACCAAATTAACTAACTATTACAAAATTCTCAACTCGCCTATTTATAGTGTTCAGAAGTTGGGTCGACACTAACAACACAAATGAAACGATACCGAAACTAAAATACAACAACAAATTACTTGTTACTGAAAAATCTATAAAACTAAAACCAGAGCTATGGACTCGAAAACAGAAGCAAATCCACTTTGAAAAGGAGTTGGAACCGAAACCTTTTATTACTGAAGTCGAAAACAGAATTAGTAGGAATCCACAAAGCAGGTGACTACGGCACCGATACTGAGATGAAGGAAATCAGATATGGTGATACTGACACTGAAGAACTGAACAAGAAATCAACATAAAGCTTATTTGATGCTGGAACAACTTCAGTTAGAAACAACGAGTACAATACTGACACTGTTATTGAGTCGATACCGATACCACTATGGCCCGTGCTACAACACGTAGACCGATTGAATGGGTATAGGCTAGCTTTATGCTAAAGACAAGTACACTGAATATTAAGATTACTGTTATTGCATAATATTTAGAAGGCCATATAGTTATCATGTTCAAGGGCTTATTTATTGATAGTGATGATTTTTTGATGGATGTTATTACTGCATCAATTATTTTTAATCATAGGCTATCACTTAAGAATATTGATCTAGGTGTTAGAAAATCTAAAGTACAGATGAAACACACTTATCCCACATTACCAAATTATAAAACAAAGTCAAGTATATAATAAGCTTTCTCATGAAGAGGTTGGGGGACTTGGGGCACTCTAAATACATGTTTTTTTGTAAGGAGGGAAATCATGCTTCACCGTTACACATGCGCAAGCCCTCGTCCGACCGACCCGAGCTGGCTTGGGCTTGGGATCAGGTCTAAATGACCTTTTTTTGAGCCAGATTTATTAGTTGTAGGCTTTGGGCTGAAACAGGAATGGACTTGGAAACGGGCATTGTTTTGTCTAAAGAAATGTGACTTCCGGACAATAACAAGTACATGCAAACGGGTGTGACCCGTTAGGAAGTACCAGGCACGGGATTTTTGGCAAGCGAGTGGGAGTGAAAATAGTAGACGCGGATCGTATGAGTGGATGAAACTTCCATAAAGTAGGCAGTGCGAATGCAATTTCTGAAAAGGTTCATACACAACTGTACGAAGAGGTACGGACGTGATCGTTCAAAAGAGATGCGGATCAACTAGAAAAATGGAAGAATACTGATGCATTCATTTCATTTTCAAAATCTGATTCTTCCTTTCTTTCTTCCTTGCAATCACTGTTACCTTAATATAAATCACAGAGTTTACATACTCATTACAATCTCATAAAGAAATATTCTGTTGTATCCTGGAAAACTTCGCAAATAAAAGTTTTAAGGAAATTGCTAAGGAAAGCCTCAGAATACCATTTTCTTATTTTGTTTTAAAGAACCACTACAATTTGTTCGTTACTGTGCTGCATGTTTTAGTACTTATATTTGTATTGTTACCCATATCTAACAATCTTAAAACTTTTCGACAATTCGGGGAATTTTCATGAAACCGGAAAGTTGCAAACTTTTTGTGTATGTTCTGTTCATTCCAGATATTTGTTATTTCAAATTCTTTTTCCTAACATGTTTTGTGCAATAGGAAATGGCAGCGGTTGAAATATCAAACAAAACACTACACAACAAACCCGATCCTTTTAAAGGAGATGGAGATGATTTTCTAACATGGTAGAATCAGACGCTGTTTTATCTCACCACACTCATCTACAAATATCTCGAGGAGGAGGAACCAGTACCAACAACATGTTAAGAAACATATAAGGATGTGATTTATGTTGTTAATACATTGAAGCATTTAGATTTCTTTTGCAATAATTGTATTCTAAATTGTCTCAACAAGGTGCTATACAAAGTATATTAGCCTTTAAATATTGCAAATGCTCTTTGGACTACACTTGCCGCAAGTTTAAGACCCAAAATATTTTAGTTTAAAATTTTTTATTATAGAAAAATCCAAGGACTATAAGATGGTTGACTCAAAACTGGTGATTACTCAACTACATGAAATTCAAATTATTATTCATGAACTTGAAGTAGAAGGTCATAAGGTTAGAGAGTCGTTTTTTGGTTGAAGCAATCACAAGAAAACTACCTCCATCATGGAGAGATTATAACAATTATTTAAAACCTAATAAAAAGGAAATATCTTTACATAACCTCATAGTCCGACTTAAGATAGAGGTAGATAACCGTGGAGTAAAGAAACAAAGCGAAGAGGCATTTTTTGCTATCGCGTCAAAGACAAAGAACAAAAAGAAGAATCTCCAGAAGAAAAAAGAAAGCTTCTAAAAACAAACCCAAAGACAAGAAACAAACTAAGAAGTTTAATGACGAGTGTTGAGATTGTGAAAAAGTATGACATGCCGCTAGAGATTGCAGACACAAGAAGGAACGCAACTTAGAGGCAAATACGGTAGACAGCATGGAAGTGGACGAGTCTAATTTCTTAGTAGTAGTTTCTGAATGTAATTTAGTTCAGAATACATAATGGTGGGTTGACATGGGCGCTAATCGTCATGTTTGCTCTAATAAATCCATGTTTTCTATGTACCAGAATTCGATCAAAATGAAAAACTCTACATGGGTAACACTGCAATTTCCATGATCAAAGATAGTGGAACAGTAATCCTCAAGTTTATTTCTAGAAAAACTGTTAAATTGAATGTGTACTTCATGTTCTAGACATACGCAAGAATCTCATCTTTGGTTCAGTGCTGTCAAAGAAAGGATTTAAAATGGTCTTTGAGTTGGACAAGATGGTTCTGTCCAAAGCTAGATTATACATAGAAAGAGGATAATTATGTGATAACCAATTTAAAGCAAATGTAGTTGTAATCAGCAACAAACTATGTATTTTGATTGTGTTATTAATAAAATTGAAGTTTTTTATTTGCTTGAGCATAAAATTTTATTACAACATGATAGATTAGGACACATAAATTTTCAAAAAATGAAAAAGCTGGCAAACATGGGATTAATTCCTAAATTCCAAGAAGATAAATACTACAAATGTGAGACATGTGTAGAAGCAAAAATGGTCAAAAAACCATTTCATACTATTCATAGACTTACTGAACCACTAGGTTTGATTCATACAGATTTATATGATTTTAAATCATTACCTACAAGAGGTGGGAAAAAGTACTTTATTATTTTTATTGATGATTATACACGATATTGCTATGTATATCTTTTGAACATGAAAGATAAAGCAATTACATTATTTATAAAGTACAAGGTTAAGGTAGAAAACTTGTTAAATAAAAGGATCAAAATATTAAGATCTTGATCAAGATGGAGAATAAGAATCACCATTAATCGTTCTGTGTAGAAAATGGTATCATCAAGCAACAACTCCATATGCACCACAACAAAATGCTATTACCGAAAGAAATAGTATAACATTAAAGGACATGATTAATGTGATGATTTTGACCTTTGGCTTACTAATGAACTTGTAGAGGGAAACCGTAAATATGTCTAATCACATATTAAACAAGGTTCCTCACAATAAAATAATAAATATGCCATATGAGCGATGGAAAAGACATAAACCAAGTTTCAAATACCTCAAAGTTTGAGGTTGCTTGGCAAAAGTTCAAGTTCCGCCTCCCAAGAAAGTCAAATTTGGACAAAAAAGGGTAGATTGTTACTACCAAGGGCCAACCCAAAAAAGTAGTGCCTAAATATTTTGGTATTCAAATCTGATATAGCTAATTTCAATGTAAATACAATCATCAAATCAAGAGATGCCTCATTCTTTTAAGATGTGTTTCCGTACAAAAGGAATGAATGAAATAATGTCCCTAAAAGGATAGGAGAAGAATTAAGCAATTCACATGAAGATGAAACACCTTATAAATTTGTGGAACTTGGACCTAGAAGAAGCGTAAGGACTAGATCGGAATTCTTAACATACATGTTAGAACACGAACCACAAACGTATAAGGAAGCAATAACATCTTCTGAATCTGCATGTTGGAAAGAAGCAATTCAAAGTGAAATTGATTCAATTCCAGGTAATAAAACTTGGGAAATAGTTGATCTTCCACCAAGAATAAAATTGATTGGCTGTAAATGGATTTTCAAGAAGAAAATGAAACCAGATGGCTCTATCGACAAGTATAAAGTCAGATTAGTAGCCAAAGGATATCGTAAAAAAGGGATAGACTTCTTTGATATATTCACCGGTAACAAGAATAATCTCTATAAGAATACTAATAGAAATTCCATCCATTTATAATCTAGAAATTCATCAAATGAATGTAAAAACAACATTCTTAAATGGAGATCTCGAAGAGGAGATCTACATGGAGAAACCTGAAGGTTTTATTTCCAAAGGAAATGAAAATAAAGTCTGTAAATTAGTAAAATCATTATAAGGACTATAGCAAGCTCCAAAACAATGGAACACAAAATCTGATAGTGCCATAATGAAAAATGGTTTTCGTGTATGAAACATCCCACCTCTGTTAGGGTCACTCTCAAAGGGAATGCCCTAATTTTGGTGGAGGTTTATAAGTATAAGTCACAGATATACAAGACAGATATAAGAACACATATTTGTAAATAGCAGAAAAGCAGCAACTTTTATTTCATAAAAGTAAATACGTGTTACAGCAACATCACCATGATTGTCTTACATCCTTTCAAAAAAAAACATAACACCTTCATAACTGTCTTGATTACATTATTTTAAAGAAGCATAAAGAAAACATAAATAAACTGCAAAAGTCCCATAGTTGTTGTCCAAAGCCATAGTTCAAACGAAAAGGTCCAAGCAATACATTCTTTCTCTTCAAGCTGGATATAAAGGCTGGTCAAGCTGCAGTATTCCCTCCCTGTGGACCTGGGGGGGGGGGGGAATGGAAGAAAAGAAGACGAAAGAAAAGTAGAGTCAGACATAAAGCCTGAGTAAGTCTAGGACTATTCAGTCTATGAATAAAGAACTGGGTATGATAAGTATAAACTAGAAATGGGGAAAGCACTATAAACTTGGTTAAGTTGTCTAGGGTCGAATATACTATCGTACCCCATATTAATCTCTGAACCCATATAAACTAGTTCCCAACTGGCACCCCATAATCAGGGTGAAGTGATCCATTTTATAATGATCGGCTCCTACTCGCATAGTTACATGTGTCTTACGGCCCCCGATGTTGTAGTTACCTGTGCTGGTCCCACCGTGGGGTGTATCAAGTCCCATGGTGGCGACCCGACACAATCCTAGAATGCACAGGTATGCTACTGGTGCCCAGTGCCTTATTTTTCTGCGCCGGAGTGTGTGCACGCCCGCACCCCGTTAGAACCTACACTGCTGCACCACCGCCGTCGATTTGACCTCTTACAATCAGCCCAGTAATCGTGCCCCACCCTGCCTAGTTTCAGGGTATCATGATACGCCTTGTATGGTTACTGCTGAAAAGGGTCCCCCGCGACTAGGTTTTCTATTTCTAGCCAACATGCTAAGTTGGTTAAGTGTTTATAAACCTAACCCCCAATCAGTCTGTATAGTTTAGCATGTTCCATTTTGATTAAGTATTAATATAATCTACTTAATCCTATCAATCCTGACTCAGCCTTAATTGTCTTATTAAAGCCTTGACCTCTCACATTAGACAGGTATTGTTGTGGCTGCCTGTTGCCGGTTGGGTCCGGGCAGTCTTACGCCACAACTCAGTCTAACCTCGGGTTCTTATTGGGCTCCATGTTTAACCACCCACATTGGATAGGTATTGTTGTGACTACTGGACAGCCGGGCGGTTCCGGGCAGGTTTACATCACAACTCAATCCAACCTCGGGTTAAACACATCGTATTTTCTACATTTACATATTTTGTCTTTCTTCTTTTTATATGTAAATATTTGCGGCCCATTATTCAAAATCAATTTAAGCTAATGGTGTAAAGGTTTACACCAATCATGGGCCCAACCCATACTTGAATTTGGGCCCCTTTGCTTTATGTTTTTCATTCATTAATTACTTTGGCCCAACGCTATTTTCCCCCGTTTAATACGCTCGTTTATTATATATATATATATATGTTGGGCTTAGCCTTTTTAAGCCCAACTTAGCCACGTGAAAAAGGGGAGGCTTAAAGCGTGATTATATACACAAAAAGGGGAAGGTGAACGCATGAACTTGCAACATAACGTTGGAACTACAAAATGGAAACTGGTATACTAGCATAGTAGTAACGTATACTTTGGTCATAAAGCATAAGTGACATGAATCAAAGCATGTAAACTTGTAGTTAAGTTAAGAATCTAAATTGGATATCATTATTGACACATAGTCTTAACTACAACATAAACCTATATTTTTATTTAGGCATAATGTCAAACATAAGCAAATCATGTTCATAAGATTACTACATATTTACAAAGGTGTTTACTTTTGTTACTAATACAAAAGTATAGTTCAACTTGAATTATTCCAACTTAATCATGATTTTAAATCTATTCACATAACCATGGCACACATATACTTATTACATAAATATTTCTAAACATGAAATCATGATTTTTACTTTGGTCATGCAAACTTGCAAATGGGATTTTTAAATCTAACCTAGCTATGTACCACATATGTCATCATATAATTCTTGTTAACAATATAGACCTAACATGTTTTTTCAATTATGCAAAATATCAAACATAGCCTAGTCATATTCATAAGTTCGCAAAGAGGCTTACTTTTGTATTTAATGCAAAAGTATGGTCTTATACATAGATCATGATGCCAAAATTTCATATGAATTATAATAACCCAAATTTGTTCCAATTACACACAAAATGATTTTTATACAAAAATATACATTATGATGGCATAGTAGCAAAACCACATACTTGCATGAATTTCAATTAAACAACTACATACATGTAGCTTCAACATGAATTACATACTTTGCGAATATCCAAACGTATACTTGCATAAAACTACCGCAAACATGTAGTTTTTATAATGAATAACATACTTTGCGAATATCCAATCGTATACTTGCATAAAACTACCGCAAACATGTAGTTTTTATAATGAATAACATGCTTTGCGAATATCCAATCGTTATACAATATTCCAAATCGATAAGAATCATAGTAACGCACAAATATGAATTACTTATCACCACAAATCAAGTGTACAAACCAACACAGTTATTTGTTCAAACCAGAATAATACTCTACTTACAATCGTGTGGCGAATTCTCCAATTCCGGAATTTGGAGATGCGGCTCCTTTGACGTAGGCGTTGATTTGATTTGTTTAAGTCTAACTTGCAGTTGCTTTATGCTTTAGAGTTTGCCTCCTAATCGTCTCTCAAATTGGTGGCTACTCCTAGTCGTTCCTCAGCAGCATGATGGCCTTATTCTTATTTTTTGTGTGAGTCTAGGTTAGGTTTGAGTTGTATATATAGAATTTTAGGATTAATTTAGGCCGTTTGATTAATCCTAGAAATGACCACAACCGTTCAGTCA
Organism: Allium sativum; assembly: GCA_030737875.1. NCBI lineage: Eukaryota > Viridiplantae > Streptophyta > Magnoliopsida > Asparagales > Amaryllidaceae > Allium > Allium sativum. The sequence goes on from CM060926.1 coordinate 473,052,613, forward strand.
GGATAGAGTTATCCTATTGACTCAGCCATGAGTCAGAAATGACTCAGCGATGAGTCAGAAATGACTCAGCGTATTAAATGTTCACCAATTCAAACGTAAATACGTATTTAATAGATACATTTCCCCCTTTACCGTATTAATATAAATATTTATTTATATATGAATAAATATTTTCTTACCTTTAATTTGTCATAATTAAAAATTGGAGAAGGCCAAAAAAAAAAACCATCCTTGACAACCAAAAATGCGCAACGTACGCTGCATGATGCGTACACGTCATATATATATATATATATATATATATATATATATATATATATATATGCGTATATGTATATATATATTATATATATATTCATTTTTTTCTCTATCTTCCCAATTACCCATTTTCACACTAAACCACTTTTTTGAACTGCGTTCACACTAGGCTATTTTAAGCCATTCCCCTAAAACAAAAATAGGGCGCTGGCGGGGATCGAACTCTGTACCACTTGTATGCAAGTCATGTGTTCCAACCAAATGAGCTACTAAGTCTTTTGCTTACAAACCCTAGAACAATGCTAAACATTATTCGTTTCCCATTCTTCTTCTTTTTTCATGTTTTGCTGCGATATTTAAATTAAAGATATCTTCTTCACACGTTATCCGTTTTGCGTAAACTCGGACTCTATCTCAAGCAGAATTTCGAGGCGAATGCAATGGCGTAACCCGTTTCCCTTAATTCTTTGATTTGAAATTAATTATACTTTAATTTGTGAATCTCACTGTTATAGAATACACGGGGTGTTACATTCTCCCCCACTTAAAAGGATTTCGTCCCCGAAATCTTCAAGTTAGGAGGAATGTATATCCTAACATCCAAACATCCATCTACTCATCCATCAAACACGAGTATCCATTGACTTTAAAAGACTTCTAATGCTTCATGATCATATGCGAAGTGTGTGTGTACATGTACTTATCTAATGCAAAATCAGGCGGTCTACTGATTCAGTTGACCTCCTTAATGCGAATTATGTGAGTGCCATGAATCCATTATGTATGCAAATTTTTCCTATTCATGATTCTACATGAGTGCACAATCATTCATACAAATGAAACATCCATATGGCAACACATTAAAGTTCAACCATATACGAATGCAAACATATATGCATATGCAATATGAAGTGACTGAGCCGATCTAAAACCTAGATTGTGTGTGTATATGCAACCACTAGCAATCACTTGCAACCACTTGCAACCATCATCCATAACATGTTTCAACTACATGTTTACATCCAAAAAGATTCTACCTATGGTTCTCAAGATAGGATCGAGGAGAGAAATAGGATAGATTCAAAACGAAGGATAAGAGATAGTACCTATGGCTTTGGGGGGACTTTGCCTTTTTTTAAAAAATAAAATAATATTTTTCTTTTAAAAATGCTTCTTTAAATTTCTTTTTTGAAAATAAATTTTCAAAACTTTTTATCTTATCTGGTAAACCTATGCTCTGATACCAAGTGAAACACCCCACCTCCGTTAGGGTCACTCTCAAAGGGAATGCCCTAATTTTGGTGGAGGTTTATAAGTATAAGTCACAGATATACAAGACAGATATAAGAACACATATATGTAAATAGCAGAAAAGCAGCAACTTTTATTTCATAAAAGTAAATACGTGTTACAGCAACATCACCATGATTGTCTTACATCCTTTCAAAAAAAAACATAACACCTTCATAACTGTCTTGATTACATTATTTTAAAGAAGCATAAAGAAAACATAAATAAACTGCAAAAGTCCCATAGTTGTTGTCCAAAGCCATAGTTCAAACGAAAAGGTCCAAGCAATACATTCTTTCTCTTCAAGCTAGATATGAAGGCTGGTCAAGCTGCAGTATTCCCTCCCTGTGGACCTGGGGGGGTGGGGAAACGGAAGAAAAGAAGACGAAAGAAAAGTAGAGTCAGACATAAAGCCTGAGTAAGTCTAGGACTATTCAGTCTATGAATAAAGAACTGGGTATGATAAGTATAAACTAGAAATGGGGAAAGAACTATAAACTTGGTTAAGTTGTCTAGGGTCGAATATACTATCGTACCCCATATTAATCTCTGAACCCATATAAACTGGTTCCCAACTGGCACCCCATAATCAGGGTGAAGTGATCCATTTTATAATGATCGGCTCCTACTCGCATAGTTACATGTGTCTTACGGCCCCCGATGTTGTAGTTACATGTGCTGGTCCCACCATGGGGTGTATCAAGTCCCATGGTGGCGACCCGACACAATCCTAGAATGCACAGGTATGCTACTGGTGCCCAGTGCCTTATTTTTCTGCGCCGGAGTGTGTGCACGCCCGCACCCCGTTAGAACCTACACTGCTGCACCACCGCCGTCGATTTGACCTCTTACAATCAGCCCAGTAATCGTGCCCCACCCTGCCTAGTTTCAGGATATCATGATACGCCTTGTAGGGTTACTGCTGAAAAGGGTCCCCCGCTACTAGGTTATCTATTTCTAGCCCACATGCTAAGTTGGTTAAGTGTTTATAAACCTAACCCCCAATCAGTCTGTTTAGTTTAGCATGTTCCATTTTGATTAAGTATTAATATAATCTACTTAATCCTATCAATCCTGACTCAGCCTTAATTGTCTTATTAAAGCCTTGACCTCTCACATTAGACAGGTATTGTTGTGGCTGCCTGTTGCCAGTTGGGTCCGGGCAGTTTTACGCCACAACTCAGTCTAACCTCGGGTCCTTATTAGGCTCCATGTTTAACCACCCACATTGGATAGGTATTGTTGTGACTACTGGACAGCCGGGCGGTTCCGGGCAGGTTTACATCACAACTCAATCCAACCTCGGGTTAAACACATCGTATTTTCTACATTTACATATTTTGTCTTTCTTCTTTTTATATGTAAATATTTGCGGCCCATTATTCAAAATCAATTTAAGCTAATGGTGTAAAGGTTTACACCAATCATGGGCCCAACCCATACTTGAATTTGGGCCCCTTTGCTTTATGTTTTTCATTCATTAATTACTTTGGCCCAACGCTATTTTCCCCCGTTTAATATGCTCGTTTATTATATACATATATATATATATATATATGTTGGGCTTAGCCTTTTTAAGCCCAACTTAGCCACGTGAAAAAGGGGAGGCTTAAAGCGTGATTATATACACAAAAAGGGGAAGGTGAACGCATGAACTTGCAACATAACGTTGGAACTACAAAATGGAAACTGGTATACTTGCATAGTAGTAACGTATACTTTGGTAATAAAGCATAAGTGACATGAATCAAAGCATGTAAACTTGTAGTTAAGTTAAGAATCTAAATTGGATATCATTATTGACACATAGTCTTAACTACAACATAAACCTATATTTTTATTTAGGCATAATGTCAAACATAAGCAAATCATGTTCATAAGATTACTACATGTTTACAAAGGTGTTTACTTTTATTACTAATACAAAAGTATAGTTCAACTTGAATTATTCCAACATAATCATGATTTTAAATCTATTCACATAACCATGGCACACATATACTTATTACATAAATATTTCTAAACATGAAATCATGATTTTTACTTTGGTCATGCAAACTTGCAAATGGGATTTTTAAATCTAACCTAGCTATGTACCACATATGTCATCATATAATTCTTGTTAACAATATAGACCTAACATGTTTTTCAATTATGCAAAATATCAAACATAGCCTAGTCATATTCGTAAGTTCGCAAAGAGGCTTACTTTTGTATTTAATGCAAAAGTATGGTCTTATACATAGATCATGATGCCAAAATTTCATATGAATTATAATAACCCAAATTTGTTCCAATTACACACAAAATGAATTTTATACAAAAATATACATTATGATGGCATAGTAGCAAAACCACATACTTGCATGAATTTCAATTAAACAACTACATACATGTAGCTTCAACATGAATTACATACTTTGCGAATATCCAAACGTATACTTGCATAAAACTACCGCAAACATGTAGTTTTTATAATGAATAACATACTTTGCGAATATCCAATCGTATACTTGCATAAAACTACCGCAAACATGTAGTTTTTATAATGAATAACATGCTTTGCGAATATCCAATCGTTATACAATATTCCAAATCGATAAGAATCATAGTAACGCACAAATATGAATTACTTATCACCACAAATCAAGTGTACAAACCAACACAGTTATTTGTTCATACCAGAATAATACTCTACTTACAATCGTGTGGCGAATTCTCCAATTCAGGAATTTGGAGATGCGGCTCCTTTGACGTAGGCGTTGATTTGATTTGTTTAAGTCTAACTTGCAGTTGCTTTATGCTTTAGAGTTTGCCTCCTAATCGTCTCTCAAATTGGTGGCTACTCCTAGTCGTTCCTCAGCAGCATGATGGCCTTATTCTTATTTTTTGTGTGAGTTTAGGTTAGGTTTGAGTTGTATATATAGAATTTTAGGATTAATTTAGGCCGTTTGATTAATCCTAGAAATGACCACAACCGTTCAGTCAGGATAGAGTTATCCTATTGACTCAGCCATGAGTCAGAAATGACTCAGCATTGACTCAGCGATGAGTCAGAAATGACTCAGCGTATTAAATGTTCACCAATTCAAACGTAAATACGTATTTAATAGATACATTTTCCCCTTTACCGTATTAATATAAATATTTATTTATATATGAATAAATATTTTCTTACCTTTAATTTGTCATAATTAAAAATTGGAGAAGGCCAAAAAAAAACCATCCTTGACAACCAAAAATGCGCAACGTACGCTGCATGATGCGTACACGTCATATATATATATATATATATGCGTATATGTATATATATATTATATATATATTCATTTTTTTCTCTATCTTCCCAATTACCCATTTTCACACTAATCCACTTTTTTGAACTGCGTTCACACTAGGCTATTTTAAGCCATTCCCCTAAAACAAAAATAGGGTGCTGGCGGGGATCGAACTCTGTACCTCTTGTATGCAAATCATGTGTTCCAACCAAATGAGCGACCAAGTCTTTTGATTACAAACCCTAGAACAATGCTAAACATTATTCGTTTCCCATTCTTCTTCTTTTTTCATGTTTTGCTGCGATATTTAAATTAAAGATATCTTCTTCACACGTTATCCGTTTTGCGTAAACTCGGACTCTATCTCAAGCAGAATTTCGAGGCGAATGCAATGGCGTAACCCGTTTCCCTTAATTCTTTGATTTGAAATTAATTATACTTTAATTTGTGAATCTCACTGTTATAGAATACACGGGGTGTTACAGTGTAAATGAATGTGATAAATGTGTTTATTATAAACAAGTTTGGCAATCATGTGTGATAGTTTATTTATATGTACACGATATGCTAATATTTGGTCCTAACATTAAATCTATAGTGACCTTAAAGAAAATGTTAATCATCAATTTTGATATGAACAATTTTGGTGTTGTAGACGTTATTTTGGGAATCAAAATAAAAAGAACTCCTAACGGAATTGAATTGTCTCAGTCGTATGCAGACAAAGTGATTGAAAGATTCCAAAACTTTGGAATTAAAAATCTAGAACGGCTTTTAATCCATCAGAAGTACTGAATAAAAGCACTAATGAGAGTGTAATACAACTGGAATACTCTCGTGCGTTAGGATGCCTAATGTATCTCATGAATTGCACAAGACCAGATTTGACTTATACAACAAGTCGATTGAGCAAGTATACAAGCAATCCAGGAGAGGAATTGTAGAAAGCACTAATGAGAGTGCTTGAGTATTTAAAAAATACCACAAACTATTCCTTGCATTATGTAAAATATCCTGCTATCTTAGAAGGATATAGTGATGTAAACTAAATTGTTGATTCAAAGGAATCAATATTAACTAGCGATCATGTATTTACCTTAGTAAGTGCAGCAGTGCCATGGAAATCTACTAAACAAAATGCATAGCTCGATCCACTATGGAATCAGAATTCATCACTTTAGATAAAGCAGGCGAAGAAGCAGAAAGGCGTCGTCACTTTTTAGAAGATATTCCGTTTTGGACTAAACCTGTACCGGTCATATGCATACACTGTGATAACCAAGCAACTTTATGTAGAGTGCAAAACTTTGTGTATAATGGAAAGTCACTACATATTCGTAGATTCCATAACACAGTTAGGCAGTTACTCTCAAATGGAATTATTTCCATAGATTATGTAAGAACAAATGATAACCTAGTGGATCCGTTTACTAAAGGTTTATCAAGAGAAAAAATTGACTGCACATCGACGAGAATGAGTTTAAAATCCTAAACCGATAAGAGTTATCTTATACGGAAACTTATCCTGGCGACTAAAGATCCCACAGACTAGGATAAATAGGCAAACCAGCCATGAATAACTCAAGACATAATGCTTTCGTTTGTTCATAGTCCTACTCCATTCCTATGGTGCATAATATAAATGCATGTCTACAGAAGTACTAAAAGGTTAAAACTACGTTTTATAATGATGACCTTATCTTGAAAATAACAAGTGGGATATACATAGGATAACCTTAATGGTTGTGATCACCTATATTAGTGTGAAACAGGGCCGGGTTTGGAAGCGGGCGATGTTTTGTGTGAAGGGATGTGACTTCCGGATTGCAGCAAGTGGATGCAAATGGGTACGACCTGTTAGGTAGTAGCAAGAACGGGTTTTTTGGCTAGTGGGTGCGAGCAACAATAGCAGGCGCGACTCGTACGAGTGGGTGCATCTTCCAAAAAGCAAGTGGTGTGAATGCAGTTTATGAAAAGCTACGGACGTGACCGTACGAATAGGTACAGACGCGACCGTTCATAAGAGATGCAGGTCAACTATAAAAATGGAAGAATAGTGATCACGTTCATCCCAATTTGAATATCCGGTTCTTCCTTTCTTTCTTCTCTGCAATCACTGCTATAAATCATATAGTTGACGTACTCATTACAATCTCATGTAGAAATATTCTATTGTATCTTGGGAAATTTTGCAAATAAAAGTTTTAAGGAAATTGCTAAGACAATCCTTAGAATATCATTTCCTTAATTTGTTTTGACGAATCACTATGATTTGTTCGTTACTGTGATGCACATTTTAATACATGCAGTTATATTGTTCCTTGTATCTAGCACCAGGTAGGTATTGGGGATAAGGATACCTGGACATCTGTCATCCTACTCTAACTATAAGGTATCTATTTTATATTCATATAGTAGTACTTTATGCGCTAACTCTTTGGTTGTAGAGACATTTTAGGTATAATTTATAAATCCTTGGTTCTTACTATATTTACTTATATAATATCTTGAGATCCATTTATCATTCACACAAGCTTGTTTTCCAACCAAAATTTCCTATTTTGTTTCTTATTATTTTGGGTACCTTTAAAATAGTAGACTAGATAGCATGTTTAGGTGCGACGCGGTATCTGTACAGAGAATAAGCCATACATGGATATCTTGCACTATACACATATATGGATTTCTATGCTTATTCCAACATACAAAATTATGGAGCCTTGATAGCGTCTGCTTGTATATTTTATTATAAGACAATCATTGGGTTTATTTTATTCTCTATAAAGTCTTATACTTTGAGATTGCTAGAAGAAAAATTGTACATCTCAATGCTTGTAAATGTTGGTATTCTATTGTGAAAAACAACCCCTAATGGAATCACCAATGAAGTAAAAGCATAGTAACATTTAGCATCTTAGTTTACCCAATTAAATTTCTCAACATTTTGTCCTTGGAAACATCAATGCCAACTGATAATTTTACAATGTTTTCTTCTTCTTTTTTGTTCGTGAAAAATGGAAATTCTACGACAAATTTAGCGACGCCACAAACAAAAGTGATTTATGTGAGATGTTGATATATTCATTGGTAATATTGATCAATCAGTGATCAATTCAACAATTTTTTATTTTTATAGTTCTGACGGATTTAGTGACGAATTTGAACAAAACTATCACCCATAACTATTGCATCAACACTTCCAATTATCACAATGGCAATTCTATTCATTGTAATTAGCAATACATTACATAAATTTTAGCACATTAGAACTTCTCTGTCAATTAGTTCCATTTCTCGTCAATGTATTATACAAATGTATATGTTATCACATTAGCACTCCCACTACTCTGAGCAAAATATTGCAAAAAAAATCAATTTCGTAAGGGAATAGAATTTTTAAATTTCAATAACAATTCAGAAGTCACATAGGAACTAATTAAAGTAAAAGACATCCGTTAATCGCATATAGTCAAAAGTAGCCAAAATATGATAAAATATATAATATACATTGTTAATCCAATGTTAGATTTATAGTCAAGTTTGCTATATTTTGCTTGTAAAATAGTTCTAAAGAGCGTAAACTGTGACATCAACAATTAAAGGCTAGAAGAAACAAACATAAACTTAAGCATAAGTCGAACTTAAATGGGAATAGAATGGCTACCAAAAAATTATCCTTCATATGAGACATCTTTGATTGTATCTTAGAATGAGAAAGAATTTGTGCTTGCATATGCTCATGCATTTCATTCACCTTCACCCGCGTCATATGTAGTTGCTCCTCAAACTCAGTTCATAGTCGCTCATCTCTCTATCTATTCGTACCTAAGTCGTTCAATCTCCTCCTGTCTATGTTTAAGTTTTCACCTGCTTCAACTTGTTCACGTTTTATCTTTTCTTGTAGCTCTTTGACAATTTTCTCATTTTACTCTGAAATTTTCTTCATTCGAGTTGCTCCTCATTATCCACCATAATAGAAGATGAAGTTAAAAGTGCTTGAATACATTTACAAATAATATTATTGCATCAACAAGATTAAAATAGTCACCGTAACAAAAGGTCTAAAATATTTACAATGCTAGCTTTATTGACATGTAATGATCCAAAAATAGTTAATTAAAGATGCATCTGTAGAGTTGTTGTGCCAAAATTAACCCATCATTTGATCATCTTCATCATACATTTAATAATACTTTGTGAAGATATTGACAGTTATTAAATGAAGCATATGTCCTTGTTTTCCAATAGCCGAAATTGAAGTTCACCGACAACAAATGGCACTGTATACATCAAATGTACACATAAAGGTAATGAAAATTTTGGATGCAACATATTGCAATGTATTTATCCATAAATAGAAGGCACCATATTTTTTCTTACGTTAATCCAACATAATGAACAAGTAAACACTGTAAGTAATGTATTTAATGTTCGTTACTGCATATGTAGTTATCACAAAAGTGGGGGAACCATAAATAGATGGCAGTGTATTTATTATGATGACAAACATATGCCAACATGCATTTTTTTGTTCAACATGTTCCTTCAAGTCCTTGATGGTGGTAAACTTTTTCTCTATTTGATGAGAAAAATTCATACAAGTTCTACGCTAGTGCCAACAAATATGGAAAAACTAGATGATCTAAACTTAGCTACAAGCAGTATAAATAAGAAAAAAAGTAACAAGTTGTGTTAAGGATGCAGAATGCGGATCTTAAGGAAAAATAAACACTAGAGGGGGTGAATAGCATTTTTAAAGAGATTGTGAAAATTTTAAACAATCTAGAATAACTATATGAATCACATAATGATTATACTTTAGAAATGATTACAAACAAAGAAACAATCACAGACACAGATATAATTAAATATAAAACGCAGAAAAGGAAAGAACACACCATATTTTATACTGGTTCGAATTACCCCTACATCCAGTCCCACGCAACGCTAGATTGCACAGAGTTTTATTATTATCAATATCCAAGAACAATCCTCTTAATTTCACGGCTATAAGGTTAACACCAATCCCACCACCCTTGATTTCACGGCTACAAGGTTAACACCGCTTCCTTTCTTTGATTTCAGGGCTACAAGGAACACACCATTTCCCAAACAATTACAATAGCTCTAGAACTCTTCAATAAGCACTTCAAACAGAGAGTAGATGATAGGGAATGAAAAGAGAAGAAGAATGATATAAAATTTGTTGAAATCGGTAGAGTATAAGTGTAGAAATAAAGAATTTTAATGGTGGTAAGTAATGGGGTGAATAAGGAGAAGAAGGAATGATGAAAATTCGAAATTATTCCCTTTTATAGTTTTCCAGTGGTTGCAACGTTTCAGAAACATTACAAATAGTGAAAAGACACTTCCTTTGAGAATTGAAAAAATGAAAGTTATATGTTGACATGTCATTGCCCCTATGTCGACATACACCCTATATATTTATTTTTAAAATTAAATTTCAAGTGTTAAAACCAATATATATTTTCTAGAAATTCTTGTATCAAAAATAATGTTTCATATGAAGTTTCTAAAGTATAAAAACATGTAAAAACATAGTGATATATAATATAAACATATTTATAAATTTATATGATTTAAAACTATATGTATATATAAATATATTATTAAAAACTTTATAAACTATATATATTTGAAATCAATAAGTAAAATACTTATGATAATTTGAAATCATTTAGAAAAAAAATTAAGAATAATTTGAAAAGGAATTTTGAAAATAGAGTTTGAAATCAGAATTTTAAAGTGCTAACCCGAGTTTTATACATAAGCTAGAGTCTATTTAATTGATAATATTGAGCTCCTGAAATCTTGATATCTTGATACTCATAAGTCTTGAATCTTGAATATCTTTTAATCTTGAATCTCTTGGAACTCTAAAACTGTACAGTCTTCAGTATCTATTTCCTGTATATAAGTCCTGCATGTATATATATATATATATATATATATATATATATATTCTATATGAAGATATTGGTATATATTTTATAATCAATGATAATTGAAATAAGGTTGTTGTCATCAAAACTCCATTCTCCAACAATCTCCCCTTTTTTGATGATGACAACCTTGCTTTATAAAATATTCATACATGTTCACCTATTCAATACCCGTTGATCCGATTCTTCGAATACTCCCCCTTTCACTATGAATACTATATAAATTCTACATATCCTCCTTAAACTAAGCCTAACTAATCCCTATTTTATAATTTCTCCCCTTTGTCATCAACAAAAATAACCTCTAAATATGCTTCCCTTAAATCTATACCATAAATAACTATTAACGTATATATCTGTCTATTCTATGAATAGAATATTTAATTATTTACTTAAGTTCTTAATATATGTATGACTCCCCCTAAATCCATGCCTATATATTTATCTAACTTAAGATTATTCTACTAAAATTAATTATACTTCCGAAAAACTATGTTATACTACTTATTCTATAATTCTATATCTATACTATTAAATAAGAAAGCATAAACATTGAATTAACCATATAATTCAAACAATGTTTTACAAGTCAAACAATATACAAATTAAAACATCTACGAATACACAGAAGGCTAATTCTATTCGTACACGTATAATTGCTTAATACACACCGCAAAATGAAATAAAATAGTATACACAAAAAATTTCTTTTCATACACCACGTCTTTCACAAAATCACCCTTTTATATTTTTATCACCTTTCCTCGTTAACCTTAAAATTAAATTACATAAAATTGGTAATTTAATGTAATATATTTACCTAAAATAAAAAAAAACTTTAATTTTTTACACTAGTATTTTAAATTATTTAATTGCTTTATTATTTAATCACTTTTAATTTTAGATGATGGAAATTTGAACTTATTTTTTTAAATATTAGAAAGTTAAACTAGTTAAATTTTGGTGTTAAATTTATACATGGTTAGATTTAAATGAATGATTGAAGAATTCAGTACTCTATATAGCATTAATTTTAGTAATTAGTTTTAAATTTAAATTTTTATATTTAATTAAAGTGAAAACTGTTAAAATTGACTGTATATAAATGTTACCAGTAACGATATGAATATATTTTAATCCTCAAAAGAAATAAAAATTTAATTTAACTAATGATATAAATTAATTTATAATTTACTAACTTTAGAAGAGAAATTATATTGAGTATACATAATGAAAACAAGGGAGATATATATATTTTTTCATTCTTTAATATTGATTCTTTTTTAATATGGTAATTTTGGTGTGAAATTTTATTTGAAATCTCATGGTGTAAGTAAAGCAATTTACTATGTTTGAATAGAATTTTCCTAAACAGAATGTATGTATTACATCGTATTTACGTATAAACGAGAAAACATAAACATTTAATTATTCTTAACTATTGGGGATTTGTGAATTGGGCAATATGGATAATGGAGACATAATTCCCGCTTTGCTTAACTACATTCCCTTCTTTATCGAACAAACTTTGCCTACGCGTATAACTTGATCGTCCTCCTCCATGCCTTCGGTTTGCGTTTCTTCTTCTTCCGCTTCAACCATTACTTCCTCTTCTTATTCTTCCTCTTTCACTATTTGATTATCATCTTCGATGATAATAGGATTTGTGTGATTATCCATAACAATTTTTTGTAGATTTCACATGATTTTTCCTTGTTTCACATGCTCTTGATTCATCCTTATTTGTAAAACTTGTATTTCAACGAGCATTTGTAGTACATTCTTCATTTTCTCTTCTAATTTCATCACACCAGTGAGAGTAGTACGTTGAAACGGACCTTCCGATGGTCCAGCGTACGAATCGGGATTGATTTGATTATTATAATCAGTGGAGGCCATTATTTCTATGGAATCAGCAACACCATTTACTTTCTAGTGAGATCGGTCTCATCACCTGGTTCGATCCTAGTCAAAAGTTATGCCTTGTACAAGACTGACAGAGCCAAAATGTTCACAAATAAAATTGGTGAAAATTATGGACATATCTCACATCCCCATAAACAACATACCAAAATATGAGAACGATCGATTCCTCAGGGAATTAAATAAAAATATTTTACAATCCTCCGATACGTAAAATGCGAGCTGTTACATTAGATGAGTCGAAAACGTGTGTAAAGAGTCTTAAAAATACTTATTAAAGACCCACATAAATTTTTGAAAGCTCACTTAGAAATATTTAATTTCATCCCTATTATATATATTTTTTGAACAAAAATACATTGATAGTTTTAAGGTTACAAATGTTTATAATGTATTTTCGAAACCAACCAACACATTCTCACATGTAGCAAAAGGATATATGTATATGTATAGGCACGCTCTATGTCACCCTTATTTGGGAGCACCCTATATGCACATCATTTTAGGCCACACGTTTATTATGAGTTAATGGGAAGAGAGAGACAGAGAATGATGATAGGGGAGAGAGAGATGGCAGAGCGAGAGAAACGAGAATGTCTGGTGGAAATTAGTGGGATTGTAGGGGTGCTGCATTATTTGGGGTACTGCTGATCTTATCTTATATACATATATACATACCGGTGCACACATGTACGCACAAGCGTACACACACACGCACACACACACACACACACACATACACACACACACACACATATATATATATATATATATATAATAGTCAGTTACATGCTTCTTTTTAAGATCGACACAAATTTATGAACAATTTACTTGAAACTATATCGATATATTAGCCATTGTTGCAACCTTTGAATTTAAACAAAAAGATACAATCTTTCACTCTTTTCCCAAAAGAGGCTTCACCTCATTTTCTACCAAAAGGTCAAAGAAAATGAAATTTCTAATTATTCTCGTTATTTTCTTTCCTTCTTTCTTCTCTACTAAATTGAAAACAAGTTTTTTACAACTTTACACACATCTGTGTATCCACATGATTTCACTATGATTCCTCACATACTCACAGACTACAAAAGATCTCAAGGTTCTTACTTGAGTTCTCTTTCATTTTGTCAATGTTCTCATGATCTTATGTACTGCTTGTACAAATGGATGTATATGCACGACTTTCATGTCTGAGTGTAATGATTTGACGTTGTTTGCTAATATTTTAGGTAGTTAGGAAAGAGGATGAAAATTCAAAATTCTAAGGCAAAGATGGTCGGAATTGGATGAAACACGCAGACATATTTTGGAGTAAGGAAGGTACCCATAATTCAAGTCGCATCAAAATGGAGTTAAGTTCATAGGTCGGTACCGCGTTATTAAATTAGTACCAAGTGCTTTTTTAGTGAAAAAGGCTTGAGGTTGGTTGGGTTTTCTAGGGTAGGCTAGAAAAGCTAAACAAAGGAAATATACAAGGAAGTAACTATGTATTAGGCACCATATCAAGTTATTTCTGATACATGAAAATCATGGATCTAAAATGATGTCGAGTTATATTGAGGAAATGTGTTAACCAAAAATATGGTTAACACCCCAAAGTGGTGATTTCCTTGTAGAACCTTGATTAAGTCGAATGAATTTTATCTTTTTATTTAGGAGAAAGTTGGAGTATCAATTACGTCAGATTGTTCTTTCTAGTGTTGTTTTAGGTGAGTTTCCAATATCAAAATTTCCTTTGAATTTTGTTGCTAGCCTTCAGTACTTCCGTAAGCTTCTTCCTATTGAAATAAAGATAATAGATAGATGTTTGAATCCTTTGCCTTGAAATTCTCTTAATTTTGAAGGTCTTGGTGGAGAAAACTAGATTCACGTTGGTTTGATCTTGATGGTTCTGACGAGAGCCCATTGTTGCTATTGGGTTATTATATTTTCTTGATCATGTAGCTACGGGGGAAATAGTGCCCATCTGAATGCTTTTCAAATTACGTAATGTTGAAGTCAAAAATGGTTCCCTTAATGATCAACCCCCAAAATATATCAAATTCAACAATTCACAACTCAGAATGCAGAAAAGTAAATGACCACACAAGATTTTTTAATAGTGGTTAGGGCATCGGGCCTACGTCCACTTTATAATCTATTGTTTACACTATCAGATTGTAATACAGTTAATTGAAATGGAAGAAAAGTAGAAGTAAGAAGTGTAATTCTCTCCTGAATGGTGATATTTCTCGGTTTGGCAGACTTTTCAGGTCTTGATCCGTCATTCTATCCAAAATGAGTGTATTTACAGGGAGTTGTATGTCCCGGGTTGGTATGCCACGTGGCACATGGTTCGAGTCGATAGGGAGTTGGTTGAGCAAGTCTTTGGCTCATGGGGAAGTTCTCTCCAGCTTGAAGCAGCATACGTGTACCTCGATCCGAGGTAATAGGAGGTAGATCAGGTGGTTTGATTACACATATCGCCTATAGAATAAGTCTTTCCATCATCCCAAAGTCTGGGTATGTATGTTCCGGTTCGGTAGAGCTGAGCCGAGCAGGCCGCCCATAAGTATTACTCTAAATGGGGGCAAGACTCCTCCCAACCAATCTATCTGATAAGAGATGCACTAATTGGGTATGTTCAATCTGAACTTGTTTGATTTGAGATTCTTCGAAACAAATTTAACGTGCCATTGGGGTAGGCCGAATCGACCTGAGACTTGGACACACAAAACCAACATCTTCGAGCTATTTGCTATTTTGCTCCAATAAATCCAAGCCTTTCTAAGCTTATACCTAAATCCCGAGTACTCATTTTGCTAGAAATCCACATTGTAATTGCCTTGCAAAAAGACGAGTTAACACTAAGCCCCCCAAAACATATCTTTCGGTGGAAAATGTGTTTTGAATAATACATGAGCCATAAAAATCCATAATAGAAGTCCAATATCAGAAATTCAGAAGTCCATGATAATGCAGGATCATATTAATAGAAATCTAGAAATCCTTGGTCACACCAGACCATATTATAAAAAGGCCATGATCAGTTAGGATCATATTTGTGAAGAATTAGAAATAAAAAATTCTAAGAAGTTTTATGATCACACCAGATCGTAATAATGTCAGACGGACTCTTCGGATCGTAATAAGAAATCAAAATCTACGGCCTCGTCGGGCCTATCCAATGCGAGTACAACCCACATTTGAATAATCATTAGGCGATCTGGTCATATTCTTGTGCGTGGATCCGTTGCTCGTTAACACAAATCCATCCAGTCATGTTTTAGTGAAGGAATCCATAGTTCTTTGTTATGAATTCATCATACTGCTCTCCGGCAATGGAATCCATAGATCATCGATATGAGTTCATCCTATCTCTCTTCGGTAGCGGAACTCATAGTTAACCGGAGTGAATCGATCCTATCGTTCTCCGACGACAGGATTCACAGCTCATCGTCGTAATTACATCCTATCGCTCTTTGATAATGAGACTCATGGTTCATTGATATGAGTTCTTTCTATCATTCTTCGATGACGGGACTCATAGCTCTTGAGTGTATCTTATCATTCTCCATTGATGGAATTCAACCATACAAACTCATCCTCTCACTCTCCATTGATGGAACTCAGCCATACTGTGACGGCCCGCCCCGCACCAGTCGACATTTCCAATGAAAGTGCGCTGTGCCAATGCCTGACTAGCACAGGACGATCGCCAAAGAAAGGAAAATAAATGAATTTGAACTAACAAGGAACCTGTAGAATGTCTCACAGCGCATGGGATAAAATATAATAATAACATAACTTTGACATAAAATAGGTGAGACAGTGCATAAGCTGAAAACTAAACCATCATAGCAGCGGAAAATTCAAAATACAGCTTATGTTCCACATCATCTGTGACGACAAGGAATTTCGCTCGATCCGAATCAGTCGTTAAACCGATCTAGACCGTTCGAAACCCCTGTTCGTTTGAGAACAGGACGAATCAGAACACAAACAGAAGAACATTTCATTGTTATTACAACAATTCCATCAGAATACAAGAATATACAGAGTATAAATGAATAAATTACATTCGATAAATATCAGAGATTACAATAAATTACATAGCAGCGGAAAATAATACAAAGCACAACTGAAGGTGATATACGGATACAGAGCTTTCCGGATATCATTCCAGCTGTAAACCAAGATCCTGTGAATATAAATCTGCAAAACCAAAACTACTAGCTGCCCATGCGGAAAATAGGGGCACCCAGAGTTTAGGTTAAAACAATAAACTCCAGGTTAGTCATGTGACTGGTGTGAGAACTAAAACAGTTATTTAAAACTTTTCTTTAAAAGAGAGTAATTCAAGGGACCACGCCGTATAACACGAAACGGGTTTCCTCCCAAGAATACCAGTGCATAGAATAAACAACGCAATGCTTTTTCAAAAAATGAAGCTATTATAAGACCCAGGTCCCATCACACAATGCAACGCAAGCCGGAGGATAGGGTTTTCCCTTATAATAGCCAAACATGCTTGGTACGTTTAAAACAAATCATTTGATACTATAATAAGTATATAGTGTCAAAACAATTTCAATCATAAATATAAATCATAGACGACATGGGTACCATATATATCATGTCGCCATACTAGTTCTACAATTAAAACCGCAATACACGTATTGGAAATTGGATTTCCGTCATGAGTCGAGGCAAGGGGCAAGCTCATCTCCGCTTTCGAGACATTCTAGCAAATGTCTCAGGACTACACACTCTGGGCAATCCTGGATCTTCAGGGTCGGTCCTCACTTACGTTAGAGGATTATTTATTCCTGAACACACGTTTCCCGGTCCTTACAAACCTATAATCGAGGCGCCTCATCCAACAACCACAAAGGTGAAAAGTATATAAATGTCAGGGCTGGTAAGTCACTGACACCACCAAAGCTAGAAAGAAACGTTGTGCTCTCCCTGCAGTCCGTATCCCGTTTTTAACTCATACCGAGGTGTGAGGCTCGCGAATTCACGCTATAGACAAAGCTACGCCACGAAGGCCGTGCTTTGATCATCAACCACAAGACTTTGCTTTTCAACAGAAGCCTTGATCTATGCAACTCAGCGTGCCACACAGGCAATTCATGCCATGCGATTGATATCTATCGATGTAAAACCTCTAAGCTCGTACTTCTCAGAGAAGGGAGTTAAGCAAGAGAATAAATTCTCTGCCGCCAAACAGATATATATTTAACAGAAATCAATCAACACAGAATAAAATCCAATGTCAGACACACAATCCATTTACAAGTTCGTTCTGGGTCTGAACGAAACTAGAGGCACTTTCCTCGCATATCCATCCGTCTCCAAGTACGTCTGGACGACCACCAACTATTTCCATCCTCTTGGGTGTATAGCCCAATCAGGATCGTCAGTAATTATCCAAACGATGTGAAGACTTTCGGTCTTCGACCACCGTCTTCATCTTCGACATATCATCGAATCGGTTATTCAGAATGGGTATAAACCCGGCCTTTCCGAACAACCCGCGTATATTAAAACAAATGTTAAACAAACACAACATACGCCTCACTTCCAATTCCACATTCTTAGGGAAAGGTTCCCATTAATTTTATCCAAGATAAATTCTTTAAAATTTATCCTTTAATCTTCCTTTGGATGTCGTTTCAAACCAAATTATGTTTTTCTAAATTAGTCGAGATTAGCGAACCATACCGAAGTAATTATTTATTTTATTTCCCAATCCCAACCTATTCATCCCATGAAGCAAAACTGGTAATACTCCATATCTAACACCACGGTGTTATCGGTAAAATTAATTACCATTTCACGTTCAAATCTAATTAAAGATTTAACTATCGCTTTGGAGCAAAACTGGTGATACTCCATTCTCGCTTATCTTCCAAATTCGATAATTTAAATTATCAATTCACATCTCAATTTAATTGCAGATTCATTAAAACTCCTTTTACTGGGTTAAAGAACTAGTGTCATTTAAAACACAGTTCATGATAAACCCAAATCACATTCTATTTATCATCGGGTTAAAGAACTAGTGTTATTTAAAACACCGTTCACGATAAACACACAAATCAATTCTATTTAAAACCCATTTCAAATCCAATTTATTTATTTAAAAATAAATGGATTTTGATTTTAGTTCAAAACCAGTTCATTTCGATAAAAATCTATTTTTATCTTTTCAAATATGGAGTTTATTCATCCTAATTTTTCCTAAATCATTTCTTATGATTTTTCACTAATTATTGATATTTTTAATAATTTTATCAAGGCCCGTACAGTCGATTTCCATCAACGACCATCGAACTGCAATTACGGCGACCTTTTCTGAATTTGATTTGGACGTATCTCCAAATCCAACCGTTAGATTTCAAATTTCTAATATTCATTAGAAAGATCTTTTCGATACGAACACAATGGTTCCGGTTTTAGGAGAATCCGACGGTCGGATCTCCCGTAATGTACGTTTGAAATAAATGGTCGAAATTCACGAACTGCCGCGGTGCGGCGCGTTCTATTCAGGCCATTATATTATATATATAAAATATATATAATATATATTTCGTCAATTACTATTTAAAATGAATTTTATATATAGTTTTGAATTCGTTTCAAAAACAATTTCAACCTTTATTTCAAATTCAAATCAAAATTGAATTTTCTATTATAAATCCTTTTTAAAATTCATTTTTATTTGATTTCAATTCAAATCAATTTTAATTCGATTCAAATTCATTTTCTTTTCAGTTCAATTCAATTCGAATTCGTTTTCTTTTCAATTCAATTCAGATTCGTTATCTGTTCAATTCAAATCAAATTGGTTTTCTATTCAATTCAAATCAAATTGGTTTTCTATTCAATTCAAATTCAATTCGTTTTCTATTCAATTCAAATCAAATTGTTTTCTATTCAATTCAAATCAAATTGGTTTTCTATTCAATTCAAATTTCATTTCAAAATATTCGATTCAATTTCAAATTTCATTTCAAAATATTCGATTCAATTTCAAATTCCATTTCAAAATATTCGACTCAATTTCAAATTTCATTTCAAAATATTCGATTTCGAAATCACTTTTCAACATTCATTTTAAAATGAATAAAATCGATATAAATATCGTTCACGTCAAAATGACGTCAATCTAATCAACACGGCTTCATATATTTCTATTTTCAAATATTCTATTTCAAATATTTCTTATTATCAAAATATTTCTATTTCAAATACTTCTTATTTCAAATATTTCTATTTCAAATATTCTATTTCACATATTCTATTTCAAATATTCTATTTCAAATATCTCTTATTATCAAAATATTTCGTTCAACACATGACTAATCTCAACGGATGAGTACTGTCAACACATGAACCTTTATTTTATAATATTCTTTCTTTTCTAAATTGGAATGAGGCCCAATCAATCACCATATAATGTTAATTGTATGGATTTTCATACATCACACGTATATAATAGCATTGAAAAATAATCAACCATCAACCAAAGTGTACTACACTGTATAAGCATCAAATATAGATATCTAACGCTTATAACAGCCTGTCAATCAATCGATCGACATATTTAATCAATCAGGATAAGTGAACTTCAAATTTCATCCCAACACCCGTGTGGAGTTTCAAAAAATCAAACACAGATTTTAGTTGTGCAGTTGGGCGATGTGTAAAATTTATCGTCCCAATCAATGTCCTTCAAATAGGTGTACATAAACAAACCGTCCGGTTTGTAAATGAATATTTATTTATTCACATTCACGTTAAAAATTATATTTTTAACGATAAAATATTTTATTTCAACACATGAATTTCTATTCAGTTCATTTACACAATAAAAATGATATTTTTATTTTTCTAACTTATTTTAGAAAATTTCGGCGGCATAACGACACGATACTAGAAACGGGACAAGGCCTAGCCTTATCCCCGGTCTAGTGAAGGCCCACGCCATTCACACATCAATCAAATCAATTTCATTTCACCAAACAATTCAATTCAAACCAAATAATCTAACCAACTACACAACCAAACAATTAAACAAACAAGCCATCCATGGTCTGTGGATGACGGGTGTCGGGTGCTACTAAACACCGTCTGCATCCTAGTATATATATATAACTAGAAAAAGAAATTGAAGAGTGAGAAGTTCTCACCAATAGCTATCCAATTCTACGACACTTCATTTAGAGAAATCATCGCCCTTCTCGCCTTTTTGCCGCTTTCGTTGCCCGTATTCACTACATATGTAAAAATCGAATTTTTACTTCGCTTTTCAATATATAAAAAATCGAATTTTTACTATGCTATTCAATATATAAAAATCGAATTTTTTACTTTGCTATTCAATATATAAAAATCGAATTTTTACTTTGCTATTCAATATATAAAAATCGAATTTTTACTTTGCTATTCAATATATAAAAATCGAATTTTTACTTTTCTATTCAATATATAAAAATCGAATTTTTACTTCGCTTTTCAATATATAAAAATCATATTTTTATTTCTTCTTCATATATATAAAAATCCGATCTTTTTATTTCTTCTTCATATATATAAGCATCCGATCTTTCACTATATAAAAATATCGTCTTTTTAAATATAAAGATTTCGCCTTTTCAAATATAAAGATTATATTTTTATCCTTTGTATAATATAAAAATTATATTTTTATTATCTCCGCTCTATAAAAATTATATTTTTAATCTTCTACTATAATAAAAATTTCGTATTTCTATGCTTAAAAATCAAGTCTTTCTATATTTAAAAATATAAACTTCATCATATAAGAAATCATACCTTTTTACATTTCAAAATCTAAACTTTTCCTAAATTAAAAATCTAATCTTTTCAGTTTTAATAACTAAGAAAAATCAGTTTTTCAAACAAAGGAAAAATCAGTTTTAAACAAAGGAAAAATCAGTTTTAAAAGCTAACAAGAAATCAGTTTTCTAAGCTAACAAAAATCAGTTTTCTATAGCTAAGTAAAAATCATTTTTTGAATTAATTAAAATTAAAAGAAAGCTTACTGTTAAAATCAGAAAGAAACCTCTCTGTTTTATTCGGAGGAGGGGGCTGCTGGACTTGCTGAGGCATCGGGGTCTGGAGGTGATGTCGCAGGCGGGTGGCGCGTCTTCAGAGCTGGCGTCTTCGATGATTTTCAAGTGGAAAGGGGCTACTCGCGACGAACTGGGGAGGGGGCTCGTTCTTCGATCGGCGACGGAGATGGGAGGCTGGGGGCGCTGGCGATGTCGCGGCGGCGGATGGCAGGTCGGTGGTGGGAGCGATCGTGGGTGCGGGGGAAAGAAGGGAGTAGCGAGGGCAGAGAGAAGGCGGATCGAGAAGAGGGGGCGGGGGAGGAAGGAGGGGGCGCGCGTCGGAGATAGGGGGAGGCGACGGGGGTTATCGGGGATCGATCCCGATTTTCTTTCTTTTAATATCTGTTTCGAAATGAAGAAGAGGGGGGGGGGGGGGGCAGAGGAAATAAAAGAGAGGAAGGAGGGATTTTTTTTTAATTTATCTAATTATTTAATTTGCAAAAAGTTGACTTTTACATACGACATCTAAACGAGGCCCACCGCCTGTCGTCCACAGCTAATTACCCCCATTCCGAACACAATGGGATATGTATCGTAGGCTGATTCGGTAGTTACAATCAGTTTCATTCAAAATCAAATATAACTCTATATATTGAATTTGAACGCGCATTTCAATTTACTGGGGTCACATACTAACTCGAAAAATTCCAAAAAAATATTTTCTAGCTTCGTATTGACGATACGGTCCTAATAAAACTAGTTTCGTCGAATTCTGAGACCGTTGGAAAAATGGCCATTTTCCAGTCGATTAAAATCAACTAAAACTGGTCAAACGCGTTTTCATTTGCCACGCTCACATATTGATTCAAAAAATTATGAAATTTGGAATCTAGCAATAATTTGACATCGTGGATCCAACAAAAGTGGTTTTGTCGAAATCCGAGGTCGTTTGCAAAATTCTCATTTTTAAGGGCCTGAATTCCATAGCGACTATTCAGAATTTTCAACTGGACATATCTTTAGATTCCCGCTATGAAATTTCAATTTTTCGGATTCGTTGGAAAGATATTCACAAATAGATCCTAATGTTTTTGGTTTCACTAAAATCCGGATTGTTTTGCACCCGGTATGTTCAATCGAAGTTTGAAATCGAATTATCGAACTACCGCGCCATTTTCAATTCTATTTATAATTATATATAATTATTTATATTCTAACGACGACGTATATAATATATACGTTCGAATTCTATTCAAAATAAATTTCTCATCGATATTATTTAAAATAATCTATTTTAAATGTTCAAAATTCGCTAAAATTGCCAAAATAAAAATTTTAAACTAGCTCAGATTTTCCGGGTTATTACAATCTCTCCCACTTAAAACTTTTCATCCCCAAAAAGGAACAAAGTCGAAAGTGGTTTGATTAATCAACTCTACGTTCGATCTGGCTTCCATTCTCAAACTTTTCAGTTTCTGAGAATTTTCAAATTTTCAAAAATTTGGCTAACAGCCTAAATTTTCGAAAAATTTCGCCATAACCTCCCCTGCACCGGGAGCCACGGGAAAATCCCGAAATTGCCATATAGGCCTTCTGATCTCAAAAAGAAAAAAAAAAGCCAAGCGGCTAGCCAATAGGCTCATAAAATCATCATCACCCAAACAAAACAGTAAATTATAGTAAACATGTACCTATTTGTCGGGCAAACAAATTTTATTCTCTGCTCTAGCCTCCTTGCTATGACCTGTTCAATGTAAGTATATGTATATGCAAATAAATGCAACCAATTTCAATATAATTCAATATTTTATTCAACTAGGCATAATGGTTCAAAGTTATCAAACAACTAAACAAACAACACAAGCATCAATCAATTAGTGAATTAGCTTTTCAAATTCATAATTTTGATATATATACAAAAAATCATGTTTTTGATGCCAAATATCAACAAATAAATTTATCTATAAGTTTTGGTTCTCACACTAGTCTAATGGAAATATATAGAAATCACACCTTCGAAACATGAAAATAAATGCTGGTGATGGCGCGCCATCATCAGAATCATGTCCGGGCGACTAAAGTGTGGTTCTATATCTATCCGGTATATTAAAACTTCGAATATACGTTCATGACGCGTATATGCGAAATCTTTATATATTGGATTGTCCAAATTCAAAATAAATAAATATTCAAATACGTATAAAATGGTTTAAATTTTCAAAACAAAATTGTTTCCATTTGAAAAATATACTCTTCACACTCGTTCTAGGATACTACTGATCCTATCTCTAACGAGTCATTCTAATTGGATATTACTAATCCAATATCTGATGAATTCTTTCGTTCGGTTCTAAAGTGTCTTGTTCTCGAGCTCTGTAAACCAAAGCTCTGATACCAAATGTGACGGCAAGGAATTTCGCTCGATCCGAATCAGTCGTTAAACCGATCTAGACCGTTCGAAACCCCTGTTCGTTTGAGAACAGGACAAATCAGAACACAAACAGAAGAACATTTCATTGTTATTACAACAATTCCATGAGAATACAAGAATATACAGAGTATAAATGAATAAATTACATTCGATAAATATCAGAGATTACAATAAATTACATAGCAGCGGAAAATAATACAAAGCACAACTGAAGGTGATATACGGATACAGAGCTTTCCGGATATCATTCCAACTGTAAACCAAGATCCTGTGAATATAAATCTGCAAAACCAAAACTACTAGCTGCCCATGCGGAAAATAGGCGCACCCAGAGTTTAGGTTAAAACAATAAACTCCAGGTCAGTCATGTGACTGGTGTGAGAACTAAAACAGTTATTTAAAACTTTTCTTTAAAAGAGTGTAATTCAAGGGACCACGCCGTATAACACGGAACGGGTTTCCTCCCAAGAATACCAGTGCATAGAATAAACAACGCAATACTTTTTCGAAAAATGAAGCTATTATAAGACCCATGTCCCATCACACAATGCAACGCAAGCCGGAGGATAGGGTTTTCCCTTATAATAGCCAAACATGCTTGGTACGTTTATAATAAATCATTTGATACTATAATAAGTGTATAGTGTCAAAACAATTTCAATCATAAATATAAATCATAGACGGCATGGGTACCATATATCATGTCTCCATACTAGTTCTATAATTAAAACCGCAATACATGTATTGGAAATTGGATTTCCGTCATGAGTCGAGGCATGGGGCAAGCTCCTCTCCGCTTTCGAGACACTCTAGCAAATGTCTCAGGACTACACACTCTGGGCAATCCTGGATCTTCAGGGCCGGTCCTCACTTACGTTAGAGGATTATTTATTCCTGAACACACGTTTCCCGGTCCTTACAGACCTATAATCGAGGCGCCACATCCAACAACCACAAAGGTGAAAAGTATATAAATATCAGGGCTGGTAAGTCACTGACACCACCAAAGCTAGAAAGAAACGTCGTGCTCTCCCTGCAGTCCGTATCCCGTTTTTAACTCATACCGAGGTGTGAGGCTCGCGAATTCACGCTTTACACAAAGCTACGCCACGAAGGCCGTGCTTTGATCATCAACCACAAGACTTTGCTTTTCAACAGAAGCCTTGATCTATGCAACTCAGCGTGCCACACAAGCAATTCATGCCATGCGATTGATATCTATCGATATATAACCTCTAAGCTCGTATGTCTAAGAGAAGGGCGTTAAGCAAGAGAATAAATTCTCCGCCGCCAAACAGATATATATTTAACAGAAATCAATCAACACAGAATAAAATCCAATGTCAGACACACAATCCATTTACAAGTTCGTTCTGGGTATGAACGAAACCGGAGGCACTTTCCTCGCATATCCATCCGTCTCCAAGTACGTCTGGACGACCACCAACTATTTCCATCCTCTTGGCTGTACAGCCCAATCAGAATCGTCAGTAATTCTCCAAACGATGTGAAGACTTCCGGTCTTCGACCACCGTCTTCATCTTCGACATATCGTCGAATCGGTTATTCAGAATGGGTATAAACCCGGCCTTTCCGAACAACCCGCGTATATTAAAACAAATGTTACACAAACACAACATACGCCTCACTTCCAATTCCACATTCTTAGGGAAAGGTTCCCATTAATTTTATCCAAGATAAATTATTTAAAATTTATCCTTTAATCTTCCTTTGGATGTCGTTTCAAACCAAATTATGGTTTTCTAAATTAGTCAAGATTAGCGAACCATACTGAAGTAATTATTTATTTTATTTCCCAATCCCAACCTATTCATCCCATGAAGCAAAACTGGTAATACTCCATATCTAACACCACGGTGTTATCGGTAAAATTAATTACCATTTCACGTTCAAATCTAATTAAAGATTTAACTATCGCTTTGGAGCAAAACTGGTGATACTCCATTCTCGCTTATCTTCCAAATTTGATAATTTCAATTATCAATTCACATCTCAATTTAATTTCAGATTCACTAAAACTCCTTTTACTGGGTTAAAGAACTAGTGTCGTTTAAAACACAGTTCACGATAAACCCAAATCACATTATATTTATCATCGGGTTAAAGAACTAGTGTTATTTAAAACACTGTTCACGATAAACCCACAAATCAATTCTATTTAAAACCCATTTCAAATCCAATTTATTTATTTAAAAATAAATGGATTTTGATTTTAGTTCAAAACCAGTTCATTTCGATAAAAATCTATTTTTATCTTTTCAAATATGGATTTTTTTCATCCTAATTTTTCCCAAATCATTTCTTATGATTTTTCACTAATTATTGATATTTTTAACAATTTTATCAAGGCCCGTATAGTCGATTTCCATCAACGGCCATCGAACTGCACTTACGGCGACCTTTTCTGAATTTGATTTGGATGTATCTCCAAATCCAACCATTAGATTTCAAATTTCTAATATTCCTTAGAAAGATCTTTTCGATACGAACCCAACGGTTCCGATTTTAGGAGAATCCGACGGTCGGATCTCCCGTAATGTCCGTTTGAAATAAATGGTCGAAATTCACGAACTGCCGCGGCGCGGCGCGTTCTATTCAGGCCATTATATTATATATATAAAATATATATAATATATATTTCGTCAATTACTATTTAAAACGAATTTTATAAATAGTTTTGAATTCGTTTCAAAAACAATTTCAACCTTTATTTCAAATTCAAATCAAAATTGAATTTTCTATTATAAATCCTTTTTAAAATTCATTTCTATTTGATTTCAATTCAAATCGATTTTAATTCGATTCGAATTCATTTTCTTTTCAATTCAATTCGAATTCGTTTTCTTTTCAATTCAATTCAGATTCGTTTTCTGTTCAATTCAAATCAAATTGGTTTTATATTCAATTCAAATCAAATTGGTTTTCTATTCAATTCAAATTCAATTCGTTTTCTATTCAATTCAAATCAAATCGTTTTCTATTCAATTCAAATCAAATTGGTTTTCTATTCAATTCAAATTTCATTTCAAAATATTCGATTCAATTTCAAATTTCATTTCAAAATATTCGATTCAATTTCAAATTTCATTTCAAAATATTCGATTTCGAAATCACTTTTCAACATTCATTTTAAAATGAATAAAATCGATATAAATATCGTTCACGTCAAAATGGCGTCAATCTAATCAACACGGCTTCATATATTTCTATTTTCAAATATTCTATTTCAAATATTTCTTATTATCAAAATATTTCTATTTCAAATACTTCTTATTTCAAATATTTCTATTTCAAATATTCTATTTCAAATATTCTATTTCAAATATCTCTTATTATCAAAATATTTCGTTCAACACATGACTAATCTCAACGGATGAGTACTGTCAACACATAAACCTTTATTTTATAATATTCTTTCTTTTCTAAATTGGAATGAGGCCTAATCAATCACCATATAATGTTAATTGTATGGATTTTCATACATCACACGTATATAATAGCATTGAAAAATAATCAACCATCAACCAAAGTGCACTACACTGTATAAGCATCAAATATAGATATCTAACACTTATAACAGCTTGTCAATCAATCGATCGACATATTTAATCAATCAGGATGAGTGAACTTCAAATTTCATCCCAACACCCGTGTGGGGTTTCAAACAATCAAACACAGATTTTAGTTGTGCAGTTGGGAGATGTGTAAAATTTATCGTCCCAATCAATGTCCTTCAAATAGGTGTACATAAACAAACCGTCCGGTTTGTAAATGAATATTTATTTATTCACATTCACGTTAAAAATTATATTTTTAATGATAAAATATTTTATTTCAACACATGAATTTCTATTCAGTTCATTTACACAATAAAAATTATATTTTTATTTTTCTAACTTATTTTAGAAAATTTCGGCGGCATAACGGCACGATACTAGAAACGGGACAAGGCCTAGCCTTATCCCCGGTCTAGTGAAGTCCCACGCCATTCACACATCAATCAAATCAATTTCATTTCACCAAACAATTCAATTCAAACCAAATAATCTAACCAACTACACAACCAAACAATTAAACAAACAAGCCATCCATGGTCTGTGGATGACGGCTGTCGGGTGCTACTAAACACCGTCTGCATCCTAGTATATATATATAACTAGAAAAAGAAATTGAAGAGTGAGAAGTTCTCACCAATAGCTATCCAATTCTACGACACTTCATTTAGAGAAATCACCGCCCTTCTCGCCTTTTTGCCGCTTTCGTTGCCCGTATTCACTACATATGCAAAAATCGAATTTTTACTTCGCTTTTCAATATATAAAAAAACGAATTTTTACTATGCTATTCAATATATAAAAATCGAATTTTTACTTTTCTATTCAATATATAAAAATCGAATTTTTACTTTGCTATTCAATATATAAAAATCGAATTTTTACTTTGCTATTCAATATATAAAAATCGAATTTTTACTTTGCTATTCAATATATAAAAATCGAATTTTTACTTCGATTTTCAATATATAAAAATCATATTTTTATTTCTTCTTCATATATATAAAAATCCGATCTTTTTATTTCTTCTTCATATATATAAAAATCCGATCTTTCACTATATAAAAATATCGTCTTTTTAAATATAAAGATTTCACCTTTTCAAATATAAAGATTATATTTTTATCCTTTGTATAATATAAAAATTATATTTTTATTATCTCCGCTATATAAAAATTATATTTTTAATCTTCTACTATAATAAAATTTTCGTCTTTCTATGCTTAAAAATCAAGTCTTTCTATATTTAAAAATATAAACTTCATCAAATAGAAATCTTACCTTTTTACATTTCAAAATCTAAACTTTTCCTAAATTAAAAATCTAATCTTTTCAGTTTTAATAACTAAGAAAAATCAGTTTTTCAAACAAAGGAAAAATCAGTTTTAAACAAAGGAAAAATCAGTTTTAAAAGCTAACAAGAAATCAGTTTTCTAAGCTAACAAAAATCAGTTTTCTATAGCTAAGTAAAAATCAATTTTTGAATTAATTAAAAGTAAAAGAAAACTTATTGTTAAAATCAGAAAGAAACCTCTCTGTTTTATTCGGAGGAGGGGGCGGCTGGACTTGCTGAGGCGTCGGGGTCTGGAGGTGATGTCGTAGGCGGGGGGCGCGTCTTCAGAGCTGGCGTCTTCAATGGTTTTCAGGTGGAAAGGGGCTACTCGCGACGAACTGGGGAGGGGGCTCGTTCTTCGATCGACGACGGAGATGGGAGGCTGGGGGCGCTGGCGATGTCGCGGCGGCGGATTGCAGGTCGGTGGTCGGAGCGATCGTGGGTGCGGGGGAAAGAAGGGAGTAGCGAGGGCAGAGAGAAGGCGGATCGAGAAGAGGGGGCGGGGGAGGAAGAAGAAGGGGGCGCGCGTCGGAGATAGGGAGACGCGACGGGGGTTATCGGGGATCGATCCCGATTTTTTTTTTAAATATCTGTTTCGAAATGAAGAAGGGGGGGCAGAGGAAATAAAGGAGAGGAAGGAGGGATTTTTTTTTAATTTATTTAATTATTTAATTTGCAAAAAGTTGACTTTAACATACGACCTCTAAACGAGGCCCACTGCCTGTCGTCCATAGCTAATTACCCCCATTCCGAACACAATGGGATATGTATCATAGGCTGATTCGATAGTTACAATCAGTTTCCGTCAAAATTAACATATAACTCTATATATTGAATTTGAACGCGCATTTCAATTTACTGGGGTCACATACTAAATCAAAAAATTCCAGAAAAATATTTTCTAGCTTCGTATTGACGATACGGTCCTAACAAAACTAGTTTCGTCGAATTCTGAGATCGTTGGAAAAATGGCCATTTTCCAGTCGATTAAAATCAACTGAAACTGGTCAAACGCGTTTTCATTTGCCACGCTCACATATTGATTCGAAAAATTATGAAATTTGGAATCTAGCAATAATTTGACATCGCGGATCCAACAAAAGTGGTTTCGTCGAAATCCGAGGTCGTTTGCAAAATTCCCATTTTTAAGGGCCTGAATTCCATAGCGACTATTCAGAATTTTCAACTGGACATATCTTTAGATTCCCGCTATGAAATTTCAATTTTTCGGATTCTTTGGAAAGATATTCACAAATAGATCCTAATGTTTTTGGTTTCACTAAAATCCGGATTGTTTTGCACGCGGTATGTTCAATCGAAGTTTGAAATCGAATTATCGAACTACCGCGCCATTTTCAATTCTATTTATAATTATATTTAATTATTTATATTCTAACGACGACGTATATAATATATACGTTCGAATTCTATTCAAAATAAATTTCTCGTCGATATTATTTAAAATAATCTATTTTAAATGTTCAAAATTCGCTAAAATTGCCAAAATAAAAATTTTAAACTGGCTCAGATTTTCCGGGTTATTACAACATCATTATTACAACTTTTAAAAATTGTCTCTAAAGCAAAATAAGAAAGGTACCATACTAATGCCCAAAGTAGTGACCAACAACGACACAGAGAGAATATATGTATAAATGGTACGTGTAAGCCTCCTGCACGTCTCCAGACGTCTACTCGTGCATATCCACCTGACATGTCTCTAGTCTGCTCGTTTAGGAGCACCCAGAGTAATAAGAATAGCATAAAACATTGGGTCAGACAAAAGTCTGGTATGAGCGATAAGCAACAAAACAGAACAATAACAGGTATAATCCAATCATACCCGAACCTAGACCTGCAACCAAAGAGTCGGCACAAAAAAGTGTACAATACTCTAAGGTAACACTAGCATGTAGTGAAAGGATACAGGGGAGGGGGTGTGCATGTCATAGAGATAGCAAACAAATCAAGCATAACAACCATCCTCACATCTCTCACTCAGTGCTTAAAGTATATGATACCCATTACTCTTTTCACCTAATCCTTTGGGCCATGACGGAGTCCAACCCCATATAACTATCACTACAATCCCCTAATCCATCTCTCAGTGGTGAACCTAAATTATAGGTATCGGTAATCCCTTTGCACACATCCCGCAGCAAAGCCCAAACATGAAGTTAACTCGTTGGTTCCCATCTGGATCCTAAGCTATAACTTCTCACTTGGACTACCTTTGCATCTCGGGTTTTGGTCGTCATTCCCGTTCGATCTCCATTTGGTTTGGTTCGTAGCTCCAAGCTTCCATTCATGTCCATACTTCAGTTCAGATATGCACGATTAGTGACTCGCATGGTTCGTGGGTCCTGCTCGTTGGTCGTGGGGTCCACTTGTGACCCATACCTTGGTCATGATGGTGAGCTCGGTTCGTGATCTTTCTCCCGGTTCATGGCCTTCATCCTGGTGGTTCGGTTCGTGACTCATGATCATGGCTTCAAGCTTCAGGTCGCGGTTCGCGGCTCGCCATCCTAGGGCTCACTCTATTCCTCACAGTCGGGGTGTGGGGTTCATGATCATCCTCACGATCGGGGTGTGGGGTTCGTGATCATCCTCACGATCGATGTGTGGGGTTCGTGATCATTCCTCATGATCGAGGTGTTCGGTTCGTGATCATTCCTCACGATCGGGGTGTGGGGTTCGTGATCATTCCTCACGATCGGGATGTGCGGTTTGTGATCGTTCCTCACGATCGGGGTATGCAGTTCGTGATCATTCCTCATGATCGGGTCGGTTTGGAGAGGGGGTGATCTGATCCGGTTTCTGCACAATTTCCTACAACTCTTCCAACGACTGTTTTACGCCCTACGATGGCGTTTTCGACTATACTAACTGTTCTAATCAATCGCAAAGCATACCATACAGTCATAGCAACATATAGAATTGACCACAAACACCAAAACAACAATTTGGTATGTTAAAATGGATCAAACATACCCAAAACCCATATTTACCCCTTAATCATGTTTAACAATAACTAATGTTAGGATTATCAAAACAACCAAATAAACCCAAATTTCTAACAAAGGCCTAAAATAATATTTTGAAATTTATAAATAATTTTCCAGAATTTAATCATGTATAAATCCACTAATTACCTTTAATTAACCCTAGTTAGTGTAAAAACAAGGCTAATCACTCATCTTTGCCACAATTAAAACTTTCAGAGCTAAAACTCCTCTGATTTGGGCGAATACCAATGTCTAACAGTAGCTAAACCTTGCTTTGGTGCCATTTCTCCTTAATTTGGTGTAGATTAGGCTAATTCTTGATTAAACGGTGATTAGAAATGATTCTAGAAGGTGGAGGCCATTGCTAGGGTTACTAAGAGGTAAATGGCAGCTAGAAAACTGAAATAGAATGAAAACCTAACTCATTTCAGCCTCCCCATAACTCTAATCCCGAAATGGGTTATGGGCCCATTCACTAATCACCTCATTTGTCCTACTTAAGCAGTTTTTCACCTTCTAAACCTTTTTTCAGCCATATCTCCCAAACGGTAAGTCCGTTTTTCACATATGACCACTCTACGGAAAGGTAAACCATCATTCGAATCTAACAGAAGTGGTTTCAGGTCAAAACTCCTTACCAATCAAAAGTTATGGCCAAAACAAGATCAGCTAGGGGCAAAACGGTCATTTAAAAATAGGCAAAAATCATGAACATGGGAAATGACCCCAATAGTCATCTTCCAAAGTTACATGACCATACGACTTCGTATGTAAAAGAAATAAATATTCTACGACCCTTTGATGCGTAGAATGCAGGTCGTTACACATACAAACTCACCCTATCACTCTCCAGCAATGAAGTCTGTAGTTCTTCCTACTGATTCACCCATTCACCTTTGGTGAAAGGGACCCACAGTCGGTATCTATGTTAGGGATTGCGGAATGGATCGTTAAGGCAAAAAACACTAAAGGGGGGGGGGTAAATAGTGTTTTTGAGAATTTAAACAAAATCTAAAATTTATGTGAACTACTACATGAATCAAACACCACAGAGATAATCACAGAAATAGAATCAAACAGAAACACAAATATAAACAAAAGTAAAGTGCAGAAAAGGAAAGAACACACCAGATTTTATGCTGGTTCGGAATTGCTCCTACGTCTAGTCCCATGCAACGCTGGATTGCCCAAAGTTTTTTTACTATATCAACAGTTAATTACAACCTTCTTGATTTCACGGCTACAAGGGACACCACTGATTCCAACCTCCTTGATTTCACGGCTACAAGAGATACCACCGATTACCCGTCCTTGATTTTACGACTACGAAGGATACCACCGATTACCTGTCCTAGATTTTACGGCTACACGGGATACCAATGATCACTTACATAACCCAAACAATTACAAACAACCCTATATGTAATGACCCGCATTGGCAGAGGTATTATAATTAATTTATTTAATTATAAATAGTTAATTAGAGAATTTAATGGTCGGTTAATTAAATAATGATGAATATTTAATTAAAATAATAAATTAAATAATATATTTAATTCTGAAATAGTCAGAATTGGATGAAATGACGATATGGTGTGAACCAAATCATCTGTGATATTTAATTCAGCTTGGAATTGAATTTGAATAACGAATATATTCAATCATCAACAGTTGAACGTATAGTTTATAATATAATTATAAACGAGCTCGAAATGGCGCTACAGTTCGTAAATTGGCGATTCGAACTTCAACTGAATGTACAGGATTCGTTTTAAGCCGGATTTCTGTGAAACAAGAAACGTGTGGAGCTGGTGGAGTATATCTTTCTAGTGGAAGAGAAAAATCGGGATTTCATCGTGTAGATTTTGAGATATGCCCAAATCAAATTTTAGAAAAGTCGCTGTGGAATTCCTTTATAATTTATAAAGGAATTATTTATATTTTAAAAAGGAATTTCAATATAAATCGAATATCGGGATGACCCAGAAGTGAATATCGAGTTAAAAAATCACATAGGAATATTCTAGAGTTGTATGGTATTCCACTGTGAATATAGACGATAATATTTAATTTTTAATATTTAATTTAATTATATTTAAATATATTTATATATTTAAATGGGTCATCCAGAGCTTTAAAAATAGCCACTTTTGCAAACGAAGTCGGAATTCGACGAAACTAATTTTATTGGATCCGCAATATTAAATTATTGTTAGATTCCAAGTTTGATGATTTTTAGAGTCACTGTGTGGCCGTATGGATTTTTAGAGTGAAAAACAATCGATATTCTAACGGTTAAAAATACGCTGTGTGAGCATACGGAGTCGGAATTCGACGAAACCAGTTTCGTTGGGACCGAAATGTCAAACTGTAACTACATGTTCAGTTTCGTGATTGTCAAGTATCGTGTGTGTTCGTAGATATTTTTAGAGTGCGGGAATGTATATAAAAGGAATAAAACTAAAATATCCTAAGAGATGGGTGACCCTAAACGAGACACACACTCATCGTTTCAGCCACACAAAGTATTCTCGTCCCCCTTATAACCGTTCTTTGGCCGCCGAATTCATTTACACAGTAAACCCAATTTTCTTTTTGCTATCTTCTAAAATCGCATACAAGAAAAAAAAAGATGAATTTGTAAAAATAAAAATAAAAATCATAATACAAATATATATGAGATCCTCAGCTATCCCTCTTCGCTGCGATGTATGCTTTGCGTGGTACGATTCATTTTCTGGGATGCTCGAAGAGACAGCGAGATGCTAGGGTTGCGGAAACGAGGACGTTGAAGCGTTAATTGGCACAACTGAGGTCGGATTTGGGTTTATCAGTGAAAGCCGCGCCTTCCTTAAGCATTTGGTGGTATTCGATCAAAGTATGTGTTAATGGATTTCAGTGGTATTCCGTTGGTACTGTGTGACGGAAACTAGGTAGCGGCCTCGAGTGGCATACGGTGGTGATGGACTTGAGGAGATTGAGGAGCTGGAGATAATGGTGATTTTAGTTCGATTTTTCATTGAGATGGGGAAGTGAAGATTGGGATTGAATGGGTGAAAATGTGTTTGGTGGACTTACTGGAATCACGAAATCATTCGGGGAAGAAGAAGTCGGTCTGGTGTTTTAGTGGCTCTGGGCTTTAACACGGTGGATGGGCCAAAGTATTTGGGAATTGAGCGAAACACGATCCAATAGGATCGTATGGACGGACACTACCCAATGGAACTGACTGGGAGTGGATTGGTGCTCATTGGGATTTATGGCGAAATAAACTGTTTGATTCAAATCAAATAACAGTTTATCGTTCTTTAATGATGAACTGCCAATGTGAGTAAATCTCACTAACTCTGAACAGTTTATAATTTCATGTTGTATTTTTAGAACTGTTAGAAATTGTCCGATTGACTGTGTGTTGACTGATTGATTGAACTGCTAGTCAGTTAGTTAAATTTCTATATTGATTATGTTTAACAGAATATATCATATGGAACTTAAAGTGATGTTATTTATATTGTTTAACATCTGTGATGCAGGGAAACAGGTTGGAGTAATCCAACTGGATTCCTCAACATTTATTTTACTGTGATTCATATATTGTGATATATGATGTGATATATAATCTATTGTTAATTATGTGTGTTTGGACGATATTTTATCGTTGTTATATGGTATGTTAAATACCATAAGAAATACTGGATATGGGAAAGGGGATTTTCAAAGTGTATTGTGAAAATGAATTATTTATATAAAATCGATGGATTTTATATAGAAAAGGGATAGGATTTTTATAAAAGAAATATTTATAAAATTCAAGGGATAAGTTAGAATAAAAGGAAATCATGTGTAAAGTGAAGAACCTTTACTAAAAGTAAATCTTTATAAATGAATAGTTTATTCGAAAAGGAGTTAATCAAATTAGTTGTTCGAATAGAATAAAGGAAGTTATCGAATAAAGTTAAAAGGAGGTATTCGAATATAGTTTAGCCAAAAGGAGTTATTCGATTAGAATTCATCGAATAGAATTAATTAATTAGAGTTAATCAGGTAGGGTTAACCAGTTAGAATTAATTGGTTAGAGTAAATCAATTAGGTTAAACCATTTGGGTAAACCAGTTAGAGTTAAAAAGTTAGTGTTAATTAGTTAAAGTAAATTGATAGAGTTATATCGAACTAGAATTTATTGAATAGAGTTAAATCGGACTAGAGTTATTCAAATGGAGTTAATCGAATATAGTTTATTCGAATAGAAAGTAAAAGGAGTTAATCGAATATAGTTTATTCGAATAGAATAAAGGAGTTAATCGATGTTAGTTTAATCGATTAGAGTTAAAGCAAATGAGAAAATCAAATATAGTTTATTCGAATATAATAAATGAGTTAATCGAATATAGTTTATTCGAATAGAATAAAGGAGTTAATCGAATATATAGTTTATTCAAATAGAATTAAAAGAGTTGTCGAATATAGTTTATTCGATAGGAGTTAATTGAATAGAGTTAAAGTTAATTCGATAGGAGTTAAGTGAATAGAATAAATTGAATATAGTTATCAAATAGATTTGAAAGAGGGTTAAGTAAGGAAGTTAGTAAAAGGGATATAAAGTGAACTTTGCCTATTTCAAAGTTAGAAATGTTGTTAAGTTAAGGTCTGAGAGGTAGTTCTACACCAACTTGATTGGCTTCGTTTTAACTAAGGAATAGTTAAGGTTCGGCTGTAAAGGAAATGGTTTGAATTGGCATCGCGATGGTTTGTTTAAACATCTGTCTAAGACCAATGAAGAAGCTTTGGAAATGTTTTCCA
Organism: Allium sativum; assembly: GCA_030737875.1. Classification (NCBI taxonomy): domain Eukaryota; kingdom Viridiplantae; phylum Streptophyta; class Magnoliopsida; order Asparagales; family Amaryllidaceae; genus Allium; species Allium sativum. The sequence continues at coordinate 473,089,534 of CM060926.1, forward strand.
AAGAAGAAACCAGAAATGTTTTCTAATAAAGAAAACAAGAAATGGAAATGTTTTCCATTGTTAATAACGTATATTTTCCAAATATTGAAAATAAGAAATATTGAATATAGGGAAACATGAGATAAGTAAATTAATGTAATAAAGAGATAAATGTTGAATGATTTTTGATCGATATAAATTTCCATTTTGGAAATAATATCGTTGTTTGCACACCTATTTTTGTTCGATAGTTAAATCACAGAATATCGAAGTTTTGACCATTTTAACGTTGTTAATATGGAGAGACCAGTTGGATTATTATCCAAAGAACCACTCTGTATTGGCATAAGCGTTGCAAATCATATATGCCAAAGGAAATTGAAGACGGAGTTATGCAAGGGCTATCCTGTCTACAGAATAGTGCCTTCGGTTCATCCTGTTCCTGGATGACTTGTATGGACGGATGTCTGACAGAGTATTTCCAGACGATCACGTATATTGATTTCTCCAACCGTACCAAGAGTGGAAGCGGAGAAGGAAACTTCTTTTAGCTAACACATAATGTATGGTTGAGGACGTCAATCGGTGATTTGATGGATTTGACGATGTGGCATTCAAAGTGAATCTGGTGTGATGATAAAGCGTAGCTTCTAGCCTCACATCCGGTAAATGACAGAAATCGGGCAGGCAGCATGGCTAAGTCGGTCGCACCAAAGTAGGGTGTATAATCACCTGATCTAGAGTTTCATTTACTTCTAAAAATCTATTGTTGATGCAGTCCCACTCGGGAAACGGTTGCTGATCCCAACCGTTAGTGATATACATTCGATACACTCAAGCGAAATGAGTGGTCGGTCATGTGTGGCCGGGTTGCAAGATGTTCTTGTGAACCCAGTGTATTCCTTTCTAGAGGTACACTAGCGTAAGGTGGTTCCATACCTTGTCATAGTTGGAAATCCATTACCCAATACGTGCTTGTTGTTTTGATTGTATACTATATATGTAGAACGTGAGACGAAAGCGTTTCTGCTATATGATTATTATATTGTGTTGATAGACATTATTATAATATCAAAAGGTTTTTGATATAAAGATATTTGGATTCTCATAAGGGAAAAACCCGTTCCGTTATACGACATGGTCTTATGAGATATCGATTACCTGCTTGAACTGTTTTTAAACTGTTTTACTCATACCAGTCCCATTACTGACCCGGATTTTATTTTGTTGTTTCCCTAAACTCTTGGGTGCCTAAATTTGTACGGGCAGTCAAGTTGTCGGGATTTTTCAGATACACTTGAAGAGCTGGAGCAGGAGGCTTCAGGATTATATAGCTATAGTTATTTCCGTTGTGTTGTAAGTGTTGTACTTTGATAATGATATGTATATTCATGTACAAATTTGTATTTCAAAGTTATGTTATGAAATATATTTATTCATTTCGCAGTGAGATTCGTGTTACTCTGATATTGTGTCCTTCTTCTTCTTCTATTCTAAGTTTCTATCTTATCTATCCTCACCCTCTAATTTCTTTCATTAATGACTGGTATTTTTCGATGTTTGGTTAGTCGTCATCGTGTTTATGGCGATAACCAAAGTCGTCAAAATCCCGGGTCATTACAGTTGGTATCAGAGCTTAAGTTAGGTGAATTACCTTGGCTCTGTGGCGTGACTCGGTAGAGATAGGGTTAGTAATACCCTATATTGAGTTTGAGTGTATATATACGAGTGAACGTATTTGTATTGATATAAAAATTGTTTTATATTGTGGAGATTTATTGGTTGAGTTGTTTATGTGTTCTGGTCGATCAGTTTGATCCACTGTATTGGTAGGAGTTTATAAACACTCGAATACGATGGGTAGACACGATATGTTTTGAAAAGAGGGTAAATTAAAATAAGTTTACCCAAGGTATATCTTGATATAGAGAAGATATATATATCAAAATTATAATATAGTGAATATATTGGTTGTTATTATAATCAAGTAAGATTATAAATTAAATGGTTATGTAAATAACCAATCAGAATTCATATAAGCGAAATACGTGGAATCAGATGAGCTAAATCTGAAATTTTAAACCAGAAATTGAATTAAAACTTTGGGGAATTGGATAAGTGTTTGTAAATGGATTTGGATTAAAAATAAGGAAAATTTAAGATCCTGGGAGATTTTAAATTCTTTTACAAGCAGTGTGAATTATATTTTGAAATGAATTTCAAAGTGGAAATGTTTAGAAATGGTTTTATAGTATTGAACTCACTTCGATTGCTGGAAAATAGATTCTGATGATGACAGCTGCATCATCAGTATTCCTTTTCGAGTTGTAAGTGACGAATTACTAACAGAGATACTGTTTTGAATTTGTTTTGGGAAAGACAAGTTGTGTTGATTTTCAAAATGGGATTTATAATATAGAATTTGAATTTTTAAATAGATTTGAAATATTAACTTGTTTTAAAAGAAATAAAACAAGAAGTTCCTTTATAAACGAAGTTTATAAATAGTTCTTTTATAAACGAAGTTTATAAATGAAGTGAAAAGAATTATCATTGGATAAATCAGAAATAAAAATACAAGTGTGAAATTGAAAGGGAAATCTATTTTCCAAAGGTAGAAATATCGATTTCAAATGGAATTGAAATCGAGACTTATTTAAAGAATGAATAAAGAAAGTTTGAAAAGGAATTTGAATAAAGGAAGTTCAAACATAGAATTTAAATAAGAAAAAATTCAAAGGGGATTTGAATATAGAAAATTCAAAGGGGATTTAAATATAGAAAATTCAAAGGGGATTTCGATTTGAATATAGAAAATTCAAAGGGGATTTGAATATAGAAAATTCAAAGGGGATTTGAATATAGAAAATTCAAAGGGGATTTGAATATAGAAAATTCAAAAAGGATTTGAATATAGAAATTCAAATGAGATTTGAATAAAGAAGATATAAATAATGGGAAATTGAATATAGAATTCATATAGAGTAATAATAGAATTTGATATATAGATTTGAATAATAGAAGTGATATAAAATTTGAATAGAAATTGAATAGAATTAACTAAGTCGAAGAGGAATTAGTTAATCGAGTTTTGAATCTGAAGTTGAACTTTGAAAGGTGAATTGGATTTGTAAATGGATATTCGAAATCGAATATAGAATTTAATTTTGAAATTTGGATTAAAATTAGTTAATAAGCAAGTTAAAATATATTTGAACATGTCATGTTCAAATATAAAAGTGAAATAGACTAAAGAGTTAATTAACAAATTAATTAACGAATTGAGTAAAAAAGATCAGGTATAGTTAAAATAGATTGGGCAGGTATAAATATATATGGATAAGGTATAAAGGTATATAAATAGAATGCTCGACAGAAAAGGTATGTTTTTAATTCGTATATGAGATTTTATGCGCCGAATCAGCTAGCCGCTTGGCTTTTTCTTTTGGATTGGTGAGGGCCATGGGAGGCTATTTGAAATATCCCGATGCTCCTAGTACAAAGAAGGTTATGGCGAATTTTTCCGGGAATTTAAAGAGTTAGAATATTTTTAAGATAATTTGATAGTTAGAAATCAACGTATCGATATATATATATATATAGAAGTCGATAAGGAAACGAACTTAGAAATAGAATAGTAAAAATAAAAAAGGAAGACTAAGAATAAAATCTAGTAAGAATAGAAAGAGAAAGCGTATACGTGTTTAAAAGTGAATAAGTAGTTGTATGGTATTGATTATTCGAGTAAGTAGTCATATCTGTTTTGACGTTATAAATGTTATTCAGTCCAGGTCTGAGAGGTAGTTATACCCCAACTTGATTGATTTCATTATTAACAAATAAATAGTAAGATTTCAGGCTTGAAGATCAATGTTGAATAAGATTTAGTTGAATATAGTATATGGGTTGTCGTAACGATGTTTTACACAACATCCATTTTAACCCAAATAAGTGCAAGCTTGGAAATATAATAAAGAATATTTCCTTAGTATAGACATAAACGAGATCGGAAAAGAGATAAGTAATTGGAATATTTTCCAATTATAAATAACATATATTTTCTAAAGTTTAGAAAATAAAGAAGGCGATATTCGGAAATGTTTTCCAAATAACGAAAAAGGCCAATATGGTTATTGAAAATATTTGGTTAACAAATATTGATAAAGAAATAGAGAAGTGATTTAACTAATGGAATATTAACTAAGGGCTCAGTAACATGTTCAAAAGGAAAATTTGATTTTTTGAAAAGAGTAAATTGTTTAAAAACTCCCAGGAAAAGACTGTTTGAATTAAAAAACAAATTTAACAGAAATTTGTGAAAGCAAATTTGAATTAAAATAAAGTCAGTAAAGTGGTAACTGAAGTTGAATTGAAATCGAATAAGATTGGATTTGTGAAATTAGAATCCGAAATGGTATTGGATTGAGGAGTTAAGGAATTGAAAATCAAGAATTGAAGCTCGAGTTGAAATGATATTTGGCTCGGATAAAAGCGAATGGTTGTGTCGTGGATAAAAGCAGATGGGAATTTGATTGGGATGACCCTTGTATCCGCTGAATGGATAACAGGTGGAAAGGATATAATGATATGCCGACAAAAGGTACAAGTTTATATTTCTATTGGATATAAGATTTATAAGCCGAATTGGCAAGCCGCTTGCCTGTTTGATTTTCTTTTGAGTAGGAGAAGGCCCAGAGAGGCGAGTTGGAGTTTGACCGATTGACCAGTACAAAGGAGGTGCTGGCGAAATTTTTCGAAAAATTAAGGTGTTACAAAATTTTCAGGATTTTTTAAAATTTTCGTTGATAAGAATTAATTAGTAATTAAGTTGGTTAAGTTGAAACTGAAGTTGAAAAGTGAACAAATAAGTTCTAACCAGTCGATAGGGTCGTTCTCTACCTTAGCAATTTCGAGGACGAAATTATTTTAAGTGGGGAAGATTGTAATGACCCGCATTGGCAGAGGTATTATAATTAATTTATTTAATTATATAAATAGTGAATTAGAGAATTTAATGGTCGGTTAATTAAATAATGATGAATATTTAATTAAAATAATAAATTAAATAATATATTTAATTCTGAAATAATCAGAATTGGCTGAAATGACGATATGGTGTGAACCAGATCATATGTGATATTTAATTCAGCTTGGAATTGAATTTGAATAACGAATATATTCAATCGTCGACAGTTGAACGTATAGTTTATAATATAATTATAAACGAGCTCGAAATGGCGCTACAGTTCGTAATTTGGCGATTCGAACTTCAACTGAATGCACAGGATTCGTTTTAAGCCGGATTTCTGTGAAACAAGAAACGTGTGGAGCTGGTGGAGTATATCTTTCTAGTGGAAGAGAAAAATCGGGATTTCATCGTGTAGATTTTGAGATATGTCCAAATCAAATTTTAGAAAAGTCGCTGTGGAATTCCTTTATAATTTATAAAGGAATTATTTATATTTTAAAAAGGAATTTCAATATAAATCGAATATCGGGTTGACCCAGAAGTGAATATCGAGTTAGAAATTCACATTGGAATATTCTAGAGCTGTATGGTATTCCACTGTGAATATAGACGATAATATTTAATTTTTAATATTTAATTTAATTATATTTAAATATATTTATATATTTAAATGGGTCATCCAGAGCTTTAAAAATAGCCACTTTTGCAAACGAAGTCGGAATTCGACGAAACTAATTTTATTGGATCTGCAATATTATATTATTGTTAGATTCCAAGTTTGATGATTTTTAGAGTCACTGTGTGGCCGTATGGATTTTTAGAGTGAAAAACAGTCGATATTCTGATGGTTAAAAATACTCTGTGTGAGCATACGGAGTTGGAATTCGACGAAACCAGATTCATTGGGACCGAAATGTCAAACTGTAATTGCATGTTCAGTTTCGTGATTTTTAAGTATCGTGTGTGTTCGTAGAGATTTTTAGAGTGCAGGAACGAATATAAAAGGAATAAAACTAAAATATCCTAAGAGATGGGTGACCCTAAACGAGATACACACTCATCGTTTCAGCCACACAAAGTATTCCCGTCCCCCTTATAACCATTCTTTGGCCGCCAAATTCATTTACACAGCAAACCCAATTTTCTTTTTGCTATCTTCTAAAATTGCATACAAGAAAAAAAAGAGGAATTTGTAAAAAAAAATATAAATCATAACACAAATATATATGAGATCCTCAGCTATCCCTCTTCGCTGCGATGTATGCTTTGCGTGGTACGATTCATTTTCTGGGATGCTCGAAGAGACAGCGAGATGGTAGGGTTGCGGAAACGAGGACGTTGAAGCGTTGATTAGCACAACTGAGGTCGGATTTGGGTTTTTCAGTGAAAGCCGCGCCTCCCTTAAGAATTTGGTGGTATTCGATCAAAGTATGTGTCGATGGATTTCAGTGGTATTCCGTTGGTACTGTGCGACGGAAAATAGGTAGCGGGCTCGAGTGGCATTGTAACAACCCGAAAATCTGGGCCAGTTTAAAATTTTCATTTTTGAAATTTTAATGAATTTTGAATATTTAAAATAGATTATTTTAAATAATAACAACGGAAAATTTATTTTGAATGGAATTCAAGCGAATATATTTATATCGATTGTCGTTAGAATATAAATATTTATTTTAAATTATAAAAGGAATTGAAAATGGCGCGGTAGTTCGATAATTCGATTTCAAACTTCAAATGAACGTACAGGATTCAAAATAAACCAGAATTTAGCAAAACCAAAAATAATAGAATCTAATTGAGAATATCTTTCCAACGAGTCCGAAAAATCAAAATTTCATAGCGGGAATCAAAAGATATGGCCAAATGAAAATTTAGAATAGTCGCTATGGAATTCTGGCCCTTAAAAATAGCCATTTTGCAAACGACCTTGGATTTCGACGAAACCACTTTTTTTGGATCCATGATGTCAAGTTATTGCTAGATTCCAATTTTCATAATTTTTCGAATCAATATGTGAGCGTGGCAGAGGAAATCGCGTTTGACCAATTTCAGTTGATTTTAATCGACTGGAAAATGGCCATTTTTCAAACGGTCTCAGAATTTGATGAAACTAGTTTTGTTAGGACCGTATCGTCAATACGAGGCTAGAAATAATTTTTCTGGAATTTTTAGAGACTGGATGTGGCCCCGGTAAATTGAAATGCGCGTTCGAATTCAATATATAGAGTTATATGTTGATTTTGACGAAAACTGATCGAAACGATCGAATCAGCCTACGAAACATATCCCATTGTGTTCGGAATGGGGGTAATTAGCTGTGGACAACAGGCTGTGGGCTTGATTTCGAGTTCGAAAATAAAACTTGCTTTTTGGGTTAATTAAATATTAAATAAATAAAATATAAATATCCTTTTTCCTCTTTAACCCTTCCCCCTTGGCCTCTTTTCTCAGCCCCCGTTGACTAATTCAAATCGAACGAAAATAAAAAAAAGGAGAGGGAGAAGCCCGTCGCTCCTCCGACGAGTGGCGCCATGTAACGGCTGGAAATTTCCGACTCCTCGAGAGTCGGAAATCCCGAGACGTTAGTGAAAGAATTTAGAAGGTGAGAAAGAAAAGATAGAACTAATAGAATAGAAGAAGAAGAAGAACATCAAAATCATCAGAGTAACACGAATCTCACAGCGGAACGAATAACATATAATATATAACATAGCTTTGAAGTAAATAGTTATATATATACAATAGCACTTATCAGAGTACAACACTTACAACACAGTGGAAATAATTATAGCTATAAAATCTTGCCGCCTCCTGCTCCAAGCTCTCCAAGTATATCTGTAAATCCCGACTACTTGACTGCCCGTACAAATTTAGGCACCCAAGAGTTTAGGGAAAACAACAAAGTAAACTCCGGGTCAGTCATGGGACTGGTATGAGTAAAATAGTTTAAAACAGGTATAGGATATCTCATAAGACCACGCCGTGAATACGGAACGGGTTTTTCCCTTATGAGTATCTGAACAACTTTAACAAGCAATATCATTGTGATATTATAATAATGTCTAAGTACAAATAGGTATCAATCTAGCAGAAACGCTTGCATCTCACGTTCTACATACATAGTATAAAATCATAAACCGCAGGGCGCTTATCGGAGAATGGATTCCAACAGACAAGGTATGGGAGCACCTTCTGAATAGTGTACTCTAGAGGTGATACACTCAGGGTTCAACAAGAACGTCTTGCAACCCGGCCACACATGACCGCTCACTCATTTAGCTTGAGTGTCGCGAATATATTGCCACCACGGTTATAGGCCATCAAACGTCATCCGAAGATACAGAATCAAAAAGAAGTATAAATATGGATATTCCCTAGATCGGTGACAATACACCCTGCTTGGGGATGACCCAACTAGCCATGCTGCCTAGCCCAACTTTTGTTACTTCCTGGTGTGAGGCTAGAAGCTACGTCTATCTTCAGAACATCTGATCACCATTCACTTTGAATGCCACATCGTCATACCCGCCAAATCACAAATTGACTTATTCAAAAATAACACGGGTATACAGCTAAGAGAAACGAATTCCTCCGCCACCAAACGTGAATACGTTTGAACAGATCAACTTACGCGATCCATTGGATATACTCTGTCATACCTTCTTCCATATACGTTGTCCTGGGACTGGACAAACCGAAGGCACTATTCAGTATATCCATCTTAGTCACAGTTATCTAAGACTTATACAACAGCCCTTGCACTTTACTCCGTCTTCAATTTATCTTTGGCATATATTGCTCGCAACGCTTATGCCAATACAGAGTGGTTCTTTGGATAATAATAATCCAACCGGTTTCTCCATATTAACAACGTTAAAATGGTAAAAAATTTGATAGTATGTGATTCAACTATCAAATGAAAACATGTCGGTGTACAAACAACGATCTTATTTCCAAATGGAAATTCGATCGATCAATCATCATATGTTCATATTTCCTTATTTCATATATTTAGAAAATATATGTTATTAATCATTGGAAAACATTTCCATAGCTTATTTTCACATCACTATTATTTCGCAACTATCAGTCCCTAACTGTAACTAGTATGAGAACAATTCTCTAAGTATCAATACGGAAGGTCGAAAACAACATCAGATCGTCACTTAGAAAACCGTTCAACTTACCCTCTCCAGTCAGTTTCTGAATTTGCTTAAATCTATTTCTTAAATTCTTATCATGAAAACATTTCATTTTCTATGTTTAGAAAACCTATCTGACTATATTTGGAAAACATTTCCAAAACTCATTTACGGATTTCCAATGAACGTTGTATAAAACATCGTTACGCTTAATCCATTAATCGCTTATTACTTAACTATATTTCAAATCAACCTTTTCTATCGAACTACAACTATTCCTTTGTCAATTCTGAAGTCAACCAAGTTGGGGTATAATTACCTCTCAGACCTTAATTGAACAACGTCCTTTACTGTGAAATAGATGAAGCTCATCACTCACTTTTTACAATCATCTGTTTACGCAAATTCTCGGATTCAGGTTACGAATCCACTTCTTATATGACAGCGTTTGATTATAACTATAACGTTATAATTCCTACTTCTGCAATATCTAACCTAAATTATAACTTTATCTCCTAACTCGAATAATTTAACAGACATCTAATTTCTAAATCAATAACTAAATCTTGATTTAAACCCTGGAAAGTAAATAGTACGTTCCAGAATTCGCTATAATCGAATTCGACGTATAACTCTCTTTCGAGTAATCTCTATTTGATTTACTCTTCTTCGAATAACTCATATTCGAAATCTCTCTCTTTCGAATAAACAATATTCGATCTCTTTCTTTCGAAAAAGCTATATTCGAAAATCTCCTTTCGATTTACTAATCGATAACTCCTTTCGATCAAACTAAAATCGATAACTCCTTTAACTCTATTCGAATAACTAATTTGAATAACTTACCTTCGAATAACCAATTTTCGATTTACTCTAACTCGATTAACTTAATTCTAATCGATTTACCCCATTTCGATTCAACAAAATTCAAATCGATTAACTTAACTCAAATTGATTAACTCCTTTCGAATAACTAAATTCGATTTAACTCTTCTCGAATAACTAAATTCGATTATCTCAAATTGAATAACTAATATTCGATTTACTCTTACGTGTTTAACTCTATTCGAATAAGAAATTCGAATCACTCTAATGCGTTTAACTCTATTCAAATATCTAATTCGAATAACTCATTTCGAATAACTAAATTCGATTAATTCTTTTAACTTTACTCGAATAACTATATTCGATTAACACCTTCTTTCGAATAACTATATTCGGTTAACTCTTCGACTAACTCCTTTGGATTAACTAACTTCGAATAACTCCTTTGGATTACTAACTTCGAATAACTCCTTTGGATTACTAACTTCGAATAACTCCTTTGGATTAACTAACTTCGAATAACTCCTTTGGATTACTAACTTCGAATAACTCCTTTGGATTACTAACTTCGAATAACTCCTTTGGATTACTAACTTCGAATAACTCCTTTGGATTATTAACTTCGAATAACTCCTTTGGATTAACTAACTTCGAATAACTCCTTTGGATTACTAACTTCGAATAACTCCTTTGGATTAACTAACTTCGAATAACTCCTTTGGATTATTAACTTCGAATAACTCCTTTGGATTAACTAACTTCGAATAACTCCTTTGGATTAACTAACTTCGAATAACCAATATTCGATAACTACTCTTCGAATAAATAATATTCGGTAACTCTTCTCAAATGAATAATATTTGATTTCTCCACTCGAATAAACTATATTCGATAACTCTTCTCAAATGAATAACATTTGATTTCTCCACTCGAATAAACTATATTTGATTACTCTTCTCTCGAATACCCTATATTCGATAACTCTACTTCGGATATGTGATATTCGACAACTCTACTCGATTAACTCTACTTGGATAACTCTAACTGATCCACTCTGACTGGTCAACTTTAACTGGTCAACTCTAACTGGTCAACTCTAACTGATCAACTCTAACTGATCACCCTAACTGGTCAACTCTAACTGGTCAACTCTAACTGATCAACTCAAACAGGTTAACTCAAATGGTTAATTCTAACTGGTTAACTCAAATGGGTTACCCTAACTTGATTTACTTGTCTCGATTTACTGAACTAATCCACTTAGTTTAACTTAGTTAATTCACGTTGATTAACTCTAGCCGGTTCACTTAGTTTAACTCAACTAATTTACTTCGATTAACCACTTAGTTAACTTAACTAATTCACATCGATTAATCCTTTAGTTTAACTTAACTAATTCACATCGATTAATCCTTTAGTTTAACTTAACTAATTCACATTGATTCACGGCTTAGTTTAACTTAACTAATTTACTTTGGTTAACCACTTAGTTTAACTTAACTAATTCACTTTGATTAACCACTTAGTTTTACTTAACTAATTCACTTCGTTTAACTCAACCAATTCAGTTGGTTAACTCGACCAATTCACTTGGTTAACTCCTATTTATTTAACAAATAAATATCTTCTTTAGTTTAATTCTATTTATTTAATCTCTAAATAAATACCCTTTATAATATTCTATTTATTTAATCTCTAAATAAATATCCTTTATATTTGTTCTAACGAATATAATTCCTTTATATTTTGACTAACAAATATATCCTCTTATATTCGATTAACATATATATTCCCTTATATTGATTTACAAATAAAACTCTTTTATATTTGTTTTACCAACTATATTCCTTAATATTCAAAAATCCTTTTTCTTATATATATATATATATATATATATATATATATATAAAATCCCTTGATTTTATATAAATAAACTATTTTCCAAATATACTTTGAAAACCCCTCTCCTACAGTCTGGTATTTCTCATGGTCTTCAACACACCATATAACAACGATAAATATCGTCCCACCGCACATAGTCATACAGATTATATACTTCACATTATATATCACACTATAAAAATCACAGTAAAATACTGTTGAGGAATCCTGTTGGATTCCTCCAACCTGTTTCCCTGCACCACAGATGTTAGACAATACAACAACATCGATTTCACTTCATTGTGAAATATTCTGATAGCAGAATCAACATATGACTATTTAACGGTTTATATGTATACGTAAATATATATATAAAATCTCTACTAACTAACTAGCAGTTCAATCAAACAGTCAACACACGGTCAAACAGTCAAACAGATAATATTTTAACAGTTCTAAGAATACAACGTGAAAATAAAAATGTTTAGAGTAAGTGAGATTTACTCACCTTGTCGGTTTATCGTTAAATAACGGTAAACTGTCGTTGATTGATTCAGACGTTAAATTCCACCATAAAGGTAAATGATCTTCAGATAGTTCCAGCTAGCTTCACCGCGTAGCTTTCGTTTCCACGATTTCAATTTGATCAATCGTTCGTAAACATAAATCATTGATCGGTCCTTCTCCCTTCAACCTGCTATAACGGTCCGCTCTTCTTCCTATCGTTCCAATCAAAAGAAAAAGGCTTACTCAACAAATACGGTCTTCTTCTCTTATTATTATTTTCTATTTAATACTTGGGCCCTGCGTTTTTAAAATAAGCCCATCACTTTCACGGTTTAACCCACCCGATACTCAATCCTCCCTTCTTCTCAAATGTGAAAACCCGCTTCCAGCTCTCACGTTCCTTCCAGGGATTCAAAACAAGACTGCCATGTTCACTTCCAACTTCCAGTATACACACCATCTATACATGAAGGCCCCATTTCCCTTTCACACACCATTCGTTGCTCAAACCCTAAACCAACGCAGCATACTTTGTTTCCTTCCTTTGTCTACACCCTCCGCCCCTCTGTAAAACTGCTCACGTCCCATTTGTTTTTTTTTTTTTAATCTTCATCTGCTTCTTTCCAGTTTCGGATACAGGAGACCCTCGCCATTCCTTAAACCCACTGATTCCCAGACCCGACTTCCCCAAAAGCCACAACATCTCTTGTTCATGTCCTCTTCACGAAATGGAAAAATCCCACGGTTCCCTTGTCTACTCCTCCACCGAACCCAAAGTAGCGTCCAACTCAACTAAATCTTCCCAGCGTACAATATATGGGTATATAAATCTAGGTGTATTTGCTTTGTTTGAGGATTATCAGACTTTCGGTTATAAATTATTGATGGAGTTTTTCGGTTTCTGTTAAACGAAAATGGCGGCTGAGAGTTTTGTGCTGAAGGGAGAAAATGATTAAGGTCATACGGGAATTGATGTGTATTTATAGGCTACCAGCGTTTTAGATATTTGTTAGGGGTCTTATACAGGAGATGGATATTTTGTTGTTTCCTTTTATCACCGCACATGTATTAGTTTGTTGTTTCTTTTTATCACCGCACATGTATTAGTTTGTTGTTACTCTTATCACCACAACATATATTATTTTGTTGGTTCCTTTACAACCGCACATATATTATTATCATATCCTTTAACGTTAATATTTCATGCAGAAATAATTTCCACGACTAGTCAAGGGCTTCGAGATTGAACCCTATTGTTAATTTCTTCTATTGGCAGTGGTACGCAGTTATTTTCCCAGGCAGATGGGCGCAAGTTTAACCATGAAGGAAATCGCCTTTTGTTGTTAAGTTAACAAAAATAGAATTTCCTTCCTTTACAAACTGTTGTCGACAGAAGTAAACATACCGTTGTGATGGACACTGTGTCAGGATCCCAAAAATATAATAATACCGGTAGGTGAACTCATATTGTGAAACCCCGAAATGTCGATACAGGGTGCCCAATACTTCAAATAAAAAGCTGCTTATTTAATTAAATAAAAATTACAATAAAATTCTAAAAATTAAATTATCGCTACGTCTCAAAAGAACCTTGTCTAACTTCAAACCCGATATTCAAATATATTGAAAACTCTTTTATAACGTAAATAAAGTGTCGCAAATTATAAAGGAATTCTACAGCGACTTTTCTGAAATTTGATTTGGTCATAACTCAGAATCTACACGATGAAATCTCGATTTTTCTCTTCCATATGAAAAATATACTCCACCAGCTCCACACGTTTCTTGTTTCACAGAAATCCGATTTAAAACGAATCTTGTATATTCAGTTGAAGTTCAAATCGCAAATTTACGAACTGCAGCGCTATTTCGAGCTCGATTATAATTATATTATAAACTATACGTTCAACTGTCGACGATTGAATATATTCGTTGTTCAAACTCAATTCCAAGCTGAATTAAATATCACAGATGATCCGGTTCATACCATATCGCCATTTCAGCCAATTCTGATTATTTCAGAATTAAATAAAATCTTAAATTTATTATTTTAAATTAAATATTCACCATTTAAAAGTTCGAAAGTTGTGCTTTACGTTATCGATATCGCCAAATCGATATATAAATAATTAAATAAATTAATTATTTGACAGCTAACAAAACGCGCCATTACAGACTTCCCCCCTTAAAATAATTTCGTCCTCGAAATTGCTAAGCTAGGAAAATGCTACCAACTTTACTAACTAGATTTAAAAATCCTTTTTACCTCTAAATTTCAGTTTCGACTGGACCCATTTAATTTTAATTAATTTATTAATTCGTTTCCGACCAACTAAAATTTTCAAAAATTCTGAAAATTTTCCTACACCTTAAATTTTTGAAAAATTTCGCCATAACCTCCTTTGTATGGCTCAATACGTCAAACCACAACTCGCCTCTCTAGGCCTCCTCCCATCCAAAAGGAAATCAAAATAGCCAAGCGGCTTGCCAATTCGGCTTATAAATCTCGTATCCATATATAATATAAACTGGTACCTTTTTGTCGGGCATATCAACTCTATCCCTTGCATCTGCTACCACTTCAACATATACCAATGTTATCCATTCCAATTGATCTCCAATCAGTTCATATCCTCAAATCCAAATCGAATTTCATTCGAACTCTATTATCAAATTCCAAATTATTGACTTATCAATTTGGTTCCATTCTAGATTATCTCTAATCCAATTCAATTTTATTTAACTCGGTTCAAGTTAAATTTCAATTTATTTTTACCATCTCATTTTATTTAACTTCATTAGTTAAATTTTAATTCCAGAACTTAAGTTCCTGGGTTTCTGTCAAATCAATTTGAAATCATAATGCCAATTCAAAACCTTTGAATTTCTAAACAACTTGTTTTCTCAAAACAATTCAAAAACAAAACCTTTGGTAGTAATCCGTCACTTAGAACTCGAAAATGAACACTGATGATGTCTAGATTCATCATCAGAATCTATTTTCCAGCTATCGAAGTGAGTACAATACTATATCATTTTCAATTTGAAAAATATTTTCAAAATCTCCCAGGAATTTAAAATTTCCTTATTTTAATTCCAAATCTGATTTAAATTCATATTTAATTCAAACTATTTCATATATTACATTCATATGAATTCTGATTGGTCATTTATAACCATTTTACACTTTTATAATCTTATTCGATTATAATAACAACCAACACAATCAATATACTATAATAATTTCAAGATATATATATTTCTTCTATAAACAAATATATTTTGGGAAAAATTATTTCATTTACCCTCTTTCAAAAACATACCATGACGGTTCATCGTATTCGAGTGTTTAGTAACCCTTATCGATACAGTGGATCAACTGATCGACCAGAATTCATAAGCCACTCAACCAATGAGTCTCCACAATATAAAACCATTTTATATTGAATAACATATACGCACTCATATATATACACTCAAACTCAATCTAGGATATTACTAATCCCATCTCTATCGAGTTATGCCACAGAGCCACGGTAATCACTTAACTTAAGCTCTGATACCAACTGTAACGGCTGGAAATTTCCGACTCCTCGAGAGTCGGAAATCCCGAGACGTTAGTGAAAGAATTTAGAAGGTGAGAAAGAAAAGATAGAACTAATAGAATAGAAGAAGAAGAAGAACATCAAAATCATCAGAGTAACACGAATCTCACAGTGGAACGAATAACATATAATATATAACATAGCTTTGAAGTAAACAGTTATATATATACAATAGCACTTATCAGAGTACAACACTTACAACACAGCGGAAATAACTATAGCTATAAAATCTTGCCGCCTCCTGCTCCAAGCTCTCCAAGTATATCTGTAAATCCCGACTACTTGACTGCCCGTACAAATTTAGGCACCCAAGAGTTTAGGGAAAACAACAAAGTAAACTCCGGGTCAGTCATGGGACTGGTATGAGTAAAATAGTTTAAAACAGGTATAGGATATCTCATAAGACCACGCCGTGAATACGGAACGGGTTTTTCCCTTATGAGTATCTGAACAACTTTAACAAGCAATATCATTGTGATATTATAATAATGTCTAAGTACAAATAGGTATCAATCTAGCAGAAACGCTTGCATCTCACGTTCTACATACATAGTATAAAATCATAAACCGCAGGGCGCTTATCAGAGAATGGATTCCAACAGACAAGGTATGGGAGCACCTTCTGAATAGTGTACTCTAGAGGTGATACACTCAGGGTTCAACAAGAACGTCTTGCAACCCGGCCACACATGACCGCTCACTCATTTAGCTTGAGTGTCGCGAATATATTGCCACCACGGTTATAGGCCATCAAACGTCATCCGAAGATACAGAATCAAAAAGAAGTATAAATATGGATATTCCCTAGATCGGTGACAATACACCCTGCTTGGGGATGACCCAACTAGCCATGCTGCCTAGCCCAACTTTTGTTACTTCCTGGTGTGAGGCTAGAAGCTACGTCTATCTTCAGAACATCTGATCACCATTCACTTTGAATGCCACATCGTCATACCCGCCAAATCACAAATTGACTTATTCAAAAATAACACAGGTATACAGCTAAGAGAAACGAATTCCTCCGCCACCAAACGTGAATACGTTTGAACAGATCAACTTACCCGATCCATTGGATATACTCTGTCAGACCTTCTTCCATATACGTTGTCCTGGGAGTGGACAAACCGAAGGCACTATTCAGTATATCCATCTTAGTCACTGTTTTCTAAGACTTATACAACAGCCCTTGCACTTTACTCCGTCTTCAATTTATCTTTGGCATATATTGCTCGCAACGCTTATGCCAATACAGAGTGGTTCTTTGGATAATAATAATCCAACCGGTCTCTCCATATTAACAACGTTAAAATGGTAAAAACTTTGATAGTTGTGATTCAACTATCAAATGAAAACATGTCGGTGTACAAACAACGATCTTATTTCCAAATGGAAATTCGATCGATCAATCATCATATGTTCATATTTCCTTATTTCATATATTTAGAAAATATATGTTATTAATCATTGGAAAACATTTCCATAGCTTATTTTCACATCACTATTATTTCGCAACTATCAGTCCCTAACTGTAACTAGTATGAGAACAATTCTCTATGTATCAATACGGAAGGTCGAAACCAACATCAGATCGTCACTTAGAAAACCGTTCAACTTACCCTCTCCAGTCAGTTTCTGAATTTGCTTAACTCTATTTCTTAAATTCTTATCATGAAAACATTTCATTTTCTATGTTTAGAAAACCTATCTGACTATATTTGGAAAACGTTTCCAAAACTCATTTACGGATTTCCAATGAACGTTGTATAAAACATCGTTACGCTTAATCCATTAATCGCTTATTACTTAACTATATTTCAAATCAACCTTTTCAATCGAACCACAACTATTCCTTTGTCAATTCTGAAGTCAATCAAGTTGGGGTATAATTACCTCTCAGACCTTAATTGAACAACGTCCTTTACTGTGAAATAGATGAAGCTCATCACTCACTTTTTACAATCATCTGTTTACGCAAATTCTCGGATTCAGGTTACGAATCCACTTCTTATATGACAGCGTTTGATTATAACTATAACGTTATAATTCCTACTTCTGCAATATCTAACCTAAATTATAACTTTATCTCCTAACTCGAATAATTTAACAGACACCTAATTTCTAAATCAATAACTAAATCTTGATTTAAACCCTAGAAAGTAAATAGTACTTTCCCGAATTCGCTATAATCGAATTCGACGTATAACTCTCTTTCGAGTAATCTCTATTTGATTTACTCTTCTTCGAATAACTCATATTCGAAATCTCTCTCTTTCGAATAAACAATATTCGATCTCTTTCTTTCGAAAAAGCTATATTCGAAAATCTCCTTTCGATTTACTAATCGATAACTCCTTTCGATCAAACTAAAATCGATAACTCCTTTAACTCTATTCGAATAACTAATTTGAATAACTTACCTTCGAATAACCAATATTCGATTTACTCTAACTCGATTAACTTAATTCTAATCGATTTACCCCATTTCGATTCAACTTAATTCAAATTGATTAACTTAACTCAAATTGATTAACTCCTTTCGAATAACTAAATTCGATTTAACTCTTCTCGAATAACTAAATTCGATTATCTCAAATTGAATAACTAATATTCGATTTACTCTTACGTGTTTAACTCTATTCGAATAAGAAATTCGAATCACTCTAATGTGTTTAACTCTATTCAAATATCTAATTCGAATAACTCATTTCGAATAACTAAATTCGATTAATTCTTTTAACTTTACTCGAATAACTATATTCGATTAAGACCTTCTTTCGAATAACTATATTCGGTTAACTCTTCGACTAACTCCTTTGGATTAACTAACTTCGAATAACTCCTTTGGATTACTAACTTCGAATAACTCCTTTGGATTAACTAACTTCGAATAACTCCTTTGGATTACTAACTTCGAATAACTCCTTTGGATTACTAACTTCGAATAACTCCTTTGGATTATTAACTTCGAATAACTCCTTTGGATTAACTAACTTCGAATAACTCCTTTGGATTACTAACTTCGAATAACTCCTTTGGATTAACTAACTTCGAATAACTCCTTTGGATTATTAACTTCGAATAACTCCTTTGGATTAACTAACTTCGAATAACTCCTTTGGATTAACTAACTTCGAATAACCAATATTCGATAACTACTCTTCAAATAAATAATATTCGGTAACTCTTCTCAAATGAATAATATTTGATTTCTCCACTCGAATAAACTATATTCGATAACTCTTCTCAAATGAATAACATTTAATTTCTCCACTCGAATAAACTATATTCGATTACTCTTCTCTCGAATACCCTATATTCGATAACTCTACTTCGGATATGTGATATTCGGCAACTCTACTCGATTAACTCTACTTGGATAACTCTAACTGATCCACTCTGACTGGTCAACTTTAACTGGTCAACTCTAACTGGTCAACTCTAACTGATCAACTCTAACTGGTCACCCTAACTGGTCAACTCTAACTGGTCAACTCTAACTGATCAACTCAAACTGGTTAACTCAAATGGTTAATTCTAACTGGTTAACTCAAATGGTTTACCCTAACTTGATTTACTTGTCTCGATTTACTGAACTAATCCACTTAGTTTAACTTAGTTAATTCACGTTGATTAACTCTAGCCGGTTCACTTAGTTTAACTCAATTAATTTACTTCGATTAACCACTTAGTTAACTTAACTAATTCACATCGATTAATCCTTTAGTTTAACTTAACTAATTCACATCGATTAATCCTTTAGTTTAACTTAACTAATTCACATTGATTCACGGCTTAGTTTAACTTAACTAATTTACTTTGGTTAACCACTTAGTTTAACTTAACTAATTCACTTTGATTAACCACTTAGTTTAACTTAACTAATTCACTTCGTTTAACTCAACCAATTCACTTGGTTAGCTCGACCAATTCACTTGGTTAACTCCTATTTATTTAACAAATAAATATCTTCTTTAGTTTAATTCTATTTATTTAATCTCTAAATAAATACCCTTTATAATATTCTATTTATTTAATCTCTAAATAAATATCCTTTATATTTGTTCTAACGAATATAATTCCTTTATATTTTGACTAACAAATATATCCTCTTATATTCGATTAACATATATATTCCCTTATATTGATTTACAAATAAAACTCTTTTATATTTGTTTTACCAACTATATTCCTTAATATTCAAAAATCCTTTTTCTTATATATATATATATATATATATATATATATATATATAATCCCTTGATTTTATATAAATAAACTATTTTCCAAATATACTTTGAAAACCCCTCTCCTACAGTCTGGTATTTCTCATGGTCTTCAACACACCATATAACAACGATAAATATCGTCCCACCGCACATAGTCATACAGGTTATATACTTCACATTATATATCACACTATAAAAATCACAGTAAAATACTGTTGAGGAATCCTGTTGGATTCCTCCAACCTGTTTCCCTGCACCACAGATGTTAGACAATAAAACAACATCGATTTCACTTCATTGTGAAATATTCTGATAGCAGAATCAACATATGACTATTTAACAGTTTATATGTTTACGTAAATATATATATAAAATCTCTACTAACTGACTAGCAGTTCAATCAAACAGTCAACACACGGTCAAACAGTCAAACAGATAATATTTTAACAGTTCTAAGAATACAACGTGAAAATAAAACTGTTTAGAGTTTGTGAGATTTACTCACCTTGTCGGTTTATCGTTAAATAACGGTAAACTGCCGTTGATTGATTCAGACGTTAAATTCCACCATAAAGGTAAATGATCTTCAGATAGTTCCAGCTAGCTTCACCGCGTAGCTTTCGTTTCCACGATTTCAATTTGATCAATCGTTCGTAAACATAAATCATTGATCGGTCCTTCTCCCTTGAACCTGCTATAACGGTCCGCTCTTCTTCCTATCGTTCCAATCAAAAGAAAAAGGCTTACTCTACAAATACGGTCTTCTTCTCTTATTATTATTTTCTATTTAATACTTGGGCCCTGCGTTTTTAAAATAAGCCCATCACTTTCACGGTTTAACCCACCCGATACTCAATCCTCCCTTCTTCTCAAATGTGAAAACCCGCTTCCAGCTCTCACGTTCCTTCCAGGGATTCAAAACAAGACTGCCATGTCCACTTCCAACTTCTAGTATACACACCATCTATACATGAAGGCCCCATTTCCCTTTCACACACCATTCGTTGCTCAAACCCTAAACCAACGCAGCATACTTTGTTTCCTTCCTTTGTCTACACCCTCCGCCCCTCTGTAAAACTGCTCACGTCCCATTTTTTTTTTTTTTTTAATCTTCATCTGCTTCTTTCCAGTTTCGGATATAGGAGACCCCCGCCATTCCTTAAACCCACTGATTCCCAGACCCGACTTCCCCAAAAGCCACAACATCTCTTGTTCATGTCCTCTTCACGAAATGGAAAAATCCCACGGTTCCCTTGTCTACTCTTCCACCGAACCCAAAGTAGCGTCCAACTCAACTGAATCTTCCCAGCGTACAATATATGGGTATATAAATCTAGGTGTATTTGCTTTGTTTGAGGATTATCAGACTTCCGGTTATAAATTATTGATGGAGTTTTTCGGTTTCTGTTAAACGAAAATGGCGGCTGAGAGTTTTGTGCTGAAGGGAGAAAATGATTTAGGTCATACGGGAATTGATGTGTATTTATAGGCTACCAGCGTTTTAGATATTTGTTAGGGGTCTTATACAGGAGATGGATATTTTGTTGTTTCCTTTTATCACCGCACATGTATTAGTTTGTTGTTTCTTTTTATCACCGCACATGTATTAGTTTGTTGTTACTCTTATCACCACAACATTTATTATTTTGTTGGTTCCTTTACAACCGCACATATATTATTATCATATCCTTTAACGTTAATATTTCATGCAGAAATAATTTCCACGACTAGTCAAGGGCTTCGAGATTGAACCCTATTGTTAATTTCTTCTATTGGCAGTGGTACGCAGTTATTTTCCCAGGCAGATGGGCGCAAGTTTAACCATGAAGGAAATCGCCTTTTGTTGTTAAGTTAACAAAAATAGAATTTCCTTCCTTTACAAACTGTTGTCGACAGAAGTAAACATACCGTTGTGATGGACACTGTGTTAGGATCCCAAAAATATAATAATACCGGTAGGTGAACTCATATTGTGAAACCCCGAAATGTCGATACAGGGTGCCCAATACTTCAAATAAAAAGCTGCTTATTTAATTAAATAAAAATTACAATAAAATTCTAAAAACTAAATTATCGCTACGTCTCAAAAGAACCTTGTCTAAATTCAAACCCGATATTCAAATATATTGAAAACTCTTTTATAACGTAAATAAAGCGTCGCAAATTATAAAGGAATTCTACAGCGACTTTTCTGAAATTTGATTTGGTCATAACTCAAAATCTACACGATGAAATCTCGATTTTTCTCTTCCATATGAAAAATATACTCCACCAGCTCCACACGTTTCTTGTTTCACAGAAATCCGATCTAAAACGAATCTTGTATATTCAGTTGAAGTTCAAATCGCCAATTTACGAACTACAGCGCCATTTCGAGCTCGATTATAATTATATTATAAACTATACGTTCAACTGTCGACGATTGAATATATTCGTTGTTCAAACTCAATTCCAAGCTGAATTAAATATCACAGATGATCCGGTTCATACCATATCACCATTTCAGCCAATTCTGATTATTTCAGAATTAAATAAAATCTTAAATTTATTATTTTAAATTAAATATTCACCATTTAAAAGTTCGAACGTTGTGCTTTACGTTATCGATATCGCCAAATCGATATATAAATAATTAAATAAATTAATTATTTGACAGCTAACAAAACGCGCCATTACACGCCACCGCGCCCTCCGACGAGCGCGGCCCCCTCGCGCCGCCTCTGGCGCGACCTGACCCCCCCTTCCTTGCTCTCCGCGACTTCTCCCTCCTCGTTCCAACGCCCTAGCCTGGACCCCCTTCTTCCCCTCAGCTTTTCCCCCCCTCCGGTGTTGCGCCATCACACCCTCCGCCTCTGATTGACCCCTCTGGCCGACGAGGAAGCCCCCCCTGCTGCGATTCTCTCTCCTCCTCTGATAACCGCTTCAGCACCACCGTGGGTCTCCTTTCCCCCCTGCTGCAAAGAAGAAAACGAAAGAAAGGTAGATTTAAAACTTAATTAAAATAGTTAATTATTTAATTTAGTTTTAAAATGAAAAAACATACATTGTTGTAGATAGAAGAATATAGAATTGTTTTAAAAATAAAATTTTCTTTGTTTGTCAGAATAAAATGAATGTCTTTGTTTAAAGATATGAAAATGCCTTTGTTTAAAAATATGATTTTCAACCTAAAGATTATATTTTTAATTATAAAAAGATTTTATTTTTACATATAAAAAGATGGTATTTTAAATTATAAAGATTAGTTTTTATATAGTAGAGAGTATAGATTTTTAGTTAAACAAAGTCAAGAGGTTTATCTAAATAAAAATATGATTTTATTCATTATAGAATATTCGATTTTTAGTTATAAGTAGATATGATATTTTATCATGTAAAGAGAACTTTATTTTTATCGTGAAATAAAAAAGATAAAGATTCGATTTTTAAATGAAGTATAAAGGTTAAAAATATAATTTTTATATTATAGAAAGGTAAAAATTCGATTTTTATAAGATAGAGAATATAAAAATATAATTTTTATTTATGTAGCGAAATAAAAATCTGATTTTTATTATATATATAGTGAAATAAAAGTGTGATTTTTATTTATATATGAACAGCATGAAAAGAAGTGAGATGGAACGGATTGAATATCAAAAAGGAATTCAGACGGTTCAGAGATTCAGAAATGAAATGGAGGAGTGGAACCCTCTGTGAGAATTTCTCACTCTTTAATTTAATTTTCTAGTTATATAAATATATACTAGGATGCAGACGGTGTTTAGTAGCACCCGACACCCGTCGTCCACAGACCATGAACGGCTTGTATATGAAATAAAATATTTTATAGTGGAAAATATTTTATAGTTAAAAATAGAATTTTTAACGTGTATATGAAATGTAATAAAAATAAACAGATCGGACGATTTGTTTATATACACACATTGACTGATATTGATTGGGACAATAAATTTTACACATCGCCCAACTGCACAAATAAAATCGGTGTTTGATTGTTTGAAACCCCACATGGGTATTGGGATGATATATGACATACACTAATCCCAATAAATAGTTGTATGTCGATCGATTGATTGACAGACTGTTATGAGCGTTAAATATTTATATTTGATGCTTATACAGTGTAGAATGCAATTTGGATGATGGTTGATTATTCATCGTTGTTATTGTATACATGTGGTGTAGAAAATCCATATAATTAACATTATATGGTAATTGATTGGGCTTCATTCCAGTTTTGAATAGAGATATTTGAAAAAGAAATATTTGAATAGAAATATTTGAAAAAGAAACATTTGAATAGAAATATTTGAAAACGAAATGTTTGAAATAGAATATTTGAAAATAGAAATATATGAAGCCGTGTTGATTCGATTTACGCCATTTTGATGTGAATGATATTTATATCGATTTTATTCATTTTTCAACGAATATTGAAATAGATTTGAAATTCGAATTAAATTAAATAGATTTGAAATTCGAATTAAATCGAATAGATTTGAAATTCGAATTATATTGAAATGAATTGAAATTCGAATTACATTTAAAGTGAATTGAAATTCGAATTAAATTGAAATTGAATTGAAATCGATTTGAAATGAATTTAAAATGATTTATAAAGCACGTTTTGAATTGAAATCGACGAAGTATATATTATATATATTATATATATAATATAATGGCCTGAATAGAACGCGCCGCGCAGCGGCAGTTCGCAAATTTCGACCATTGACTTCGAACGGATATTACGGGAGATCCGACCGTCGGATTCTCCTAAAACAGGAACCGTTGGGTTCATATCGAAAAGAGCTTTCTAACGAATATTAGAAATTAGAAATCTAATGGTTGGATTTGGAATTATGTCCAAATCAAATTTGGAAAAGGTCGCTGTAAGTGCAGTTCGATGGCCATTGATGGAAATCGACTGTACGGGCCTTGATAAAATTATTAAAAATATCGATAATTTGTGTAAAATCATATGAAATGGTTTGTGAAGGTTTGGGATGAAAAACTCCATATTTGAAAAGATAAAAATAGATTTTTATCGAGATGAACTAGTTTTGAAGTAGAATTATAATTCTATTTATTTTTAAATAAATAAATTGGATTTGAAATGGTATTGAAAATAACCAGGATTTCCAATAATTATATTGCAATGGATTTGAATCGAAATTGTCTTCGGAATATTTCGATGTTGGATTTCGTGATGATACAGATATTGTTATGGGAATTTGAAAGATATATATATATATATATCGTTATTTCCAATACGATATTTGTTGGTCGTAGAATTTGATATTGATTATAAGCTGATATATTTTCTATTCAGGGCCTTGTATTTGATGTCAAATGTGATTTGGGTTTGTTGTGAATGGTGTCATTATTAACACTGTTCTTGAACCCAGTTGAGAAAAGATTAAATATTTTTATTTAGATTTAATGAAGTGTACCAATTAAATGATATTTAATTGGAATCGATTTGGTATTGATTTTTGGGTTTATCATGAACAGTGTTTTAAATAACACTTGTTCTTTAACCCGATAATTTATGGAATGTGATTTTGGGTTGTCGTGGACGGTATCTTCAATAATACTGTTCTTAGACCTAAAGGAGTTAAGAAAATCAGAAACTAACTGGAGATTAGTTAAGTTGAATGGTTTCAGAGGTATTGATCTGATGTTGGTTTCGGCCTTCGGGTTTAATACTTAGGGAATTGCTCACTTGCTAATTTACGGTTAGGGATTGATTGAAATGTGATGTGATTTTGGTGTTTATCGTGAACAATGTTTTTAAATGACACTGATTCTTTAACCCCGTTAAAGATTAAAACTAAGTGGAGTTTTAATGAATCTTTAATTAGATTGAAATGATCGAGAATGGAGTAGCACCAGTTTTGCTCCAGGCGATAGTTAAATCTCTAATTAGATTTGAATGTGAAATGGTAATTGAATTTACCGATAACACCGTGGTGTTAGATATGAAGTATTACCAGTTTTACTTCATGGGATGAATATGTTGGGAATGGGAAATTAAAATAAGTGATTACTTCAGTAAGGTTCGTTAATCCTGACTAGTTTGAATTGATATTCAAAAGTAGATTTAAGAATAAATTTAAAGGATTTATCTTTGATAAAATTAATGGGAACCTTTCCCTAAGAAAGTGAAATTTAGAAACTAACTGTCGGTTAGCTAAGCAGGATGGTTCTCTGGGTATTGATCTGATGTTGGTTTCGGCCTTCGGGGTTAGTATTTGGGGAATTATTCTCTTGATTAATTCACGGTTAGTGACAGATGAATTGTAATGAGGCGTATGTTGTGTTTGTGTAACACTTATTTAAAGTATACGCGAGTTATTTGGGAAGACCGGGTTTATCCCATTCTGAATAACTGATACGACGATAAGTCGAAGATGAAAACGGTGGTCGAAGACCGGAAGTCTTCACGTCGTTTGGGTGATTACTGATGATCTTGATTGGGTTGTACACCCAAGAAGATGGAAACAGTTGGTGATCGTCCAGACGTACTTGGAGATCGATGGATATGCGGGGTACTAGGTGCCTCCGGTTTCGTTCATACCCAGAACGAACTTGTAAATGGACCGTGTGTCTGACATTGGATTTTAGTCTGTGTGATTGATTTCTATTAAATATATATCTGTTTGGCGGCGGAGAATTTATTCTCTTGCTTAACGCCCTTCTCTGAGACGTACGAGCTCAGGGATTATATACTGATGGATATCAAACGCATAGAGTGAATTGCCAGTGTGGCATGCCTAAGTGGCGAATGATCAAGGCTTCTGTTGAAAAGCAAAGACTTATGGGGGATGATCAAAGCACGGCCTTTGTGGCATAGCTTTGTGTAACATTGATTTGCAAGCCTCACACCCTGGTATGAATCAAAAACGGGAGAAGGACCTCAGGGAGGGCATGCGTTTCTTTCTAGTTAGAAGTGGCGTCAGTGGTTTTACACGCCCTGACGAGTTTGACTTATGTGGTTGTTGCTGTTGCGAGGCGCCTCGGTTTGATCGGACGATCCGGGTCCGATGGATTCATTTAGTTGGCTCACCTACGCCCCATAGGGCGGGGAAACGCATATTCAGGCATTTTAATCCACATCGGTGGATAGACCCTGACGATCCAAGGGCCCACCTGAGTCTGGGTCCTGAGGGGCGGACTAAAGCGTCTCGAATCGGTTGGTGACTATCTTTTGCCTCGGTTCATAGATGGAAATCCAATTTCCAAATACGTGACATTTGCGGTTTTATTTGTAGAGCCTAGTATGGCGGCATAGTGGGATGGGGTGCTTATGCCATCTATGATTGATACTTATGATTTGAAGTTGTTTTATACACTATGCACTTATAATAGTATCAAATGATTTGTTTTAAACGTATCAAGCATTCTTGGCTATTATAAGGTAAAAACCCTATCCTCCGGCTTGCGTTGCATTGTGTGATGGGAACTGGGTCTTATAATAGCTTCATTGTTCTTTATTTAGCATTGCGCTGTTTGTTTGATGCACTGGTATTCTTGGGAGGAAACTCGTTCCGTGTTATACGGCGTGGTCCCTTGATTTACCTAACTTTAAAATAAAGATTAACTGTTTTAGTTCTCACACCAGTCCGATGACTGACCTGGAAATTATTGTTTTAACCTAAACTCTGGGTGCCCCTATTTTGACACGGGCAACTAGTGGTTTTGGTTTTGCAGATTTATATTCACAGGATCCTGGTTTACAGCTAGAATGATATTCGGAAAGCTTTGTATCCGTATATCTCCTTCAGTTGCGTTTGTATTATTTTCCGCTGCTATGTATTTAAATGTAATTTAAATCTCTGATATTTCTTTGTAATATTCATTTATACTCTGTATATTCTTGTATTCTGATGGAATTGTTGTAATATATAATGAAATGTCCTTCCGTCTGCGTTCTGTTGTGGCTTGTTCTCGAACTATCCGCGCTTCTCCTCACCGGGGAAGTTGCGGGTCTTTACAGTTGGTATCAGATCTTTGGTTTACAAAGCTCAGAGAACAAGACACGTTAGAACCATGCGAAAGAATTCATCAGAATTGGATTTGTAATATCCAACGAGAATGACTCGTTAGAGATGGGATCAGTAGTATCCTAGAACGAGTGTGAAGGGTATATTTTTGAAATGAAAACGATTTTTTGTTTTGAAAATTTAAATCAATTATGCGTGTCTGATTATTTATTATATATTGAATTTGGACAATCCGGTATATAAAGATTTTGTGTATACGTCCGATCCGCGTGTATTTGAAGTTTTAATATACTGGATAGATATAGAGTCACACTCTAGTCGCCCGTGGATGTTCTGATGGTGGTTCGAAACATCATCAGAACTTATCTTCGAGTGACGAAAGTGAGATGTCTATATATTTCCATTAGACTGGTGTGAGAACCAAAATTAGATAGGGCTTATTGTTGTGATTTGGCATCAAAAATCTGATTTTTTGACTATGTATCAAAATTATGGATTTGAAAAGATAATCAACTAATTGATTGATGGTTGTGTTGTTTGATTATAGTTTGATTAATTAAAATGTTGAACCTTTAGCCAAATTGTATCAAATAGTGAACTGTATTTAAAATTGCTTGAAATTTGCATGCATATACATGTATATCATTGAACAGGTCATAGCAAGGAGGCTAGAGCAGAGAATAAAATTTGTTTGCCCGACAAATAGGTACATGTTTACTATAATTTACTGTTTTTGTTTGGGTGATGATGATTTTATGAGCCGATTGGCTAGCCGCTTGGCTTTTTCGTTTTCTTTTTGAGATCAGAGGGCCTGTATGGCAATTTCGGGATTTTCCCGTGCTCCCGGTGCAGGGGAGGTTATGGCGAAATTTTTCGAAAATTTAGGGTGTTAGCCAAATTTTTGAAAAATTTGAAAAGTTCTTAGAAACTGAAAAGTTGAAGAACTTAAGCCGTAGTGAAAACACTGGAAGTTGAGTTGACTTGTGAAACAACTTTCGGCTTTGTTCCTTTTCGGGGACGAAAAGTTTTAAGTGGGAGAGATTGTAACAACCCGAAAATCTGGGCTAGTTTAAAATTTTTATTTTGGCAATTTTTATGAATTTTGAATATTTAAAATAGATTATTTTAAATAATAATGACGGAAAAATTATTTTGAATGGAATTCGAGCGAATATATTTATATCGATCGTCGTTAGAATATAAATATTTATTTTAAATTATAAAAGGAATTGAAAATGGCGCGGTAGTTCGATAATTCGATTTCAAACTTCAAATGAACGTACAGGATTCAAAATAAACCGGAATTTAGCGAAACCAAAAATAATAGAATTTACTTGAGAATATCTTTCCAACGAATCCGAAAAATCAAAATTTCATAACGGGAATCAAAAGAAATGGCCAAATGAAAATTCAGAATAGTCCCTATGGAATTCTAGCCCTTAAAAATAGCCATTTTGCAAACGACCTTGGATTTCGACGAAACCACTTTTGTTGGATCCGTGATGTCAAGTTATTGCTAGATTCCAATTTTCATAATTTTTCGAATCAATATGTGAGCGTGGCAGATGAAATCGCGTTTGACCAATTTCAGTTGATTTTAATCGACTGGAAAATGACCATTTTTCAAACGGTCTCATAATTTGACGAAACTAGTTTTGTTAGGACCGTATCGTCAATACGAGGCTAGAAATATTTTTTCTGGAATTTTTAGAGACTGGATGTGGCCCCGGTAAATTGAAATGCGCGTTCAAATTCAATATATAGAGTTATATGTTGATTTTGACGAAAACTGATCGAAACGATCGAATCAGCCTACGAAACATATCCCATTGTGTTCGGAATGGGGGTAATTAGCTATGGACGACAGGATGTGGGCTTGATTTCGAGTTCGAAAATAAAAGTTGCTTTTTGGGTTAATTAAATATTAAATAAATAAAATATAAAAATCCTTTTTCCTCTTTAACCCTTCTCCCTTGGCCTCTTTGCTCAGCCCCCGTTGACTAATTCAAATTGAACGAAAAAAAAGGAGTGGGAGGAGCCCGTCGCTCCTCCTATGAGTGGCGCCATCGCGCCCTCCGACGAGCGCGGCCCCCTCGTGCCGCCTCATGCGCGACCTGACCCCCCCTTCCTTGCTCTCCGCGACTTCTCCCTCCTCGTTCCAACGCCCTAGCCTGGACCCCCTTCTTCCCCTCTGCTTTTCCCCCCTCCGGTGCTGCGCCATCACACCCTCCGCCTCCGATTGACCCCCCCCCCCCCGGCCGACGAGGAAGCCCCCACTGCTGCGATTCTCTCTCCTCCTCTGATAACCGCTTCAGCACCACCGTGGGTCTCCTTTCCCCCCTGCTGCAAAGAAGAAAACGAAAGAAAGGTAGATTTAAAACTTAATTAAATTAGTTAATTATTTAATTTAGTTTTAAAATGAAAAATCATACATTGTTGTAGATAGAAGAATATAGAATTCTTTTAAAAATAAAATTTTCTTTATTTGTCAGAATAAAATTAATGTCTTTGTTTAAAGATATGAAAATGCCTTTGTTTAAAAATATGATTTTCAACCTAAAGATTATATTTTTAATTATAAAAAGATTTTATTTTTACATATAAAAAGATGGTATTTTAAATTATACAGATTAGTTTTTATATAGTAGAGAGTATAGATTTTTAGTTAAACAAAGTCAAGAGGTTTATCTAAATAAAAATATGATTTTATTCATTATAGAATATTCGATTTTTAGTTATCAGTAGATATGATATTTTATCATGTAAAGAGAACTTTATTTTTATCGTGAAATAAAGAAGATAAAGATTCGATTTTTATATGAAGTATAAAGGTTAAAAATATAAATTTTATATTATAGAAAGGTTAAAAATTCGATTTTTATAAGATAGAGAATATAAAAATATAATTTTTATTTATGTAACGAAATAAAAATCTGATTTTTATTATATATAGTGAAATAAAAGTGTGATTTTTATTTATATATGAACAGCATGAAAAGAAGTGAGATGGAACAGATTGAATATAAAAAAGGAATTCAGACGGTTCAGAGATTCGGAAATGAAATGGAGGAGTGGAACCCTCTGTGAGAATTTCTCACTCTTTAATTTAATTTTCTCATTATATAAATACATACTAGGATGCAGACGGTGTTTAGTAGCACCCGACACCCGTCGTCCACAGACCATGGATGGCTTGTATCCTTGTTTGTTTAATTTTGATGTGTAGTTGATTGTGTGATGTGATGTGAAATGAAGTAAAATATTTTATAGTGGAAAATATTTTATAGTTAAAAATAGAATTTTTAACGT
Organism: Allium sativum; assembly: GCA_030737875.1. Taxonomy (NCBI): domain Eukaryota; kingdom Viridiplantae; phylum Streptophyta; class Magnoliopsida; order Asparagales; family Amaryllidaceae; genus Allium; species Allium sativum. The sequence goes on from CM060926.1 coordinate 473,120,983, forward strand.
GTATATGAAATGAAAAAAAAAAACAGATCGGACGATTTGTTTATATACACACATTGACTGATATTGATTGGGACGATAAATTTTACACATCGCCCAACTGCACAAATAAAATCGGTGTTTGATTGTTTGAAACCCCACACAGGTATTGGGATGATATATGACATACATTAATCCCAATTATTAGTTGTATGTCGATCGATTGACTGACAGACTGTTATGAGCGTTAAATATTTATATTTGATGCTTATACAGTGTAGAATGCACTTTGGATGATGGTTGATTATTCATCGTTGTTATTTTATACATGTGGTGTAGAAAATCCATATAATTAACATTATATGGTAATTGATTGGGTTTCATTCCAGTTTTGAATAGAAATATTTGAAAAAGAAATATTTGAATAGAAATATTTGAAAAAGAAATATTTGAATAGAAATATTTGAAAAAGAAATGTTTGAAATAGAATATTTGAAAATAGAAATATATGAAGCCGTGTTGATTCGATTTACGCCATTTTGACGTGAACGATATTTATATCGATTTTATTCATTTTTCAACGAATATTGAAATAGATTTGAAATTCGAATTAAATTGAATAGATTTGAAATTCGAATTAAATCGAATAAATTTGAAATTCGAATTATATTGAAATGAATTGAAATTCGAATTATATTTAAAGTGAATTGAAATTCGAATTAAATTGAAATTGAATTGAAATCAATTTGAAATGAATTTAAAACGATTTATAAATCACGTTTTGAATTGAAATCAACGAAGTATATATTATATATATTATATATATAATATAATGGCCTGAGTAGAACGCGCCGCGCCGCGGCAGTTCGCGAATTTCGACCATTGACTTCGAACGGATATTACGAGAGATCCGACTGTCGGATTCTCCTAAAACAGGAACCGTTGGGTTCGTATCGAAAAGAGTTTTCTAACGAATATTAGAAATTAGAAATCTAACGGTTAGATTTGGAATTAAGTCCAAATCAAATTTGGAAAAGGTCGCTGTAAGTGCAGTTCGATGGCCATTGATGGAAATCGACTGTACGGGCTTTGATAAAATTATTAAAAATATCGATAATTTGTATAAAATCATAAGAAATGATTTGTGAAGGTTTGGGATGAAAAAACACCATGTTTGAAAAGATAAAAATATATTTTTATCGAGATGAACTAGTTTTGAACTAGAATTATAATTCTATTTATTTTAAATAAATAAATTGGATTTGAAATGGTTTTGAAAATAACCAGGATTTCCAATAATTATATTGGAGTGGATTTGAATCGAAATTGTCTTCGGAATATTTCTATGTTGGATTTTGTGATGATACAGATATTGTTTTGGGAATTTGAAAGATATATATATATATATATCGTTATTTCCAATACGATACTTGTTGGTCGTAGAATTTGATATTGAATATAAGCCGGTATATTTTCTATTCAGGGCCTTTTATTTAATGTCAAATGTGATTTGGGTTTGTCGTGAATGGTGTCTTTATTAACACTGTTCTTGAACCCAGTTGAGAAAAGATTAAATCTTTTTATTTAGATTTAATGAAGTGTACCAATTAAATGATATTTAATTGGAATCGAATTGTTATTGATTTTTGGGTTTATCGTGAACAGTGATTTAAATAACACTTGTTCTTTAACCCGATAATTAATGGAATGTGATTTTGGGTTGTCGTGAACGGTATCTTCAATAATATTGTTCTTAGACCTAAAGGAGTTAAGAAAATCAGAAACTAACTGGAGATTAGTTAAGTTAAATGGTTTCAGAGGTATTGATCTGATGTTGGTTTCGGCCTTCGAGGTTAATACTTAGGGAATTGCTCACTTGCTAATTTACAGTTAGGGACTGATTGAAATGTGATGTGATTTTGGGGTTTATCGTGAACAGTGTTTTTAAATGACACTGATTCTTAAACCCCGTTAAAGATTAAAACTAAGTGGAGTTTTAATGAATCTTTAATTAGATTGAAATGATCGAGAATGGAGTAGCACCAGTTTTGCTCCAGGCGATAGTTAAATCAGTAATTAGATTTGAACGTGAAATGGTAATTGAATTTATTGATAACACCGTGGTGGTAGATATGAAGTATTACCAGTTTTACTTCATGGGATGAATAGGTTGGGATTGGAAAATTAAAATAAGTGATTACTTCGGTAAGGTTCGTTAATCCCGACTAGTTTGAATTGATATTCAAAAGTTGATTAAAGAATAAATTTAAAGGATTAATCTTTGATAAAATTAATGGGAACCTTTCCCTAAGAAAGTGAAATTTAGAAACTAATTGTCGGTTAGCTAAGCAGGATGGTTCTCTGGGTATTGATCTGATGTTGGTTTCGGCCTTCGGGGTTAATATTTGGGGAATTATTCTCTTGATTAATTCACGGTTAGTGACAGATGAATTGTAATGAGGCGTATGTTGTGTTTGTGTAACACTTATTTAAAGTATACGCGAGTTATTCGGGAAGACCGGGTTTTTCCCATTCTGAATAACTGATACGACGATAGGTCGAAGATGAAGACGGTGGTCGAAGACCGGAAGTCTTCACGTCGTTTGGGTGATTACTGATGATCTTGATTAGACTGTACACCCAAGAAGATGGAAACAGTTGGTGATCGTCCAGACGTACTTGGAGATCGATGGATATGCGGGTTACTAGGTGCCTCCGGTTCCGTTCAGACCCAGAACGGACTTGTAAATGGACTGTGTGTCTAACATTGGATTTTAGTCTATGTGGTTGATTTCTATTAAATATATATCTGTTTGGCGGCGGAGAATTTATTCTCTTGCTTAACGCCCTTCTCTGAGACGTACGAGCTCAGGGGTTATATACTGATGGTTATCTAACGCATAGAGTGAATTGCCTGTGTGGCATGCCTAAGTGGCGAATAATCAAGGCTTCTGTTGAAAAGCAAAGTTTTGTGGGGGATGATCAAAGCACGGCCTTTGTGGCATAGCTTTGTGTAACGTTGATTCGCGAGCCTCACACCCCGGTATGAACCAAAAACGGGAGAAGGACCTCAGGGAGGGCATTTGTTTCTTTCTAGTTAGAAGTGGCGTCAGTGGTTTTACACGCCCTGACGAGTTTGACTTATGTGGTTGTTGCTATTGCGAGGCGCCTCGGTTTGATCGGACGATCCGGGTCCGATGGAGTCATTTAGTTGGCTCACCTACGCCCCATAGGGTGGGGAAACGCATGTTCAGGCATTTTAATCCACATCGGTGGACCGGCCCTGACGATCCAAGGGCCCACCAGAGTCTGGGTCCTGAGGGGCGGATTAGCGCGTCTCGAATCGGTTGAGGACTATCTTTTGCCTCGGTTCATAGATGGAAATCCAATTTCCAAATACGTGACATTTGTGGTTTTATTTGTAGAGCCTAGTATGGCGACATAGTGGGATGGGGCGCTTATGCCGTCTATGATTGATACTTATGATTTGAAGTTGTTTTATACACTATGCACTTATAACAGTATCAAATGATTTGTTTTAAACGTATCAAGCATTCTTGGCTATTATAAGGTAAAAACCCTATCCTCCAGCTTGCGCTGCATTGTGTGATGGGAACTGGGACTTGTAATAGCTTCATTGTTCTTTATTTAGCATTGCGCTGTTTATTTAATGCACTGGTATTCTTGGGAGGAAACCCGTTCCGTGTTATACGGCGTGGTCCCTTGATTTACCTAACTTTAAAATAAAGATTAACTGTTTTAGTTCTCACACCAGTCCCATGACTGGCCTGGAGTTTATTGTTTTAACCTAAACTCTGGGTGCCCCTATTTTAACATGGGCAGCTAGTAGTTTTGGTTTTGCAGATTTATATTCACAGGATCCTGGTTTACAGCTGGAATGATATCCGGAAAGCTTTGTATCCGTATATCTCCTTCAGTTGCGATTGTATTATTTTCCGCTGCTATGTATTTAAATGTAATTTAAATCTCTGATATTTCTGTGTAATATTCACTTATACTCTGTATATTCTTGTATTCTGATGGAATTGTTGTAATATACAATGAAATGTCCTTCCGTCTGCGTTCTGTTGTGGCTTGTTCTCGAACTATCCGCGCTTCTCCTCACCGGGGAAGTTGCGGGTCTTTACAGTCATACGGTGGTGATGGACTTGAGGAGATTGAGGAGCTGGAGATAATGGTGATTTTAGTTCGATTTTTCATTGAGAAGGGGAAGTGCAAATAGGGATTGAATGGGTGAAAATGTGTTTGGTGGACTTACTGGAATCACAAAATCATTCGGGGAAGAAGAAGTCGGTCTAGTGTTTTAGTGGCTTTGGGCTTTAACACGGTGGATGGGCCAAAGTATTTGAGAATTGAGCAAAACAAGATCCAATAGGATCATATGGACGGACACTACCCAATGGAACTGACTGGGAGTGGATTGGTGCTCATTGGGATTTATGGCGAAATAAACTGTTTGATTCAAATCAAATAACAGTTTATCGTTCTTTAACGATGAACTGCCAATGTGAGTAAATCTCACTAACTCTGAACAGTTTATAATTTCATGTTGTATTTTTAGAACTGTTAGAAATTGTCTGATTGACTGTGTGTTGACTGATTGAACTACTAGTTAGTTAGTTAAATTTCTATATTGATTATGTTTAACAGAATATATCATATGGAACTGAAAGTGATGTTATCTATATTGTTTAACATCTGTGATGCAGGGAAACAGGTTGGAGGAATCCAACTGGATTCCTCAACATTTATTTTACTATGATTCATATATTGTGATATATGATGTGATATATAATCTGTTGTTGGTTATGTGTGTTTGGACGATATTTTATCATTGTTATATAGTATGTTAAATACCATAAGAAATACTGGATATGGGAAAGGGGATTTTTAAAGTGTATTGTGAAAATGAATTATTTATATAAAATCGATGGATTTTATATAGAAAAGGGAAAGGATTTTTATAAAAGAAATATTTATAAAATTCAAGGGATAAGTTAGAATAAAAGGAAATAATGTGTAAAGTGAAGAACCGTTACTAAAAGTAAATCTTTATAAATGAATAGTTCATTCGAAAAGTAGTTAATCAAATTAGTTATTCGAATAGAATAAAGGAAGTTATCGAATAAAGTTAAAAGGAGGTATTCGAATATAGTTTAGCCAAAAGGAGTTATTCGATTAGAATTCATCAAATAGAATTAATTGATTAGAGTTAATCAGGTAGGGTTAACCAGTTAGAATTAATTGGTTAGAGTAAATCAGTTAGGTTAAACCATTAGGGTAAACCAGTTAGAGTTAAAAAGTTAGTGTTAATTAGTTAAAGTTAATCCATAGAGTTATATCGAACTAGAATTTATTGAATAGAGTTAAATCGGACTAGAGTTATTCAAATGGAGTTAATCGAATATAGTTTATTCGAATAGAAAGTAAAAGGAGTTAATCGAATATAGTTTATTCGAATAGAATAAAGGAGTTAATCGATGTTAGTTTAATCGATTAGAATTAAAGCAAATGAGTAAATCGAATATAGTTTATTCGAATAGAATAAATGAGTTAATCGAATATAGTTTATTCGAATAGAATAAAGGGGTTAATCGAATATATAGTTTATTCAAATAGAATTAAAAGAGTTATCGAATATAGTTTATTCGATAGGAGTTAAGTGAATAGAGTTAAAGTTAATTCGATAGGAGTTAAGTGAATAGAATAAATTGAATAGAGTTATCGAATAGATTTGAAAGAGGGTTAAGTAAGGAAGTTAGTATAAGGGATATAAAGTGAACTTTGCCTATTTCAAATTTAGAAATGTTGTTCAGTTAAGGTCTGAGGAGTAGTTCTACCCCAACTTGGTTGGCTTCGTTTTAACTAAGGAATAGTTAAGGTTCGGCAGTAAAGGAAATGGTTTAAATTGGCATCGCAATGGTTTGTTTAAACATCTGTCTAAGACCAATGAAGAAGCTTTGGAAATGTTTTCCAAAGAAGAAACCAGAAATGTTTTCTAATAAAGAAAACAAGAAATGGAAATGTTTTCCATTGTTAATAATGTATATTTTCCACATATAGAAAATAAGAAATATTGAATATAGGGAAACAGGAGATAAGTAAATTAATGAAATAAAGAGATAAATGTTGAATGATGATTGATCGATATAAATTTCCATTTTGGAAATAATATCGTTGTTTGCACACCTATTTTTCTTCGATAGTTAAATCACAGACTATCGAAGTTTTGACCATTTTAACGTTGTTAATATGGAGAGACCGGTTGGATTATTATCCAAAGAACCACTTTGTATTAGCATAAGCGTTGCGAATCATACATGCCAAAGGAAATTGAAGACGGAGTTATGCAAGGGCTATCCTGTTTACGGAATAGTGCCTTCGGTTCATCCTGTTCCTGGATGACTTGTATGGACGGATGTCTGACAGAGTATTTCCAGATGATCACGTATATTGATTTCTCCAACCGTACCAAGAGTGGAAGCGGAGAAGGAAACTTCTTTTAGCTAACACATAATGTATGGTTGAGGACGTTTATCGGTGATTTGATGGATTTGATGATGTGGCAAAGTGAATCTGGTGTGATGATAAAGCGTAGCTTCTAGCCTCACATCCGGTAAATGACAGAAATCGGGCAGGCAGCATGGCTAAGTCGGTCGCACCAAAGTAGGGTGTATAATCATCTGATCTAGAGTTTCATTTACTTCTAAAAATCTATTGTTGATGCTGTCCAATTCGGGAAACGGTTGCTGATCTCAACCGTTGGTGATATACATTCGATACACTCTAGCGAAATGAGTGGTCGGTCATGTGTGGTCGGGTTACAAGATGTTCTTGTGAACCCAGTGTATTCCTTTCTAGAGATACACTAGCGTAAGGTGGTTCCATACCTTGTCATAGTTGGAAATCCATTACCCAATACGTGCTTGCGGTTTTGATTGTATACTATATATGTGAAACGTGAGATGAAAGCGTTTCTGCTAGATGATTATTATATTATGTTGATAGACATTATTATAATATCAAAAGGTTTTTGATATAAAGATATTTGGATTCTCATAAGGGAAAAACCCGTTCCGTTATACGGCGTGGTCTTATGAGATATCGATTACCTGCTTGAACTGTTTTTAAACTGTTTTACTCATACCAGTCCCATGACTGACCCGGAGTTTATTTTGTTGTTTCCCTAAACTCTTGGGTGCCTAAATTTTGTACGGGCAGTCAAGTAGTCGGGATTTTTTAGATACACTTGAAGAGCTGGAGCAGGAGGCTTCAAGATTATATAGCTGTAGTTATTTCCGCTATGTTGTAAGTGATGTACTTTGATAATGATATGTATATTCATGTACAAATTTGTATTTCAAAGTTATGTTATGAAATATATTTATTCATTTCGCTGTGAGATTCGTGTTACTCTGATATTGTGTTCTTCTTCTTCTTCTTCTTCTTCTATTCTAAGTTTCTATCTTATCTATCCTCACCCTCTAATTTCTTTCATTAATGACTGGTATTTTTCGATGTTTGGTTAGTCGTCATCGTGTTTACGGCGATAACCAAAGTCGTCAAAATCCCGGGTCATTACACTATAACTCTTCAATAGCACTTGGTTCAGAGAGTAATGAGTAAGAGTGTAGAGAGAAGAAGATTAGTGAAACGGGATTGAATTTGCCAGAGTATAGGTATAGAAATCATGAAAATTATAAAAAATAATGGCGTAATGAATGTGAGTGAAGATGGAGATGAAGAAGTAATAAAAAATTCGAAATCAGCCCATTTTTTAGTTTGTTAAAGGTTGCAACGTCTTAGAACCATCAAAAATAATGAAAAGAGACTTCCTTTCAATTTTGAAAAAATGACAGTTATATGTCGACATGTATATATATGTATGTCGACATATACATGTACAAAATTGAAATTTGAACATTTTTCAAGTGTTTTGATATATATATATATATATATATAATTTTGAAAATTCTTGAATTGAAAGATAGTGTTATAAATAAATATTACAGAGTAGAAAATCATATGAAAATATAAATATAAACTATATAAAAATATTTATAAAATTATAGAGTTCAAAACTTTATAACTATAAAGTATATAAAATATAAATATATAAAACTTATAAAGTATAAACTTATAAAACTAAAGTTTGAAATCAAATAAAAATAGAAAGTAAAATATAGAAGAAAGAGATTAAAGATAGAATTTGAAAATATAATTTGAAAAATAGAATTTGAAATTATTTTGAATTTGAACCTGGAGTGCTATTTAGAGTTTTACATAATCTAGACTCTATAACTATATTTATCTTGAACTCTTGAAATCTTAAATACTCTTGAGTCTTGAAACATCTTTGAATTCTGACTCTCTTACAACTTTAAATTGTACAGTCTTTAGTAATAATTCCGGTATATGTGTGTATATATATTCTAGACAAAAGTGTTAGTATATATTTTATAGTCAATTAATATTGAAATAAGGTTATTGTCATCAAAACTCCAATCTCCAACAATCTCCCACTTTTTGATGATGACAACCTTAGTTTATAAAATATCATACCTGTATATACCCGTTGATGATGATCCTTCAAATACTCCGCTATCTATTTGAATCCTATAAACTATGTCTATATTTTATAATTTCTCCCCCTTTGGCATTATCAAAAAGAAATTAAAATTACTCCCCCTAAATTGTATAATTACCTAAATAAAACCTATAAGAAACTAAGTAACTACTAATTCAAAGTAGAATACTCCCTTTTAATCTATGCAATCCTATAATAGTAATTCCTAACATTATGATTATCAAATACAAACCAATCCAAGTATTATATTTACATTTGTTTAAATTCATATATACAAACCAAATCAAATCAAAACACACCACACCATATGTCTTAATATATACAAGTTTGAAGTTATAAAATCCAAATTTCAGACAAATCAATCAAAGCAACTATGCCAATCAATTAAACGTTTCTTGGGACTTCAACCCAACCGTCTTCTCCAAAGATTGGATCCTTCTTGATGGTTTCCCAATCCTCATCTTCTTTGGTTGGTGGAGCCTTTGTGAGATTATTATCTCCATCTATGAAAAAAGAAGAGATTAGTCACCGAATTGCATCAAAATGTTTCTCTTGCTGCTCCAACATCTTTATTTGACTTAGTTCGAGATGGCGCTGGTTCCATAGAATGATAGAGAGGATATTTTTGAAAGAATTCAAGGTTTCTTCTATGTTTTCACTAAGACTAAGAATAGGATTTGCTATGGATTTGATAAGAAATGAATAAGGGAGAAGGAGAAATAGAATAATGAATTTTTTTGGAAGAAATAAACTTAAATAGGGTCTGGAATTCTTTGGATTTTGAATGGACATGAGTAGTTATTTAATTTTAAAATTTGAAGTAATTTGAAAATCTGGCAGTTATATGTCGACATATACATAGGTATGTCGACATATGCTTTAAATTTTTTTGAATTTTTTTGAATTTGAATCTTTTGAACTTATATTAAATTATAATTAATTCTAAAGTTTTTACAGAGACTTAAAGATGATTTTAACATAAATAAAACTCCATGCATTATTTAATAGAAAGCAAATACATCCAACTAATTAAGACACACTAAAGACAAGATTCTAAAGCAAAACATAAGAATCTAAGCTTGAAGTGAGAGGAGATTAGAATCCAAGCTTTCTTCCCATCTTGACCTTAAAATTGGTCATTTTGGAGAAGTTCTTCTTTTGATGTTGACAATTTTGACTTGATATTGAACAATCGCCTCTTTGAAAATGCGTCTAGTATCGGTTGGACACTCAGCACTTTCTAAAGTAGTTTCTTCTTCTTCTTTGACTTTCACGGGCGCTTGTTCTTGTTGCATTCAAGCTTGTTTGGATTCGAATGTCTCATATGGCTTGAAAGTGAGGAATTTGCATGAGATGAATGTTTGATGAGTCAAACACTTTTCTAGGCACAAACTCTTCTCCATGGAGATCAACTCCAAAGTATTTGACGATATGAGTGAGATAAAAACCATAGTATAGAGTGTTTCCTCATAAGGATAATTCTATGGGCTTAATTTCATTTAAAATCATGTCGGCCCAATTGATAGTATAATCATCCATAATAGCAAAGAAAGCCTTTTGGACTTTGAGAGTTGGATTGTTAAAATTTCCAGAATGGGGTGTGATGGTATGTTGGAGGAGAAGGTTTGCGATTCTTGTTTTTAAACGAAAGAAGCGATTTTTGAATTACGTTGGAGCATCGTCTACAAATATGTCGTGGTAGGTCTCTAAATCGGTTTCATCAATTTTGAAATCCGAAAAATCCATGCCCATGCTTCTACAATTTAGAATAGTGCCTAAGAGTTCGGCATCGAGAAAAATTTGCGTGCCTTTGACGCTACTCCAAATTTGACCTTCGTTGCCTTCGTAAAATCGTGATTAAGGTTCGCACAGAACATCTTGATGATTTTGGGATAACACACTTCGTCGTTATCACGAGAGTCAATTGAACTCAAGACTTCGTTATGTTGAAATAGAGAAGTAGGATCATAGGAGGGAAATTCGCTAAATATGGCGAAAGCATCCGTGTTAACTTTAGCATTTGCTATATAGTTAACATAAGTCTTGATAGCTTCTTTGTCATTATGAAGATAACCTTTGATGTTTTCGGTTAACTTCAATTTCTGAGTTGAACTTGAGGAAGCCATTGATTTGGTAGTTTTGAAGAGAACGGATATGAAGAATGTTGATTTGAGTTGTGAATGAAAGGTAGACAGGATAGGTGTATATATAGAAATTGAATAGATATGAATTGAGTAGGCACAACTTTAAATGACACCTTTTTAGACCTTAGGAGTTGGTGAAAAGTTAGAGCGAAGTTTGAAAATTTAAACCTTTGACATTCAAAATTTTAATTTCAAATTACTGGTCAGATATGTTGACATATAGACATATGCACCTATTTTCAAAGGAAAATTGATTTTTGTGAAATGTGATTTAAATTATTGATTTATATTCCAGATTTGAACGATTTCCTAAATTTATTCTAATCCTAAAAAACACACAAACAATTTATTTTATTATTTCATTTGTTATTTATTATTATATTATTATTTTTCATTTCAAAATTTAATTTTAAATTTCAAATTTCAAGTTTAAACTTTAAAGGTTTTAACTTCAAATCAAAGCAACCACTCAACCAAATAAAATTAAAAATTAATTAAGGCATACCCGGTTTTTAGATCCTTTTCTTTGAAATTTTCTGAACTTTGAATTGCCGTAAAGCATATATTTGAATTTCCTGTTTCTGGCTCTTCATCACTTGATAATAAATCTGAATCATCTAATGTTGTTGCGTATGCTTTCTTTCTTTTTCTCGATGAATTGCTGGTGTCTATTTGTTGAGTCAATTTATCTGGCTATGGACACATTGTTTTTATATGGCTTGGTTTGTTGTAGTTATAGCATCGACCGTCATTGCTTTTTGAATTTCCTTGGTTATAATTTCTCCTTCTATATCTCAGAAAATTTCTAAAATGATTTGTCATAAGAGCAGTTTCATCATTATCTTCACTACTCGAGTCTAAATCATTTGCTGTTGCTTTTAATGCAATAGATTTCTTCTCACTTGACCTGTTTTCTTTTCTCTTTTGTAATTGGACTTCATAAGACATCAGATGTCCAATTAACTCCTCAGTCTTCATTTCATTGGCATCATTGGCTTCTGCTGAGGTTTTCTAATCTCATTCTGGAGTTAGTGAACTTAATATTTTTCTAACGTGATCAACTTCAGAATAGGTTTTTCTGAGTGCTGTTAATGAATGAACTATCCGTTGAAATTTGCAATATATATCTGAAATAGACTCATTTTCGTTCATTTTAATAATTCAAACTGGTCTACTAACATTGCTATTTTAGTTTGTTTAACTTTACTAGTTCCTTCATAAGTAACTTATAAAGTTCTCCAAATTTCATAAGCAGTTTTACATACTGATACTCTATTAAACTCATTCGTGTTTAATGAAAAAAATAACATATTCATGTTTTTAGAATTGCTTTGTGCAGTAGTCTTTTGTTCATATGTCCATTGTGCAAAAGTGGTTGTGGGATCAACAAATTCATTTTTTGCACTATTCCATGTATCTAATCCTGCTGATCGTAAATATATCTTCATTCCACATGCATAATATGAATAATTACTACCATTAAATAGTGGTGGTCTAACAGTGGACTGACCCTCTACAAAACAACTATTATTGCTACCAATGTTGGTTGCCATTATCACTATTTTCAAAAATCAGATTATGAATTTTTTGAAAGACCTTGCTCTGATACCAATTGTTAGGAATTGCAATATGGATCATTAAGGCAAAGTAAACACTAGAGGGGGTGGATAGTGTTATTGGAAATTGAAACAAAATTTAAAATTTATGTAAACTATTAAATGAATCAAAAACCACAGAAGCAATCATAGACACAGAATCAAACACGAACACAAATATAAACAAAAGTAAAGTGCAGAAAAGGAAAAAACACACCGAAATTTATACTAGTTCGGCATTGCTCCTACGTCCAGTCCCATACAACGCTGGATTGTGCAGAGTTTTATTACTATATCAATAGTCAATTACAACCTCTTTGATTTCACGGCAACAAGGGATACCACCGATTCCAACCTCCTTGATTTCACGTCTACAAGGGATACCACCGATTACCCTCCTTGACTTTACGGCTACAAGGAATACCACCGATTACACATCCTTGATTTTACGGCTACAAGGGATACTATCGATTACTTACACTACCCAAACAATTACAAACAACCCTGTAACTCTTCAATAACACTTGATTAAGAGAGTAATTAGTAGTGAGTGTAGAGAGAAGAAGATTAGTGAAAACAGAATTGAATTCACCAGAGTACAGGTATAGAAATCACAAAAATTATAAAGAATAATGGTGTAATGAAAGGGAGTGAAGATGGAGAAGAAGATGTATTAAAAAATTCGAAATCATACCATTTTATAGTGTGTGAAAGTTAGCAACGTTTTAGAACCGTCACAAATAATGAAAAGACACTTCCTTTCAATTTTGAAAAAATGAAAGTTACATGTCGACATGTATATATATGTATGTCAACATGCACATGTACAAAATTGAAATTTGGACAATTTTCAAGTGATATATATATACACACATATACATATTTTTTGGAAATTCTTAAATTAAAATACAGTGTTATTAAATAATATTATAAAGTTGAAAATCATATGAAACCATAAATATAAACTATATAAACATATTTATAAAACTATAAAGTTTAAAACTATATAAATATAAAGCATATAAAATATAAATATATAAAACTTATAAAGTATAAAATTATAAAACTTAAGCTTAAAATCAAATAAAAATAGAAAGTAAAATATAGAAGAAAGAGATTGAAGATAGAATTTGAAAAAAAAATTGAAAAACAGAATTTGAAATTATTTTGAATCTGAACCTAGAGTGTTATTCATAGTCTTACATAATCTAGACTCTATAACTATATTTATCTTGAACTCTTGAAATCTTGAATACTGATGAGTCTTGAAACATCTCTGAATTATGAATCTCTAACATCTTTAAACTGTACAGTCTTTAGTAATAATTTCGATATATAAATCCTGCATATGTATACATATATATTCTAGACAAAAGTGTTAGTATATATTTTATAATCAATTAATATTGAAATAAGGTTGTTGTCATCAAAACTCCATTCTCCAACGATCTATTAGTTCATCCATCCACCATGAAGCGAAACAGATTAATAGTTTAAATACAAGAACTCATCCAATCACAATCTAGTGAATGGAGTTCATGGTCTGGGTCTCCGATTCCATCTCTCTGATTGAAGTGAACACGTCATTTATTCATTCACCAACGAGGGCGATTCAAAGCAAAAACCTAAACAAAAACATTCATAAGGAAATCTAGTTGAGGGGATCCTCTCCAAGCTCAACAAATGTCATCTCTATCATGAAATGACCATGTGGGTGGTGGATCGAGGACCTCCTCGATTTCGGGTCGCAGACGGCTCAGGCCCTGCCGTCTCAACATAGTTAGGAGAAGCCCGACCCTAACATGTTGTTTATTTCATCTCGGATATTTTTACACTTCGACATGTCATGCCCATCCAATTCATGGAATAGGCAGAACTTCCCAGGTCTCGTTTTCTACTCAGAAGACACTCTGGTGGTAGGTTTGCGATAAAGAATAAGCCCCTTCGTTTCCCTGTAAGTCTATTCAAGAGACGTATTCATCTTTATATAAGAGGGATAATTTGGCCCCTTCCTATCTTTCTTCACGTTTCCTTCCTCATCTCTCTTATCTTCCTTTTCCTGTCATCACGCTTAACTCCCATTTCAAGTGCATCCTGGTTATTTATTCAATAGGTTTAAATTCTATCTTCTGCATGCACATCCTCCTGACGCAAGTATCGAGCATCCCCAAAATAAAGCTCATCGAGATCCTTCGAGGGATCCTTTGAAAGGCTTGCTTTGAATTTAGTCTTTTTGGCCACTCTACCTACGACCGCGATCAGAACCATCGATGCTTCCGGCTTATCCCCCGAAGCCACTGCAGCATTAAATCTTTCGAAGAAACTCTTCAATTTTTTCCCTAGCCTTTGTTTTATCATCGTCAGAGTCATCTCATTTTTGGTATGAGTTACGTGAACTTTGAACTGCCCTGTGATTCTTTCCACGAGTTCACACCAAGTGCTTATGGGCTCATTATTAAGTTGCCTAAACCATAGTGCAGCCAAATTTGTTAGAAAAAACAAAAAATATTTTTCCATGAGTTCGGGAGATGCCTATAGTACACCCATATGCCTTATATCTTTCTTTAAATGTATGGTGGGATCCGATCTCCCATCATAAACTATTTAAACTAGTAATTTGAAGTTGGTAGGTGCTCTTGCGTCTGGAAGGTTAGCAGTGAAAGGACGTCGAGTTACGTCCTCATAACCTTGGCTAGGTATTCCATCTCTAATCACTCGCCTTTTTTGCTCCCCTAGCCTATCTCCATCGAAAGCGAGTTGAAAACCTTGTCGTTTCCGTCTTAAAGGAAATTCAATATTTGGTTAAGGTTTCACTTCAGTGGACTTCCCCATTGTTGTTCATTATCTGCTCTTAGCCTCCCGGGTCAGTTCGACCATGCCTCCAGCGCTCGGTTTGACATAGTCAGACCGGGATGGGTCCGTATTACAGATCCGTGCTCCTACAGCTTCCATTCCACCCTATCTAGAGTGATGTTTGGTCAAGTTTTGCCACTATTTCCATTCAAGACATCACGAGTTCAAGCACCATAACATAAAACACTAGATTGCGGGCGGTTTCTCCCTACTATGCCCGGATCGGCATGGATTCTTGCCCGATCCAGGGATTTTACTGATACGACTAGGATAAGCCTACTAGTGGAGTTATTGTTGCTGCTTTCCATAGCCGCAAGGTTGCTAAATCCCTGCTTCAACTCCTTGCTCAAATGGTCTGGTCGACCAATTATGTCTTGATAGTAGTGTGATCATCATTGCGTCTTGTTTGCACAAAAGTTCATCTTGTCGCTTCATACACATCCTCAAGTCACTAATCACCTTATCCATCTCTTCATGGGTGAGTTGATTAATTAGAATGATTTCTAGTTCATGACATTGCTTGACTCCTATCATTCCTAACGCTCATATTTCCAATGTCTTCTGCATGTGACGATGCTCCATCTTTCCTTCTTATCACTATCTTCAAATTTTGAAGTTAACAATCCCAATCATTAAATAATTCAAAAGATGAATTATTATTTCTCAGTGAAAGCACCAAAGTATTAATGTCAAAAATGGTTTCCGTGATGATTGACCACCAAAATATATCAAAATTCAATAATTCACAGCTCAGAATGCAGAAAAGTAATTGAACACACAAGAGTTTTTGTAACACCCCACGTCCATTAATGTCACTCACAAAGGGAATGCATTAACTTCCATGGAGGTTTTAAGTGAATATAGAACAGAAAAATTACAACAAGACAGATAATAAGTAGTACTTGGAAATCTAAAACTTCATTTTATTGCAGCAGAAATTAAACATATTTGTTACATCATAAAACCATAAATCAGAGTCAAGTACAATATCCATCTTGATAAAACAAAATACATAACCCCATTACACAAATAGCCATTAAAGAAGATAACAAGCTGGACTTTACTTCAACGGTCGAAGCTTTTCCAAAAGAGAGATAGAGCAATCCAATCAAACTCCACTAGAGCTGGGCCCAACCTGAGGACCTGGAGGGGGAAAAAGGATAGAAATGGAGGGGGTCAAACATAAAGTCTGGCGAGTATGATAATTCTAACAATACTATTATCAAAATAACTAGACTAAGGCATAAGCTGGAAAACAAGGAAATGTCTATGAACTATTGGGTATGGAAGAGCAGATAAAGATAACGTTAAAGGCACACCTAATTACTAACAAATAATTACTACATTGCACCGCACATTACTACACTGCACTGCACATTACTGCACCGCACCAGTCACCCTAAAGGTTGATCCCACTTGCTTCACACAGAAACTATATAAATAGCCTTGCGTACCCCTAGCTGACTACATAGGTGCCGTCTGCCCCTATGTCCACTAGGTGTACCCCACTACCCACTTTCGATCGGCTCCCTACTCGTAGATACCCGTGCTGGCCCCACAGTGGGGTGTATCACTCCCCTAAAGTGGCAACCCGATACAACTTGAGAATGCACGGCTTATACCTACACGATGCAACAACGTCTTACCTACCAGCCCGGGTCCACACACGCATATGAAACCCGTTGGACTTGCGTTGCCACCGCTACCCTGTTTTGGCCTCTTATAGTCAAACCCAGTATGCGTGTCCCGTCCTCGACTTGGGTCGAGCCCACAAAGATACGTTTGGGTTACTGGTTGAAATGCCCCCCCCCCCACAAGCTACCCACCTAAGCTTGTCACCATTAGTATATCCCACTTAACCATCTTAGTCATGTTCATTTACATGTGTGTTTGGTTAGGTCTTACAAATCGTATTTCACATGCCACTAAGGGAACCCACTATATTCCTCATGCCACCCAAGGCACCTACTTAACCCCCATGTCCCACCTTACATGTTTATCTGGTTAAGTATTTTTTAATTCATTCATGCCATAACCTCATAAAGACCTCTCACATTAGACTGGCATTTATGGCAGCTGGATTTGCCGGGGGGGTCCGAGCAGTCTTACACCATAAAAGGGTCTAACCTCGTGTCTTTACAACTGTTATGCTTTAGTTCGGGCCTAGGACCTCTCACATTGGGCTGACATTTGTGACCACAGGATTTGCCGGGCGGGTCCAGGCAGGTTTACATCACAAACGAGTCCAACCTCGTGTCCTAAGCATTGATTATCACTTATAATATTTTACCCCATTTTTAATAATTCCCTATTCAAATTATTAATTAACTCCAATTTTAATGATGTCCATAATTGACTCAATTATGGCCATCCATTCATGGCATGCAAAATCATATCAATTGCACTTAATATTCAATCCTTAATATTACCCCTACCCCACGTTATACGTTCGCTTACTCAATGCAGAATATACGTTAGACTCGAATAGTCTAACTCATAGCACAAAGATAAATTATCACAACATATAGACAAGTAAAATAATCTAATCATAATAGGGGTGAAACTTGCATAAACTACACATGCTAGGGATCTAAAGGTGTCAACTTGTTAAATGTCACAGTTTACATGATATGATCATAACCCAAATCCGTGTATAAACTTGCATATGGGGTTTTATGCAACATAATGATGGTGTGAACTAGCATCTAATACATAGAATTCACATATGTCATAGCATAATTCTAGATGTCATAATTCTAGATCTAAATAGATGTCATGGCATATGTTCATAATCTTTACTAATCAATCTAACTTGCATACATGGTTTGTCATGTAGATCAACATAGCCCAAACATTATGATTTGATTAACATGAACTAACTAGCATAGACAATAACATCATGACTTTATAACATGTATGATTCATCTCAATTTAGCATAGAAAACTACAACCTATACAATATCATCATAGCATGATTTACAACATATAGGATATCATCATCACATAGTATAGGATTTATAACATACATGATAGCTTAAGGTTTACAACAACATATATGACAATCCACATCATTCACTTATAATCCATTCATAACTTAATCTAATTTGTTTAATAATAATCTTGTTAAGATCATCATACTCACAATTAGAAGAGAAAGAGAGTCTTGATTTGCTTTAGAGTTGAGTAGAATTAGGGTTTTTGATTAGCTCCTTCCTTCTTAGTTGGCGGCGGCTAGACTGAGTTCCATGGCGGCAGTATGACGGTGGTTATTCTATTTTTCATGTGAATTAGAGTGAGAGACTACCTAGGTATTTATAGAGTTTAGGATTTATTTAGACCGTCAGATCAACTCAAAACTAAACTGAATCGTTAAATTTTCCAACTCAGCCCTAAAGACACATCAGCAGCTCAAGATTGGGCTCAGCTAAACCCTAGCCGCCTGGATAGGTCAACACCCAGGTCGACTGCCAGATCGACTCCCCAGTCGACCTGGGGGGGGGGGGGGTCGACTGCCCAGTCGACTCCCCAGTCGACCTGGGGTGCTGGGCGGGAATTTTCCCGCCTAGCTTGTTTGACTTCGAATTTTAATTTTTCTGAAATCTGTTTTGAATTTTCTGAAACTTCCGATGGCCATAACTTCTTCATACGAAGTCCAAATCACGCAAACTCAGACTCTATTTCAACCAGAATTCCGAGACGAACACAATGGCGCAACCCGTTTCCCACAATTCTCACGTCTGAGATTAGTTATTCCTTAATTTTTGAATATTAATATTAATAGAATTACGGGGTGTTACATTCTCCCCTCCTTAAAGGATTTCGACCCCGAAATCTTCAAGTCAAGAAGAATTTATATCCTAACATCCAATCATCCATCTACTCAACCATCAAACACAGGCATCCATTGTCCTTATAGACTTCTAATGCTTTCATGTTTAAATGCACAGTCTGTGTATATGTCCATATCTAATGCAAAATCAGGCGGTCCACTGATTCAGTTGACCTCCATAATGCAAATCATGATAGTGCCATGCGTCCATTATGAATGCAAAAGTTCCTTAATGCTACGTATTTTCTCAATATGCGTGCACAATCGTCATCCGAATGCAGCATCCATATGATAAAAACAAATCCTCATACATCCATTTTACTAAATACATCCATATATATGCAATATGAAGTGGTTAAGCCGATCTAGTGCCTAATAGTGTGTGTATATGCGTCCACGAGCAACCACTAGCAAACACTTGCATCCACTTTGAATCCATCATACATAACATGTCTCAAACACACGTTTCAACCATAGGATTATCCTAACTAAAGGTCAAGGATTCTAGCGAGAGGATACTCTAAAGTTATGATAAGTACAAGCTAAGCGATAAAGGAGAAACTAAAAGACATACCCTCAAAAAGAAAAGGGTACAACGAATGCATCTTTGCTTCTCTCTCCCAAGTAGCGTTGCTCTCATCATCTCCCCGTTGCACTTTGACTAGTCTGACCTCTCGATTTCTCAACTTCTTAATCTCTGACCCAAGAATGCGCGTAGGAGCTCGTCGAATCGTTGCATCACGCTCTATCTCCACCTCTCTAAGCAAGTTCGTCACTACCACCTCCGCGGTATCGTGCAAGCACTTCCTCAAATGTGATACATGGAATACGTCGTGTACACCACTAAGTCTCTCGGGCAACTCCACTCTATACGCCATCTGCCCAATCCTTTCCTTAATAGGAAACAACCCTACGAACCTTGGTGCTAACTTCCCAACGGACCCAAAGCGAACAACGTTCCGTAATGGAGACACTTTGATAAAGACCATGTCCCCAACATCAAACTCAAGATCTGTCCTCCTCTTATCTGCATAAGATTTCTGCCTATCTTGCGCTGCTTTCATCCTCCTTCGAATCAAGTCGATTTTCTATGAAGTCTCCCTAATCATATTGGGCCCAAGTAAGATCTTATCCGTAGATTCCCACCAACATGTAGGTGAACGGTAAGGTCGTCCATAAAGAGCTTCGAAAGGTGCCATGCCAACGCTAGACTGAAAGCTGTTATTATATGCGAACTCTACCAATGGAAGATGATCTTCTTACGTACCCCCAAAGTCTAGGATACATAGCCTCAAAAGGTCCTCTAGAATACGATTCACCCTCTCGTTCTGGCCGTCCGTCTGAGGATGATATGCGGTGCTCAAACATAACTGAGTTCCTACCGCCTCTTGTAAGCTTCTCCAAAATTTGCTAGGGAAAATAGGATCGCGGTCTCTCACTATGCTAGAAGGAACACCGTGCAAACGAACTATTTCTCAGACGTACACAGAAGCTAACCATGGAGCAGTCCTCTTACTCTTCACGGGAATGAAATGGGTGCTCTTAGTAAGTCTATCTACTATAACCCAAATCCCCGTATTACCCTTCCTTGATCGCGGTAATCTGTCAATAAAGTCCATCGAGACGCTTTCCCACTTCCATAGTGGAACCTCAAATGGGTGAAGCAACCCACCGGGTTTCTTTTGCTCCGCTTTTACTTGTTGGCACACCAAGCATCTAGCGACATACTCGGCCACGTCTTTCTTCATGCCGGCCCAAAAGTAAACTCGTCTCATATCCATGTACATCTTGTCCCCGCCGGGATGAATGGTCATCTTCGAACGATGTGCTTCGTCAAGAATGGTCTTCCTTAGGTCATCGTCTTTTGGTACACAAAGTCTACCATCCCTACGTAACCAACCCTTATCATCTAGGGTATACCTACGGAGATGGCTTGATGACTCCCCTCTTTTGAGCTTTTCTACTAGCTCAACCAACTGTGGGTCGTCTCGCTGTGCCTCGCCAATCTGTCCTAAAAGCGTAGGTCTGACCTCCAAGGATGCTAGCAAACCGGGTACAAAGTCAACGGAAGGTCTAAAGTCAAACATCGAAATGAATTCTAAGCTTCGCCGCTCAACAAAAAAAGGACTTAAGGCCAACCTTTTTCTACTTAAGGCATCTGCCACCACGTTACCCTTGCCAGGGGTATATGCTATTTCGAAATCGTAGGACGCTAAGAACTCCATCCACCTTTGCTGCCTTAAGTTCAAGTCCTTCTGAGAGAATAAGTATTTTAAAGATTTGTGGTCAGTGAATAATTCGAATCTCTCCCCAAGAAGATAATGACGCCAAGACTTAAGCGCGAAAACAATAGCGGCCAACTCTAGGTCATGTGTAGGGTAATTTTTCTCATGCGCTCTCAACTGCCTTTCACCATAGGCTATTACCCTACCCTCTTGCATTAAGACTGCGCCTAGTCCTGTCCCACAAGCATCAGTATAAACAGTAAATGACTTACTTCCATCTGGCAATACTAAGACTGGGGCTGAGGTCAAAGCTCTCTTCAAACGTTGGAACGCATCATCACAATCTACGTCCCACGCGAAGACTAGGTTCTTCTTCGTCAGGCGTGTCAATGGAGCTGATATCTTTGCGAAGTCTTTGACAGACTTCCTATAGTAGCCAGCCAACCCCAAGAAACGTCTCACTTCGGTAGCATTTTTAGGGACATTCCAATCTTCGATGGACACTACCTTCGCGGGATCAACAGCTATCCCTTCCTTGGAAACCACGTGCCCTAAGAATCGTACTTCCTTCCTCCAGAAGTGACACTTAGAAAATTTAGCTTTAAGACTATGCGCTCGTAGGGTCTCCAACACTTCCCTAAGATGTAGGGCATGCTCTACTTCATCCTTAGAAAAGATCAAGATGTCGTCTACAAAGACTACCACAAATTTATTAAGGTACTCCCTAAACACCCTACTCATCAAATCAACAAAGTATGCGGGGGCGTTTGTCAAACCGAAGGGCATCACTAGCCATTCATAGAAACCGTCTGGAGTCCTAAAGGCAGTCTTGTCTATGCTATCCTCAGCCACTCTCAACTGAATAAAACCAGTGGCTAAGTCCAACTGCGAAAACATTGAGGCGCCAACTAACTGATCGAAGAGATCGTCAATCCTCGGCAGTGGGTGACTGTTTTTCTTAGTAAGTTTATTAAGTTCTCTATAGTCCACACAAAGTCTAAGGGACCCATCCGCCTTCGTGGAAAATACTACTGGAGCACCCCACTCCAATATACTTCGTCTTATGAACCCATTCTCAAGCAACTCCTTCACTTGCTTATCGAGTTCCCTCCATTCACGAGGAGCCATGTGACGTACAGGAAAAGATACTGGTTTTGCATTATCCACAAGATATATTCGAAAATCTTTCTCCCGCTTCGGAGGCAAGCCCTTCACCTCCTCAAACACATCCGAATACTCTCGGACCACTCTAACAGATCGTAGATTTTCCACCGATGCGTCAAGCGATTCTAAATAACTTAGCATAACGGAATCTATGGGATTACAAAAGATTTCGAGAGTGTTGCCAAGGCGAGTCAAGAGCCTAACTATTCTCCTTTCACAATCAAGTACGGCCCCATTTCTGGATAACCAATCCATTCCTAAAATTATCCCATAGCCCGTGAAGCCCAACACATAAGCATCACATCTAAACTCAACGCTAAGTATAGAAATTTTCAAATCCAAACACATCATGGACAAATAAGCTGAGCCCCCAATTGGATTCGAAACAACTAAGGGATCCTCTACTAAACTGGTGTTTAAGTGCAGTGATTCAACTAATGATGTAGAGATAAACGAATGCAATGCGCCCGAATCGAATAAGGTACGGATAGGATGATCAAACAGAAAAACTAAGCTTTCAACAGAAATGGTTCTACCTCGTTCTTGCAGCGGTGGGACTGCGAGAGCCTGAACTTGTCCCCTTGCCTGCCCTGGTGCCATAAGAGCCTGCAGCTGTCCTCCTGAGGTAGACCCTGCCCTCTGCCCCTTCTTTGGGCAGTCCTTCACTAGATGTCCCGCTTCGCCACAGTGAAAATAGCCAGTCTTCTTTTTCTTTCGGCAATCCTTGCTGAGATGGGCTGGTGTCCCACAGTTAAAGCATTTCTTCTTTCCCTTGCCATTGTTGTCTTTACCACCCTTCTTGTTTTGCTGTTGTGATTTCTTCTGATCCCCTTTCTTCTCGGGTTCCTTCTCAGCTTTAGCGCCATTCTCCTCGTGCATGAGTGCCATGTCTACTAGCTTCTCAAAGGTGGCCCCCATAGGGATGTAGGTCATAGCCAACCCTTGCAATGGTTCATTTAATCCATTTACGTACCTCAGAGCCTTCTTCTCCGGCGTGTTCACTAAGTCTAAGCCAAACCTTGCTAACTGATTAAATTTGTTGACATATTCTTTCACTGATGAGCTTCCTTGCTTTAATGTCAAGAACCTTTCCATATATAGATTCTCTTCTGCCCTCGAGAGAAACTTCGCCTCAAACCTACATCTGTAATCCGCCCAAGAATCAACAGGACGCTCCCCATTAGTGACCTCCCAACAAAACGAGGCCTCTCCCTTCATTAAACAAGCTGCTAATTTGACTTTCCTCCCCTCTTCTACTTCAAAGATTTCGAGCAATTCTTCCACCTCCTTAAGCCAATCTCTAGCTTCCACAAACGTTTCTAACCCTTGAAAAGGTTTTCCACCCATAGCCTTAAATTCCTTGCACGTCTTTGCAAAAGTATCAGCGCGAGGAGGAGGAGGAGCGGGTGCAACTGGTGGTGGAGGAACATTGGCTGGACCTGCAGTGGCCCTAGCCTCTAATAACCTCCTATACCATCCTGGTATCGTTACACCATCAGGTAGGTTAAGATCTTCAGCCATGCTGAAACGAAAAAGGGAAGATTCAAAATGGAGAATTCGAAAGATAAAGATATGGCTATTGGGGATTATGTTTTTCATAAAAACTTTCCTCTTTAAAATTACTCATTAAGACATGTTTTTGAAAACACTTCTTCCAAAAATACTTTAGAAAAATAGTTTTTCTAAAAAAATTTATCTGTTCTGGTAACCTGGCTCTGATACCACGTGTAACACCCTACGTCCATTAATGTCACTCACAAAGGGAATACATTAACTTCCACGGAGGTTTTAAGTGAATATAGAACAGAAAAATTACAACAAGACAGATAATAAGTAGTACTTGGAAATCTAAAACTTCATTTTATTGCAGCAGAAATTAAACATGTTTGATACATCATAAAACCATAAATCAGAGTCAAGTACAATATCCATCTTGATAAAACAAAATACATAACCCCATTACAAAAATAGCCATTAAAGAAGATAACAAGCTGGGCTTTACTTCAACGTCCAAGCTTTTCCAAAAGAGAGATAGAGCAATCCAATCAAACTCCACTAGAGCTGGGCCCAACCTGAGGACCTGGAGGGGGAAAAAGGATAGAAATGGAGGCGGTCAGACATAAAGCCTGGCGAGTATGATAATTCTAACAATACTATTATCAAAATAACTAGACTAAGGCATAAGCTGGAAAACAAGGAAATGTCTATGAACTATTGGGTATGGAAGAGTAGATAAAGATAACGTTAAAGGCACACCTAATTACTAACAAATAATTACAACACTGCACCGCACATTACTACACTGCACCGCACATTACTGCACCGCACTAGTCACCCTAAAGGTTGATCCCACTTGCTTCACACATAAACTATATAAATAGCCTTGCGTACCCCTAGCTGACTACATAGGTGTCGTCTTCCCCTATCTCCACTAGGTGTACCCCACTACCCACTTTCGATCGGCTCCCAACTCATAAATACCCGTGCTAGCCCCACAGTGGCGTGTATCACTCCCCTAAAGCGGCAACCCGATACAACTTGAGAATGCACGGCTTATACCTACACGATGCAACAACGTCTTACCTACCAGCCTGGGTCCACACACGCATATGAAACCCGTTGGACTTGTGTTGCCACCGCTACCCTGTTTTGGCCTCTTATAGTCAAACCCAGTATGCGTGTCCCGTCCTCGACTTGGGTCGAGCCCACAAAGATATGTTTGGGTTACTGGTTGAAATGGGCCCCCACAAGCTACCCACCTAAGCTTGTCACTAATAGTATATCCCACTTAACCCTCTTAGTCATGTTCATTTACATGTGTGTTTGGTTAAGTCTTACTAATCGTATTTCACATGCCACTAAGAGCACCCACTATATTCCTCATGCCACCCAAGGCACCTACTTATCCCCCATGTCCCACCTTACATGTTTATCTGGTTAAGTATTTCCTAATTCATTCAGGCCATAACCTCATAAAGACCTCTCACATTGAACTGGCATTTATGGCAGCTGGATTTGCCGGGCGGGTCCGGGCAGTCTTACACCATAAAAGAGTCTAACCTCGTGTCTTTACAACTGTTATGCTTTAGTTCAGGCCTAGGACCTCTCACATTAGGCTGACATTTGTGACCACTGGATTTGTCGGGCGGGTCCGGGCAGGTTTACATCACAAACGAGTCCAACCTCGTATCCTAAGCATTGATTATCACTTATAATCTTTTACCCCAGTTTTAATAATTCCCTATTCAAATTATTAATTAACTCCAATTTTAATGATGTCCATAATTGACTCAATTATGGCCATCCATTCATGGCATGCAAAATCATATCAATTGCACCCCAACTTCTTAATATTCAATCCTTAATATTACCCCTACCCCACGTTATACGTTCGCTTACTCAACGCAGAATATACGTTAGACTCGAATAGTCTAACTCATAGCACAAAGATAAATTATCACAACATATAGACAAGTAAAATAATCTAATCATAATAGGGTGAAACTTGCACAAACTACACATGTTAGGGATCTAAAGGTGTCAACTTGTTAAATGTCACAATTTACATGATATGATCATAACCCAAATCCGTGTATAAACTTGCATATGGGGTTTTATGCAACATAATGATGGTGTGAACTAGCATCTAATACATAGAATTCACATATGTCATAGCATAATTCTAGATGTCATAATTCTAGATCTAAATAGATGTCATGGCATATGTTCATAATCTTTACTAATCAATCTTACTTGCATACATGGTTTGTCATGTAGATCAACATAGCCCAAACATTATGATTTGATTAACATGAACTAACTAGCATAGACAATAACATCATGACTTTATAACATGTATGATTCATCTCAATTTAGCATATAAAACTACAACCTATACAATATCATCATAGCATGATTTACAGCATATAGGATATCATCATCACATAGCATCGGATTTATAACATACATGATAGCTTAAGGTTTACAACAACATATATGACAATCCACATCATTCACTTATAATCCATTCATAACTTAATCTAATTAGTTTAATAATAATCTTGTTAAGATCATCATACTCACAATAAGAAGAGAAAGAGAGTCTTGATTTGCTTTAGAGTTGAGTAGAATTAGGGTTTTTGATTAGCTCCTTCCTTCTTAGTTGGCGGCGGCTAGACTGAGTTCCATGGCGGCGGTATGACGGTGGCTTTTCTATTTTTCATGTGAATTAAAGTGAGAGACTACCTAGGTATTTATAGAGTTTAGGATTTATTTAGAACGTCAGATCAACTCAGAACTAAACTGAACCGTTAAATTTGCCAACTCAGCCCTAAAGACACATCAGCGGCTCAAGATTGGGCTCAGCCAAACCCTAGCCGCCTGGACAGGTCGATACCCAGGTCGACTCCCCAGTCGACCTGGGGGGGGGGGGGGGGTTCGACTGCCCAGTCGACTCCCAGTCGACCTGGGGTGCTGGGCGGGAATTTTCCCGCCTAGCCTGTTTTACTTCGAATTTTGAATTTTAAATTTTCTGAAATTTGTTTTGAGTTTTCTGAAACTTCCGATGGCCATAACTTCTTCATACGAAGTCCAAATCACGCAAACTCGAACTCTATTTCAACCAGAATTCCGAGACGAACACAATGGCGCAACCCGTTTCCCACAATTCTCATGTCTGAGATTAGTTATTCCTTAATTTGTGAATATTAATATTAACAGAATTACTGGGTGTTACAGTTTTTATAGTGGTTCGACAATTGGGTTTGCATCTACTTTATAATCTATTGTTTATACCATCATATTATAGTACAGTTAATTGAAATGAAAGAAAGGTAGAGGTAAGAAGTGTAATTCTCTCTTAATGATGATCTTTCTCAGTTCGGTAGAGTTTATTTCCTCATTCTATTCGAAATGAGTGTATTTATTGGAAATTGCATGTCCTAGGTCGATATGACGAGGCACATAATTCGGGTCGATAAGGAGTTAGTTGAGCAAATCTCTGTCTTATAGAGAAGTCCTCTCCGTTTTGATCTAGCAAATGTGTGCCTCGATCCATGTTAATAGAAGGTAGATTAGGTGGTTTGACTACATATTTCACCTATAGAATAGGTCTTGCCATCACTCTAGAGTTCGGATCGGAATGTTCTAGTCCGATTATACTGGGCCGAGCTAGGCAGCCTTGAGGTGTTAATTCAAATGGTGGAGACCCCTCTCAGCCAATCTATCAGATCTGAGATGCACTGAGCTGGGTTTGTTTGATCTAAACTTTTTCGATCCAGGACACTTTAAACCGAAATGCATTGTGCCATTGAGGTAGTCCGAACTGACCTAGATCGACCTGAGACTTAGACACACAAAACCAGCATCTTCGAGCTATTTTTCTATTTCCCTCCAATAAATCTAAGCGTGTCTAAGATTATTCTTAAATCTTAATTACTCTGTTTGCTAGAAATCCACGTTGTCGCTACCTTTCCAAAAGGCGAGTCAACACCAAACTAAAGTCTTCGACTCTTTAGGGCGATGGACCAAGTGGTCACTTATGAGGCTTCAGATGGATCACTAAGGTTCATTCCCTTTATAGGTAGCTTCGGTTAAAACTTAGGGTATCGGGTCCCAATACCATGACTATATTCTTTTGTAGGAATTGATATTTCCGATTGAAGTTGCTAGTAGGAGACTATGAGATAAGTTCAGAGGTTTCAGAAACCTTGAAACAACCTTCATAAATTTTAGGTTTTAGAGGGTTTCAAAACTAGATCCCTTCAGACGGGTTTTGGTTATCTTATTCCATTTGTTAATCCCATTCGGTGATACCTATGGTTACTTTACTAATTTATATCAAATGGAGCCTAAACCTATAAAGTTAAGATATAATGATATAATTACTCAATAATTACCTTTATATTACCTTAACCAATGAAAAATCCTCCTTTATCGATAACTTTGTATAGTATAAAGACTTGAAATTTTGAATTCTCAAAATCTTCAAATTGATTTAGTAAAAAATTTTAGACAAAAGCAAGAGAATGAGAAATTTTGCTCCAATTCTGGACTGCTAAGATCATATTAATAGTTGTGATTTACTCCCTCTCCGTCTGGAGTCTCCCTTTTGATGCTTTAGTGGAAATAGTTTCAAATGCTTAATAATAGCGGATTTAACAATCTGCAGCTTGGGCTTTCAATGCGATCTTGTCTGGAAGTAAGAAACCCATAACTGAAGCAAGTCCATATGAGTTTTATTAATATAGACTCATCGCGAACCCCCAGGCCTGCCGAAGAGACGCTTCAAGTGGAAGGCTTGGTATTGTATTAAGAAATAAACCTTCAGAGGCCTTTTATTTTAGGGAATTTGAAGGGCTAGTTCTTTTTATGCGACATGAAATTTTCCCAAGATCATATGGTCAGAACATTCCCTTCGCATGAATCGAAGGGTGTGTTTTGGTTTGACAATCATGATATAAATTCAATTTGTCTTATTTTACGATCACTGTTTGGGAATGGCTCTATCGAAGGGGCTTGCTTCCGTTGAAAGGAGTCTTTTTTTTTCAATTTTCCTATGGATGTAGTTCTTGATGAAATGCATTTGGATGGGCTGAAAGCTTCTTATTTTTATGTAACGGCTGGAAATTTCCGACTCCTCGAGAGTCGGAAATTCCGAGACGTTAGTGAAAGAATTTAGAAGGTGAGAAAGAAAAGATAGAACTAATAGAATAGAAGAAGAAGAAGAACATCAGAATCATCAGAGTAACACGAATCTCACAGCGGAACGAATAACATATAATATATAACATAACTTTGAAGTAAACAGTTATATATATACAATAGCACTTATCAGAGTACAACACTTACAACACAGCGGAAATAACTATAGCTATAGAATCTTGAAGTCTCCTGCTCCAAGCTCTCCAAATATCTGTAAATCCCGACTACTTGACTGCCCGTACAAATTTAGGCACCCAAGAGTTTAGGGAAAACAACAAAGTAAACTCCAGGTCAGTCATGGGACTGGTATGAGTAAAACAGTTTAAAACAATTGAACAGGTATATGATATCTCATAAGACCACGCCGTGAATACGGAACGGGTTTTTCCTTATGAGTATCTAAACAACTTTGACAAGCAATATCATTGTGATATTATAATAATGTCTAAGTACAAATAGATATCAATCTAGCAGAAACGCTTGCATCTCACGTTCTACATACATAGTATAAAATCATAAACCGCAGGGCGCTTATCGGAAAATGGATTCCAACAGACAAGGTATGGGAGCACCTTCTGAATAGTGTACTCTAGAGGTGATACACTCAGGGTTCAACAAGAACGTCTTGCAACCCGGCCACACATGACCGCTCACTCATTTAGCTTGAGTGTCGCGAATATATTGCCACCACGGTTGTAGGCCATCAAACCGTCATCCGAAGATACAGAATCAAAAAGAAGTATAAATATGAATATTCTCTAGATCGGTGACAATACACCCTGCTTGGGGATGACCCAACTAGCCATGCTGCCTAGCCCAACTTTTGTTACTTCCCGATGTGAGGCTAGAGGCTACGTCTATCTTCAGAACATCTGATCACCATTCACTTTGAATGCCACATCGTCATACCCGCCAAATCACAAATTGACTTATCCAAAAATAACGCGGGTATACAACTAAGAGAAACGAATTCCTCCGCCACCAAACGTGAATACGTTTGAACAGATCAACTTACGCGATCCATTGGATATACTCTGTCAGACCTTCTTCCATATACGTTGTCCTGGGACTGGACAAACCGAAGGCACTATTCAGTATATCCATCTTAGTCATTGTTATCTAAGACTTATACAACAGCCCTTGCACTTTACTCTGTCTTCAATTTATCTTTGGCAGATGTTGCTCGCAGCGCTTATGCCAATACAGAGTGGTTCTTTGGATAATAATTCAACCGGTCTCTCCATATTAACAACGTTAAAATGGTCAAAACTTTGATAGTCTGTGATCTAACTATCAAATGAAAACATGTCGGTGTATAAACAACGATCTTATTTCCAAATGGGAATTCGATCGATCAATCATCATATGTTCATATTTCCTTATTTCATATATTTAGAAGATATATGTTATTAATCATTGGAAAACATTTCCATAGCTTATTTTCACATCACTATTATTTCGCAACTATCAGTCCCTAACTGTAACTAGTATGAGAACAATTCTCTAAGTATCAATACGGAAGGTCGAAACCAACATCAGATCGTCACTTAGAAAACCGTTCAACTTACCCTCTCCAGTCAGTTTCTGAATTTGCTTAACTCTATTTCTTAAATTCTTATCATGAAAACATTTCATTTTCTATGTTTAGAAAACATATCTGACTATATTTGGAAAACGTTTCCAAAACTCATTTACGGATTTCAAATGAACGTTGTATAAAACATCGTTTCGCTTAATCCATTTATCGCTTATTCCTTAACTTTATTCCAAATCAACCTTTTAGATCGAACCACAACTATTCCTTTGTCAATTCTGAAGTCAATCAAGTTGGGGTATAATTACCTCTCAGACCTTAATTGAACAACGTCCTTTACTGTGAAATAGATGAAGCTCATCACTCACCTTTTTACAACCATCTGTTTACGCAAATTCTCGGATTCAGGTTACGAATCCACTTCTTATATGACAACGTTTGATTATAACTATAACATTATAATTCCAACCCCTAAAATATCTAACCTAAATTATAAATTTATTTCCTAACTCGAATAATTTAACAGACACCTAATTTCTAAATCAATACTAAATCTTGATTTAAACCCTGGAAAGTAAATAGTACTTTCCCGAATTCGCTATAATCGAATTCGACATATAACTCTCTTTCGAGTAATCTCTATTTGATTAACTCTTCTTCGAATAACCTATATTCGATTATCTCTCTTCGAATAACTCATATTCGAAATCTCTCTCTTTCGAATAAACAATATTCGATCTCTTTCTTTCGAATATGCTATATTCGAAAATCTCCTTTCGATTTACTAATCGATAACTCCTTTCGATCAAACTAAAATCGATAACTCCTTTAACTCTATTCGAATAACTAATATTCGACTAACTCCTTTGGATTAACTAACTTCGAATCACTCCTTTGGATTACTAACTTCGAATAACTCTTCGACTAGCTCCTTCGGATTAACTAACTTCGAATAACTCTTCGACTAGCTCCTTCGGATTAACCCTTCGATTAAGTCCTTCGGATTAACTAACTTCGAATAACCAATATTCGATAACTACTCTTCGAATAAATAATATTCGATAACTCTTCTCTAATGAATCATATTTGATTTCTCCACTTGAATAAACTATATTCGATAACTCTTCTCAAATGAATAACATTTGATTTCTCCACTCGAATAAACTATATTCGATAACTCTTGTCAAATGAATAACATTTGATTTCTCCACTCGAATAAACTATATTCGATAACTCTTCTCAAATGAATAGCATTTGATTTCTCCACTCGAATAAACTATATTCGATAACTCTTCTCAAATGAATAACATTTAATTTCTCCACTCGAATAAACTATATTCGATAACTCTTGTCAAATGAATAGCATTTGATTTCTCCACTCGAATAAACTATATTCGATAACTCTTCTCAAATGAATAGCATTTGATTTCTCCACTCGAATAAACTATATTCGATAACTCTTCTCAAATGAATAGCATTTGATTTCTCCACTCGAATAAACTATATTCGATTACTCTTCTCTCGAATACACTATATTCGATAACTCTACTTCGGATAACTCTAACCGGTCAACTCAACTGGTTTAACCTAACTGGTTAACTCTGACTGGTTAACTCAACTGGTTAACTCTACTGGTTTAACCTAACTGGTTAACTCTGACTGGTTAACTCAACTGGTTAACTCTACTGGTTTAACCTAACTGGTTAACTCGTCTTGATTAACTGAACAAATCCACTTAGTTTAACTTAGCTAATTCACGTTGATTAACTCTAACCGATTTACTTAGTTTAACTCAACTAATTCACTTCGATTAACCACTTAGTTAACTTAACTAATTTACTTCGATTAACCACTTAGTTTAACTTAACTAATTCACATCGATTAATCACTTAGTTTAATTTAACTAGTTCACTTTGATTAATCACTTAGTTTAACTTAGCTAATTCACTTTGATTAACTTAACCAATTTACTTTGTTTACTCGACTAACTTGCTTTGGTTAACCTAACCAATTACTTTGTTTAACTCGACTAACTTGATTTGGTTAACCTAACCAATTACTTTGTTTAACTCGACTAACTTGTTTTGGTTAACCTAACCAATTACTTTGTTTAACTCGACTAACTCGATCAACTTAGTTCGATCAATCATTTAACTCGGTTTAAATAACTCATTTGGCAAATCTGGTTTTTAACTAACTCATTTATTTATTCTAAATAAATGATTCCCTTTGTAAATATTTCATTTCTAATGTGAATAACCCCTTTTGTAAATTTCGTATTCAATTTCTAATTGAATATCTCCTTTTATCTTATTCAATTCTGGGTGAACGACTCCCCCTATAATATCTTATCCAAGTTCTAATGAATAATCTGGTTTAAATATCTTATTCAAGTTCAAATGAATAATCTGGTTTAATATCTTATTCAAGTTCTAATGAATAAGTCTGGTTTAATATCTTGTTCAAATTATAATTGAATAGGTCCTTTATAAATTATTCCGTTCATAAAGATTTCTATTTATAAATATATTTTATTTATAAATATTCTGTTTCCACATTCCGGTATGTTACGGTGTTCTAACTTATCAAGTTTCGATGTCCAATATCATCCGTACACACAAAATCAGCAACAGGTTATAAATCACATCATATATTAAAATATATGAAAAACAATAGAATAACTGTTGAGGAATCCAGTCGGATTCCTCCGACCTGTCTTCCCTGCATCCACAGATATTACACAATAATATCGATATCACTTTCAGGTTCCAGATGATATATTCTGATAAACAAAATCAATACAGACATTTAACTAACTAACTAGCAGTTCAATCAAACAGTCAACACACAGTCAAACAGACAATAATTAACAGTTCTAAGAATACAACGTGAAAATAAAACTGTTTAGAGTTTGTGAGATTTACTCACATTTGGACGATCATCGTCCATGACGATAACCATCGCTTGATTCAGACAATTTATTTTGCTATAAATTTTGACGGACTCCAATCGACTAGCGGTCAGTTCCATTGTGTAGTGTCCGTCCATACGATCCCAACGCAACTTACGGTTCGTCAATCTGACTCCATATGACAAAGATATTTGGTTCACAAGTTATACTTTTATTTAAAAGAGAATTTAATTAATTAAATTCATCATTAGGCCTCACCACAATTTCCTCGGCCCAAACCCCTTCTTCTGGCCCAAACCCGCTCAGCCCAAATACCCCTCTTCTTCCCCAAATACACAGACGTGGCCTCTTCTCGTTCCACAAACCATTGCCGCAACTTCCACCTCCATCCACTTCTCCAGGCTTTCACGATAACTCAAACCAACACCACCACACATCTTCTTATCAAAATCTCTTCTACCCTATACCTGAAATACCCAGCTCGACGCACGCTCCCAAACCCCGAACTGCTGCTGAACGTCCCCATCGCAGTGACTGCTGCGTCACTTTTCACCCCAGAAACCCACCGAAAATTCACATCATGAACCACTTTCCCTCCTAAATCCATTTATGCGCTCGAACTCCATCACCTCGCCCTAAATCCGACGCATACTGTAACCCTAGCCTCCACTGTATTTTCCGCATACCCCCAACTCCAGCGTCGAAAGCTACAAAAAGGGCACGAGCCTGAAGAGAATCGATTTGTGAATTCAATTATATGGGTTTGAGGATTTATGGCATTTTATTCCTTTTGTTTTGGATTTTCCCTTCTGTGTTTGTGTTGAGAAAATTGGAAATCGTTCTCTGTTGTTTGGTTATATATATTGTCATGGTTTGAAACGTGGAGCTGGGTTCTCCATCTGTAAGTAGTGGCTGAAATTATGAGATGCGTGGCCTCCTTGTTGATCACAGAAAATAGTTAAGATATTTTTGTGTTAATATTTTATTTTATTTCCATCATTTTCTATTGGCTTATGCATTCTAAAAATCCCTACGAACATGCATGATGCCTAAAAATCACCAAACTGGACATGTAGGTAGAGCTCGACATTACGGTCCCAACGAAACTGGTTTCGTCGAATTCCGACTCCGTATGCTCACACAACGTATTTTTAACCGTCAAAATACTGACTGTTTTACACTCTAAAAATCCGTACGGCCACACACTGACTCTAAAAATCACGAAACTTGACATCTAGCAATTATTTGATATTGTGGATCCAACAAAACTGGTTTCGTCGAATTCCGACTTCGTTTGCAAAAGTTGCTATTTTCTAAGGCTCTAATTAGACCGTTTAAATATAAATATATTTAAAACAATTTAATTAAATATTAATAAATTAATATTATCGTATATATTCACAATAGAATATCATACGGCTCCAGGATAATTATATATTTCATATTCTAAGTCTAGGTTGAATCGATATTCAATTTACATTGAAAATCCCTTTTATAACGTATATAAAGCGTTACGAATTATAACGGAATTCCACAGCGACTTTTCTGAAATTTGATTTGGACGTACATCAAAATCTATACGATGAAATCCCGATTTTTCTCTTCCACTAGAAAGATATACTCCACCAGCTCCACACGTTTCTTGTTTCACAGAAATCCGGCTTAAAACGAATCCTGTACATTCAGTTGAAGTTCGAATCGCTAAATAGCGAACTGCCGCGCCATTTCGAGCTCGATTATAATTATATTATAAATTATACGTTCAACTATCATTTATTTAATATATTCGTTATTTAAATAATTAAATAACTTAATTATTATACCTTACAAAACGCGCCATTACAGACTTCCCCCCTTAAAATAATTTCGTCCTCGAAATTGCTAAGCTAGGAAAAATGTTACCAACTTTACTAACTAGATTCAAATATCTTTTAGTTTACTTCTCAACTCCAGTTTCAACTGAACCATTAAATTTTCAATTAAATTATTAATTCATTCTGGCTAACTGGATTTCCATAAATCATGAGAATGTTCTAACGCCTGGAATTTTCGAAAAATTTCGCCATAACCTCCTTTGTATTGGTCAATATGACAAACCACCCCTCGCCTCTCCAGGCCTTCTCCAACCCAAAATAAAATCAAACAGCCAAGCGGCTTGCCAATTCGGCTCATAAAATCCAAACTCATATATAATATAAACTTGTACCTTTTTGTCGGTCGTATCATTATATCCTTTTGATCTGTTATCACTTCTGCATATATCATGGTCATTCCACTCAGTTTATATCCTCAAACCAAATCATTCGCTTATACCCAAGCCGAATTCCATTCAAACTCCCATATCAAATTTTAAACTCTTAACTGGTCATTTCAAATCCAAAACCATATTATTCTCAAATCACTTCCAGTTTTTCTTAACCTATCATCTCAAGTTAAATTCTGGTTTATTATTTACTTTTACCATCCCATTCGAATTAACTTCACAAGTTAAATTTTAATTTCTAGAACTTAAATTCCTGGGTAAATTTCAAATCAATTCGAAATCATACTGCCAATTCAAAGCCTTTGAATTTTCTAAACAACTTGTTTCCTCAAACAATTCAAATTAAAATCTTTGGTAGTAATCCACCACTTAGAACTCGAAAATCACACCGATGATACTGCGCAGTCATCATCGGAATTATTTTCCAGCGACCCAAGTGATTTCAATACTATATTATTTTCAAAACCATTACTAAATACTTCCATTTTGAAAACATTTCAAAATCTCCCAGGAACTTAAAATTTCCTTATTTTAAATTCCAAATTCTGATTTAAATTCATATTTAATTCAAACTATTTCATATATTACATTCATATGAATTCTGATTGGTCATTTATAACCATTTCACCCTTTTATAATCTTATTCGATTATAATAACAACCAACACAATCAATATACTATAATAATTTCAAGATATATATTTCTTCTATAAACAAATATATTTTGGGAAAAATTATTTCATTTACCCTCTTTCAAAGCATACCATGACGGTTCATCGTATTCGAGTGTTTAGTAACCCTTATCGATACAGTGGATCAACTGATCGACCAGAATTCATAAGCCACTCAACCAATGAGTCTCCACAATATAAAACCATTTTATATTGAGTAACAATTACGCGCTCATATATATACACTCAAACTCAATCTAGGATATTACTAATCCCATCTCTATCGAGTTATGCCACAGAGCCAAGGTAATCACTTAACTTAAGCTCTGATACCAACTGTAACGGCTGGAAATTTCCGACTCCTCGAGAGTCGGAAATTCCGAGACGTTAGTGAAAGAATTTAGAAGGTGAGAAAGAAAAGATAGAACTAATAGAATAGAAGAAGAAGAAGAACATCATAATCATCAGAGTAACACGAATCTCACAGCGGAACGAATAACATATAATATATAACATAACTTTGAAGTAAACAGTTATATATATACAATAGCACTTATCAGAGTACAACACTTACAACACAGCGGAAATAACTATAGCTATAGAATCTTGAAGTCTCCTGCTCCAAGCTCTCCAAGTATCTGTAAATCCCGACTACTTGACTGCCCGTACAAATTTAGGCACCCAAGAGTTTAGGGAAAACAACAAAGTAAACTCCAGGTCAGTCGTGGGACTGGTATGAGTAAAACAGTTTAAAACAATTGAACAGGTATATGATATCTCATAAGACCACGCCGTGAATACGGAACGGGTTTTTCCTTATGAGTATCTAAACAACTTTGACAAGCAATATCATTGTGATATTATAATAATGTCTAAGTACAAATAGATATCAATCTAGCAGAAACGCTTGCATCTCACGTTCTACATACATAGTATAAAATCATAAACCGCAGGGCGCTTATCGGAAAATGGATTCCAACAGACAAGGTATGGGAGCACCTTCTGAATAGTGTACTCTAGAGGTGATACACTCAGGGTTCAACAAGAACGTCTTGCAACCCGGCCACACATGACCGCTCACTCATTTAGCTTGAGTGTCGCGAATATATTGCCACCACG
Source organism: Allium sativum (assembly GCA_030737875.1). Lineage (NCBI taxonomy): Eukaryota > Viridiplantae > Streptophyta > Magnoliopsida > Asparagales > Amaryllidaceae > Allium > Allium sativum. The sequence continues at coordinate 473,158,576 of CM060926.1, forward strand.
GTTGTAGGCCATCAAACCGTCATCCGAAGATACAGAATCAAAAAGAAGTATAAATATGAATATTCTCTAGATCGGTGATAATACACCCTGCTTGGGGATGACCCAACTAGCCATGCTGCCTAGCCCAACTTTTGTTACTTCCCGATGTGAGGCTAGAGGCTACGTCTATCTTCAGAACATCTGATCACCATTCACTTTGAATGCCACATCGTCATACCCGCCAAATCACAAATTGACTTATCCAAAAATAACACGGGTATACAGCTAAGAGAAACGAATTCCTCCGCCACCAAACGTGAATACGTTTGAACAGATCAACTTATGCGATCCATTGGATATACTCTGTCAGACCTTCTTCCATATACGTTGTCCTGGGACTGGACAAACCGAAGGCACTATTCAGTATATCCATCTTAGTCATTGTTATCTAAGACTTATACAACAGCCCTTGCACTTTACTCCGTCTTCAATTTATCTTTGGCAGATGTTGATCGCAGCGCTTATGCCAATACAGAGTGGTTCTTTGGATAATAATTCAACCGGTCTCTCCATATTAACAACGTTAAAATGGTCAAAACTTTGATAGTCTGTGATCTAACTATCAAATGAAAACATGTCGGTGTATAAACAACGATCTTATTTCCAAATGGGAATTCGATCGATCAATCATCATATGTTCATATTTCCTTATTTCATATATTTAGAAGATATATGTTATTAATCATTGGAAAACATTTCCATAGCTTATTTTCACATCACTATTATTTCGCAACTATCAGTCCCTAACTGTAACTAGTATGAGAACAATTCTCAAAGTATCAATACGGAAGGTCGAAACCAACATCAGATCGTCACTTAGAAAACCGTTCAACTTACCCTCTCCAGTCAGTTTCTGAATTTGCTTAACTCTATTTCTTAAATTCTTATCATGAAAACATTTCATTTTCTATGTTTAGAAAACATATCTGACTATATTTGGAAAACGTTTCCAAAACTCATTTACGGATTTCAAATGAACGTTGTATAAAACATCGTTTCGCTTAATCCATTTATCGCTTATTCCTTAACTTTATTCCAAATCAACCTTTTAGATCGAACCACAACTATTCATTTGTCAATTCTGAAGTCAATCAAGTTGGGGTATAATTACCTCTCAGGCCTTAATTGAACAACGTCCTTTACTGTGAAATAGATGAAGCCCATCACTCACCTTTTTACAACCATCTGTTTACGCAAATTCTCGGATTCAGGTTACGAATCCACTTCTTATATGACAACGTTTGATTATAACTATAACGTTATAATTCCAACCCCTAAAATATCTAACCTAAATTATAAATTTATTTCCTAACTCGAATAATTTAACAGACACCTAATTTCTAAATCAATACTAAATCTTGATTTAAACCCTGGAAAGTAAATAGTACTTTCCCGAATTCGCTATAATCGAATTCGACGTATAACTCTCTTTCGAGTAATCTCTATTTGATTAACTCTTCTTCGAATAACCTATATTCGATTATCTCTCTTCGAATAACTCATATTCGAAATCTCTCTCTTTCGAATAAACAATATTCGATCTCTTTCTTCCGAATATGCTATATTCGAAAATCTCCTTTCGATTTACTAATCGATAACTCCTTTCGATCAAACTAAAATCGATAACTCCTTTAACTCTATTCGAATAACTAATATTCGACTAACTTCTTTGGATTAACTAACTTCGAATCACTCCTTTGGATTACTAACTTCGAATAACTCTTCGACTAGCTCCTTCGGATTAACTAACTTCGAATAACTCTTCGACTAGCTCCTTCGGATTAACCCTTCGATTAACTCCTTCGGATTAACTAACTTCGAATAACCAATATTCGATAACTACTCTTCGAATAAATAATATTCGATAACTCTTCTCAAATGAATCATATTTGATTTCTCCACTTGAATAAACTATATTCGATAACTCTTCTCAAATGAATAGCATTTGATTTCTCCACTCGAATAAACTATATTCGATAACTCTTGTCAAATGAATAGCATTTGATTTCTCCACTCGAATAAACTATATTCGATAACTCTTCTCAAATGAATAGCATTTGATTTCTCCACTCGAATAAACTATATTCGATAACTCTTCTCAAATGAATAGCATTTGATTTCTCCACTCGAATAAACTATATTCGATAACTCTTGTCAAATGAATAGCATTTGATTTCTCCACTCGAATGAACTATATTCGATAACTCTTCTCAAATGAATAGCATTTGATTTCTCCACTCGAATAAACTATATTCGATAACTCTTCTCAAATGAATAGCATTTGATTTCTCCACTCGAATAAACTATATTCGATTACTCTTCTCTCGAATACACTATATTCGATAACTCTACTTCGGATAACTCTAACCGGTCAACTCAACTGGTTTAACCTAACTGGTTAACTCTGACTGGTTAACTCAACTGGTTAACTCTACTGGTTTAACCTAACTGGTTAACTCTGACTGGTTAACTCAACTGGTTAACTCTACTGGTTTAACCCAACTGGTTAACTCGTCTTGATTAACTGAACAAATCCACTTAGTTTAACTTAGCTAATTCACGTTGATTAACTCTAACCGATTTACTTAGTTTAACTCAACTAATTCACTTCGATTAACCACTTAGTTAACTTAACTAATTTACTTCGATTAACCACTTAGTTTAACTTAACTAATTCACATCGATTAATCACTTAGTTTAATTTAACTAGTTCACTTTGATTAATCACTTAGTTTAACTTAGCTAATTCACTTTGATTAACTTAACCAATTTACTTTGTTTACTCGACTAACTTGCTTTGGTTAACCTAACCAATTACTTTGTTTAACTCGACTAACTTGCTTTGGTTAACCTAACCAATTACTTTGTTTAACTCGACTAACTTGTTTTGGTTAACCTAACCAATTACTTTGTTTAACTCGACTAACTCGATCAACTTAGTTCGATCAATCATTTAACTCGGTTTAAATAACTCATTTGGCAAATCTGGTTTTTAACTAACTCATTTATTTATTCTAAATAAATGATTCCCTTTGTAAATATTTCATTTCTAATGTGAATAACCCCTTTTGTAAATTTCGTATTCAATTTCTAATTGAATATCTCCTTTTATCTTATTCAATTCTGGGTGAACGACTCCCCTATAATATCTTATCCAAGTTCTAATGAATAATCTGGTTTAAATATCTTATTCAAGTTCAAATGAATAATCTGGTTTAATATCTTATTCAAGTTCTAATGAATAAGTCTGGTTTAATATCTTGTTCAAATTCTAATTGAATAGGTCCTTTATAAATTATTCCATTCATAAAGATTTCTATTTATAAATATATTATTTATAAATATTATGTTTCCACATTTCGGTATGTTACGGTGTTCTAACTTATCAAGTTTCGATGTCCAATATCATCCGTACACACAAAATCAGCAACAGGTTATAAATCACATCATATATTAAAATATATGAAAAACAATAGAATAACTGTTGAGGAATCCAGTCGGATTCCTCCGACCTGTCTTCCTTGCATCCACAGATATTACACAATAATATCGATATCACTTTCAGGTTCCAGATGATATATTCTGATAAACAGAATCAATACAGACATTTAACTAACTAACTAGCAGTTCAATCAAACAGTCAACACACAGTCAAACAGACAATAATTAACAGTTCTAAGAATACAACGTGAAAATAAAACTGTTTAGAGTTTGTGAGATTTACTCACATTTGGACGATCATCGTCCATGACGATAACCATCGCTTGATTCAGACAATTTATTTTGCTATAAATTTTGACGGACTCCAATCGACTCACGGTCAGTTCCATTGTGTAGTGTCCGTCCATACGATCCCAACGCAACTTACGGTTCGTCAATCTGACTCCGTATGACAAAGATATTTGGTTCACAAGTTATACTTTTATTTAAAAGAGAATTTAATTAATTAAATTCATCATTAGGCCTCACCACAATTTCCTCGGCCCAAACCCCTTCTTCTGGCCCAAACCCGCTCAGCCCAAATACCCCTCTTCTTCCCCAAATACACAGACGTGGCCTCATCTCCTTCCACAAACCATTGCCGCAACTTCCACCTCCATCCGCTTCTCCAGGCTTTCACGATAACTCAAACCAACACCACCACACATCTTCTTATCAAAATCTCTTCTACCCTATACCTGAAATACCCAGCTCGACGCACGCTCCCAAACCCCGAACTGCTGCTGAACGTCCCCATCGCAGTGACTGCTGCGTCACTTTTCACCCCAGAAACCCACCGAAAATTCACATCATGAACCACTTTCCCTCCTAAATCCATTTATGCGCTCGAACTCCATCACCTCGCCCTAAATCCGACGCATACTGTAACCCTAGCCTCCACTGTATTTTCCGCATACCCCCAACTCCAGCGTCGAAAGCTACAAAAAGGGCACGAGCCTGAAGAGAATCGATTTGTGAATTCAATTATATGGGTTTGAGGATTTATGGCTTTTTATTCCTTTTGTTTTGGATTTTCCCTTCTGTGTTTTGTGTTGAGAAAATTGGAAATCGTTCTCTGTTGTTTGGTTATATATATTGTCATGGTTTGAAACGTGGAGCTGGGTTCTCCATCTGTAAGTAGTGGCTGAAATTATGAGATGCGTGGCCTCCTTGTTGATCACAGAAAATAGTTAAGATATTTTTGTGTTAATATTTTATTTTATTTCCATCATTTTCTATTGGCTTATGCATTCTAAAAATCCCTACGAACATGCATGATGCCTAAAAATCACCAAACTGGACATGTAGCTAGAGCTCGACATTACGGTCCCAACGAAACTAGTTTCGTCGAATTCCGACTCCGTATGCTCACACAGCGTATTTTTAACCGTCAAAATACTGACTGTTTTACACTCTAAAAATCCGTACGGCCACACACTGACTCTAAAAATCACGAAACTTGACATCTAGCAATTATTTGATATTGTGGATCCAACAAAACTGGTTTCGTCGAATTCCGACTTCGTTTGCAAAAGTTGCTATTTTCTAAGGCTCTAATTAGACCGTTTAAATATAAATATATTTAAAACAATTTAATTAAATATTAATAAATTAATATTATCATATATATTCACAATAGAATATCATACGGCTCCAGGATAATTATATATTTCATATTCTAAGTCTAGGTTGAATCGATATTCAATTTACATTGAAAATCCCTTTTATAACGTATATAAAGCGTTACGAATTATAACGGAATTCCACAGCGACTTTTCTGAAATTTGATTTGGACGTACATCAAAATCTATACGATGAAATCCCGATTTTTCTCTTCCACTAGAAAGATATACTCCACCAGCTCCACACGTTTCTTGTTTCACAGAAATCCGGCTTAAAACGAATCTTGTACATTCAGTTGAAGTTCGAATCGCTAAATAGCGAACTGCCGTGCCATTTCGAGCTCGATTATAATTATATTATAAATTATACGTTCAACTATCGTTTATTTAATATATTCGTTATTTAAATAATTAAATAACTTAATTATTATACCTTACAAAACGCGCCATTACATATTAGCATCCCTTCACTATGTTTTTTCTTTTGTCATTATTATCGTTACTTTGATGCTAACATTTTCTCTCTCTCTCACCTACCTCAAGGTGTTTTTGACTTTCCAAGTCATCGGTTCCTACTTTCGATGCTTGTTGAGTTTTTCCTGCATTCTAGTATTCCCATACGGACGATCATATATAATCCAATGGCCTCCTTTATTTTCCTTCTCACCCTTTATAGATGGTGTATTTCTCTTTATCATTTCCACTTACTTGCAAATATATTTTCCAAACACAAGAATCAATGTTTGCTGATAACTTTAAATCATTGTAATTCGATAGATTGTTGATTTAAGATAAAACTTTGTTTTTAATTTCAATCTTCAATATTGTTTTTCCTAAGGCTTCAAAATTTATGATTATTATGTTTAAATTGGAATTGATTCGATTTTAACTACATAATAAATTTCCCACGAAATTTCAAGATTCTCTTGAATTTATTTATGATTAGACATAATCCGGATTTCAATCAGATAATTCTTAGGGATTGGTAAATTAACTTGTTTAACTGTACAATTGCTAAGTTTGAAACCCGTTGGGACTAATTTCAATCAGATAATTCTTATGGATTTAGGCCCAATAGTCATAATACTGCTAAATAATCAAAGGGAAAAATTCAGATGGAATTTCCTGTGACTTTTTGAAAACCCTTTTTTGTACCCCCACTATAGTCGAGATCCTATTTCAAGGATTCGACATGGTTAGCTACTGTATTTAGAGAGTAATGTTTTAGTCTAAGGGTAATTCCAATTCTAGCAAAGTATCTACAATTTTGATTCAATTTTGTTGTCATAAAATTATCCTAATTACTAACCCATTTGAAAATATGTCACTAGCCATGCCATAAATCAACTCGAGATCCTTTCGAAGGGGATAATAATGAATTTATTTTGTTTTAATAATAATGAAATGATGTCACATGGCAGCTTCATGGGAAAAAGGACGACTGCATCGAAAAAGATTACTTCAAACATCGTTCCTAAATTGAAAGATCTCCTTCATTAACCTAGGAGAAGGTTCTAGGGAAGAATACTACCATGTTGAAAAGTTCTTTGATCACTTCACAAAAAGACACAGATGCAATCAAAGAATACTTTGGCATGTTAAGAGTCGATGCCATTCCTCCTCCTGCGGATGCCACTATCGACAATCCTCCAAAGGAATATTTTCCTATACTTTTATCTACATTTGTCATGGGGCTTCTTCCCTTCCTAAATTTTATTTCTCAATTCCTTCAACATCTACATATTACCTTATTTAGATTTTACGAAGTGCCAATACTTATTCGTTGTGTTTGGAAATCATTTCCATAGAAATCAGATGCCCTTCTTTGCATCTTTTGGCACTTAGCAATTGGTTTTCATTGCTAAGCCAAGTGACATAACCTCGGATTTTTAGGGCTAATCCTTCAAAGAAGCTGATTTCCAACAACATTAGCAAACCAAAGATTGAGTGAACCAATTCTTTTATTATCTGGTGCCACTTGGCATTTTGGAGTATTTTCCGATCTCAGTGATAATCTTGAGTTTTACCTGACATGTCTTCCATAATTTAAACCAAAATCTACCTCTCGTTATTATCATTTGTTTTTCAGGCACTATCTCAAAGAATGCTAGTGCTGGGACTGAAGAGGTTGTTGAAAAAGCGAGAACAACCTCAATGATTCGGGGAAAGAGGCTAATATTGTTGACTTCTAAAAATATAACAAAATATGGTATTTTTCCATCGGGTCAGAGGATTCTTTAGCATCCTCCCACCATCCATTTCTTTTCGCGATCGCTGTTTAGCTCGAGGTGACTCAGAAATATTTTCACTATGCCTTATGTTGCTCTAGGCCATAGTGGTAAGTTCTAATTTCTTTTATCATTTGTGCAATGATAATTATTTCACTACTTAGTTCCCTTTAATGGCTAATTTCAATAATTCTTTATGGTATATATTATGCTCCTCCAATTTTTATTAAGCCTCGTCCTATTCGCCTAAAGAGAAAATACTCTATCGCATCATCTATCTTCCAATCTGGGAATTCGAACATAAATAGGCGGATTAAAACTTTTTATGAAGAGCCAGCTGCGAAGAAGGTGAAAACGTCTTACTCTCATGTAGTCATTTTGAATAAGGAGGATGAAAAAGAGAGTAACGATGCGTCTCATAAAACCTCGAAAACATTAACTAGTTATACACAACCTACCGTTGAAGGTGAAATTCTAGCGGAGGCCCATGTTGCAATAAGTGACAAACTCTCGGTGACTGATATTCTATGTTATAAAAAGCGCTTAAGCGGCACTTAAGCAGCACTTAAGCAATTTTGGAAAAACATCACTTAATTCTTAAAAAGCGGAAAGCATTAAGCGTGCTTTTTTAGCGCTTAAGCACGCTATTTCCAGCGCTTAGTAGTGTCTTGTCTAAACTTCAACATTTATGTATAGTATTATGCGATGAATTACTTATATAATAATTAAGCAATGCTTAAGCGCTGCTTAAGTGCCATCTAAGCACTTTTTAAGAGCTATTAGGCATAGCTGGACTCTAAATGATTTAAGGCTTAAGCAGTGCTTAAGCATCATTAAGAGAAGCGAGGCTTTCATCACCTCGCCTCACTTAGCGCTTAATATAACATAACTAATATTTGTAACTCATTACCTTCGGCACACACAAAACAAAAGGAACCTATCTTCCTCCTTCCCCTACTACACCGGACTCCGTAGTCCCGCTTATTTGGGTCCTCCGATTGACTTTTTTGAATTGGTAAAAACAGTCATGAGCCATTCTTCGCTTTCTTTTAAAGCTTTTTTCCTATCTACTACGAAGGACAAGTCTGTAATTGAAAAACATTTTAAATTATTCCTTTTTCTTGTCATAGCTCTTCTTTGAATTTTGTTCATATTTTGTTTTTCTCGCTTTTAGATTTTGGAAAGTTTGTTTTCCTCCCAATAGGATCCATTTGGCTCTATAGCAGAAACTTTAAGCCTTAAAAGTGAGGTTTAGGCCTTGAAAGAATAAATTTCAATGTTATTCCTACCAGGGATGAGGTTGTACAAGAGGCAACTTCAACCAAAAGTATTCCGAGTCTCTTCTTGATCAGAACTTATCTTTACAAATGGAACTCCAAATTCCAGGGATGAACAGGCTCGGGTGACTAGTAGAAAGGATTCTCTTGAAAATGAATGCTCATCCCTTAAGAAGCACTTAGATAAAAAAGAAAGATCCATTTCTAAAATCTCTGACGTCCTTTCTACCACAAAGAAGAAAGTAGGTGACTTTCTAGATGATGCTTATGAAGAAATCAATAGGGAAATTTTCATAAATTCTTTTTTAGTATTATATGTTGATAACGTAAAGAAATGCCAGATTTTGACTCCTCTTCCCTCCATACATCTCTAAAATACAGATGGTCAATGTGAGGAGCCTTCTATCTTTTGAGTTTCCCTCCAAAGAGGATGACTCAAAGGAGGAGGTTGATGATGATAATTGTTGTGTTCCCATATATTCTCATTTGCAGAAACATGGTAATGACAGTGACAGACAAGATGGTAAGAATGCCAGCAGATGCTTCGAAGGTCAAGGCGTCGGTCAAGCAGGGGTACTCAAAACTAACAGCCAAAAGGAAGCGACAATGAGATATCCCAACATTGAAAAGGGACAATGTGTGATAGCCCGTAACTTCCCCGGTAAGGAAAGCCCGGATTATCTCGAGAACACGACAAAATAGAATGCAAACAGAAGAACATTTCATTGTTTATTACAACAATCCCATCAGAATACAAGAATATACAGAGTATAAATAAATATTACACAACAGAAAAATATCAGAGATTTAAATTACATAGCAGTGGAAAAATAATATAATACACAACTGAAAGTAATACACGGATACAGAGCTTTCCGAGCATCGTTCCAGCTGTAAATCAGGATACTGTGAATATAAATCTGCAAAACCAAAACTACAAGCTGCCCGTGTCGAAAATAAGGGCACCCAGAGTTTAGGTTAAAACAATAAACTCCAGGTCAGTCATGTGACTGGTGTGAGAACTAAAACTGTTATTTAAAACTTTACTTTAAAAGAGAGTAATTCAAGGGACCACGCCGTATTACACGGAACGGGTTTCCTCCCAAGAATACTTGTGCATATAACAAAACAACGCAATGTTTTTTGGAAAAATGAAGCTATTATAAGACCCAGTTCCCATCACACAATGCAACGCAAGCCGGAGGATAGGGTTTTCCCTTATAATAGCCAAATAATGTTGGATACGTTTAAAAACAAATCATTTGATACTATTATAGGTGTATAGTGTCAAAACAATTTCAATCATAAATATCAATCATAGACGGCACGGGTACCATCTATCATGTCGCCATACTAGGCTCTACAAATAAAACCGAAATATCTCGTATTGGAAATTGGATTTTCGTCAGGAGTCGAGGCAAGGGGCAAGCTCCTCTCCATTCGAGACACTCTAGCAAATGTCTCAGGACCCCATTATAATCCTTGGATCGGTTGGGCCGGTCCTCACCTAACTTTGGAGGATTACTTATTCCTGAACACACGTTTCCCAATCCTAACAGACCTATATCCGAGGCGCCTCGCATTCCAACATCCACACAGGTAAAAAGTAGATAAATGTCAGGACTGGTAGGTCACTGACATCACCCATAGCTAGAAAGAAACGTCGTGTTCTCCCAACGGTCTGTATCCTGTTTTTGACTCATACCGAGGTGTGAGGCTCGCGAATTCACGCTATACACAAAGCTATGTCACATAGGTTGTGCTTTGATCATAAAACACAAGACTTAGCTTTTCAACAGAAGCCTTGATCAATTGCTACTTAGGCGTGCCACACAGGCAATTCACTCCATGAGACTGATGTCCATCTATATAAAACCTCTGAACTCATACGTCTCAGAGAAGGGCGTTAAGCAACAGAATAAATTCTCCGCCACCAAACAAATGTATATTTAACAGAGATCGATCAACACAGAATAAAATCCAATGTCAGACACACAGTCCATTTACAAGTTCGTTCTGGGTATGAACGAAACCGGAGGCACTTTCCTCGCATATCCATTGATCTCCAAGTACGTCTGGACGATCACCAACTGATTCCCTCATCTTAGGTGTACAACCCAATCAAGATCATCAATAATCACCCAAACGATGTGAAGACTTTCGGTCTTCAACCACCGTCTTCATCTTCGACTTATCGTCGAATCGGTTATTCAGAATGGGTATAAACCCGACCTTTCCGAATAACCCACGTATATAATAAACCAATTGTTACACCAACACAAATACACCTCATTCCAATTCAGAATATTCTTTTATTCAGATATTCACATTCTTAGGGAAAGGTTCCCATTAATTTTATCAAAGATAAATTCTTATAAATTTATTCTTTAATCTTCCTTTTGATATCATTTCAAACCATATTATGGTTTCCCAAACTAGTCGGGATTAGCGAACCACACCGAAGTAATTATTTATTTTATTTCCCAATCCCAACCTATTCATCCCATGGAGCAAAACTGGTAATACTCCATATCTAACACCATGGTGTTATTGGTGAAGTTAATTACCATTTCACGTTCAAATCTAAATAAAGATTTAACTATCGCTTTGGAGCAAAACTGGTGATACTCCATTCTCGATCACTTTCCAATTTTGATAAATTAAATTATCAATTAACATTTCAATTTAATTACAGATTCATTAAAACTCCACTTAGTTTTAATCTTACAACAAATCAATATCTTGTCTTTAACTGGGTAAAAGAACCAATGTCATCTAAAGCACGATTCACGATAAACCCAAAATCACATTCTATTGTTAATCGGGTTAAAGAACATGTGTTATTCAAGACACCGCTCACGATAAACCCAAAAACCAATTCAAATTCAATTCCAATTAAATATTATTTAATTGGTACACCTCATTAAATCTAAATAGAAAGATTTAATCTTTTTCTCAACTGGGCTTAAGAACAATGTTAATGAAGACACCGTTCACGACAAACCTAAATCACGTTTGATATTAAATACAAGGCTCTGAATAGAAAATATATCGGCTTATATTCAATATCCAATTCTGAAACCAACAAATATCGTATTGGGAATAACGATATAAATATATCTTTCAAATTCCCACAACCATATCTATATAATGACGAAATCCAACATCGAAATATTCCAAAGATAATTTCGATTCAAATCCATTCCAATTCACGTATTGGAAATTCTGATTATTTTTAAAACCACTTCAAATTCAATTTATTTATTTCAAAAATAAATTGATTTTATTTCTAGTTCAAAACTAGTTCATTTTGATAAAAATCTAATTTTATCTTTTCAAATGTGGAATTTTTCAGCCTAATTTTTCACAAATCATTTCTCATGATTTTACACAAATTATTGATATTTCTAATAATTTTATCAAGGCCTGTACGGTCGATTTCCATCAACGGCCATCAAACTGCACTTACATCGACCTTTTCCGAATTTGATTTGGACATAATTCCAAATCCAACCGTTTGATTTCAAATTTCTAATATTCATTGGAAAGCTCTTTTCGATACGAACCCAACGGTGCCGGTTTTAGGAGAATCCGACGGTCAGATCTCTCGCAACGACAATTCGAAGTCAATGGTCGAAATTCACGAACTGCTGCAGCGTGGCGCGTTCTATTCAGGCCATTATATATGATATATATATATATATATATATATATATATATATATATTGTCGATATCCTTTTAAAACGTATTTTATAAATCGTTTTAAATCCGTTTTCAAAACCATTTCAACTCTATATTCAATTTCAAATCAAAATTGAATATTTCATATCATTACTGTATAAATGATAATATTTTCAAAACGTTATATTTTGAAATCACTTCTTTTTCTATAATTGTAACGCCCCACGTCCATTAATGTCACTCACAAAGGGAATGCATTAACTTCCATGGAGGTTACAAGTGAATATAGAACAAAAAAATTACAACAAGACAGATAATAAATAGTACATGGAAATCTAAAACTTCATTTTATTGCAGCGGAAATTAAACATGTTTGTTACATCATAAAACCATAGATCATAACCAAGTACAATATCCATCTTGATAAAACAAAATACATAATCCCATTACATAAATATCCATTAAAAAGATAACAAGCTGGACTTTACTTCAACGGTCCAAGCATTCCAAAGAGAGATGAAGCAATTCAATCAAACTCCACTAGAGCTGGGCCCAACCTGAGGACCTAGAGGGGGAAAAAGGATAGAAATAGAGGGGGTCAGACATAAAGTCTGGCGAGTATGATAATTCTAACAATACTATTATCAAAATAACTAGACTAAGGCATAAGCTGGAAGACAAGTAAATGTCTGTGAACTCTTAGGAAGATAAAGATAGCGTTTAAGATAACGGTAAAGGCACACCTAATTACTAACGAATGATTACTACACTGCACCGCACATTACTACACTGCACCGCACCAGTCACCCTAAAGGTTGATCCCACTTTCTTCACACGGAAACAATATAAATAGCCTTACGTACCCCTAGCTGACTACATAGGTGCCGTCTTCCCCTATCTCCACTAGGTGTACCCTACTACCCACTTTCGATCGGCTCCCTACTCGTAGATACCCGCGCTGGCCCCACAGTGGGGTTATCACTCCCCTAAAGTGGCAACCCGATACAACTTGAGAATGCACGGCTTATACCTACACGATGCAACAACGTCTTACCTACCAGCCCGGGTCCACACACACATATGAAACCCGTTGGACTTGCGTTGCCACCGCTCCCCGTTTTGGCCTCTTACAGTCGAACCCAGCATGCGTGTCCCGTCCTCGACTTGGTTCGAGCCCACAAAGATACGTTTAGGATACTGGTCGAAATGGGCCCCCACAAGCTACCCACCTAAGCTTGTCACTAGTATATCCCACTTAACCCTCTTAGTCATGTTTATTTACATGTATGTTTGGTTAAGTCTTACTAATCGTATTTCACATGCCCCTAAGGGCACCCCATAGATTCCTCATGCCACCCAAGGCACCTACTTAACCCACATGTCCCACCTTACATGTTTATCTGGTTAAGTATTTCTTAATTCATTCAGGACATAACCTCATAAAGACCTCTCACATTAGACTGGCATTTATGGCAGCTGGATTTGCCGAGCGGGTCCGGGCAGTCTTACACCATAAAAGAGTCTAACCTCGTGTCTTTACCACCGGTATGCTTTAGTTTAGGCCTAGGACCTCTCACATTGGGCTGACATTTGTGACCACTGGATTTGTCGGGCGGGTCCGGGCAGGTTTACGTCACAAACGAGTCCAACCTCGTGTCCTAAGCATTGATTAACACTTAAAATCTTTTACCCCAGTTTTAATAATTCCCTATTCAAATTATTAATTAAGTCAACTTTTAATGATGTCCATAATTGACTCAATTATGGCCATCCACTTATGGCATGCAAAATCATATCAATTGCACCCCAACTTTTTAATATTAAATCCTTAATATTACCCCTACCCCACGTTTATACGTTCGCTTATTCAACGCATAATATAGGCTAGACTTGTATAGTCTAACACCTAGCACAAAGATAAATTATCACAACATATAGGCAATTAAAATAATTCTAATCATAATAGGGGTGAAATTTGCATAAACTACACATGTTAAGGATCAAAAGGTGTCAACTTGTTAAATGTCTCAATTTATATGATATGTCATAGCCCAAATCTATACATAAACTTGTATATGGAGTTTTTAGGCAACATAATGATGGTGTGAACTAGCATAGGATATCACATATGTCATAGCATAATTCTAGATGTCATAATAGATGTCTTGGTATATGTTCATAACTTTTCTCATCAATCTAACTTGCATATGTGACTTGTCATATAGATCAACATAACCCAAACATGATGATTTAATTAATATGAACTAACTAGCATAGAAGGTAACATCATGGCCTTTTTAACATGTATGATTCATCACAACTTAGCATAGAAACTTTCAACATACATAACATCATCATAGCATGATTTACAACATATAAGATATCATCATCACATAACATTGGATTTACAATATACATGATAGCAAAAGGGGTTTACAACAACATATATGATAATTCACATCATCTACTCATAATCCATTCATAACTCAACCTAATTAAAATGATAATAATCTTGTTAAGATCATCATACTCACAATTTAGAGAAGAAAAGAGAGAGTTTTGCTTTGCTTTAGGGTTGAGAGAATTAGAATTGAATTTGCTTTTCTTCTTTCTTAGTTGGCGGCGGCTCCATTGATTTCCATGGCGACGGTAACTATTCTATTTTAATTAGGTTTAGGGTTAGCATTACGATGTATTTATAGGTGTAGCAAGTTATTTAGGACCATTAGATTAACCCTGAACCATGAGAACCAATCAAATGCAAAATCTGCATTTGAGCGAATCGGCCCACGGGTTGACAGCCAAACACCCTGCATTAACCCATAGTCGACCCAGCAGGGCTTGGGTCGACCTCATAAATGGGCCGCTTCGGTTATTCCCCCTCCCAATTCGCTGTTTTGAACTTTTTCGCATATTTATTTACTTAATTTTTAATTTATATATATATATCAATATATATATATTTCTCTGCGCAACCCATTTCACTTAATTCTTTTCTAAAAATTAAGTATACTTTAATTTGTGAATTTTAATGTTATAAAATTACGGGGTGTTACATTCTCCCCTCCTTAAAGGATTTCGTCCCCGAAATCTCCAAGTCAAGAAGAATGTATATCCTACCATCTAATCGTCCATCTACTCAACCATCAAGCACCAGCATCCATTGTCCTTAAAAGACTTCTAATGCTTTAATGTTTATATGCACAGTGTGTGTATATGTCCATATCTAATGCAAAATTAGGCGGTCTACTGATTCAGTCGACCTCCTTAGTGTAATTCATGATAGTGCCATGCGTCCAATATGTATGCAAAAGATTCCTAATGATACATATTAATTCTATATGCGTGCACAACCATCCACCCGAATGCAGCAACTATATGATAATACAACCATTATACATCCATTTTACTAAATACATCCATATATATGCAATATGCAATATGAAGTGACTGAGCCGATCTGGTGCCTAATAGTGTGTGTATATGCATCCACGAGCAACCACTAGCAAACACTTGCATCCACTTTGCATCCACCATACATAACATGTCTCAAACACATGTTTCAACCATAGGATTAACCTAACTAAAGGTCAAAGATACTAGCGAGAGGATATACTAAAGATAAGATAAGTACAAGCTAAGCGATAAAGGAGAAATTAAAGGACATACCCTCAAAAAGAAAAGGGTATCGTGAATGCATCTTCTCTTCCGTCTCCCAAGTAGCGTTGCTCTCATCATCTCCCCATTGCACTTTGACTAGTCTGACCTCTCGATTCCTCAACCTCTAGATCTCCGACCCAAGAATGCGCGTAGGAGCTCGTCGAATTGTCGCATCACGCTCTATCTCCACCTCTCTAAGAAAGCTCGGCTCTACCACTTCCGCGGTCTCGTGCAAGCACTTCCTCAAATGTGACACATGGAATACATCGTGTACACCACTAAGTCTTTCGGGCAACTCCACTCTATACGCCATCTGTCCAATTTTCTCCTTAATAGGAAACAACCCAACAAACCTTGGTGCTAATTTCCCAACGGACCCAAAGCGAAAAACGTTCCGTAATGGAGACACTTTGACAAAGACCATGTCCCCAACTTCAAACTCGAGATCTGTCCTCCTCTTATCCGCATAAGATTTCTGCCTATCCTGTGCTGCTTTCATCCTCCTTCGAATCAAGTCGATCTTCTCCGAAGTCTCCCTAATCATATCGGGCCCAAGTAAGATCTTATCCGTAGATTCCCACCAACATGTAGGTGAACGACAAGGTCGTCCATAAAGAGCTTCGAATGGTGCCATACCAATGATGGACTGAAAGCTGTTATTATATGCGAACTCAACCAATGGAAGATGCTCTTCCCATGTACCCCCAAAGTCTAGGATACATAGCCTCAACAAATCCTCTAGAATGCGATTCACCCTCTCAGTCTGGTCGTCCGTCTGAGGATGATATGCGGTGCTCAAACATAACCGAGTCCCTATCGCCTCTTGTAAGCTTCTCCAAAATTCTCTAGTGAAAATAGGATCGCGGTCGCTCACTATGCTAGAAGGAACACCGTGCAAACGAACTATCTCTCGAATGTATACAGAAGCTAACCATGGAGCAGTCCTCTTACTCTTCACGAGAATAAAATTGGCGCTCTTAGTAAGTCTATCTACTATAACCCAAATTCCCGTATTACCCTTCCTCGATCGCGGTAATTCATCCACAAAATCCATCGAGACACTTTCCCACTTCCATAGTGGAACCTCCAATGGGTGAAGCAACCCACCGGGTTTCTTTTGCTCCGCTTTTACTTGTTGGCACACCAAGCATCTAGCGACATACTCGGCCACATCTTTCTTCATGCTGGCCCAAAAGTAAACTCTCTTCATGTCTTTGTACATCTTGTCCCCGCCGGGATGAATGGTCATCTTCGAATGATGCGCTTCGTCAAGAATAGTCTTCCTAAGGTCATCGTCTTTTGGTACACAAAGTCTACCGTCCCTACGTAACCAACCCTTATCGTCTAGGGTATACCTACGGAGATGGCTTGATGACTCCCCTCCTTTGAGTTTTTCTACTAACTCAACCAACTACGGGTCGTCTCGCTATGCCTCGCCAATCCGTCCCAAAAGTGTAGGTCTGACCTCCAAGGATGCTAGCCAACCGGGTACGAAGTCAACGGAAGGTCTAAAGTCAAACATCGAAATGGATTCTAAACTTCGCCGCTCAACAAAAAAAGGACTTAAGGATAATCTTTTTCTACTTAAGGCGTCTGCCACCACGTTACCCTTTCCAGGGGTATAGGCTATTTCGAAGTCGTAGGACGCTAAGAACTCCATCCACCTTTGCTGCCTTAAGTTCAAGTCCTTTTGAGAGAATAGGTATTTTAAAGACTTGTGGTTAGTGAATAATTCGAATTTCTCGCCAAGAAGATAATGACGCCAAGACTTAAGCGCGAAAACAATAGCGGCCAATTCTAGGTCATGTGTAGGATAATTTTTCTCATGCGCTCTCAACTGCCTTCCACCATAGGCTATTACCCTACCCTCTTGCATTAAGACTGCGCCTAGTCCTGTCTCACAAGCATCAGTATAAATGGTAAATGGCTTACTCCCGTCTGGCAATACTAAGACTGGGGCATAAGTCAAAGCTCTCTTCAAACGTTGGAACACATCATCACAATCTACGTCCCATGTGAAAACTAGGTTCTTCTTCGTCAAGCGTGTCAATGGAGCTGATATCTTTGCGAAGTCTTTGATAAACTTCCTATAGTAGCCAGCCAACCCCAAGAAACTTCTCACTTCGGTAGCATTTTTAGGGACCTTCCAATCTTGGATGGCCACCACCTTCGCGGGATCCACGGCTATCCCTTCTTTGGAAACCACGTGCCCCAAGAACCGTACTTCCTTCCTCCAGAAGTGACACTTAGAAAATTTAGCCTTAAGGCTATGCGCTCGTAGGGTCTCCAACACTTCCCTAAGATGTAGGGCATGTTCTTCTTCATTCTTAGAAAAGATCAAGATGTCATCTACAAAGACTACCACGAATTTGTTAAGGTACTCCCTAAACACCCTACTCATCAGATCAACAAAGTATGCAGGGGCGTTTGTCAAACCGAAGGGCATCACTAGCCATTCATAGAAACCGTCCGGAGTCCTAAAGGCAGTCTTGTCTATGCTATCCTCAGCCACTCTCAACTGATGGAACCCAGTGGCTAAGTCCAACTACGAAAACACTGAGGCGCCAACTAACTGATCGAAGAGATCGTCAATCCTCGGCAGTGGGTGTCTGTTCTTCTTAGTAAGCTTATTAAGTTCTCTATAGTCCACACAAAGTCTAAGGGACCCATCCGCCTTCGTGGCAAATACTACTGGAGCACCCCACTCCGATATACTTCATCTTATGAACCCCTTCTCAAGCAACTCCTTCACTTGCTTATCGAGTTCCCTCCTTTCACGTGGAGCCATGTGGCGTACTGGCAAAGATACTGGTTTCGCATTATCCATAAGATATATTCGAAAATCTATCTCCCGCTTCGGAGGCAAGCCCTTCACCTCCTCAAACACATCCTAATATTCTCGGACCACTCTAACAGATCGTAGATTTTCCTCAGACGCATCAAGCGATTCTAGATAACTTAGCATAACCGAATTTATGGGATTACAGAAGATTTCGAGAGTGTTGCCAAGGCGAGTCACGAGCCTAACTACTCTCCTTTCACAATCAAAAACGGCCCCATTTCTGGATAACCAATCCATTCCTAAAATTAGCCCATAGCCCGTGAAGCCCAACACATAAGCATCACATCTAAATTCAATGCTAAGTATGGAAATTATCAAATCCAAACACATCATAGACAAATAAGCTGAGCCCCCTATTGGATTCGAAACAACTAAGGGATCCTCTACTAAACTGGTGTTTAAGTGCAGTGATTCAACTAATGATGTAGAGATAAACGAATGCGATGTGCCCGAATCGAATAAGGTACGGACAGGATGATCAAACAGAAAAACTAAGCTTTCAACAGAAATGGTTCTACCTCGTTCTTGCAGCGGTGGGACCGCGAGAGCCTGAACTTGTCCCCTAGCCTGCCCTGGTGCCATAAGAGCCTGCACCTGTCCTCCCGAGGTAGCTCCTGCCCTCTGCCCCTTCTTTGGGCAGTCCTTCACTAAATGTCCCGCATCGCCACAATGAAAACAGCCTGTCTTCTTTTTCTTTTGGCAATCCTTGCTGAGATGGCCTGGGGTTCCACAGTTAAAGCACTTCTTCTTTCCCTTGCCATTATTGTCTTTTCCACCCTTCTTGTTTTGCTGTTGTGGTTTCTTCTGATCCCCCTTCTTCTCGAGTGCCTTATCAGCTTTAGCGCTTTTCTCCTCATGCATGAGCGCCATTTCTACTAACTTCTCAAAGGTGGCCCCCATCGGGATGTGGGTCATAGCCAACCCTTGCAATGGTTCATTCAAGCCATTCACGAACCTTAGAGCCTTCTTCTCCGGCGTGTTTACTAAGTCCAAGCCAAACCTTGCTAACTGATTAAATTTATTGACATATTCTTTCATTGATGAGCTTCCTTGCTTCAATGTCAAAAACCTTTCCATATATAGATTTTCTTCCGCCCTTGAGAGAAACTTCGCCTCAAACCTACGTCTGAAATCCGCCCAAGAGTCAACAGGACGCTCCCCATTAGCGACCTCCCACCAAAACGAGGCCTATCCCTTCATCAACCAAGCTGCTAAACGAACTTACCTCCCTTCTTCTACTTCAAAGATTTCTAGCAATTCTTCCACCTCCTTAAGCCAATCTCTAGCTTCCACAAATGTTTCTGAACCTTGAAATGGTTTTCCACCCATAGCCTTGAATTCCTTGCATGTCTTTGCAAAAGTATCTACGCGAGGAGGAGGAGGAGGAACGGGGGCAACTGGTGGTGGAGGGACATTGGCTGGACCTGCAGCGGCCCTAGCCTCTAATAACCTCCTATACCATCCTGGTATCGTTACACCGTCGGGTAAATTAAGAACTTCAGCCATGCTGAGACGAAAAAGGAAAGATTCAGAATGGAGAATTCGAAAGATAAAGATATGGGCTATTGGGGATTATGGTTTTTTTTCTTAAAAACTTTTCTCTTTAAATTTCCCATTAAAACATGTTTTTGGAAACACTTCTTCCAAAAATAACTATTTTTCTAAAGTATTTTTATCTGTTCTGGTAACCTTAAGCTCTGATACCACGTGTAACACCCCACGTCCATTAATGTCACTCACAAAGGGAATGCATTAACTTCCATGGAGGTTATAAGTGAATATAGAACAGAAAAATTACAACAAGACAGATAATAAATAGTACTTCGAAATCTAAAACTTCATTTTATTGCAGCGGAAATTAAACATGTTTGTTACATCATAAAACCATAGATCATAACCAAGTACAATATCCATCTTCATAAAAACCAAATACATAATCCCATTACATAAATAGCCATTAAAAAGATAACAATCTGGACTTTACTTCAACGGTCCAAGCTTTCCAAAGAGAGATGAAGCAATTCAATCAAACTCCACTAGAGCTGGGCCCAACCTGAGGACCTGGAGGGGGAAAAAGGATAGAAATAGAGGGGGTCAGACATAAAGTCTGGCGAGTATGATAATTCTAACAATACTATTATCAAAATAACTAGACTAAGGCATAAGCTAGAAGACAAGTAAATGTCTATGAATTCTTAGGAAGATAAAGATAGCGTTTAAGATAACGTTAAAGATAACGGTAAAGGCACACCTAATTACTAACGAATGATTACTACACTGCACCGCACATTACTACACTGCACCGCACCAGTCACACTAAAGGTTGATCCCACTTGCTTCACACAGAAACAATATAAATAGCCTTACGTACCCCTAGCTGACTACATAGGTGCCGTATGCCCCTATCTCCACTATGTGTTCCCCACTACCCACTTTCGATCGGCTCCCTACTCGTAGATACCCGTGCTGGCCCCACAGTGGGGTGTATCACTCCCATAAAGTGGTAACCCGATACAACTTGAGAATGCACGGCTTATACCTACACGAAGCAACAACGTCTTACCTACCAGCCCGGGTCCACACACGCATACGAAACCCGTTGGACTTGCGTTGCCACCGCTCCCCGTTTTGGCCTCTTACAGTCGAACCCAGCATGCGTGTCCCGTCCTCGACTTGGGTCGAGCCCACAAAGATACGTTTGGGATACTGGTCGAAATAGGCCCCCACAAGCTACCCACCTAAGCATGTCACTAGTATATCCCACTTAACCCTCTTAGTCATGTTTATTTACATGTATGTTTGGTTAAGTCTTACTAATCGTATTTCACATGCCACTAAGGGCACCCCCTAGATTCCTCATGCCACCCAAGGCACCTACTTAACCCCCATGTCCCACCTTACATGTTTATCTGGTTAAGTATTTCTTAATTCATTCAGGCCGTAACCTCATAAAGACCTCTCACATTAGACTGGCATTTTTGGCAGCTGGATTTGCCGGGTGGGTCCGGACAGTCTTACACCATAAAAGAGTCTAACCTCATGTCTTTACAACCGTTATGCTTTAGTTTATGCCTAGGACCTCTCACATTGGGCTGACATTTGTGACCACTGGATTTGCCGGGCGGGTCCGGGCAGGTTTACGTCACAAACGAGTCCAACCTCGTGTCCTAAGCATTGATTAACACTTAAAATCTCTTACACCAGCTTTAATAATTCCCTATTCAAATTATTAATTAAGTCAACTTTTAATGATGTCCATAATTGACTCAATTATGGCCATCCACTTATGGCATGCAAAATCATATCAATTGCACCCCAACTTTTTAATATTAAATCCTTAATATTACCCCTACCCCACATTTATACGTTCGCTTATTCAACACATAATATAGGCTAGACTTGTATAGTCTAACACCTAGCACAAAGATAAATTATCACAACATATAGACAATTAAAATAAATCTAATCGTAATAGGGGTGAAACTTGCATAAACTACACATGTTAAGGATCAAAAGGTGTCAACTTGTTAAATGTCTCAATTTATATGATATGATCATAGCCCAAATCTATACATAAACTTGTATATGGGGTTTTTAGGCAACATAATGATGGTGTGAACTAGCATAGGATATCACATATGTCATAGCATAATTCTAGATGTCATAATAGATGTCTTGGTATATGTTCATAACTTTTCTCATCAATCTAACTTGCATATGTGACTTGTCATATAGATCAACATAACCCAAACATGATGATTTAATTAATATGAACTAACTAGCATAGAAGGTAACATCATGGCCTTTTTAACATGTATGATTCATCACAACTTAGCATAGAAACTTTCAACATACATAACATCATCATAGCATGATTTACAACATATAAGATATCATCATCACATAACATTGGATTTACAATATACATGATAGCAAAAGGGTTTTACAACAACATATATGATAATTCACATCATCTACTCATAATCCATTCATAACTCAACCTAATTAAAATGATAATAATCTCGTTAAGATCATCATACTCACAATTTAGAGAAGAAAAGAGAGAGTTTTGCTTTGCTTTAGGGTTGAGAGAATTAGAATTGAATTTTCTTTTCTTCTTTCTTAGTTGGCGGCGGCTCCATTGATTTCCATGGCGACGGTAACTATTCTATTTTAATTAGGTTTAGGGTTAGCATTAGGATGTATTTATAGGTGTAGCAAGTTATTTAGGACCATTAGATTAACCCAGAACCATGAGAACCAATCAAATGCAAAATCTGCATTTGAGCGAATCGGCCCACGGGTTGACAGCCAAATACCCTGGATTAACCCCTAGTCGACCCAGCAAGGCTCGGGTCGACCTCAAAAATGGGCCGGTTCGGTTATTCCCCCTCCCAATTCGCTGTTTTGAACTTTTTCGCATATTTATTTATTTAATTTTTAATTTTTATACATATATATATCAATATATATATATTTCTCTGCGTAACCCATTTCACTTAATTCTTTTCTAAAAATTAAGTATACTTTAATTTGTGAATTTTAATGTTATAAAATTACGGGATGTTACAATAATTATTTTCAAAAACGAATATAATCGATATAAATATCGTTCGCATCAAAATGGCGCATCTCTAATCAACACGGCTTTATATATTTCAATAAATTCGTTATTCTATTCAACAAATGAATATTTATTCTATTCAACACATGATTTTTTTTTCAGCACATGAATATTCTCAACACATGAGCACTGTCAACACATGACTATTTTTGTTATTTAATATATTTTATAAAATTATGGTATCTATCATTTGATTTTTAATCTGACTCAACCACTCATCTAATCTAGTTTCCAGTTAGTTTCTAATCTTAAATATGATAAAGATGTAAATTTTATTGTTAAAATATTTTACTCAACACATGATAAGTTTCAACACATGAATATTCTCAACACATGAGCATCGTCAACACATGACTATTTATATTTTATTCTATTCTTTATTTTCCCCAATTGGAATGAGGCCCAATCAACTACCATATAATGTTAATTATATGGTTTCCATACAACACATGTATATAATAGCACTGACAAATAATCAACCATCATCCAAAGTGCACTACACTGTATAAGCATCAAATATAGATATCTAACGCTTATAACAGCCTGTCAATCAATCGATCGACATACAACTAATTATTGGGATTAGTGTATGCCGTATTTTATCCCAATACCTGTGTGGGGTTTCAAATCAACAAACACAGATTTTTTTATTTATTCACATACCCGTTAAAAATTATATTTTTAACGATAAATTATTTTTATCTGTATAAATATTTTATTTCATCTCACAACACACAATAAATTTTCACCACAACAAATAATCAAACATACAAGCCATCCATGGTCTGTGGACGACGAGTGTCGGATGCTGCTAAGCACCATCTGCATCCTAGTATATATTTTTAACTATAAAAGAAAATTTAAAGTGAGAAGTTCTCACCCAAGCTAAACCAAACGCCACGACTCTTCATATGTAGAAATCTTCGTCGTTCTCGCCTTTTGTCACTTTCGTTGCCCGTAGCCAGTACATATATAAAAATCACATTTTTATACTGCTATTATATAGATAAAAATTCTATTTTTACGCTGCTGCTCATATAATAAAGATTATATTTTTATCACGCTATTCTCTATATAAAAATTATATTTTTATGTATATAAAGATCATATTTTTATATCACGACTATAAAAAATCACATTTTTACAACATATATATAATAAAGATCAGATTTTTATTCCGCTACATATATAAAGATCAAATTTTTACAATCTATATAATATAAAAATCATATTTTTATATTCTCTACCTTATAAAAATTATATTTTTATATTCTCTACTATATAAAAATCGTATCTTTTCAATGTTAAAAAAAACGAATCTTTTTACTTTTAATATATGAAATAAAACCATATTTTTATCACCTTGTAACCTATATAAAAATCTATATTTTATATTTTCCATACGAACGCTATATAAAGATTAAACCTTTCTTCCATTTGAAAATCAAATCCTTCTTGTTTTTAAAAATCCCTCCTTTCACAAAATTAAAGATCGAACCTTTTCTCTAAATAAAAATTAAACCTTTTCTTCCTAAAACCATTCTATATGTATAAAACAATTGATTTATAAGCTAATTTCATTTAAACGAAGATAACTAAATAAAAACTCACATCGTTTCCACATAAAAATCGAGTCATTGAGGGAGAAGGGGGTCCATTGTCCGCGCTGAGGTGGCGCACTGGCCTTCGGCGCTGATTTCAAATGATTTGGGGAGTTAAGGCTCGCGATTTCGAGCTTCAACTAAGAGGAGGGAGAGAACGGGGGCTGCATTTCTGTTTGGAGCTGTCGTCGCTCAGAGGGGAGAGCGGAGTTGAACGGAGAGGTGGCAGATCTGGTTGGTGGCGCGGCGGAGCATGGACGAGGGCGTTGGGTCGGATTAGAGGACGGTGGAGCGAGGAGGAAGAATAGAGGAGGAGAGGGAGCTGGAGGCGAGAGGAGAGTGGAGGGGGCGTGTCGCGCCGGCGGTGGCCGTGTGCCAGAGGAGGGCGGCGGCGAACGTAGGTGGAGGGCGACGAGCGGGAAAGGCAGCGGGTTTTTTTCTTCTGTGCTCGATTTTGACTGAGGGAAGAGAGAGAAGAGGAAAAGTGGTTGGCCCCTTTTAATTGAATTAAATTTTATAATTTAATATTCCAAAAAGTTAATTTTAAATCCGTATTCGAAATCGAACCCACCGACTGTCGTCCCTAGCTAATTACCCCCATTCCGAACACAATGGGAAATGTGTCGTAGGCTGATTCGATCGTTTCGATCAGTTTTCGTCAAAATCAAAATATAACTCTATATATTGAATTTGAACGCGCATTTTATTTTACCGGGGCCACATACTAACTAGAAAAATCCCCAAAAAATTATTTCTAGCTTCGTATTGACGATACGGTCCTGACAAAACTAATTTCATCCAATTCTGAGACCGTTTGAAAAATGGCCATTTTCCAGTCGATTAAAATCAACTAAAACTGGTCAAATGCGTTTTCCTTTGCCACGCTCACATATTGATTCGAAAAATTACGAATTTTAAATCCTAGCAATAACTCGACATCACGGATCCAACAAAACTGGTTCCGTAGAAATCCAAGGTCGTTTGCAAAATTTCCATTTTTAAGGGCCAGAATTCCATAGCGACTATTCTGAATTTTCAATTGGACATAACTTTTTATCCCCGCTATGAAATTTAAATTTTTCGGATTCGTTGGAAAGATATTCTCAATTAGATTCAAATATTTTTGGTTTCACTAAAATCCGGTTTACTTTGCACCCGGTACATTCATTTTAACTTTGAAATCAAATTATCGAACTACCGCGCCATTTTCAATTCTATTTTTAATTAAAATAAAATATTTATATTCTAACAACGACGTATATAAATATATACGTTCTAATTCTATTCAAAATAAATTTCTCATCGTTATTATTTAAAATAATTCATTTTAAATATTCAAAATTCGCTAAAATTGCCAAAATAAAAATTTTAAATTGGCTCGTATTTTCCGGGTTATTACAATCTCCCTCACTTAAAACTTTTCGTCCCCGAAAAGGAACGAAGCCGAAAGTTGTTTTACTAACCAACTCAACTTTCATTATTTTCATAATGGCATAAGTTCTTCAACTTTCCAATTTCTATGAACTTTTCAAATTTTTCAAAAATTTGGCTAACACCCTAAATTTCCAAAAATTTCGCCATAACTTCCCCTGCACCGAGGACTTCGGGATATTTCATATAGCCTCCCATGGCCTTCTTCAATCCAAAAGAAAAAGAAAAAGCCAAGCGGCTAGCCAATCGGCTCATAAAATCATCATCACCCAAACAAAACAGTAAATTATGGTAAACATGTACCTATTTGTCGGGCAAACAATTTTATTCTCTGCTCTAGCCTCCTTGCTATGACTTGTTCTATGTAAGTACATGTATATGCAAGCAAATGCGACTAATTTTCAGTACACTTCGCTATTTGGTTCAATTAGGCTAAATGGTTAAAAATATCAAATAAATAAACAAACAACACAACCATCAATCAATTAGTGAATTAATGTTTCAAATTCATAATTTTTGGTACATACACAGAAAATCATGTTTTTGATGCCAAATCACAACAATGTATTCTAGCTATATTTTGGTTCTCACACCAGCCTAATGGAAATATATAGATGGCACACCTTCGAAACTCAAATATGAATACTAAAGATTATGCACCATCATCGGAATCATCCCCGGGTGTCTAGAATGTGATTCTATATCTATCCGGTATATTAAAACTTCGAATATACGTTCATGACGCGTATATGCAAAATCTTTATATAACCGATTGTCCAAACTCAATACAAATAAAATATTCAAATACGTATGATACGATTTATATTTTCAAAACAAAATTTTTTTTCATTTGAAAAATATACTCTTCACACTCGTTCTAGGATACTACTGATCCCATCTCTAACGAGTTATTCTAATCGGATATTACTAATCCAATCTCTGATGAATTCTTTCGTTCGGTTCTAATGTGTCTTGTTCTCGAGCTCTGTAAACCAAAGCTCCGATACCAAACTGTGATAGCCCGTAACTTCCCCGGTAAGGAAAGCCCGGATTATCTTGAGAACACGACAAAATAGAACGCAAACAGAAGAACATTTCATTGTTTATTACAACAATCCCATCAGAATACAAGAATATACAGAGTATAAATAAATATTACACAACAGAAAAATATCATAGATTTAAATTACACTGCAGCGGAAAAATAATATAATACACGGATACAGAGCTTTCCGAACATCGTTCCAGCTGTAAATCAGGATCCTATGAATATAATTCTGCAAAACCAAAACTACAAGCTGCCCATGTCAAAAATAAGGGCACCCAGAGTTTAGGTTAAAACAATAAACTCCAGGTCAATCATGTGACTGGTGTGAGAACTAAAATAGTTATTTAAAACTTTACTTTAAAAGAGAGTAATTCAAGGGACCACACCATATTACACGGAACGGGTTTCCTCCTAAGAATATTTGTGCATATAACAAAACAACGCAATACTTTTTGGAAAAATGAAGCTATTATAAGACCCAGATCCCATCACACAATGCAACGCAAGCCGGAGGACATGGTTTTCCCTTATAATAGCCAAATAATGTTGGGTAAGTTTAAAAACAAATCATTTGATACTATTGTAGGTTTATAGTGTCAAAACAATTTCAATCATAAATATCAATCACAGGCGGCATGGGTACCATCTATCATGTCGCCATACTAGGCTCTACAAATAAAACTGAAATATCTCGTATTGGAAATTGGATTTCCGTCATGAGTCGAGGCAAGGGGCAAACTCCTCTCCGTTCGAGACGCTCTAGCAAATATCTCAGGACCCCACTATGATCCTTGGATCGGTTGGGCCGGTCCTCACCTAACTTTGGAGGATTAGTTATTCCTGAACACACGTTTCCCGGTCCTAACAGACCTATATCCGAGGCGCCTCGCATTCCAACATCCACACAGGTAAAAAGTATATAAATCTCAGGGCTGGTAAGTCACTGACATCACCTATAGCTAGAAAGAAACGTCGTGTTCTCCAGACGGTCCGTATCCCGTTTTTGACTCATGCCGAGGTGTGAGGCTCGCGAATTCACGCTATACACAAAGTTATGCCACATTGGCTGTGCTTTGATCATCAACCACAAGACTTTGCTTTTCAACAGAAGCCTTGATCAATTGCCACTTAGGCGTGCCACACAGGTAATTCACTACATGAGACTGATGTCCATCGATATAAAACCTCTGAGCTCGTACGTCTCAGAGAAGGGCGTTAAGCAAGAGAATAAATTCTCCGCCGCCAAACAGATATATATTTAATAGAGATCTATCAACACAGAATAAAATCCAATGTCAGACACAGTCCATTTACAAGTTCGTTCTGGGTCTGAACGAAACCGGAGGCACTTTCCTCGCATATCCATCGATCTCCAAGTACGTCTGGACGATCACCAACTGATTCCCTCATCTTGGGTGTACAGCCCAATCAAGAACATCAGTAATCACTCAAACGATGTGAAGACTTCCGGTCTTCAACCACCGTCTTCATCTTTGACTTATCGTCGAATCAATTATTCAGAATGGGTATAAACCCGGCCTTTCCGAATAACCCGCGTATATAATAAACCAATTGTTACACAAACACAACATACGCCTCATTCCAATTCAGAATATTCTTTTATTCAGATATTCACATTCTTAGGGAAAGGTTCCCATTAATTTTATCAAAGATAAATTCTTCTAAATTTATTCTTTAATCTTCCTTTGGATATCATTTCAAACCATATTATGGTTTCCCAAACTAGCTGGGATTAGCGAACCACACCGAAGTAATTATTTATTTTATTTCCCAATCCCAACCTATTCATCCCAGGGAGCAAAACTGGTAATACTCCATATCTAACACGACGGTGTTATCGGTAAAGTTAGTTACCATTTCACGTTCAAATCTAAATAAAGATTTAACTATCGCTTTGGAGCAAAACTGGTGATACTCCGTTCTCGATCACTTTCCAATTTTGATAATTTAAATTATCAATTCACATTTCAATTTAATTACAGATTCATTAAAACTCCACTTAGTTTTAATCTTCCCACAAATCAATATCCTGTCTTTAACTGGGTTGAAGAACCAATGTCATCTAAAACACGATTCACGATAAACCCAAAATCACATTCTATTGTTAATCGGGTTAAAGAACAGGTGTTATTCAAAACACTGCTCACGATAAATCCAAAAACGAATTCAAATTCAATTCCAATTAAATATTATTTAATTGGTACACCTCATTAAATCTAAATAGAAAGATTTAATCTTTTTCTCAACTAGGCTTAAGAACAGTGTTAATGAAGACACCATTCACGACAAACGCAAATCACGTTAGATATTAAATACAAGGCTCTGAATAGAAAATATATCGGCTTATATTCAATATCCAATTCTGAAACCAACAAATATCGTATTGGGAATAACGATATAAATATATCTTTCAAATTCCCACAACCATATCTGTATAATCACGAAATCCAACATCGAAATATTCCAAAGATAATTTCGATTCAAATCCATTCCAATTCACGTATTGGAAATTCTGATTATTTTTAAAACTACTTCAAATTCAATTTATTTATTTCAAAAATAAATTGATTTTATTTCTAGTTCAAAACTAGTTCATTTTGATAAAAATCTAATTTTATCTTTTCAAATGTGGAAATTTTCAGCCCAATTTTTCCAAAACCATTTCTTATGATTTTACACAAATTATTGATAATTTTAATAATTTTATCATGGCCCATACAGTCGATTTCCATCAACGGCCATCGAATTGCACTTACATCGACCTTTTACGAATTTGATTTGGACATAATTCCAAATCCAACCGTTAGATTTCAAATTTCTAATATTCATTGGAAAGCTCTTTTCGATACGAACCCAACGGTTCCAGTTTTAGGAGAATCCGACGGTCATATCTCCCGCAATGTCAATTCGAAGTCAATGGTTGAAATTCACGAACTGCCGCAGCGCGACGCGTTCTATTCAGGCCATTATATATGTAATATATATATATATATATCATCGATTTCATTTTAAAAGGTATTTTATAAATCGTTTTGAATCCGTTTTCAAAATCATTTCAACTCTATATTCAATTTCAAATCAAAATTGAATATTTCATATCATTACTATATAAATGATAATATTTTCAAAACGTTATATTTTGAAATCGCTTCTTTTTCTATAATTATTTTCAAAAGAAAATATAATCGATATAAATATCATTCGCGTCAAAATGGCGCATCTCTAATCAACACGGCTTTATATATTTCAATAAATTCGTTATTCTATTCAACAAATGAATATTTATTCTATTTAACACATGAATATTTTTTTTTCAACACATGAATATTCTCAACACATGAGCACTGTCAACACATGACTATTTTTGTTATTTAATATATTTTATAAAATTATGGTACCTATCGTTTGATTTTTAACCAGACTCCAACCGTAAAGTAGTAAGAGAATGATTCCCTAATGTAACGACCCGGAAAATCTGAACCAATTAAAATTTTTTAAATTGGCTATTTTAGTGGATTTAAATATTTAAAATAAATATTTTAAATAATAATGATGAAAAGTAAGTTTGAATCGACATTTGAAAATGAATATAATTAATTCTAATTATAAATAAGGCCTGAAATGGCGCGGTAGTTTTAAAATTTGAACTCAAACTTTGACTGACTATACCAGGTGCAAAACAAAGCGGATTTGGGTGAAACCAAAAATATTTAAATCTTTTAGTGAATACCTTTCTAACGAATTTGAAAAATTGAAGTTTCATAGCGGAAAGCAAAAGTTATGGCCAAATGAATTTTCAGAAAGCTATGGAATTTATATAGCCCGTGAAATGGCCATTTTGCAAACGACTTCGGAATTCTACGAAACCACTTTTGTTGGATCCGGGATGTGAAGTTATTGCTAGATTTCAAATTTCATAATTTTTGAAGCTAGTATGTGAGCGTGGCAAAGGAAAATGTGTTTTGGTCAATTATAGTTAAATTGGATCGACCAGAAATGGGCCATTTTGCAAACGGTCTCAGAATTCCACGAAACTAGTTTTGTTGCGATCGTATCGTCAAAACACAGCTAGATTTATTTTTTTGGAATTTTTCGAATCAGTTTGTGGCCCTGGCAAATTGAAATGTACGTTCAAATAAAATATTGAATGTTTTATATTTTAATTTGAAGGAAAACTGACTGAAACAGTCGAATGGGCCTACGAAACATATCCCATTGTGTTCGGAATGGGGGTAAAATGCTAGGGATGACAGTCGTTGGGTTTGGATCGATGTTCGTGTGTGTAAGAGGGTATTTTAGAGGTTTAAAAATTTATAAATTAATAAAAAAATTCATTGGCTCAGAAACTTTTATCTCTCCCCGTAACCTATCCGAATCGACGACGGCAACCCTTCTTCCCTTCTCTCCTCGATTTCTTCAAATCCGCTTATCGAAATTCGATGGTCCAGTGGAGGTTTTTGTAGGCCTTGTCGAGAGCTTCGAATCCATGCCCGTTGCTCCACCCATCGTTGCGCCATCAGGGAGATCGACCTCTACAAAGTTGAGCATTTCATCGCGCCGTCGCCGCCGATAGGAGCGATCGAGTTGACCCCCTCTGCCACTGATCACTGCGCCTCTCCTAGCCCTTCGACGCTACGAAGGTTGATCGTCATATAGCTACACGGATTTCGCGAAAATCGAAAACCTAGTTTCGAACAAAACTGTGAAGGTACGACTATGATAATTTTAAACTGATTTTAACATTTAAAAGCATAGCAAACTTCTAAAAATCATATCTTTTTCGTTTCTTGACGAAATTAAGTGAAACAAGAGACAGTGGACTCGTGTGGACGTCTTCTACATTCTAGAAGAGACCGCATATTTTTCTGAGCCTTCTGCTATTTTTGGTGGAGTGGAACCCAATGTGAGATTTCTAAATTATAAACGATATGGAAAACGACGATGTATAAATTATATAGTCGATGTATGGGTTATATAAGCATTGTACACCTCATGTATAATCGTTGTATAAGTTGTACGTTCGATGTATAAGTTATATATGCATTGTAAAAATTATATATGTGTTGAATAGAAGTGAAATGCTTATATATAAATATATATATACACCCCTCGTCCATAAACCATGGACGATATTTATTGGTTGTGATTGGTATGAAAATTGGTTGATTACGAATGGTTGATTAGAATTGTTTATGGTTGAAATTGATTGATTGTGGTTGAAAAATATCCGTTTGTGGTTGAGAAATATTTGGTTGAAACCATATAGGATTAGTTGGTGGAAATAAAAAAAATATACATGCCGCCTGCGTACGAACTAGATGCATGATTCCCTATTGTCAAAAGCTGCGAGGCTTTAAGGTAGAGCGAGGAGCCGTACTAGGGATGGTCCCGGTTTTAACTACCCTGCCGTTATGCTGCCGAAATTTTGAATATTATTCATGTGTTAAAATGTAAAGACCCGTGACTTCCCCGTAAAGGAAAGCGTCGGGTAGTTCGAGAACAAACAACAACAGAACACATATAAAAGAACGTTTCATTGTATATTACAACAATGCATCAGATTACAAGAATATACAGAGTATAAATGAATATTACACAGAAATATCAGAGATTTAAATTACATTTAAATACATAGCAGCGGAAAATAATACAATACACAACTAGAAGGAGATATACGGATACAAAGCTTTCCGGATATCGTTCCAGCTGTAAACCAGGACCCTGTGAATATAAATCTGCAAAACCGAAACTACTAGCTGCCCGTGTCGAAAATAGGGGCACCCAGAGTTTAGGTTAAAACAATAAACTCCAGGTCAGTCATGTGACTGGTGTGAGAACTAAAACAGTTATTAATCTTTATTTTAAATCATTAGGTAAATCAAGGGACCACGCCGTATAACACGGAACGGGTTTCCTCCCAAGAATACCAGTGCATAAACTAACAACGCAATGCTAAATAAAGAAAAATGAAGCTGTTATAAGACCCATGTCCTATCACACAATGCAACGCAAGCCGGGGGATAGGGTTTTCCCTTATAACAGCCAAAGAATGCTTGATACGTTTAAACCAAATCATTTGATAATATTATAAGTGCATAGTGTATAAAACAACTTCAAATCATAAGTATCAATCATAGGCGGCATGAGCGTCCCATGCCACTATGTCGCCATGTATAGGTTTACAAATAAAACCGCAAAGTCACGTATTTGGAAATTGGATTTCCATCTATGAACCGAGGCAAAAGATAGTCCTCAACCGATTCGAGACAATCTAGCCCATGTCTCAGGCAAGTACTCAGTCAAGCCTTGGAGCGACAGGGCCGGTCCACCGATGTGGATTAAACTTAAACCCTGAACATGCGTTCCCCCGCCCTTTGGGGCGTAAATGAGCCAACGAATGACTCCATCGGACCCGGATCGTCCGATCAAACCGAGGCGCCTCGCAACAGCAACAACCACATAAGTCAAACTCGTCAGGGCGTGTAAAACCACTGACGCCACTTCTAACTAGAAAGAAACGCATGCCCTCCCTGAGGTCCGTCTCCCGTTTTTGGTTCATACCGGGTATGAAACACGCGAAGTAAACGTTACACAAAGCTACGCCACAAAGGCCGTGCTTTGATCATCACCACGAGACTTTGCTTTTCAACAGAAGCCTCGATCAATTGCCACTTAGGCATGCCACACAGGCAATTCACTCCATGCGTTTGATATCCATCAATATATAACCCTTGAGCTCGTACGTCTCAGAGAAGGGCGTTAAGCAAGAGAATAAATTCTCCGCCGCCAAACAGATATATATTTAATAGAGATCAATCACACGGACTAAAATCCAATGTCAGACACACAGTCCATTTACAAGTCCGTTCTGGGTCTGAACGAAACCGGAGGCACCTAGTACCTCGCATATCCATCGATCTCCAAGTACGTCTGGACGATCACTAACTGTTTCCATCTTCTTGGGTGTACAGCCCAATCAAGATCATCAGTTATCACCCAAACGACGTGAAGACTTCCGGTCTTCGACCACCGTCTTCATATTCGACTTATCGTCGTATCAGTTATTCAGAATGGGATAAACCCGGTCTTTCCGAATAACTCGCGTATATTTTAAATAAGTGTTACACAAACACAACATACGCCTCATTCCAATTCATCAGTCACTAACTGTAAATTAATCAAGAGAATAATTCCCCAAATATTAACCCCGAAGGCCGAAACCAACATCAGATCAATATCCAGAAAACCATTCTGCTTAGCTAACCGACAGTTAGTTTCTGAATTTCACATTCATATGGAAAGGTTCCCATTAATCTTATCAAAGATAAATTCTTGAATTTATTCTTTAATCTATTTTTGAATATCAATTCAAACTAGTCGGGATTAGCGAACCTTACCGAAGTAATCATTTGTTTTAATTTCCCAATCCCAACCTATTCATCCCATGAAGTAAAACTGGTAATACTTCATATCTAACACCACGGTGTTATCGGTAAATTCAATTACCATTTCACGTTCAAATCTAACTAAAGATTTGACTACCGCCTGGAGCAAAATTGGTGATACTCCATTCTCGACCATTTCAATCTAATTAAAGATTCATTAAAACTCCACTTAGTTTTAATCGTTAACTGGGTTAAAGAATCAGTGTCATTTAAAAACACGGTTCACGATAAACCCAAAATCACATTCATTAATTATCGGGTTAAAGAACAAGTGTTATTTAAAACACTGTCCACGATAAACCCAAAAATCAATATCAATTCAATTCCAATTAAATATTATTTAATTGGTACACTTCATTAAATCTAAATAAAAAGATTTAATCTTTCCTCAACTAGGTTCAAGAACGGTGTTAGTGAAGACACCATTCACGACAAACCCAAATCACATTCGATATTCAATATAAGGCTCTGAATAGAAAATATATCGGCTTATATTCAATATCAAATTCTACGATTAACAAATGTCGTATTGGAAATAACGATATAAATATCTACATCTTTCAAATTTCCATAACAACATCTGTATAATCCCGAATTCCAACATCGAAATATTCCGAAGACAATTTCGATTCAAATCCACTCCAATGCAATCATTGGAAATTATGGTTATTTTTAAAACCCTTTTCGAATTCAATTTATTTATTTAAAAATAAATAGAATTAAAATTCTAGTTCAAAACTAGTTCATTTCGATAAAAATCTATTTTTATCTTTTCAAATATGGAGTTTTTCATCCTAATTCTTTCTAAATCATTTCTTATGATTTTACACAAATTATTACTATTTTTAATAATTTTATCAAGGCCCGTACAGTCGATTTCCATCAATGGTCATCGAACTGCACTTACAGCGACCTTTTTCGAATTTGATTTGGACGTATCTCCAAATCCAACCGTTAGATTTCAAATTTCTAATATTCATTAGAAAGCTCTTTTCGATACGAACCCAACGGTTCCGGTTTTAGGAGAATCCGACGGTCGGATCTCCCGTAATGTCCGTTTGAAATAAATGGTCGAAATTCGCGAACTGCCGCGGCGCGGCGCGTTCTATTCAGGCCATTATGTTATATATATAATATATATATAATATATATCGTCGATTTCTATTTAAAACGAATTATGTAATTAGTTTTAAATTCGATTCAAAAGAAATTTCCACTTCCGTTTCAATTCAAATCAAAATTGAATTCTTCTCTATAAATTCGTTTTAAAATTCATTTCTATTCAATTCAAATTTCAATTCAATTTGAATTCATTTCAATTTGCTTTCAATTCAATTTGAATTCGTTTTCAAGTCATTTCGAAATCGTTTTCAATTCAATTCATTTCGAAATCGTTTTCAATTCAATTTATTTCGAAATCGTTTTCAATTCAATTCATTTCGAAATCGTTATATATTCAATTCATTTCGAAATCTTTTTCAATTCAATTCATTTCAAAATCGTTTTCAATTCATTTCATTTCGAAATCGTTTTCAATTTATTTCATTTCGAAATCGTTTTCAATTCATTTCATTTCGAAATCGTTTTCAATTCATTTCATTTCGAAATCGTTTTCAATTCAATTCATTTCGAAATCGTTATATATTCAATTCATTTCGAAATCGTTTTCAATTCAATTCATTTCGAAATCGTTTTCAATTCATTTCATTTCGAAATCGTTTTCAATATCGATATAAATATCGTTCACGTCAAAATGGCGTCCATCTAATCAACACGGCTTCATAAATTTCTATTTTCAAATATTCTATTTCAAATATTTCTTTTTCAAAATCGTTGTTATTATCAAAATATTTCGTTCAACACATGACCAATCTCAATGAATGAGTACTGTCAACACATGAACTTTTATTTTATATTGATAAAGATGTAAATTTTATTACTAAAATATTTCGTTCAACACATGACCAATCTCAATGGATGAGTACTGTCAACACATGAACTTTTATTTTATAATATTCTTTATTTTCTAAATTGGAATGAGGCCCAATCAATTACCATATAAAGTTAATTATATGGATTTCCACACAACACATGTATATCATAGCATTGAAAAATAATCAGCCATCAACCAAAGTGCACTACACTGTATAAGCATCAAATATAGATATTCAACGCTTATAACAGCCTGTCAATCAATCGATCAACATATTTAATCAATCAGGATGAGTGAACTTCAAATTTCATCCTAACACCCGTGTGGGGTTTCAAACAATCAAACACATATTTTATTTGTGCTGTTGGGCGATGTGTAAAATTTATCGTCCCAATCAATGTCATTCAAATAGGTGTACATAAACAAACCGTTCGGTTTATAAATGAATATTTTATTTTATTCACTTCACGTTAAAAATT
Source organism: Allium sativum (assembly GCA_030737875.1). NCBI lineage: Eukaryota > Viridiplantae > Streptophyta > Magnoliopsida > Asparagales > Amaryllidaceae > Allium > Allium sativum. Next base: position 473,195,988 of record CM060926.1, read on the forward strand.
ATATTTTTAACGATAAAACATTTTATTCCAACCTATGAATTTCTATTCAATTCATTTATTCAATAAAATGATATTTTTATTTTTCTAACTTATTTTAGAAAATTTCGGCGGCATAACGGCACGATACTAGAAACGGGACAAGGCCTAGCCTAATCCCCGGTCTAGTGAAGGCCCACGCCATTCACACATCAATCAAACCATTCAATTCACCAAACAATTCAATTTCGAATCAAATCACATAACTAATCTATGCAACCAAACAAACAAGTCCATGGTCTGTGGACGATTGTGTCGGGTGCTACTAAGCACCGTCTGCATCCTAGTATATATATATAACTAGAAAAGAAATTGAAAGGTGAGAAATTCTCACTTATAGCTATCCAGCTCCACGGCACTTCTTTTGCAGGAAATTTTCATCGCTATCGCACCTTCGTCATCTTTATTGCCCGTAGCCACTACATATATAAAAATCACATTTTTATATTTCGATGTCTTTAAAATAAAAATCACATTTTTATTTACTCACTTTCAATTTAAAAGTCATATTTCTATAATCACTTCATATATTTAAAAATCGAATTTTCACTACGATGTTCAATATATAAAAATCTCATTTTTACTATGCTATTCAATATATAAAAATCATATTTTTACTTCGACGCTATATGGATAAAAATTCTATTTTATCACGCTATTCTCTATATAAAGTTTCCGCCTTTTCAAAACTAGATCTTTCACCTTTTCTACAATAAAGATTTCGCCCTTATAAAAATATAGACTTCGCCTTTTCTAATATGAAGTTTTCGCCTTTATAAAAATAAAGTTTTCTCCTTATAAAAATCACCACTTTATCTCAACGTATATAAAATAAAAATCAGATTTTTATTTCGTTACATACACAAAGATGATATCTTTATATTCTCTATCCTATAAAGATTATATTTTTAATACTTTAAAAATATAAAAATCATATTTTTAATATTTCTATATAGTAAAGACTATATTTTTAATACTTTTAAAAATATAAAGATCATATTTTTAAATTCAAATCTTTTTCTTTATTTTCCTAAAACATTAATTTTAGTTTTAAAATGAATATAAGTTTTCAGTTTTAAAAACTAAAATAAAAATCAGTTTTTCAAACTTTTCAAAAATCAGTTTTAAATCATTTTAAAATCGGTTTTAAATCATTTAAAAATCAGTTTTAAAATCTTTTCTTCTTTTTTTTTAAAAAAAAAAAACAGTTTCATAATCTAATTAAAAAAATCAGATTTAAATTGCTTTTAAAAAAAAGTCTTCAGATTAAAAAAAAAAAAAAAAAAAGTAAAATAACTTACTTTCATTTCGATTCCTCCTACGGTGATTTCACTGTCGGCGGGTTTTTGCAGGCAAGGGGGCGTTGGTGGGCGAGCGAGTTCTGCAGAGGAGGAGAGGAAGAGATCGGGGAAGAAAAGATGGGGGCGGCGGTGTTTGGCGGGGGGGGGGGGGTTGCGCGTCGAGGGGGAAGAGGAGGAAGATGAGGAGGGGACGCGTGCGGTGGTCTCGAGGAGGGCGGCGGCTCCCTGGCGCGGCGGCGGCTGCTGTTCCTCCGTTCTTCTCTTTTTTTTTCTCCTGTAATGAAATCGGGTTTGGGGGAATTAGGGGGGGCCAGAGTTAAAAAGGGAGGGGGAAAGAATATATTTTATTTTTATTTATTAATTATTTAACTTTAAAAAGTTGACTTTTACATACGACCTCGAAACGAGACCCACCGCCTGTCGCCCATAGCGTTTTACCCCCATTCCGAACACAATGGGATATGTATAACAGGCTGATTCGGCTGCTACAATCAGTTTCAGTTAAATTTACATTTAAATTACTATATTGAATTTTAAACGTACATTTCAAATTACCGGGGTCGCATACGAACTCTAAAAATTCTAGAAAAATATTTTCTAGCTTCGTATTGACGATACGGTCCTAACAAAACTAGTTTCGTCGAATTCTGAGACCGTTAGAAAAATGGCCAATTTCCAGTCGATTAAAATCAACTGAAACCGGTCAAACGCGTTTTCCTTTGCCACGCTCACATATAGATTCGAAAAATTATGAAATTTGAAACCTAGCAATAACTTCATATCCCGGACCCAACAAAACTGGTTTCGTCGAAATCCGAGGTCGTTTGCAAAATGTCCATTTTTAAGGGCCTGAATTCCATAGCGACTATTCAGAATTTTCAACTGGACATATCTTTTGATTCCCGATATGAAATCTCAATTTTTCGGATTCGTTGGAAAGATATTCACAATTAGATCCCATTATTTTTGGTTTCACTAAAATCAGGATTATTTTGCACCCGGTACATTCAATTGAAGTTTGAAATCGAATTATCGAATTACCGCGCCATTTTCAATTCTATTTATAATTATATATATAATTATTATATTCTAACGACGACGCGTATAATATATACGTTCGAATTATATTCAAAATAAATTTTCGTCGATATTATTTAAAATAATTCATTTTAAATAATCAAAATTCGCTAAAATTGCCAAAATAAAAATTTTAAACTGGCCCAGATTTTCGGGTTATTACAATCTCCCCCACTTAAAACTTTTCGTCCCCGAAAAGGAACAAAGTCGAAAGTGGTTTGATTAATAAGCTCTACATTCGATCTAGCTTCTATTCTCCAACCTTTCAGTTTCTGAGAATTTTCAAAATCTCAAAAATTTGGCTACCACCCTAAATTTTTGAAAAATTTCGCCATAACCACCCCTGCACCGGGAGCATCGGGGAATTTCAAATAGCTTCCCCGGTCCTTCAGATCTCAAAAAGAAAAAGAAAAAGCCAAGCGGCTAGCCAATAGGCTCATAAAATCGTCATCACCCAAACAAAACAGTAAATTATGTAGTAAACATGTACCTATTTGTCGGGCAAACAAATTTTATTCTCTGCTCTAGCCTCCTTGCTATGACCTGTTCAATGATATATATGTATATGCAAGCAAATGCGACTAATTTTCAATATCGTTCAATATTTGATACAATTAGGCTAAACGGTTCAAAATTATCAAACAATTAAACAAGCACCACAAACATCAATCAATTAGTGAATTAGAGTTTCAAATTCATAATTTTGATACATATACAAAAATCAAATTTTTGATGCCAAATCACAACAATAGGCCCTATCTAATTTTGGTTCTCACACCAGTCAATAGGAAATATATAGATATCACACCTTCTTTACTCGAACATGAATACTAATGACGACTAGTCAATCATCAGAATCATCTTCGGGCCACTAGAGTATGATTCTATATCTATCCAGTATATTAAAACTTCGAATACACGCGGATCAGACGTATACGCAAAATCTATATATACTGGACTGTCCAACTAAATATAAATAGATAATCAAATATGAATAATTGATTTAAATTTTCAAAACAAAAATTTGTTTTCACTTTCAAAAATATACTCTTCACACTCGTTCTAGGATACTACTGATCCCATCTCTAACGAGTCATTCTCGTTGGATATTACTAACCCAATATCTGATGAATTTTTTCGTACGGTTCTAATGTGTCTTGTTCTCTGCTTTGTAAACCAAAGCTCTGATACCACGTGTAAAGACCCGTGACTTCCCCGTAAAGGAAAGCGTCGGGTAGTTCGAGAACAAACCACAACAGAACACATATAAAAGAACGTTTCATTGTATATTACAACAATGCATCAGATTACAAGAATATACAGAGTATAAATGAATATTACACAGAAATATCAGAGATTTAAATTACATTTAAATACATAGCAGCGGAAAATAATACAATACACAACTAGAAGGAGATATACGGATACAAAGCTTTCCGGATATCGTTCCAGCTGTAAACCAGGACCCTGTGAATATAAATCTGCAAAACCGAAACTACTAGCTGCCCGTGTCGAAAATAGGGGCACCCAGAGTTTAGGTTAAAACAATAAACTCCAGGTCAGTCATGTGACTGGTGTGAGAACTAAAACAGTTATTAATCTTTATTTTAAATCATTAGGTAAATCAAGGGACCACGCCGTATAACACGGAACGGGTTTCCTCCCAAGAATACCAGTGCATAAACTAACAACGCAATGCTAAATAAAGAAAAATGAAGCTGTTATAAGACCCAGGTCCTATCACACAATGCAACGCAAGCCGGGGGATAGGGTTTTCCCTTATAACAGCCAAAGAATGCTTGATACGTTTAAACCAAATCATTTGATAATATTATAAGTGCATAGTGTATAAAACAACTTCAAATCATAAGTATCAATCATAGGCGGCATGAGCGTCCCATGCCACTATGTCGCCATGTATAGGTTTACAAATAAAACCGCAAAGTCACGTATTTGGAAATTGGATTTCCATCTATGAACCGAGGCAAAAGATAGTCCTCAACCGATTCGAGACAATCTAGCCCATGTATCAGGCAAGTACTCAGTCAAGCCTTGGAGCGACAGGGCCGGTCCACCGATGTGGATTAAACTTAAACCCTGAACATGCGTTCCCCCGCCCTTTGGGGCGTAAATGAGCCAACGAATGACTCCATCGGACCCGGATCGTCCGATCAAACCGAGGCGCCTCGCAACAGCAACAACCACATAAGTCAAACTCGTCAGGGCGTGTAAAACCACTGACGCCACTTCTAACTAGAAAGAAACGCATGCCCTCCCTGAGGTCCGTCTCCCGTTTTTGGTTCATACCGGGTATGAAACACGCGAAGTAAACGTTACACAAAGCTACGCCACAAAGGCCGTGCTTTGATCATCACCACGAGACTTTGCTTTTCAACAGAAGCCTCGATCAATTGCCACTTAGGCATGCCACACAGGCAATTCACTCCATGCGTTTGATATCCATCAATATATAACCCCTGAGCTCGTACGTCTCAGAGAAGGGCGTTAAGCAAGAGAATAAATTCTCCGCCGCCAAACAGATATATATTTAATAGAGATCAATCACACGGACTAAAATCCAATGTCAGACACACAGTCCATTTACAAGTCCGTTCTGGGTCTGAACGAAACCGGAGGCACCTAGTACCTCGCATATCCATCGATCTCCAAGTACGTCTGGACGATCACTAACTGTTTCCATCTTCTTGGGTGTACAGCCCAATCAAGATCATCAGTTATCACCCAAACGACGTGAAGACTTCCGGTCTTCGACCACCGTCTTCATCTTCGACTTATCGTCGTATCAGTTATTCAGAATGGGATAAACCCGGTCTTTCCGAATAACTCGCGTATATTTTAAATAAGTGTTACACAAACACAACATACGCCTCATTCCAATTCATCAGTCACTAACTGTAAATTAATCAAGAGAATAATTCCCCAAATATTAACCCCGAAGGCCGAAACCAACATCAGATCAATATCCAGAAAACCATTCTGCTTAGCTAACCGACAGTTAGTTTCTGAATTTCACATTCATAGGGAAAGGTTCCCATTAATCTTATCAAAGATAAATTCTTGAATTTATTCTTTAATCTATTTTTGAATATCAATTCAAACTAGTCGGGATTAGCGAACCTTACCGAAGTAATCATTTGTTTTAATTTCCCAATCCCAACCTATTCATCCCATGAAGTAAAACTGGTAATACTTCATATCTAACACCACGGTGTTATCGGTAAATTCAATTACCATTTCACGTTCAAATCTAACTAAAGATTTGACTACCGCCTGGAGCAAAATTGGTGATACTCCATTCTCGACCATTTCAATCTAATTAAAGATTCATTAAAACTCCACTTAGTTTTAATCGTTAACTGGGTTAAAGAATCAGTGTCATTTAAAAACACGGTTCACGATAAACCCAAAATCACATTCATTAATTATCGGGTTAAAGAACAAGTGTTATTTAAAACACTGTCCACGATAAACCCAAAAATCAATATCAATTCAATTCCAATTAAATATTATTTAATTGGTACACTTCATTAAATCTAAATAAAAAGATTTAATCTTTCCTCAACTGGGTTCAAGAACGGTGTTAGTGAAGACACCATTCACGACAAACCCAAATCACATTCGATATTCAATATAAGGCTCTGAATAGAAAATATATTGGCTTATATTCAATATCAAATTCTACGATTAACAAATGTCATATTGGAAATAACGATATAAATATCTACATCTTTCAAATTTCCATAACAACATCTGTATAATCCCGAATTCCAACATCGAAATATTCCGAAGACAATTTCGATTCAAATCCACTCCAATACAATCATTGGAAATTTTGGTTATTTTTAAAACCCTTTTCGAATTCAATTTATTTATTTAAAAATAAATAGAATTAAAATTCTAGTTCAAAACTAGTTCATTTCGATAAAAATCTATTTTTATCTTTTCAAATATGGAGTTTTTCATCCCAATTCTTTCTAAATCATTTCTTATGATTTTACACAAATTATTACTATTTTTAATAATTTTATCAAGGCCCGTACAGTCGATTTCCATCAATGGTCATCGAACTGCACTTACAGCGACCTTTTTCGAATTTGATTTGGACGTATCTCCAAATCCAACCGTTAGATTTCAAATTTCTAATATTCATTAGAAAGCTCTTTTCGATACGAACCCAACGGTTCCGGTTTTAGGAGAATCCGACGGTCGGATCTCCCGTAATGTCCGTTTGAAATAAATGGTCGAAATTCGCGAACTGCCGCGGCGCGGCGCGTTCTATTCAGGCCGTTATATTATATATATAATATATATATCGTCGATTTCTATTTAAAACGAATTATATAATTAGTTTTAAACTCGATTCAAAAGAAATTTCAACTTCCGTTTCAATTCAAATCAAAATTGAATTCTTCTCTATAAATTCGTTTTAAAATTCATTTCTATTCAATTCAAATTTCAATTCAATTTGAATTCATTTCAATTTGCTTTCAATTCAATTTGAATTCGTTTTCAAGTCATTTCGAAATCGTTTTCAATTCAATTCATTTCGAAATCGTTTTCAATTCAATTTATTTCGAAATCGTTTTCAATTCAATTCATTTCGAAATCGTTATATATTCAATTCATTTCGAAATCGTTTTCAATTCAATTCATTTCGAAATCGTTATATATTCAATTCATTTCGAAATCGTTTTCAATTCAATTCATTTCGAAATCGTTTTCAATTCATTTCATTTCGAAATCGTTTTCAATTCATTTCATTTCGAAATCGTTTTCAATTCATTTCATTTCGAAATCGTTTTCAATTCATTTCATTTCGAAATCGTTTTCAATTCATTTCATTTCGAAATCGTTTTCAATTCAATTCATTTCGAAATCGTTATATATTCAATTCATTTCGAAATCGTTTTCAATTCAATTCATTTCGAAATCGTTTTCAATTCATTTCATTTCGAAATCGTTTTCAATATCGATATAAATATCGTTCACGTCAAAATGGCGTCCATCTAATCAACACGGCTTCATAAATTTCTATTTTCAAATAATCTATTTCAAATATTTCTTTTTCAAAATCGTTGTTATTATCAAAATATTTCGTTCAACACATGACCAATCTCAATGAATGAGTACTGTCAACACATGAACTTTTATTTTATATTGATAAAGATGTAAATTTTATTACTAAAATATTTCGTTCAACACATGACCAATCTCAATGGATGAGTACTGTCAACACATGAACTTTTATTTTATAATATTCTTTATTTTCTAAATTGGAATGAGGCCCAATCAATTACCATATAAAGTTAATTATATGGATTTCCACACAACACATGTATATCATAGCATTGAAAAATAATCAGCCATCAACCAAAGTGCACTACACTGTATAAGCATCAAATATAGATATTCAACGCTTATAACAGCCTGTCAATCAATCGATCAACATATTTAATCAATCAGGATGAGTGAACTTCAAATTTCATCCTAACACCCGTGTGGGGTTTCAAACAATCAAACACATATTTTATTTGTGCTGTTGGGCGATGTGTAAAATTTATCGTCCCAATCAATGTCATTCAAATAGGTGTACATAAACAAACCGTTCGGTTTATAAATGAATATTTTATTTTATTCACTTCACGTTAAAAATTATATTTTTAACGATAAAACATTTTATTCCAACCTATGAATTTCTATTCAATTCATTTATTCAATAAAATGATATTTTTATTTTTCTAACTTATTTTAGAAAATTTCGGCGGCATAACGGCACGATACTAGAAACGGGACAAGGCCTAGCCTAATCCCCGGTCTAGTGAAGGCCCACGCCATTCACACATCAATCAAACCATTCAATTCACCAAACAATTCAATTTCGAATCAAATCACATAACTAATCTATGCAACCAAACAAACAAGTCCATGGTCTGTGGACGATTGTGTCGGGTGCTACTAAGCACCGTCTGCATCCTAGTATATATATATATAACTAGAAAAGAAATTGAAAGGTGAGAAATTCTCACTTATAGCTATCCAGCTCCACGGCACTTCTTTTGCAGGAAATTTTCATCGCTATCGCACCTTCGTCATCTTTATTGCCCGTAGCCACTACATATATAAAAATCACATTTTTATATTTCGATGTCTTTAAAATAAAAATCACATTTTTATTTACTCACTTTCAATTTAAAAGTCATATTTCTATAATCACTTCATATATTTAAAAATCGAATTTTCACTACGATGTTCAATATATAAAAATCTCATTTTTACTATGCTATTCAATATATAAAAATCATATTTTTACTTCGACGCTATATGGATAAAAATTCTATTTTATCACGCTATTCTCTATATAAAGTTTCCGCCTTTTCAAAACTAGATCTTTCACCTTTTCTACAATAAAGATTTCGCCCTTATAAAAATATAGACTTCGCCTTTTCTAATATGAAGTTTTCGCCTTTATAAAAATAAAGTTTTCTCCTTATAAAAATCACCACTTTATCTCAACGTATATAAAATAAAAATCAGATTTTTATTTCGTTACATACACAAAGATGATATCTTTATATTCTCTATCCTATAAAGATTATATTTTTAATACTTTAAAAATATAAAAATCATATTTTTAATATTTCTATATAGTAAAGACTATATTTTTAATACTTTTAAAAATATAAAGATCATATTTTTAAATTCAAATCTTTTTCTTTATTTTCCTAAAACATTAATTTTAGTTTTAAAATGAATATAAGTTTTCAGTTTTTAAAACTAAAATAAAAATCAGTTTTTCAAACTTTTCAAAAATAAGTTTTAAATCATTTTAAAATCGGTTTTAAATCATTTAAAAATCAGTTTTAAAATCTTTTCTTCTTCTTTTTTTTTTTTTAAAAAAAAACAGTTTCATAATCTAATTAAAAAAAATCAGATTTAAATTGCTTTTAAAAAAAAGTCTTCAGATTAAAAAAAAAAAAAAGTAAAATAACTTACTTTCATTTCGATTCCTCCTACGGTGATTTCACTGTCGGCGGGTTTTTGCAGGCAAGGGGGCGTTGGTGGGCGAGCGAGTTCTGCAGAGGAGGAGAGGAAGAGATCGGGGAAGAAAAGATGAGGGCGGCGGTGGTTGGCGGGGGGGGGGGGGGGGGGGCAGTCTGCTCGCGTCAGCGCGATTGTGGGGGGGGGTGGTTGCGCGTCGAGGGGGAAGAGGAGGAAGATGAGGAGGGGACGCGTGCGGTGGTCTCGAGGAGGGCGGCGGCTCCCTGGCGCGGCGGCGGCTGCTGTTCCTCCGTTCTTCTCTTTTTTTTTTCTCCTGTAATGAAATCGGGTTTGGGGGAATTAGGGGGGGGCCAGAGTTAAAAAGGGAGGGGGAAAGAATATATTTTATTTTTATTTATTAATTATTTAACTTTAAAAAGTTGACTTTTACATACGACCTCGAAACGAGACCCACCGCCTGTCGCCCATAGCGTTTTACCCCCATTCCGAACACAATGGGATATGTATCGCAGGCTGATTCGGCTGCTACAATCAGTTTCAGTTAAATTTACATTTAAATTACTATATTGAATTTTAAACGTACATTTCAAATTACCGGGGTCGCATACGAACTCTAAAAATTCTAGAAAAATATTTTCTAGCTTCGTATTGACGATACGGTCCTAACAAAACTAGTTTCGTCGAATTCTGAGACCGTTAGAAAAATGGCCAATTTCCAGTCGATTAAAATCAACTGAAACCGGTCAAACGCGTTTTCCTTTGCCACGCTCACATATTGATTCGAAAAATTATGAAATTTGAAACCTAGCAATAACTTCATATCCCGGACCCAACAAAACTGGTTTCGTCGAAATCCGAGGTCGTTTGCAAAATGTCCATTTTTAAGGGCCTGAATTCCATAGCGACTATTCAGAATTTTCAACTGGACATATCTTTTGATTCCCGATATGAAATCTCAATTTTTCGGATTCGTTGGAAAGATATTCACAATTAGATCCCATTATTTTTGGTTTCACTAAAATCCGGATTATTTTGCACCCGGTACATTCAATTGAAGTTTGAAATCGAATTATCGAACTACCGCGCCATTTTCAATTCTATTTATAATTATATATATAATTATTATATTCTAACGACGACGCGTATAATATATACGTTCGAATTATATTCAAAATAAATTTTCGTCGATATTATTTAAAATAATTCATTTTAAATAATCAAAATTCGCTAAAATTGCCAAAATAAAAATTTTAAACTGGTCCAGATTTTCGGGTTATTACATAAAATTATTTTCATTTGTTGAAACTATATTTATTCGTCGAATTGAAATTCATGTGTTGAATGGTATTCGTGTTTTAAATATAAAAATCACCTTTTCATCTATATATATAAACTATAGAAAACCTTCATGTGTTGAATTGAAATTCATTCGTTGAATCATATTCATGTGTGGAATGGTATTCGTGTTTTAAATATAAAAATCACCTTTTTATCTATATATGTCAACTATAGAAAACCTTCATGTGTTGAATTGAAATTCATTCGTTGAATAGAAATTCATGTGTTGAATGGTATTCGTGTTTTAAATATAAAAATCACCTTTTTATCTATATATATCAACTATAGAAAACCTTCATATGTTGAATTGAAATTCATTCGTTGAATAGAAATTCATGTGTTGAATGGTATTCGTGTTTTAAATATAAAAATCACCTTTTTATCTAGATATATAAAGTATAGAAAACCTTCATGTGTTGAATCGAAATTAATTCGTTGAATTGAAATTCATGTGTTGAATGGTATTCATATTTTGAAATAAATTGTTTTATAATAAAAATCATATTTTTATCATCTATATGAGCTATATAAAATAGTCATGTTTTGAAATAAATTGTTTTACATTAAAAATCACATTTTTATTATATACATGAATTGTTAAAAATAGTGAAGTGTTGAAATAGAAGACAGTTAGATAAAAATATCATTTTTATCAAATGTATGAAATTCATATAGTTTCGAAATCGAAGAATTGATATATATATATATATATATATATATATATAGAATTGAAATATATCGAATAACGAAGCTGCAGTTCGTATTTTGAATCCGTGATTTTAAACGATTAGTGCGGGAGATCCGACCATCGGATTTTCCCGAAACCGCAACCGTTAGGTTCGCTTTTGAAATATCTTTCCAACGGCACCAACTTTGTAAAAATCCAACGGTTGGATTGTCTGGAATGTTTAATTCAAATCTGAAGAAAAACAGTGCCAGAATCGATTATATATATATAAATATAAATATATTTAATCGAATAATGACGCTGCAGTTTGTATTTTGAAATCGAAACTTCAAACGATTATACCGGGAGATCAGACCGTCGGATTTTCCCGAAACTAGAACAATTGGATTCGTTTTGAAAAGATTTTTCTAGTGATGTAAATTTTGTGAAGATCCAACGGTTAGATTTTCAGATATGTGTAAATCAAATCTGAAGAAAAACAGCGCCACGGCCGCGTTATGGCCCGAAGCGTCGTTTGAATAAATTGGCTATTTTAAAATAAATAAAAATAGTGATAAATCGTTATAAAATATTATAAACGATATGGATGTGAAATCTAGAAGTTAACTGAAGGTTAGCTAAGTCGAATGGTTTCCTGGATTTTGATCTGATGTTGGTTTCGACCTTCGAGGTTAATATTTGGGAAATCGTTCTCTTACTAATTAACGGTTAGTGACTAATGAATTGAAATGATGCGTATGTGTAGCACGTGTTTATTATATACATGAGTTGCTCAGAAAGACCGGGTTTATCCCATTCTGAATAACTGAATCGACGATAATAAATCGAAGATGAAGACGGTGGTTGAAGACCGGAAATCTTCACCTCGTTTGGATGGTAACTGATGTCCTGATTGGGAGGCATCCCGAAATATGGATAATGAGTGGTGATCGTCCAGACGTACGTGGAGATCGATGGGTTTGCGAGGTATATAGTGCATCCGGTTTCGTTCCGACCCAGAACGGACTTGTAAATGGATTGTGTGTCTGACATTGGAATTTATTCTATGTGATTGATAGCCATCAGTTGCATGGTGTGAGTAGCCTGTGTGACATGCTAAGATGAAGTGGTCAGGGCTTCTATTGAAAAGCAAAGTCTTGTGATTGATGATCAAAGCACCGCCTGTGTGGCGTAGCTTTGTGTATAACGTGAATTCGCGAGCCTCACACCCCGGTATGAACCAAAAACGGGAGAAGGACCTCAGGGAGGGCATGTGTTTCTTTCTAGTTAGGATTTGTATCAGTGTTTTTACATGGCCTGACATTTTACTTATGTGGATGATGGATAGCGATGCGCCTCGGATATATCGGTCGACCGGGACCGATGGAGTCATTCGTTGCCTCATTTGCGCCCCATAGGGCGGGGAGACGTATTGCTTAGGCATTTTAATCCACATCGGTGGACTGGCCCTGTCGCTCCAAGGGTCGATGCGTTCTGATCCTGAGACATGGTAGGCTAGATTGTCTCGAAGTCGGTAAGGACTATCTTTTGCCTTGGTTCATGACGGAAATCCAATTTCCAAATACGTGACTGTGCGGTTTTGATTGTATATATATATATATATATTTTTATATATATATGGCGACATGATATATGGTACCCATGCCGTCTATGATTGATAGTTATGATTCGAATTGTTTTTGAAACATATAAACACTAGTAATAATATCAAATGCTTTTGTTTTATTCGTAACAAGCATATTTTGGCCATTATAAGGTAAAACTCTATCCTCCGGTTTGCGTTGCATTGTGTGATGGGAACTGAGTCTTATATTGGCTTCATTTTTATAAAAAGCATTGCGATGTTTAAAATAATTATTTGTTTTAAAGCACTGGCAATCCATGGAGTAAACCCGTTCCACGAAAGTGGTGTGGTCCTGTGATTGGCCATATTTTAAATGTGTTGAGTAGATTTCTCATACCAATCCTATGACTGACTCGTAGTTTGTTTCACATTCAAAGTCGGGTGCCCCCTTTTTCTACACGGGCAGCCTCATATTCAGGTTTAGCTGGCTCTTTCTGGATAACTGGAGCAGATGATGGATTCTATCATTTATCTCTTTTTTGTTGTTCAGCTCCTATTGTACATTATGTTTGTTTTCCGCTGTAGACATTTATGTATAGTTGTACTGTATTTGTACTAAGTATGATCCTGTATATTGTGTAACTCTGATGATTACGTTTATCCAGTGTATTCTATTGTGCATTATCCGGTGTATTAATTTATTTCTGTTCTGCTATTATTTGTTTATGTGTTATATCCCAAAGATTACCCTTGCCACCGTCAGTACGGGGTTCGGGGTCGTCTCACCTAATTATTAACCCCGATGGCCGAAACCAACCTCAGATCAATACCCAGGAAACCACTCATCTTATCTAGTTTCCAGTTAGTTTCTAATCTTAAATATGATAAAGATGTAAATTTTATTGTTAAAATATTTTACTCAACACATGATAAGTTTCAACACATGAATATTCTCAACACATGAGCATCGTCAACACATGACTATTTATATTTTATTCTATTCTTTATTTTCCCCAATTGGAATGAGGCCCAATCAATTACCATATAATGTTAATTATATGGTTTCCATACAACACATATATATAATAGCACTGACGAATAATCAACCATCATCCAAAGTGCACTACACTGTATAAGCATCAAATATAGATATCTAACGCTTATAACAGCCTGTCAATCAATCGATCGACATACAACTAATTATTGGGATTAGTGTATGCCATATTTTATCCCAATACCCATGTGGGGTTTCAAATCAACAAACACAAATTTTTTATTTATTCACATACCCGTTAAAAATTATATTTTTAATGATAAAATATTTTTAACTGTATAAATATTTTATTTCATCTCACAACACACAATAAATTTTCACCACAACAAACAATCAAACATACAAGCCATCCATGGTCTGTGGACAACGGGTGTCGGGAGCTGCTAAGCACCGTCTGCATCCTAGTATATATTTTTAACCACAAAAGAAAATTTAAAGTGAGTAGTTCTCACCCAAGCTAAACCAAACGCCATGACTCTTCATATGTAGAAATCTTCGTCGTTCTCGCCTTTTGTCACTTTCGTTGCCCGTAGCCACTACATATATAAAAATCGTATTTTTATACCGCTATTATATAGATAAAAATTCTATTTTTACACTCCTGCTCATATAATAAATATTATATTTTTATCACGCTATTCTCTATATAAAAATTATATTTTTATATATATATAAAGATCGTATTTTTATATCACGGCTATAAAAAATCACATTTTTATAACATATATATAATAAAGATCAGATTTTTATTCCGCTACATATATAAAGATCAAATTTTTACTATCTATACAATATAAAAATCATATTTTTATATTCTCTACCTTATAAAAATTATATTTTTATAATCTCTACTATATAAAAATCGTATCTTTTCAATGTTAAAAAAACAAATCTTTTTACTTTTAATATATGAAATAAAACCATATTTTTTTCACCTTGTAACTTATATAAAAATCTATATTTTTATATTTTCCATACGAACGCTATATAAAGATTAAGCCTTTCTTCCATTTGAAAATCAAATCCTTCTTGTTTTTAAAAATCCATCCTTTCGTGAAATTAAAGATCGAACCTTTTCTCTAAATAAAAATTAAACCTTTTCTTCCTAAAACCATTATATACATAAAAAAGAATTGATTTATAAGCTAATTTCATTTAAACGAAGATAACTAAATAAAATCTCACATCGTTTCCTGGTAAAAATCGAGTCTTTGAGGGAGAAGGGGTCCATTGTCTGCGCTGAGGTGGTGCACTAGTCTTCGGCGCTGATTTCAAATGATTTGGGGAGGTAAGGCTCGCGATTTCGAGCTTCAACTAAGAGGAGGGAGAGAACGGGGGCTGCGCTTTGGTTTGGAGCTATCGTCGCTCGGAGGGGAGGGCGGAGTTGAACGGAGAGGTGGCGGATCCGGTTGGTGGCGCGGTAGAGCATGGACGAGGCGTCGGGTCGGATTAGAGGAGGGTGGAGCAAGGAGGAAGAATAAAGGAGGAGAGGGAGCTGGATGCGAGAGGAGAGTGGAGGGGGGGAGCCTCGCGCCGGCGGTGGCGGCGCGCCAGAGGAGGGCGACGGCGAACGTAGGTGAAGGGCGACGAGCGGGAAAGGCAGTGGTTTTTTTTTCTGTGCTCGATTTTGACTTAGGGAAGAGAGAGAAGAGGGAAAGGGGTTGGCCACTTTTTATTGAATTAAATTTTATAATTTAATATCCCAAAAAGTTAACTTTAAAATCCGAATTCGAAATCGAACCCACCGACTGTCGTCCCTAGCTAATTACCCCCATTCTGAACACAATGGGATGTGTCGTAGGCTGATTCGATCGTTTCGATCAGTTTTCGTCAAAATCAAAATATAACTCTATTTATTGAATTTGAACGCGCATTTTATTTTACTGGGGCCACATACTAACTAGAAAAATCCCCGAAAATTATTTCTAGCTTCGTATTGACGATACGGTCCTAACAAAACTAATTTCGTCGAATTCTGAGACAGTTTGAAAAATGGCCATTTTCCAGTCGATTAAAATCAACTGAAACTGGTCAAATGCGTTTTCCTTTGCCACGCTCACATATTGATTCGAAAAATTACGAATTTTGAAACCTAGCAATAACTCGACATCACAGATCCAACAAAACTAGTTTCGTCGAAATCCAAGGTCGTTTGCAAAATTTCCATTTTTAAGGGACAGAATTCCATAGCGACTATTCTGAATTTTCAATTGGACATAACTTTTTATCCCCGCTATGAAATTTAAATTTTTCAGATTCGTTAAAAAGATATTCCCAATTAGATTCAAATATTTTTGGTTTCACTAAAATCCAGTTTATTTTGCACCCGGTACATTCATTTGAACTTTGAAATCGAATTATCGAACTACCGCGCCATTTTCAATTCAATTTATAATTAAAATAAAATATTTATATTCTAATGACGACGTATATAAATATATACGTTCTAATTCTATTAAAAATAAATTTCTCATCGTTATAATTTAAAATAATTCATTTTAAATATTCAAAATTCGCTAAAATTGCCAAAATAAATTTGTTTAATTCGCTCGCATTTTCCGGGTTATTACAATCTCCCCCACTTAAAACTTTTCGTCCCCAATAAGGAACAAAGTCAAAAGTTGTTTTACAAACCAACTCAACTTTCATTATTTTCGTTACGGCTTAAGTTCTTCAACTTTCTAGTTTCTAAGAACTTTTCAAATTTTTCAAAAATTTGGCTAATACCCTAAATTTCCGAATTTTTTTGCCATAACCTCCCCTACACCGCGGACTTCGGGATATTTCATATAGCCTCCCATGGCCTTCTTCAATCCAAAAGAAAACGAAAAAGCCAAGCGGCTAGCTAATCGGCTCATAAAATCATCATCACCCAAACAAAACAGTAAATTATCGTAAACATGTACCTATTTGTCGGGCAAACAATTTTATTCTCTGCTCTAGCCTCCTTGCTATTACCTGTTCAATGTAAGTACATGTATATGCAGGCAAATGCGACTAATTTTCAATACACTTCGCTATTTGGTTCAATTAGGCTAAATGGTTAAAAATATCAAACAAATAAACAAACAACACAACCATCAATCAATTAGTGAATTAACGTTTCAAATTCATAATTTTTGATACATACACAGAAAATCATGTTTTTGATGCCAAATCAAAACAATGTATTCTAGCTATATTTTGGTTCTCACACCAGCCTAATGGAAATATATAGATAGCACACCTTTGAAACTCGAATATGAATACTAATGATGATACACCATCATCAGAAACTGTGAAGGCAAGGAATTTCGCTCGGTCCGAACCAGTCGCTAAACCGATCCAGGCCGTTCGAAACGCCCTATCGTTTGAGAACAAGCCACAACAGAACGCATATAAAAGAACTTTTCACTGTATATTACAACAATGCATCAGATTACAAGAATATACAGAGTATAAATGAATATTACACAGAAATATCAGAGATTTAAATTACATTTAAATACATCGCAGCGGAAAATAATACAATACACAACTAGAATGAGATATACGGATACAAAGCTTTCCGGATATCGTTCCAGCTGTAAACCAGGATCCTGTGAATATAAATCTGCAAAACCAAAACTAATAGCTGCCCGTGTCAAAATAGGGGCACCCAGAGTTTAGGTTAAAACAATAAACTCCAGGTCAGTCATGGGACTGGTGTGAGAACTAAAACAGTTAATCTTTATTTTTAAATCTAGGTAAATCAAGGGACCACGCCGTATAACACGGAACGGGTTTCCTCCCAAGAATCCCAGTGCATAAAACAAACAACGCAATGCTAAATAAAGAAAAATGAAGCTGTTATAAGACCCAGGTCCCATCACACAATGCAACGCAGCCGAGGATAGGGTTTTCCCTTATAACAGCCAAAGAATGCTTGATACGGTTAAAACAAATCGTTTGATACTATTATAAGTGCATAGTGTATAAAACAACTTCAAATCATAAGTATCAATCATAGGCGGCATGAGCGTCCCATGTCACTATGTCACCATATATAGGTTTACAAATAAAACCGCAAAGTCACGTATTTGGAAATTGGATTTCCGTCTATGAACCGAGGCAAAAGATAGTCCTCAACCGATTCGAGACGCTCTAGCCCGCCCCTCAGGCAAGTACTCAGTCAAGCCTTTGGATCCTCAGGGCCGGTCCACCGATGTGGATTAAAATGCCTGAACATGCGTTTCCCCACCCTATGGGGCGTAGGTGAGCCAACTAAATGACTCCATCGGACCCGGATCGTCCGATCAAACCGAGGCGCCTCGCAACAGCAACAACCACATAAGTCAAACTCGTCAGGGCGTGTAAAACCACTAACGCCACTTCTAGCTAGAAAGAAACGCATGCCCTCCCTGACGTCCTCTCCCGTTTTTGGTTCATACCGGGTGTGAAACTCGCGAAGCAAACGTTACACAAAGCTACGCCACAAAGGCCGTGCTTTGATCATCACCACAAGACTTTGCTTTTCAACAGAAGCCTCGATCAATTGCCACTTAGGCATGCCACACAGGCAATTCACTCCATGCGTTTGATATCCATCAATATATAACCCCTGAGCTCGTACGTCTCAGAGAAGGGCGTTAAGCAAGAGAATAAATTCTCCACTGCCAAACAGATATATATTTAATAGAGATCAATCACACGGACTAAAATCCAATGTCAGACACACAGTCCATTTACAAGTCCGTTCTGGGTCTGAACGAAACCGGAGGCACCTAGTACCCCGCATATCCATCAATCTCCAAGTACGTCTGGACGATCACTAACTGTTTCCATCTTCTTGGGTGTATTTCCCAATCAAGATCATCAGTAATTACCCAAACGACGTGAAGCCCTCCGGTCTTCGACCATCGTCTTCATCTTCGACTTATCGTCGTATCAGTTATTCAGAATGGGATAAACCCGGTCTTTCCGAATAACTCGCGTATATTTTAAATAAGTGCTACACAAACACAACATACGCCTCATTCCAATTCATCAGTCACTAACCGCAAATTAATCAAGAGAATAGTTCCCCAAATATTAACCCCGAAGGCCGAAACCAACATCAGATCAATATCCAGAAAACCATTCTGCTTGGCTAACCGACAGTTAGTTTCTAAATTTCACATTCATAGGGAAAGATTCCCATTAATTTTATCAAAGATAAATTCCTTGAATTTATTCTTTAATCTACTTTTGAATCTCAATTCAAACTAGTCGGGATTAACGAACCTTACCGAAGTAATCATTTGTTTTAATTTCCCAATCCCAACCTATTCATCCCATGAAGTAAAACTGGTAATACTTCATATCTAACACCACAGTGTTATCGGTAAATTCAATTACCATTTCACGTTCAAATCTAATTAAAGATTTAACTATCGCCTGGAGCAAAACTAGTGATACTCCATTTTCGATCATTTCAATCTAATTAAAGATTCATTAAAACTCCACTTAGTTTTAATCTTCGACTGGGTTAAAGAATCAGTGTCATTTAAAACACGGTTCACGATAAACCCAAAATCACATTCCATTAATTATCGGGTTAAAGAACAAGTGTTATTTAAAACACTGTTCACGATAAACCCAAAATCACATTCCATTAATTATTGGGTTAAAGAACGAGTGTTGTTTAAAACACTGTCCACGATAAACCCAAAATCACATTCCATTAATTATTGGGTTAAAGAACGAGTGTTGTTTAAAACACTGTCCACGATAAACCCAAAAATCAATATCAATTCAATTCCAATTAAATATTATTCAATTGGTACACTTCATTAAATCTAAATAAAAAGATTTAATCTTTTCTCAATTGGGTTCAAGAACAGTGTTAATGAAGACACCATTCACGACAAACCCAAATCACATTTGATATTAAATACAAGGCTCTGAATAGAAAATATCCCGGCTTATATTCAATATCAAATTCTACGATTAACAAATGTCGTGCTGGAAATAACGATATGGATATATATCTTTCAAATTTCCATAACCACATCTGCATAATCACGAATTCCAACATCGAAATATCCCGAAGACAATTTCGATTCAAATCCACTCCAAATCAATCATTGGAAATTATGGTTATTTTTAAAACCCTTTTCTAATTCAATTTATTTATTTAAAAATAAATAGAATTATATTTCTAGTTCAAAACTAGATCATTCCGATAAAAATCTATTTTTATCTTTTCAAATATGGAGTTTTTCATCCCCATTTTTCCCAAATCATTTCTTATGATTTTACACAAATTATTACTATTTTTAATAATTTTATCAAGGCCCGTACAGTCGATTTCCACCAATGGCCATCGAACTGCACGTATAGCGACCTTTTTCAAATTTGATTTGGACATAATTCCAAATCCAACCGTTAGATTTCTAATTTATCACATTCGTTAGAAAGATCTTTTCGATACGAACCCAACGGTTCCGGTTTTAGGAGAATCCGACGGTCGGATCTCCCGTAATGTCCGTTTGAAATAAATGGTCGAAATTCACGAACTGCCGCGGCGCGGCGCGTTCTATTCAGGCCATTATATTATATATATAATATATATAATATATATTTCGTCGATTTCTATTTAAAACGAATTATATAAATAGTTTTAAAATCGTTTCAAAAGCAATTTCAACTTTCTTTTCAATTCAATCAAAATTGAATTCTTCTTTATAAATTCGTTTTAAAATTCATTTCTATTCAATTCAAATTTCAATTTAATTTGAATTCATTTCAATTCGCTTTCAATTCAATTTGAATTCGTTTTCAATTCAATTCATTTCGAAATCGTTTTCAATTCAATTCATTTCGAAATCGTTTTCAATTCAATTCATTTCGAAATCGTTTTCAATTCAATTCATTTCGAAATCGTTTTCAATTCAATTCATTTCGAAATCGTTTTCAATTCAATTCATTTCGAAATAGTTTTCAATTCAATTCATTTCGAAATCGTTTTCAATTCAATTCATTTCGAAATCGTTTTCAATTCAATTCATTTCAAAATGAATAAAATCGATATAAATATCGTTCACGTCAAAATGGCGTCAATCTAATCAACACGGCTTCATAAATTTCTATTTTCAAATATTCTATTTCAAATATTTCTTTTTCAAAATAGTTGTTATCAAAATATTTCGTTCAACACATGACCAATCTCAAAGGATGAGTACTGTCAACACATGAACTTTTATTTTATATCGATAAAGATGTAAATTTTATTACTAAAATATTTCGTTCAACACATGACCAATCTCAAAGGATGAGTACTGTCAACACATGAACTTTTATTTTATATCGATAAAGATGTAAATTTTATTACTAAAATATTTCGTTCAACACATGACCAATCTCAAAGGATGAGTACTGTCAACACATGAACTTTTATTTCATAATATTCTTTATTTTCTAAATTGGAATGAGGCCCAATCAATCACCATATAATGTTAATTATATGGATTTTCATACAACACATGTATATAATAGCATTGAAAAATAATCAACCATCAACCAAAGTGCACTACACTGTATAAGCATCAAATATAGACATTTAACGCTTATAGCAGCTTGTCAATCAATCGATCGACATATTTAATCAATCAGGATGAGTGAACTTCAAGTTTCATCCCAACACCCGTGTGGGGTTTCAAACAATCAAACAAATATTTTATTCGTGCAGTTGGGCGATGTGTAAAATTTATCGTCCCAATCAATGTCCTTCAAATAGGTGTACATAAACAAACCGTCTGGTTTGTAAATGAATATTTATTTATTCACATTCACGTTAAAAATTATATTTTTAACGATAAAACATTTTATTCCAACATATGAATTTCTATTAAGTTCATTCTTTAAATAAAATGATATTTTTATTTTTCTAACACATTTTAGAAAATTTCGGCGGCATAACGGCACGATACTAGAAACGGGACGAGGCCTAGCCTTATCCCCGGTCTAGTGAAGGCTCACGCCATTCATGCATCAATCAATCCATTCATTTCACCAAACAATTCAATTTCAACTCAAATCATCTAACTAATCTATGCAACCAAACAAACAAGTCCATGGTCTGTGGACGGTTGTGTCGGGTGCTACTAAACACCGTCTGCATCCTAGTATATATATATATAACTAGAAAAATAAATTGAAAGGTGAGAAATTCTCACATATAGCTATCCTAGCTCCATGGCACTTCATTGATAGAAAACTTCATCGCTATCGCATCTTCGTCATCTTCGTTGTCCGCTTTCACTACCTATGTAAAAATCGAATTTTTACTTCGATGTTCAATATATAAAAATCGCATTTTTATTTCACTACACATATAAAGGTGATATTTTTAATTCCCTATATGAACAAAAATCATATTTTTACCACTTCTATATAGTAAAGATTATATTTTTAATACTTTAAAAATATAAAAATCATATTTTTATTACTTTAAAAATATAAGAATCATAATTTTCTTTCGAAGTTCAACATATAAAAATTCTATTTTTATTTCGATGTTCAACATATAAAAATCCTATTTTTATTTCGATGTTCAACATATAAAAATCCTATTTTTATTTCGATGTTCAACATATAAAAATCCTATTTTTATTTCGATGTTCAACATATAAAAATCCTATTTTTATTTAAATGAAAATATAATCTTTTGCGTTGTTAAATATACATGCTTTTCGTAATTAAATAAAATCAGTTCTTATAACTAATTAAATGAAAATAAAAACACAAAAACTCACAATCTTTTCTTTAGCGAGAGAAGGGGCAGATGCTTGCAGTTTTAACAGAGGGGGTAAGGGGGAGGTTTGCTGCGCTGATGTGGCGGGCGCTCGGGGGAGGTGCGGATCGAGGAGGAGGTGGCGGTTTGGGCGATGGGAGGTTTGGAGTTGCGGTGATTAAGGCGGAGTAGGAAGAAGGATCAGGGAGTAAGAAGGGGAGGAAGGAGGAGGGGGGGCCCTTGCCCCTGGCGGCGCCGCGCTGCTTGTGGGAGGTGCGGCTCCTCCCCGTTCGATTTTTTTTTCCTTTTCGTTGAAATGAATCTGTAGGGGGGGTGGGGACAAAGGAGATAAGGGAAAGGGATTCTTCTTTTTTTTTTATTATTTAATTCAACCTAAAGTTGACTTTTTCATACGACCTCGAAACGAGGCCCACCGCCTGTCGCTCATAGAGTTTTACCCCCATTCCGAACACAATGGGATATGTATCGCTAGCTGATTTGATCGTTTCGATCAGTTTCCTTTAAATCTACATTTAAATCGCTATATTGAATTTTAAATGTACATTTCAAATTACCGGGGTCACATACTAACTCTAAAAATTCTCGAAAAATATTTTCTAGCTTCGTATTGACGATACGGTCCTAACAAAACTAGTTTCGTCGAATTCTGAGACCGTCTGAAAAATGGCCATTTTCCAGTCGATTAAAATCAACTGAAACTGGTCAAACGCGTTTTCCTTTGCTACGCTCACATATTGATTCGAAAAATTATGAAATTTGAAACCTAGCAATAACTTGACACCACGGACCCAACAAAACTGGTTTCGTCGAAATCCGAGGTCGTTTGCAAAATTGCTATTTTTAAGGGCCTTATATATATAAAAATATATATAAATTCCACAGCGACTATTTCTAATTTTCAACTGGACATATCTTTTGATTCCCGATATGAAATCTTGATTTTTCGGATTCGTTGGAAAGATATTCACAATTAGATCCCATTATTTTTGGTTTCACTAAAATCTGGATTGTTTTGCACCCGGTACATTCAATTGAAGTTTGAAATCGAATTATCGAACTACCGCGCCATTTTCAATTCTATTTATAATTATATATAAATATTTATATTCTAACGACGACGTATATAATATATACGTCGAATATATTCAAAATAAAATTTCTCGTCGATATTATTTAAAATAATTCATTTTAAATAATCAAAATTCGCTAAAATTGCCAAAATAAAAATTTTAAACTGGCCCAGATTTTCGGGTTATTACAATCTCCCCCACTTAAAACTTTTCGTCCCCGAAAAGGAACAAAGTCGAAAGTGGTTTGATTATTCAACTCTACGCTCGACCTGGCTTCCATTCTCCAACTCTTTAGTTTCTGAGAATTTTCAAAATTTAAAAAATTTGGCTAACACCCTAAATTTTCGAAAAATTTCGCCATAACCTCCCCTGCACCGGGAGCATCGGGGAATTTCAAATAGCTTCCCCGGTCCTTCAGATCTCAAAAAGAAAAAGAAAAAGCCAAGCGGCTAGCCAATAGGCTCATAAAATCATCATCACCCAAACAAAACAGTAAATTATGTAGTAAACATGTACCTATTTGTCGGGAAAACAAATTTTATTCTCTGCTCTAGCCTCCTTGCTATGACCTGTTCAATGTAAGTACAAGTATATGCAAGCAAATGCGACCAAATTTCAATATAATTCATTATTTGATACAATTAGGCGTAATGGTTCAAAATTATCAAACAATTAAACAAACAACACAAACATCAATCAATTAGTGAATTAGAGTCTCAAATTCATAAATTTTGATACATATACAAAAATCAAATTTTTGATGCCAAATCACAACAATAGGCCCTATCTAATTTTGGTTCTCACACCAGTCAATAGGAAATATATAGATATCACACCTTCGAAACACGAATACCAATTCTGATGATGTTCGAACTATCATCAGAATCATCTTCGGGCGACTAGAGTGTGATTCTATATCTATCCAGTATATTAAAATTTCAAATACACGTGGATCAGACGTATACGCAAAATCTTTATATACTGGACTGTCCAACTCAATATAAATAGATAATCAGATACGAATAATTGATTTAAATTTTCAAAACATAAATTGTTTTCATTTGAAAAAAATATACTCTTCACACTCGTTCTAGGATACTACTGATCCTATCTCTAACGAGTCATTCTAATTGGATATTGCTAATCCAATATCTGATGAATTCTTTCGTATGGTTCTAATGTGCCTTGTTCTCTAGCTTTGTAAACCAAAGCTCTGATACCAACTGTGAAGGCAAGGAATTTCGCTCGGTCCGAACCAGTCGCTAAACCGATCCAGGCAACAAGCCACAACAGAACGCATATAAAAGAACTTTTCACTGTATATTACAACAATGCATCAGATTACAAGAATATACAGAGTATAAATGAATATTACACAGAAATATCAGAGATTTAAATTACATTTAAATACATCGCAGCGGAAAATAATACAATACTCAACTAGAATGAGATATACGGATACAAAGCTTTCCGGATATCGTTCCAGCTGTAAACCAGGATCCTGTGAATATAAATCTGCAAAACCAAAACTAATAGCTGCCCATGTCAAAATAGGGGCACCCAGAGTTTAGGTTAAAACAATAAACTCCAGGTCAGTCATGGGACTGGTGTGAGAACTAAAACAGTTAATCTTTATTTTTAAAGCTAGGTAAATCAAGGGACCACGCCGTATAACACGGAACGGGTTTCCTCCCAAGAATCCCAGTGCATAAAACAAACAGCGCAATGCTAAATAAAGAAAAATGAAGCTGTTATAAGACCCAGGTCCCATCACACAATGCAACGCAGCCGAGGATAGGGTTTTCCCTTATAACAGCCAAAGAATGCTTGATACGGTTAAAACAAATCGTTTGATACTATTATAAGTGCATAGTGTATAAAACAACTTCAAATCATAAGTATCAATCATAGGCGGCATGAGCGTCCCATGCCACTATGTCACCATATATAGGTTTACAAATAAAACTGCAAAGTCACGTATTTAGAAATTGGATTTCCGTCTATGAACCGAGGCAAAAGATAGTCCTCAACCGATTCGAGACGCTCTAGCCCGCCCCTCAGGCAAGTACTCAGTCAAGCCTTTGGATCCTCATGGCCGGTCCACCGATGTGGATTAAAATGCCTGAACATGCGTTTCCCCACCCTGTGGGGCGTAGGTGAGCCAAATAAATGACTCCATCGGACCCGGATCGTCCGATCAAACCGAGGCGCCTCGCAACAGCAACAACCACATAAGTCAAACTCGTCAGGGCGTGTAAAACCACTGACGCCACTTCTAGCTAGAAAGAAACGCATGCCCTCCCTGACGTCCTCTCCCGTTTTTGGTTCATACCGGGTGTGAAACTCGCGAAGCAAACGTTACACAAAGCTACGCCACAAAGGCCGTGCTTTGATCACCACCACAAGACTTTGCTTTTCAACAGAAGCCTCGATCAATTGCCACTTAGGCATGCCACACAGGCAATTCACTCCATGCGTTTGATATCCATCAATATATAACCACTGAGCTCGTACGTCTCAGAGAAGGGCGTTAAGCAAGAGAATAAATTCTCCGCCGCCAAACAGATATATATTTAATAGAGATCAATCACACGGACTAAAATCCAATGTCAGACACACAGTCCATTTACAAGTCCGTTCTGGGTCTGAACGAAACCGGAGGCACCTAGTACCCCGCATATCCATCGATCTCCAAGTACGTCTGGACGATCACTAACTGTTTCCATCTTCTTGGGTGTACATCCCAATCAAGATCATCAGTAATTACCCAAACGACGTGAAGCCCTCCGGTCTTCGACCATCGTCTTCATCTTCGACTTATCGTCGTATCAGTTATTCAGAATGGGATAAACCCGGTCTTTCCGAATAACTCGCGTATATTTTAAATAAGTGCTACACAAACACAACATACGCCTCATTCCAATTCATCAGTCACTAACCGCAAATTAATCAAGAGAATAGTTCCCCAAATATTAACCCCGAAGGCCGAAACCAACATCAGATCAATATCCAGAAAACCATTCTGCTTGGCTAACCGACAGTTAGTTTCTAAATTTCACCTTCATAGGGAAAGATTCCCATTAATTTTATCAAAGATAAATTCCTTGAATTTATTCTTTAATCTACTTTTGAATCTCAATTCAAACTAGTCGGGATTAACGAACCTTACCGAAGTAATCATTTGTTTTAATTTCCCAATCCCAACCTATTCATCCCATGAAGTAAAACTGGTAATACTTCATATCTAACACCACAGTGTTATCGGTAAATTCAATTACCATTTCACGTTCAAATCTAATTAAAGATTTAACTATCGCCTGGAGCAAAACTAGTGATACTCCATTTTCGATCATTTCAATCTAATTAAAGATTCATTAAAACTCCACTTAGTTTTAATCTTCGACTGGGTTAAAGAATCAGTGTCATTTAAAACACGGTTCACGATAAACCCAAAATCACATTCCATTAATTATCGGGTTAAAGAACAAGTGTTATTTAAAACACTGTTCACGATAAACCCAAAATCACATTCCATTAATTATTGGGTTAAAGAACGAGTGTTGTTTAAAACACTGTCCACGATAAACCCAAAATCACATTCCATTAATTATTGGGTTAAAGAACGAGTGTTGTTTAAAACACTGTCCACGATAAACCCAAAAATCAATATCAATTCAATTCCAATTAAATATTATTCAATTGGTACACTTCATTAAATCTAAATAAAAAGATTTAATCTTTTCTCAACTGGGTTCAAGAACAGTGTTAATGAAGACACCATTCACGACAAACCCAAATCACATTTGATATTAAATACAAGGCTCTGAATAGAAAATATCCCGGCTTATATTCAATATCAAATTCTACGATTAACAAATGTCGTGCTGGAAATAACGATATGGATATATATCTTTCAAATTTCCATAACCACATCTGCATAATCACGAATTCCAACATCGAAATATCCCGAAGACAATTTCGATTCAAATCCACTCCAATGCAATCATTGGAAATTATGGTTATTTTTAAAACCCTTTTCTAATTCAATTTATTTATTTAAAAATAAATAGAATTATATTTCTAGTTCAAAACTAGATCATTCCGATAAAAATCTATTTTTATCTTTTCAAATATGGAGTTTTTCATCCCCATTTTTCCCAAATCATTTCTTATGATTTTACACATATTATTACTATTTTTAATAATTTTATCAAGGCCCGTACAGTCGATTTCCACCAATGGCCATCGAACTGCACGTATAGCGACCTTTTTCAAATTTGATTTGGACATAATTCCAAATCCAACCGTTAGATTTCTAATTTATCACATTCGTTAGAAAGCTCTTTTCGATACGAACCCAACGGTTCCGGTTTTAGGAGAATCTGACGGTCGGATCTCCCGTAATGTCCGTTTGAAATAAATGGTCGAAATTCACGAACTGCCGCGGCGCGGCGCGTTCTATTCAGGCCATTATATTATATATATAATATATATAATATATATTTCGTCGATTTCTATTTAAAACGAATTATATAAATAGTTTTAAAATCATTTCAAAAGCAATTTCAACTTTCTTTTCAATTCAATCAAAATTGAATTCTTCTTTATAAATTCATTTTAAAATTCATTTCTATTCAATTCAAATTTCAATTTAATTTGAATTCATTTCAATTCGCTTTCAATTCAATTTGAATTCGTTTTCAATTCAATTCATTTCGAAATCGTTTTCAATTCAATTCATTTCGAAATCGTTTTCAATTCAATTCATTTCGAAATCGTTTTCAATTCAATTCATTTCGAAATCGTTTTCAATTCAATTCATTTCGAAATCGTTTTCAATTCAATTCATTTCGAAATCGTTTTCAATTCAATTCATTTCGAAATCGTTTTCAATTCAATTCATTTCAAAATGAATAAAATCGATATAAATATCGTTCACGTCAAAATGGCGTCAATCTAATCAACACGGCTTCATAAATTTCTATTTTCAAATATTCTATTTCAAATATTTCTTTTTCAAAATAGTTGTTATCAAAATATTTCGTTCAACACATGACCAATCTCAATGGATGAGTACTGTCAACACATGAACTTTTATTTTATATCGATAAAGATGTAAATTTTATTACTAAAATATTTCGTTCAACACATGACCAATCTCAAAGGATGAGTACTGTCAACACATGAACTTTTATTTTATATCGATAAAGATGTAAATTTTATTACTAAAATATTTCGTTCAACACATGACCAATCTCAAAGGATGAGTACTGTCAACACATGAACTTTTATTTTATATCGATAAAGATGTAAATTTTATTACTAAAATATTTCGTTCAACACATGACCAATCTCAAAGGATGAGTACTGTCAACACATGAACTTTTATTTCATAATATTCTTTATTTTCTAAATTGGAATGAGGCCCAATCAATCACCATATAATGTTAATTATATGGATTTTCATACAACACATGTATATAATAGCATTGAAAAATAATCAACCATCAACCAAAGTGCACTACACTGTATAAGCATCAAATATAGACATTTAACGCTTATAGCAGCTTGTCAATCAATCGATCGACATATTTAATCAATCAGGATGAGTGAACTTCAAGTTTCATCCCAACACCCGTGTGGGGTTTCAAACAATCAAACAAATATTTTATTCGTGCAGTTGGGCGATGTGTAAAATTTATTGTCCCAATCAATGTCCTTCAAATAGGTGTACATAAACAAACCGTCTGGTTTGTAAATGAATATTTATTTATTCACATTCACGTTAAAAATTATATTTTTAACGATAAAACATTTTATTCCAACATATGAATTTCTATTAAGTTCATTCTTTAAATAAAATGATATTTTTATTTTTCTAACACATTTTAGAAAATTTCGGCGGCATAACGGCACGATACTAGAAACGGGACGAGGCCTAGCCTTATCCCCGGTCTAGTGAAGGCCCACGCCATTCACGCATCAATCAATCCATTCATTTCACCAAACAATTCAATTTCAACTCAAATCATCTAACTAATCTATGCAACCAAACAAACAAGTCCATGGTCTGTGGACGGTTGTGTCGGGTGCTACTAAACACCGTCTGCATCCTAGTATATATATATATAACTAGAAAAATAAATTGAAAGGTGAGAAATTCTCACATATAGCTATCCTAGCTCCACGGCACTTCATTGATAGAAAACTTCATCGCTATCGCATCTTCGTCATCTTCGTTGTCCGCTTTCACTACCTATGTAAAAATCGAATTTTTACTTCGATGTTCAATATATAAAAATCGCATTTTTATTTCACTACACATATAAAGGTGATATTTTTAATTCCCTATATGAACAAAAATCATATTTTTACCACTTCTATATAGTAAAGATTATATTTTTAATACTTTAAAAATATAAAAATCATATTTTTATTACTTTAAAAATATAAGAATCATATTTTTCTTTCGAAGTTCAACATATAAAAATCCTATTTTTATTTCGATGTTCAACATATAAAAATCCTATTTTTATTTCGATGTTCAACATATAAAAATCCTATTTTTATTTCGATGTTCAACATATAAAAATCCTATTTTTATTTAAATGAAAATATAATCTTTTGCGTTGTTAAATATATATGCTTTTCGTAATTAAATAAAATCAGTTCTTATAACTAATTAAATGAAAATAAAAACACAAAAACTCACAATCTTTTCTTTAGCGAGAGAAGGGGCAGATGCTTGCAGTTTTAACAGAGGGGGTAAGGGGGAGGTTTGCTGCGCTGATGTGGCGGGCACTCGGGGGAGGTGCGGATCGAGGAGGAGGTGGCGGTTTGGGCGATGGGAGGTTTGGAGTTGCGGTGATTAAGGCGGAGGAGGAAGAAGGATCAGGGAGTAAGAAGGGGAGGAAGGAGGAGGGGGCCCTTGCCCCTGCCGGCGGCGCGCTGCTTGTGGGAGGTGCGGCTCCTCCCCGTTCGAATTTTTTTTTCCTTTTCGTTGAAATGAATCTGTACGGGGGGGGGGGGGGGGGCGAAGAAGATAAGGGAAAGGGATTCTTCTTTTTTTTTATTTTTTTTTATTATTTAATTCAACCTAAAGTTGACTTTTTCATACGACCTCGAAACGAGGCCCACCGCCTGTCGCTCATAGCGTTTTACCCCCATTCCGAACACAATGGGATATGTATCGCTAGCTGATTTGATCGTTTCGATCAGTTTCCTTTAAATCTACATTTAAATCGCTATATTGAATTTTAAACGTACATTTCAAATTACCGGGGTCACATACTAACTCTAAAAATTCTCGAAAAATATTTTCTAGCTTCGTATTGACGATACGATCCTAACAAAACTAGTTTCGTCGAATTCTGAGACCGTCTGAAAAATGGCCATTTTCCAGTCGATTAAAATCAACTGAAACTGGTCAAATGCATTTTCCTTTGCTACGCTCACATATTGATTCGAAAAATTATGAAATTTGAAACCTAGCAATAACTTGACACCACGGACCCAACAAAACTGGTTTCGTCGAAATCCGAGGTCGTTTGCAAAATTGCTATTTTTAAGGGCCTTATATATATAAAAATATATATAAATTTCACAGCGACTATTTCTAATTTTCAACTGGACATATCTTTTGATTCCCGATATGAAATCTTGATTTTTCGGATTCGTTGGAAAGATATTCACAATTATATCCCATTATTTTTGGTTTCACTAAAATCCGGATTGTTTTGCACCCGGTACATTCAATTGAAGTTTGAAATCGAATTATCGAACTACCGCGCCATTTTCAATTCTATTTATAATTATATATAAATATTTATATTCTAACGACGACGTATATAATATATACGTCGAATATATTCAAAATAAAACTTCTCGTCGATATTATTTAAAATAATTCATTTTAAATAATCAAAATTCGCTAAAATTGCCAAAATAAAAATTTTAAACTGGCCCAGATTTTTGGGTTATTACAGAATCATCCCCGGGTGTCTAGAATGTGATTCTATATCAATTCGGTATATTAAAACTTCGAATATACGTTCATGACGCGTATATGCAAAATCTTTATATACCCGATTGTCCAAACTCAATACAAATAAAATATTCAAATACGTATGATACGATTTAAATTTTCAAAACAAAAATTGTTTTCATTTGAAAAATATACTCTTCACACTCGTTCTAGGATACTACTGATCCCATCTCTAACGAGTTATTCTAATTGGATATTACTAATCCAATCTCTGATGAATTCTTTCGTTTGGTTCTAATGTGTCTTGTTCTCGAGCTCTGTAAACCAAAGCTCCGATACCAAACTGTGATAGCCCGTAACTTCCCCGGTAAGGAAAGCCCGGATTATCTTGAGAACACGACAAAATAGAACGCAAACAGATGACAATTTCATTGTTTATTACAACAATCCCATCAGAATACAAGAATATACAGAGTATAAACAAATATTACACAACAGAAAAATATCATAGATTTAAATTACATTGCAGCAGAAAAATAATATAATACACAACTGAAAGTAATACATGGATACAGAGCTTTCCGAGCATCGTTCCAGCTGTAAATCAGGATCCTATGAATATAAATCTGCAAAACCAAAACTACAAGCTGCTCGTGTCGAAAATAAGGGCACCCAGAGTTTAGGTTAAAACAATAAACTCCAGGCCAGTCATGTGACTAGTGTGAGAACTAAAACAGTTATTTAAAACTTTACTTTAAAAGAAAGTAATTCAAGGGACCACGCCGTATTACACGGAACGGGTTTCCTCCCAAGAATACTTGTGCATATAACAAAACAACGCAATGCTTTTAGGAAAAATGAAGCTATTATAGGACCCAGGTCCCATAACACAATGCAACATAAGCCGGAGGATAGGGTTTCCCCATATAATAGCCAAATAATGATGGATACGTTTAAAAACAAATCATTTGATACTATTATAGGTGTATAGTGTCAAAACAATTTCAATCATAAATATCAATCATAGGCGGCATGGGTACCATCTATCATGTCGCCACACTAGGCTCTACAAATAAAACTGAAATATCTCGTATTGGAAATTGGATTTCCGTCATGAGTCGAGGCAAGGGGCAAGCTCCTCTCCGTTCGAGACACTCTAGCAAATGTCTCAGGACCCCACTATGATCCTTGGATCGGTTTGGCCGGTCCTCACCTAACTTTGGAGGATTAGTTATTCCTGAACACATGTTTCTCGGTCCTAACAGACCTATATCCGAGGCGCCTCGCATTCCAACATCCACACAGGTAAAAAGTACATAAATTTCAGGGCCGGTAGGTCACTGACATCACCCATAGCTAGAAAGAAACGTCGTGTTCTCCCAACGGTCCGTATCCCGTTTTTGACTCATACCGAGGTGTGAGGCTCACGAATTCACGCAATATACAAAGCTTTGCCACATAGGTTGTGCTTTGATCATCAACCACAAGACTTTGCTTTTCAACAGAAGCCTTGATCAATTGCCACTTAGGCGTGCCACACAGGCAATTCACTCCATGAGACTGATGTCCATCGATATACAACCTCTGAGCTCGTACGTCTCAGAGAAGGGTGTTAAGCAAGAGAATAAATCCTCCGCCGCCAAATAGATATATATTTAACAGAGATCAATCAACACAGAATAAAATCCAATGTCAGACACAGTCCATTTACAAGTTCGTTCTGGGTCTGAACGAAACCGGAGGAACTTTCCTCGCATATCCATCAATCTCCAAGTACGTCTGGACGATCAACAATTGATTCCCTCATCTTGGGTGTACAACACAATCAAGATCATCAGTAATCACCCAAACGATGTGAAGACTTCCGGTTTTCAACCATCGTCTTCATCTTCGACTTATCGTCGAATCGGTTATTCAGAATGGGTATAAACCCGGCCTTTCCGAATAACCCGCATATATAATAAACCAATTGTTACACAAACACAACATACGCCTCATTCCAATTCAGAATGTTCTTTTATTCAGATATTCACATTCTTAGGGAAAGGTTCCATTAATTTTATCAAAGATAAACTCTTCTAAATTTATTCTTTAATCTTCCTTTGGATATCATTTCAAACCATATTATGGTTTCCCAAACTAGTCGGGATTAGCGAACCACGCCGAAGTAATTATTTATTTTATTTCCCAATCCCAACCTATTCATCCCATGGAGCAAGACTGGTAATACTCCATATCTAACACCACGGTGTTATCGGTAAAGTTAATTACCATTTCATGTTCAAATATAAATAAAGATTTAACTATCGCTTTGGAGCAAGACTGGTGATACTCCATTCTCGATCACTTTCTAATTTTGATAATTTAAATTGTCAATTCACATCTCAGTTTAATTACAGATTCATTAAAACTCCACTTAGTTTTAATCTTCCCATAAATCAATATCCTGTCTTTAACTGGGTTAAAGAAATAATGTCATCTAAAACACGATTCACGATAAACCCAAAATCACATTCTATTGTTAATCGGGTTAAAGAACGGGTGTTATTCAAAACACCACTCACGATAAACCCAAAATCCAATTCAAATTCAATTCCAATTAAATATTATTTAATTGGTACACCTCATTAAATCTAAATAGAAAGATTTAATCTTTTTCTCAACTGGGCTTAAGAACAGTGTTAATGAAGACACTATTCACGACAAACCCAAATCACGTTTGATATTAAATACAAGGCTCTGAATAGAAAATATATCGGTTTATATTCAATATCCAATTCTGAAAACAACAAATATCGTATTGGGAATAACGATATAAATATATGTTTCAAATTCCCACAACCATGTATGTATAATCACGAAATCCAACATCGAAATATTCCAAAGATAATTTCGATTCAAATCCATTCCAATTCACGTATTGGAAATTATGATTATTTTTAAAACCACTTCAAATTCAATTTATTTATTTCAAAAATAAATTGATTTTATTTCTAGTTCAAAACTAGTTCATTTTGATAAAATTATAATTTTATCTTTTCAAATGTGGAATTTTTCGGCCCAATTTTTCCCAAATCATTTCTTATGATTTTACACAAATTATTGATATTTTTAATAATTTTATCAAGGCCCGTACAGTCGATTTCCATCAACGGCCATCGAACTGCACTTACATCGACCTTTTCCGAATTTGATTTGGACATAATTCCAAATCCAACCATTAGATTTCAAATTTCTAATATTCATTGGAAAGCTCTTTTCGATATAAACCCAATGGTTGTTTTAGGAGAATCCGACGGTCAGTTCTCTCGCAACGTCAATTCGAAGTCAATGGTCGAAATTCACGAACTGCCGCAGCGCGGCGCGTTCTATTCAGACCATTATATATATATAATATATATATATTTCGTCGATTTCCTTTTAAAACGTATTTTATAAATCGTTTTAAATCTGTTTTCAAAACCATTTCAACTCTATATTCAATTTCAAATCAAAATTGAATATTTCATATCATTACTATATAAATGATAATATTTTCAAAACGTTATATTTTGAAATCACTTCTTTTTCTATAATTATTTTCAAAACGAATATAATCGATATAAATATCATTCACGTCAAAATGGCGCATCTCTAATCAACACGGCTTTATATATTTCAATAAATTCGTTATTCTACTCAACAAATGAATATTTATTCTATTCAACACATGAATATTTTTTTTTTCAACACATGAGCACTGTCAACACATGACTATTTTTGTTATTTAATATATTTTATAAAATTATGGTATCTATCGTTTGATTTCTAATCAAACTCCAACCGTAAAGTAGTAAGAGAATGATTCCCTAAGTATTAACCCCGATGGTCGAAACCAACCTCAGATCAATACCCAGGAAACCACTCATCTTATCTAGTTTCCAGTTAGTTTCTAATATTAAATATGATAAAGATGTAAATTTTATTGTTAAAATATTTTACTCAACATATGATAAGTTTCAACACATGAATATTCTCAACACATGAGCATCGTTAACACATGATTATTTATATTTTATTCTATTCTTTATTTTCCCCAATTGGAATGGGGCCCAATCAATTACCATATAATGTTAATTATATGGTTCCCATATAACACATGTATATAATAGCAATGACAAATAATCAACCATCATCCAAAGTGCACTACACTATATAAGCATCAAATATAGATATCTAACGCTTACAACAGCCTGTCAATCAATCGATCGACATACAACTAATTATTGGGATTAGTGTATGCCGTATTTTATCCCAATACCCATGTGGGGTTTCAAATCAACAAACACATATTTTTTATTTATTCACATACCCGTTAAAAATTATATTTTTAATGATAAAATATTTTTAACTTTATAAATATTTTATTTCATCTCATAACACACAATAAATTTTCACCACAACAAACAATCAAACATACAAGCCATCCATGGTCTGCGGACGACGGGTGTCGGGTGCTGCTAAGCACCATCTACATCCTAGTATATATTTTTAACTAGAAAAGAAAATTTAAAGTGAGAAGCTCTCACCCAAGCTAAACCAAACGCCACGACTCTTCATATGTAGAAATCTTCGTCGTTCTCGCCTTTTGTCACTTTCGTTGCCCGTAGCCACTACATATATAAAAATCACATTTTTATACCGCTATTATATAGATAAAAATTCTATTTTTACACTACTGCTCATATAATAAAGATTATATTTTTATCACGCTATTCTCTATATAAAAATTATATTTTTTTATATATAAAGATCGTATTTTTATATCACGGCTATAAAAATCACAATTTACAACATATATATAATAAACATCAGATTTTTATTCCGCTACATATATAAAGATCAAATTTTCACTATCTATATAATATAAAAATCATATTTTTATATTCTTTACCTTATAGAAATTATATTTTTATAATCTATACTATATAAAAATCGTATCTTTTCAATGTTAAAAAAAACGAATCTTTTTACTTTTAATATATGAAATAAAACCATATTTTTATCACCTTGTAACCTATATAAAAATCTATATTTTTATATTTTCCATACGAACGCTATATAAAGATTAAACCTTTCTTCCGTTTGAAAATCAAATCCTTCTTGTTTTTAAAAATCCCTCCTTTCACGAAATTAAAGATCGAACCTTTTCTCTAAATAAAAATTAAACCTTTTCTTCCTAAAACCCTTCTATACATATAAAAGAATTGATTTATAAGCGAATTTCGTTTAAACGAAGATAACTAAATAAAAACTCACATCGTTTCCGGGTAAAAATCGAGTCTTTGAGAGAGAAGGGGGTCCATTGTCCACGCTGAGGTGGTGCACTGGCCTATGGCGCTGATTTCAAATGATTAAGGGAGGTAGGGCTCACGATTTCGAGCTTCAACTAAGAGGAGGGAGATAACGGGGGCTGCGCTTCGGTTTGGAGCTGTCATCGCTCGGAGGGGAGGGCGGAGCTGAACGGAGAGGTGGCGGATCCGGTTGGTGGCGCGGCGGAGCATGAACGAGGGGATTGGGTCGGATTAGAGGAGGGTGGACCGAGGAGGAAGAATAGAGGAGGAGAGGGAGCTGGAGGCGAGAGGAGAGTGGAGGGGGGGCGCCTCGCGCCGGCGGCAAACGTAGGTAGAGGGCGACGAGCGGGAAAGGCAGCGGTGGTTTTTTTTTCTGTGCTCGATTTTGACTGAGGGAAGAGAGAGAAGAGGAAAAGGGATTGGCCCCTTTTTATTGAATTAAATTTTATAATTTAAAATTCCAAAAAGTTAACTTTAAAATCCGAATTCGAAATCGAACCCACAGACTGTCGTCCCTAGCTAATTACCCCCATTTCGAACACAATGGGATATGTGTTGTAGGCTGATTCGATCGTTTCGATCAGTTTTCATCAAAATCAAAATATAACTCTATATATTGAATTTGAACGCGCATTTTATTGTACCAGGGCCACATACTAACTAGAAAAATCCCCAAAAAATTATTTCTAGCTTCGTATTGACGATACGGTCCTAACAAAACTAATTTCGTCGAATTTTGAGACCATTTGAAAAATGGCCATTTTCCAGTCGATTAAAATCAACTAAAACTGGTCAAACGCGTTTTCCTTTGCCACGCTCACATATTGATTCGGAAAATTACGAATTTTGAAACCTAGCAATAACTTGACATCACAGATCCAACAAAAGTGGTTTCGTCGAAATCCGAGGTCATTTGCAAAATTTCCATTTTTACGGGCCAGAATTCCATAACGACTATTCTGAATTTTCAATTGGACATAACTTTTTATCCTCGCTATGAATTTTCAATTTTTGGGTTCACTGGAAAGATATTCTCAATTAGATTCAAATATTTTTGGTTTCACTAAAATCTGGTTTATTTTGCACCCGGTACATTCATTAGAACTTTGAAATCGAATTATCGAACTACCGCACCATTTCAATTCTATTTATAATTAAAATATTTATATTCTAACGATGACATATATAAATATATACGTTCTAATTCTATTCAAAATAATTTTCTCATCATTGTTATTTAAAATAATTCATTTTAAATATTCAAAATTCGCTAAATTTGCCAAAATAAAAAATTTAAATTGGCTCGCTTTTTCCGGGTTATTACACAATGCCTCAAATAAAGATAAATCTGTTGCTCCTTCATATGGCATGGACCAACAAGTGATCATTAATCCTTATATTCCTACGGAATATGACTTCATAGCTCAGTTGGTTGAGGCATTGGAGATATGCAACATAGAGGTCGTGGGTTCGAACCCTGGCGGTGATATAATTTTCTTTGTTTTAGAGAGGGCATACATATATAACCATGAAATTCAAAACTAGAGAATTGAATGTATGCAACCTAAAATTAAAGGAATAAAAGTGTGCGTAAGGAATTAATGTAACATGCGATAGAAGAAAGGAAATATTGCAATGAATTGATATAGGTAAATAGAAAGGAAACAATGCGATGAATTGATTGCATTAAAAAAAAAAATAAGGTAATGCATGAAATAATGAAAGGAAGACGCCAAATGGATGTTTAGATTGTTTTTTTAGGGGTAGTCATTTAGCTCTTGTAGTCTTTACTAGTTGAGGGAGGGGCCGAGGTGGGGCCATATCCATCGTGAAAACAGACCCTAGGAATATCTGTATATAGAGGCTCTTAAAGACGGGCCTGTACAGATATGGAAAAGCTCCCGACCAAGTTCCGTGTTTCTTGTATTGCCCTACCATGGAAATCGGTGCACATTAGAGGACGTGTGCTGAAAGCATTGGGCTACAATTGACGAGACGTATGTAAAACAGTCTAGAAACATGCATGTCGGTTCTGGGTGGTGTATCACGGACTTGAGGCATTACTCCGATAAGAAATCTGATTCGATCGACGATGGCAGTCCGTACTCTTACGTAACATAGTAATGACAGATATATGCAGAACATAACATTGTTATGTAGAGATCCGTATGTCACTACGGCGTAGGATGAGGGACTGCATTCATTTCTGTGGCATTACGGTAGAGACCGTTTGAGTGGGGTACCATAGGGTGTACCTCAGTATTAAGGGGTAGCTACATATATACCATATTAAGTTAATCCACTGGGAAGTAAATGGGTATGACGTGTGTGTAAGCCTTGAGTGTTGTTAACCCAAGTAACTTAATAAATGAGAAAATATGATTGGACGGTATATGTAGGATTATCCAAAGTGTATAATTTAAATCCATTTACTAGAACTTATGTTCTGACCCCCTCCTCATAAAATACTCGTAGGTTAGATTTGTGGCAGAGACATGATAGTTTTGGATACTGGTTAGGCAGTATTATTAATACGGTAAGGCAATACTTTGATTATATAATATTTTATCCATTCCGCTGTGTTTTCTAAGCTCTGACATATTTTATGTCTCTATCTTTTATGCATGATACCAGAGCACAACAAATAGAGTTTCGATAGATTGGAATTTTAAAAGAAATTGGTCTGTCGGATTTTGGGTTGTTACATCTGGTAGTGTGACACCCCACGTCCATTAATGTCACTCATTAAGAGAATGCATTAAGTTTCGTGAAGCATTAAAGGTAAACAGAAACAGAACATTACAAGACATATATAAAAATAGCAGCGGAATAAAAACTAACTTTATTAATCATAAAGCCTCGTGGTTCAAAACATCATATGTCTGCATTACATATAAACCAATACATTATAATAAAATTTGTCTTGCTTTTGAAAAACAGAGTACAAAATAAAAGAAGGAAATTCCCCAAATTAAAACGCTGCCACAATAGCAAAGAAAGGAACTTGAGCAATACTTCCAAGCAGCTCTGCAACGTCCCGTATTTTTAACAGTATAATAACGAATTTATTTAATTATTTAAATAGTGATGTAGAGATTTAAATGGTTATTTAATTAAATAATATTGAATATTTAATTAATATAAATAATATAATAATATATTTAATATCGAAATAATCGGAATTAAGTTGAGTTCACAATGTTGTGTGAATTGGATTATATATAAGATATAATTCAGTTTAGAATTTGATTATATTAAAGAATGTATTATTTAAACGACAGTTTGGACGTATAATTATAATATAATTATAATCGAGCTCGAAATGGCGCGTCAGTTCGTAATTTGGTGATTCGAACTTCAATTGAATATATAAAATCGTTTTAAGCTGGATTTCTGTGAAACAAGAAATGTTCGGAGCTGGTGAAATATATATTTCTAATGGAAGAGAAAAATTGAGATTTCATTGTATAGATTTTGAGTTATGTACATATCAAAATTTCAAAAAGTCGCTATGGAATTCCTTTATAAATTATAACGATTTATTTATATTATAAAGGGATTTTCAATATAAATTGAATATCGATTCAACCGAGATTTGAATATCGAATTATTAATCCAATTGGGGCTGTATGATATTCTATTGTGAATATATACGATAATATAAATTTATTTATATTTAATTTAATTATTTTTAAATATATTAATATTTGTATGGATTTATTTTGAGCTTTAAAAATAGCTAGTTTTGTAAACGACCTCCGTTTTCGACGAAACTAATTTTGTTGGATCTGCAATATTAAATTATTGCTAGATTTCAATTTTCGTGATTTTTAGAGTCAGTGCATGGCCGTACAGATTTTTAATGTGAAAAATAGTTAGTATTTTGATGATTTAAAATACGTTGTGTGAGAAAACAGAGTCGGAATTCAACGAAACAAGTTCCATTGGGTATGTAATGACAAAATCTAGTTGTATGCCCATTTTCATGATTTTTAGATATCGTGTGTGATCATGCGAATTTTAAAAGACATATACAAGTAGCGGTTGCTTAAAAATTAATATAATAATCGA
The DNA here is from genome assembly GCA_030737875.1 of Allium sativum. Classification (NCBI taxonomy): domain Eukaryota; kingdom Viridiplantae; phylum Streptophyta; class Magnoliopsida; order Asparagales; family Amaryllidaceae; genus Allium; species Allium sativum. The sequence goes on from CM060926.1 coordinate 473,237,276, forward strand.
ATTTAAAAATATTATTCCTGTCCTATAAATACAGTACATTCTCCTAAACCTAATTTACTTCATTCACTTGGTCAAAAATAAATCCGCCGTCTTCTTTCTTATTCTTCAGCAAACGCGGTATAAAAAAATCAATAGAAATCCAAACATAAATCTATAAATCACAAAGTTTGTTTCTCTGAGATCGTAGAAAGGAGAGCTTCAATCTCGACTAACTCTTGGCTGGTACGATTCTGTTCTGGTGCTCGCGATTTTTAGCAAAGCGAATCTAGGGCTTTGGTTATCGATCAACATGGAGGTACTGGTGTTTAATGGTGGTCGTCACGATGCTCCAGTTAACAAGGCGTATTGGATGATAAATCTGGGTATGGTTTCGTGAAGAAAATTATCGACGTGTTTTTATACAGTGGATTTAGGTTGGTCATTTTGAAGTATTCAAGCATTTATTCACGAAATCGATTTTGGTTTTTGGGGTTATGGGATGGTGTAGAGGTAGCGTACAATTCTGATGGGAATCTGAGTATAAAAGTGTCGATCGATGAAACTATTGTGCGTGCCCAAGGCTGGAAACGGCAATCGAAGAAGGAAGTTCAAATGTTTTGTTTTGGGTATGAAGGAGCGCAGTTTTGGATAGAAGGCTTTTGGTGAGTTTTGTTTCGGTTTTAGCTGAAGAATGGAGGATCGGCGAAAGCTAGAAAATTCGGCAATGGCCTTATGAGCAGCTCGTCGATTAATAGGAGAGGGTGGAAGAAAGCTCCAACGCATGCTTAGGTTTTGAGGAATAAGAATTGGGTTGGGCTGATTTTGAAAAGGGTTGAGGCCCGTCCAATAATAATTTAAGTTATTTAAATTTAAAATTTTGTGCATTAACTTCGTAAAGTTATAACTTTGTCATACGTGCACCAAATTCGATAAAACAGGATCCGACAGGATCGTATGGACGGACACTACACATTGGAACTGACCGGGAGTGGATTGGAGTTCATTACAATGTATTGCAAAATAAAACGTCCGTCTGAATCAAAGATAGTTAATCATTATTTAACGATAACTGTCAAATATGAGTAAATCTCACTAACTATGTACAGTTTTATTTTTATAAATATAATTCTATTATTGATAAATGATGATTGATTGCTGTGTGTTGATTGTTTGGTAGAATTGTTGATGTATTGGTTGAAATTATAGATAATGATATATATATATATAAATCGATAATCAAATATTGATTCTGTTTATCAGAATATTACATATTGAAATAAAATCGATGTTATTTATATTGTTTAACATATGTGATGCTGGGAAACAGGTTGGAGGGATCCAACTGGATTCCTCAATATTTATAATACTTTTTTTTCATATATTGTGATATATGATGTGATATATAATCTGTGATTGATTATGATGACACGGGTCATGTTGTTTGGTATTTTAATACCATATGAAATACTGGAATGTAAAAAGGATTTTTTCAAAGTGAATATTGAAAATGAAATATTTATATATGAAATAAATAGGATATTATAGAAGGTAATATTTGAAAAACAAATATTGGAAAGTATAATAATGGAAAATTGGTAAATGAATAGAATTATATAAAAGGATTTATATAAAATAAACAGAGTTATAAAAGGAATATTGATTTAGAAAGTAAATAGAATTATAAAAGGGAAACATTTGGAAAATGAATAGAGTTTATAAAAAGAGAATTTTACATTAGGAAGGTTTAGACCTGTGCTTCGCACAAGGGGGTAACATGATATTGAGTTAAAGTAAATATTTTGCAAATAAAATATTATAAAGGAATTTGGGGTTTGAAATAGGAATTTAAAATAGAAGTACCGAAATAAGAAACTGACTGAAAATTAGTAGAATTGAATGACTTTCTAGGTATCGACCTGATGTTGGTTTCGACCTTCGGGGTTAATACATAGGGGATTGTTTTCTTACGATTTTACAGTTAGAGACTGATAGAGGTGGGAAGATATTGAAGCATGAATCAGAAATGGAGAAGTTTTCCTAAGTTAATAACGTATATTTTCTAAAATTAGAAAATAAGGATTTGATGAATATATGGAAACGAGAAATGGGGAAATGAATAAATGTTGATTGATGATTGATCGATAGAATTTCCATTTGGAAATAATATCATTGGTTACACACATGTTTTCCTTTGATAGTTAAATCACCGACTATCAAAGATTGTGACCATTTCCGTTGTCAATATGGAGAGACTAGGATCAGATATATTATCTGAAAACCACTCTGTATGGCATTAGCGTGGCAAATCAAATATGATGATGATAATTGAGGACGGAGTTATGAAAGGGTTGTTCAGTAAATCCTAGGTAGAAATTGCCTAAGATGGATTTATAGAATAGTGCCTTCGGGTTGTCCAGTCCCAGGATAACTTGAATGGACGAATGTCTGACAGAGTACATCTGGTAGATCACGTAAGTTGATCATTTCAAACGTATTTACGTTGGTGGCGGAGGAATTCGTTTCTCTTAGCTTATAACCATGGTATTTTTGGGGAAATCAATTTTTTATTTGACGGGTATGATGATGTGGCATTCAAAGTAATTAAAAGAGTGATCTGTTAAAAGATACGTTATGACCTCCAGCCTCATCAACTAGGAAATGACAGAAATCGGGCAGGCAGCATGGCTAAGTGGGCTGCATCCAATTAGGGTATATTGTCACCATCTAGAGAATATTCATATTTGTTACTTCTTTTGTTTCTGTATCTCCTAGGAATGGTTATGTTGGTATACCAACCATAAGGTGATAATATATTCGGAACATTCAAGAAAATTGAATGGCCGGTTATGTGTGGCTAAGTTACAAGATGTTCTTGTTGAACTCCAGTGTATTGCTTTTAGAGTACATGGTCAGATGGTGGTTCCATAACTTTTCATAGTTGCAAATCAATTACCCAATAAGAGCCTGCGGTTTTGATTGTATATTATATATGTAGATCGTGAGATGAAAGCATTTCTGCTAGATTTTTATTTACTTGATCTAGACATTATTATAATATCAGACAAGTATCATTTTCGGGAAATATTTTGGGTTATCGTAAAGTAAAATCCATTCATGTTTATGTGTGGATCAGTCTTACGATTATCCTTTGGTTCAAAAGATTTTTGAAAGTTAATTCAAATGATTTGAGTTTACTCACACCAGTCACATGACTGACCCAAAGTTTAATTTGTTTTGTTTTCCCTAAACTCTTGGGTGCCCAATTTTGTACGGGCAGTCAAGTAGTCGGGATTTTTCAGATACTTGAAGAGCTGGAGCAGGACGCTTCAGGATTATATAGCTATTTTTATTTCCGCCGTGTTGTAAGTGTTATACTCTAATAATGGTATTGTATACAGATACTGTTTTATTTCAAAGTTATGTTATGAAATACATTTATTCATTCCGTTGTGAGATTCGTGTTTACTCTGATGTTGTATGTTCTTCTTCTCCTTCTTCTTCTATTCTAAGTTTCTATATTATCTATTCTCACTCTCTAATTTCTTTCATGGACTATCCAATATTTACAATGCTTGAATAGTCGGCAGTGAGTTTATGTCGGTTACTCAGGATCGCGATTCCCCGGGTCGTTACAGTTGGTATCAGAGCTTAAGGTTAAGTAATTACCTTGGCTTTGTGGCGTGACTCAGTAGAGTTGGGGTTAGTAATACCCTAGATTGAGTTGAGTGTATATATATATGAGCGCGTATTTCTTATTTGATATAAAATTGTTTTATATTGTGGAGATTTATTGGTTGAGTTTTTTATGGATTCTGGTCGATCAGTTTGATCCACTGTATCGGCAGGAGTTTGTAAACACTCAAATACGATGAACCGACACAGTATGTTTTGAAAAAGGGCAAATGAAATAATTTTATCCAAATTATATTTTGATATAAATGATTTATATTGGAATGAGTATAGTATGTTGGACGTGTTGGTTGTTATTACAATCGTATAATTGAGAAGGTTATATATATATAACCAAATAAAATTCATATAAGTATTACGAAGTGAACTAAATCTGAAATTTAAATCAAAATTGAAATTATAACTCTGGAAATTTGAATAAGTTTTTGTTAATGAATATGGATTAAATATATGAGAATTTTAAAATCCTGGGAGATTTTAAATTGTTTACAAGTATTGTGAAGGATATTTTGAAATTGATTTCAAATTGGAAATGTTTAAATATGTTTTTGAAATTGTTATAGTATTGAACTCACTTCGATAAGCTGGAAAATAACCCTGAGGATGATGGCCACATCATTACTATCATTTTTGAGTTGCTAAGTGACAGATTACTACCAAGGATTTTGTTTTTGAATTGTTTTGTGAAAAGCAAGTTGTTTTGAATCCTGAAAAAGGGATACTTGATTTTTGAAAAGCTAAGCTGTTTAAAACCTCCCAGAAACGGATGTTGAGTCAAGAACTTTTAATGATCGTTTTGATTAATGATGAGAAGAAGCTCATGATCGAAAAAAACATGATTCAATGGTTTCATAGGTTAGAAGTTGGTTATTTAGAATATTTTATGTTAAAATCTATCCTCAAATAATCATACTTCCCATTGATTTCAAAATTATGCATGAAAACTCGTTTTTATTGTATATTGACAAAAACAGGTCAACCTATTTTTAAATATAACAGGTCAACCTATTAAAATTAACAGGTCAACAGCTTTTTGAAATAACGGTCAAAAACCTGTCAACCTATTAATTTTTCCTGTCGACCTATTTTTGAATTTCACGAAGAGTCATCTTCTTTCTTGAAAAGTTGCATCCATTTCTCTTCATTTAAATTCATTTCTTTTGATTGCAACTTTTCACCAATAATTGCAACTTCTCAATTACTATAAATACATCAGTTTTCAATCAATCAAATCACCGAAATTTCTCTCCATTCTCTGATCTATATTGTATTATTCTTAGCATTCTAAAAGCACTCAAAAGCATTCAATTATCGTTTGAATCTCCAAGCATATTTAACACACTTGTGATTCAACTCGATAATCCACTTCCAAATCTTTGCAAACATCAATATATATTTGAGGATAAGATTATAGGAAGGTTGTACTCAATCATTGACTAATCAGTGTTGAAGAAAGAACACATTCAAGGTCAAACTCTTGTAATCGTCTTGTGGGTAAGCTTGTAGCCCGTGAAATCAAGTGGGTAAGCTTGTAGCCCGTGAAATCAAGTGGGTAAGCTTATGGCCCGTGAAATCAAGTGGGTAAACTTGTAGCCCGTAAATCAAGTAGTTGTGAACCTGTTCCTCCGGGTGAAGCGAGGGTGTTGTTTAGTGAAAAGCCGAAGAGGAGCTTCGAGACTGGACGTAGGACGGGAGATCCGAACCAGTATAAAAATCTGGTGTCATTAATTTACTTTATCTATAGCATTTATATTTGTTAGTGATATATTTCTTGTTTGCGAATTTTTACCTGCGTAACTATTGAATAGCTTAAGTTATCACATACATTCCGCATAGCCATATTATAGATCCTGCACAAGTCATACACACTCCGACTTTTTCAATTGGTATCAGAGCAAGGTCATCATATAATCGTAACACAGTTATTTGATATATTCTAGTAATATGGCAAATAACGCAAGTACAAGTAACACCACTTACACTAAAGGTCAATCGACACAAAGACCTCCTTTCTTTAATGGCCTAAACTATAGCTATTGGGCAACACGTATGGCTTTTTATATGCAATCAACAAATTATGACGCATGGAATGCTACTCAGAAAGAAATAGTTAATCCAACAACTGAGTATGCAGAATGGACTCCTGCTGAGAAAACAGCAGCAGTTGTAAATGCAAAAGCAATAAATATGTTGTTTTGTGCATTAGACCAAAATGAGTATAACCGTGTTAGTATCTGTACCACTGCTTATCAAATTTGGCAAACACTAAAGACCACTCATGAAGGTACTAACAAGGTTAAACAAGCAAAAATAGCTTTGTTGAAAAGTCAATTTCAAAATTTCAAAATGAAGCCAAATGAAGCAATCAATGAGATGTATTCAAGGTTTCAAACTATTCATCATGCTCTTATCGGGTTAGGACAAAAATATTCGGACTTCGATGTAGTTTCAACAGTCCTACATTCACTGACTAATGAATGGGAAGGAAAAGTATTAGCCATAGAAGAAGCTAATGATCTTTCCACCATGAACCCAGATGAATTGATAGGAAATCTTATGTCCTATGAAGCTAACTTGCAGGCTCGAAAAGAACAAAAAGAAGAAAAGAAAAATGTAGCTTTTCATGCTGATGAAGACATCTCAGATTCTGAAGATGAGGATGTAGCATTCATTGCAAAAGGATTCAAAAAATTCTTAAAGCAACGAAAAGCTAGTCGATACAACAGAAAGAAGTTCGGATCAAACAGACCATCATCATCGAATGTAGAATGCTTTAACTGTCATAAGAAGGGACATATGCAAAATGATTGTCCAGAACAAAAGAAGAAGACAGAAAATGACAAGTTCAAACACAAAAGGGACAAGTCAAAGAAACGGGCATTCTCAGTAACTTGGGATGATTCAGATTCATCTTCATCCGAAAGTGAAAGCGACTCAGATAATGAACAAGCAAATATATGCTTTATGGCTAAAGAAGATGAGGTACAAATTCCTTCTTTTGAAGAAGTTCTTGATATAAATGCTGAGTTGATATATAAATTTAAAGATATTAAATGACAATGCAAACAAGCTCAAGCTGACTTAAGTAGAGTAGAATTTGAATGAGATATGTTAAAAGATGAAAAGAAAATATTAGAAGAGGAACTTGGAAAGTCTCAAGAATCATCATCAAATATTGACTCTCAACTATCTCTTTTGACTCAAGAAACTGAAGTTCAAAAAAAGAAGAATGATACTCTTACTACTGAGAATCATGAGCTTAAAGAAAAAGTTAAATCTCTAGATCTTGAAAAAGCTAGTTTACAAACAAAGTTAGACGATATTACTAAAAATGTTTCTAACTTTAACAAAGGTCGAGAAAATTTGACAAAAAATATTGAGAGTTCACAATCAGCTACAAATAAGCAAGGGTTGGGATATAAGAAACAAGTTATCAAGAAGCATCTTGGCAAAAGAAAAAGGAAAAATAAGGTAGTACAAGAAACTGAAGCTAAGAAAAATCTTAGTTTATTATATTCCAAACCAAAACCGATTGTGAAATTTCAAAAGAAGAATGTCAAAACTATAAAAATATGGGTTCCTAAAACAAATAACAATTTGATTAGGAACAAGTATATTCAAAATTTTTTGAGTACTGTGCATCATAATCCAAATTATTTGTATAAAGGAGATATCGGACCCGTATGGGTTTGGACTCCTAAGACCTAACTCTTAGGACCCTATAAAAAGTGGGTACCATGGACTTAACTTTATTTTTTGCAGGTCCCACTTAAGAAAAGCGGAAAGTGGATACTGGACAGTGGTTGCTCAAAGCATATGACTGGAGACAAGAGCTTATTGACAAATATCACTTATTCAGATGGTGGCTTAGTCACTTTTGGAGACAATTCAAAAGGCTATATCATCGGCAAAGACTATGTGAGCAATTATGGTACATCTAACTTACCTCTTATTACAAATGTCTTGCTAGTTAAGAAATTGAAACATAATTTATTAAGTATCAGTCAATTGTGCGACAAAGGTTTTACCATTTCCTTTTCGGATAATAAATGTAGTATTTTAGATAAAGATCGAAATATGGCTTTTGAAGGACATAGAGATAGAAACATCTATATTCTGAATATGAATATTAATCATAATTCAGATATGTGTCTTGTAGCAAATGATAATGATCCATAGCTATGGCACAAACGTTTCTGTCACATAAACTTCAAAACTATTGACAAGCTAGCCAAAAAAGATCTTGTTAAAGGTCTTCCCAAAATGAGCTTTTCGGTCAATAATATTTGTGATGCATGTCAATTAGGAAAATTGACTAAATCTTCTTTCAAATCCAAGAAAATCATATCAACATTACAACCACTTGAATTATTACATATATGGATTTATTTGGACCAACACAGGTTCAGTCAATAAATCATAATAAATATGTGTTTGTAATTGTTGATGATTATTCTCGGTATACATGGGTTATTTTCTTGAAAAATAAAAGTGACACTTTTCATCATTTCAAATCCTTCGTCAAAAGAATTCAAAAGTCAAAAGGACTTAAGGTTAAAAATATAAGAAGTGATCTTGGCGGAGAATTCGAAAATAATGATTTTGAACATTTTTGTACAAGAAAAGGTATAAATCATAATTTTTCGTTTCCTAGAACTCTACAACAAAACGGAGTTGTAGAACGGAAAAATCGAACCTTACAAGAATGTGCAAGAACATTATTAAATGGATCCACTCTACCAAAATATTTTTGGGCAGAAGCTGTTGCAACTGCATGTTATGTTTTGAATCGTGTATCTATTCGACCTCTGACTAAAAATACATCATATGAGCTATTTAATCAAAGAAAACCAAATATCTCATATTTCAAAGTTTTCGGTTCTAAGTGCTTTATTTTAAATACGAAAGACCATCTTGGAAAATTTGATCCAAAATCCGATGAAGGAATATTTGTCGGATATTCGGAAAGAAGCAAGGCCTATCGTATATTCAATAAGGGAACCAAAACTATTGAAGAATCGCTTCATGTTTCTTTTGATGAATTCTTTAAACCATCTCACATAATATCAGATGACGAAGAAACCATAGTCACTGATAATCCTATCATCACAAATAATGACTCTGACTCAGAAATTATTGAGAATATTCCTCAACCTATTATTGTCCCTTCTCCAACAAGATTTAGATCTCCTCCGAGAATTCTAAGAGATCATCCAATTCAAAATATTATTGGAGAAGTAACATCACAAATTAGAACAAGGAATCAACTTAATCAAATGGGTCATGTTGCGTTTATCTCAAATATCGAACCTAAAAATCCTAAAGAAGCTGCTACTGATGAATACTGGATCATTGCCATGCAAGAAGAACTAAACCGGTTCGAGCGCAATGATGTATGGGAACTTGTTCCAAGGCCGACTGATCAATCAGTTATAGGAACTAAATGGGTATATAAAAATAAGGCCGATGAACAAGGGAACATTACAAGAAACAAAGCAAGATTGGTAGCACAAGGATATAATCAGGAAGAAGGTATCGATTATGAAGAAACCTTTGCTCCCGTAGCTCGATTAGAAGCTATTCGAATCTTACTATCCTTTGCTTGTCATCATGATTTCAAACTTTATCAAATGGATGTCAAAAGTGCTTTTTTAAATGGGTTTATCAAAGAGAATGTATATGTCGAACAACCTCCTTTGTTCATACATGAGAAATATCTGGATCATGTATATAAACTTAAGAAAGCTTTATATGGATTGAAACAAGCACCTCGTGCTTGGTATGAACGATTAAGAAGCTATCTCATAGATTCTGGATTTCAAATTGGAAAAGTTGATCAGACTTTATTCATTAAACATTCTCAAAAAGATATATTAGTTATCCAAATATATGTAGACGACATTATCTTTGGTTCAACAAACGATGAACTTTGCAAAGAATTTGCAAATATTATGACCAAAGAATTTGAAATGTCACATATGGGAGAACTATCATATTTCCTCGGTTTTCAAATCAAATAGCTTTCAAATGGTATATTTATCAATCAAGAAAAAAATTGTGGAAATCTAGTTAAACGCTTCGGACTAGAAAATACCTCTGGTAAACCAACTCCTATGAGTATGACCACACATCTTGAAAAAGATGAACTTGGAAAGAATGTTGACCAGAAGTTATATCATAGTATGATAGGTTCTCTATTATATTTAACAGCTAGTCGTCCTGACATTATGATGAGTGTTTGTTTATGTGCACGTTTTCAAGCCGATCCTAAAGATTCACACTTACGAGCAGTGAAACGCATAATTCGCTATCTTAATAATACCAAAGATTTCGGTCTTTTCTATCCAAAAGAATGTACATTTGAATTAGTATCATATAGTGATGCTGATTTCGGAGGATCACGAACGGATAGAAAGAGCACAAGTGGTACGTGCCATTTTATTGGAAAATCACTTGTCTCTTGGTTTAGTAAGAAACAAAATTGTGTTTCACTTTCGACGTGTGAAGCGGAATATATATCAGCGGCACTAGCATGTACACAAGTTATATATATGCAACAAACACTTAAAGACTTCGGTATAAACTTATCGAATTCTATTATATATTGTGATAACACGAGTGCGATAAATTTATCCAAAAACCCAGTTAACCACTCTCGGACTAAACACATCGATATTCGACATCATTTTCTGAGAGATAACATTGAAAAGGGTAATATAAATCTCGAATACGTAAATACGGAAAATCAACTAGCTGATATATTTACAAAGCCTCTACTGGAATCAAGTTTTGTCAACTTACGTAGAGAGCTAGGGTTGGTTTCAAGAAAAGAACCCGAAGAGTAAAAATCTTTTTAACATATATCAAGAGTTCGTACATTATTTTTTTCCAGAAACCAATGTCTTTTTTTTACTATATTTAGAAGAGAATTTTTCTATGGTTAAACAAATACGAACCATCTCTTTTCTTTCTCCAAATAGAAAATTCCTTCCATATATATGATTATATTTTATTTTCTTGAGTGCTCTCAGACAACTTTTTCTCTCAAATCTCCATTAAATAACGTATTATCATGGCTCATATATGTGATGAATGTGCACGAAAATCGCACATCACCATAACAAGTTCCGAGTCTGAAGAACACTACTCCCCTAAGACACCGGAACACCCTCCTGGCTTTCATCAGAATTCTCGTACACCTGGAAATACTCCAACATCGAAACGATGCAAGAAGGCTCTTTTCTGTTCCCCACTAACCAAAGAAAAGATTGACGAGATACACCACTATCAAAAACACCAAGTCGATCTCCAAAGGGAGATGTACTATGAGCAAAAATTAACTTCCTCTCGTTTGACGTATCTCGAGCAAATAGCTTCACTCTTCTGTAGTTCCAACAAGCATAACGTTCATGAGCCAATACCTATGCCATCATCATCGAGAGCACCCAACTCATGGGATAGGAACTATAACAAAAATGAAGGCGGAAGCGGAAAATATTCTCCCTGGGAACCAAGGAAATAATAATCATGTTGGATCTAAGGAGATTTATTTATATATTCCGTTTAATAATGTTTTTATTTCCTTTTTCATGTGTTTACTTTGTTTTATTATAATAAAAATTATTTACGTATTGATTTCATTCAAAATATTGCTGAAAAAACAGTTTGATTCAAATCCTGGCGACCTAAAATAAAATCCTGTCGACCTAAATAGGTGAATTCCAAGTCAGAGAGTTTTTAGGTCGACCTATCCAATAATTTATGTCGACCGGTTCTGTTTTTCATAATTCAGATAAGTTTTCGGTCGACCGGTCACAAAATTTATGTCGACCGGTTCTTGTTTTTCACTATCCAGAAAAGAATTAGGTCGACCGGTAACGAAAATTATGTCGACCGGTTTTGTTATTCACAATCTAGAGAAGAATTCGGTCGACCGGATATAAAATTTATGTCGACCGGTTTCACATCTTTTTCACACAGAGATATTTTCGGTCGACCGGTATACTTTCTTAGGTTGACCGGTTTTATTTCAGCAAGAAAAGGGTTGACCGGTAGAACATTTCGGTCGACCGGTTTAAACAATTTCTACCTCCTTCTCCAACCCGAAACTTTTTAGGTCGACCGCCTTGATTTCATAGGTCGACCGGTCACTGTGAAAACTATTTTTTTTATATATATATAGACATGTCGATTCACAAATTTAAAACCACCGCACTTTTTCATTCACTATTTCTTCAAAATTTCGAAACACCTTCTCTATCAAGCCCTAATTTCTAAAAATTCCATTTTTTCAAATCTCCAATGGCTCCGAAGACAAAGAAATCAAAAACTTCTACCTCCTCAACATCAATTCAACCCATCGATGCTCAAATCAAAAATTGGCTTATGGATCCAATAGCTGTAAGAAGATGGAACAAAATGAAAGATTATACCTTTCACCAAGGAGTGTTTATCAAATTCAACGATTTCTTTCTCTATAATGTTAGAGAAATAGCAAATAGAGCAGGAATCGAGTCTCTTCTTAGTTTTGAAGACAACAATGTGGAGATTAATCATATCATGATTAAACTATTCTATGCTAATCTCAACTTGGAAAAATTCAAGCCAGAGAACTCATCAGATTGCTTATGGTCAGTGGTCTGTGGCCAACATGTGTTTATCTCTAAAGATAGAATGGCTGAAGTTCTTCAATCTCCAAATGATGGTATATCCTTTTCAAATGACTTCTGTCCTGTTCATATTAGAGATAAAGTTAGTCACTTATTCATTGAAGATCATAAGTCAAGTGCAAAAGGAGTTAATCTACGACCTACGCCGAGAATTCTTCATTATAGCCTCACTCATTCAATTTTACCAAGAACCGGAAACTTTGACGCAATTTACAGAGAAAATTTTAGGGCATTGTACGCTATCTATGGAAATATCAATATAAATTGGATTGAGTTGATATTTGATGAGATTTTAACGGTAAACAGACTCTCTCGTCCTCATATTTTTTACAACGAATACATTATGCGTCTTTTAATAAATTGCGGAGTTCCAACTCCGGAATCCAAAATTTCAAAGCCGAAATGTATAAATAAAGCTTCGAAGAAGAGAATGAAACTTCCAGAGCCATACCTGAACATTATTCCTTATGAGCAATACATACATCAAGGTCCTCCTGAACCTTCTACATCACATGTTCCTACGTCGGGTCCTCCTGAACATTCTACATCACATGTTCCTACGTCGAGACCAGAAGATGTTAAGATTCCTTCACCCACTTCCACAACAAAGGAATCTCTTGAACAAATAGCAAGGAATCAATTTCTTCTGGAAGCACGACTTAAGCGAATCGATAAAAAGCTTGCTCACTTAGATACCAAGATGGACAAACGATTCAACAAACTTAAGTCCTTTTTCAGCATTCTCTGGGGAGCAATTTCATGTGGAGCTTCTTCCTCAACCACACATGTTCAAAATCCAGGAAAACGACCAATGCCTCCTACTTTCACATGGTCTACTTCGGAGGAGACCACTAGCTCTGGAGAAAGTACTCAGCATAGTCGTGGTCATGGAATCTCATATGTTGAACCAAGTTGGCATGAGGGAGAAGAAAAACAATTTGATGATGATAAGGAAGAAGAAGGAGAAAAAGAAGAAGCGGATAAGGAGCAGGAAGTAGAGGGAGATGAGGAAGAGGAATCCTCGGAAGAAGAAACAGATGAGGAGGACGGATCATCAAAAGAAGAAGGAGACGAAACCGACTCTGATATACCTCCTCAGTAGTTCTATCTATCTATGGTTATGATATTATGTCTTCAAAAAACACTATTAGCTTTTCTATGTGTTTTGTTTTATGTTTGCTACGAAAAACTTGGGGTGGTCTTGTATATTTTGGTATTGTGTGTAATGTATGATATACTCTGGATGTGGTGTCTTATGCTATTTAATCTCTCTCATATTTATTATACCCTTTTTGTCGATGACAAAGGGGGAGAGAATGATTACTAACCTTCTTTTTGCAGAGATTTAGTTATTTTTTTGTCCAGGGAGATCATATACTCAGGGGGAGTTAGAGCATATATACCGGGAGAGATAGCAATGGAGATCATATTTTAAAAGCTATGTTGTCATCAATCAAAAAGGGGGAGAATGTTGAGTCAAGAACTTTTAATGATCGTTTTGATTAATGACGAGAAGAAGCTTCATGATCGACAAAATGAAGATTCAATGGTTTCATAGGTTAGAAGTTGGTTATTTAGAATATTTTATGTTAAAATCTATCCTCAAATAATCATACTTCCCATTGATTTCAAAATTATGCATGAAAACTCGTTTTTATTGTATATTGACAAAAACAGGTCAACCTGTTAAAAATAACAGGTCAACCTATTTTTAAATATAACAGGTCAACCTGTTAAAATTAACAGGTCAACAACTTTTTGAAATAACGGTCAAAAACCTGTCAACCTATTAATTTTTCCTATCGACCTATTTTTGAATTTCATGAAGAGTCATCTTCTTTCTTGAAAAGTTGCATCCATTTCTCTTCATTTAAAATCATTTCTTTTGATTGCAACTTTTCACCAATAATTGCAACTTCTCAATTACTATAAATACATCAGTTTTCAATCAATCAAATCACCGAAATTTCTCTCCATTCTCTGATCTATATTGTATTATTCTTAGCATTCTAAAAGCACTCAAAAGCATTCAATTATCGTTTGAATCTCTAAGCATATTTAACACACTTGTGATCCAACTCGATAATCCACTTCCAAATCTTTGGAAACATCAATATATATTTGAGGATAAGATTATAGGAAGGTTGTACTCAATCATTGACTAATCAGTGTTGAAGAAAGAACACATTCAAGGTCAAACTCTTGTAATCGTCTTGTGGGTAAGCTTGTAGCCCGTGAAATCAAGTGGGTAAGCTTGTAGCCCGTGAAATCAAGTGGGTAAGCTTGTGGCCCGTGAAATCAAGTGGGTAAACTTGTAGCCCGTAAATCAAGTAGTTGTGAACCTGTTCCTCTGGGTGAAGCGAGGGTGTTGTTTAGTGAAAAGCCAAAGAGGAGCTTCGGGACTGGACGTAGGACGGGAGGTCCGAACCAGTATAAAAATCTGGTGTCATTACTTTACTTTATCTACAGCATTTATATTTGTTAGTGATATATTTCTTGTTTGCGAATTTTTACCTGCGTAACTATTGAATAGCTTAAGTTATCACATACATTCCGCATAGCCATATTATAGATCCTGCACAAGTCATACACACTCCGACTTTTACAACGGATTTTTTGGATTAAAACAAATTAGATGGAAATTTGTGAAACTAAATTTAAAATCAACAAGGGTACTTGAGATTGATAATGGAATTTGGCCTGGATAAAAGAATGGTTGTGTTGGAGATAAAAGTGATTTGAGTTTGATTGAGATGACATTGGTATATACTGAATTGGCAATAGATGGGAAGGATATAATGATATGCCCGACAAAAAGGTACCATTTTATATTATATATGGGTTTGAGATTTTGATGAGCCGAATTGGCAAGCCGCCTAGCTGCTTGATTTTCTTTTGAGTTGAAGAAGGCCTAGAGAGGCGAGTTTGAGTTTGAGCTATTGAACAGTACAAAGGAGGTGCTGACGAAATTTTTTGAAAAGTTAAGGTGTTAGAAAATTTTCAGGATTTTTGAAAATTTTCGTTAGTAGGAATGAATAAATATTTAATTAAAATTAAATTGGTTTAGTTGAAACCGAAGTTAAGAAGTAAACGAATATTTTAAATCCAGTCAATAGGGTTTGTTTTCTAGATTAGCAACTTCAAGGACGAAATTATTTTATGGGGGGAAGAATGTAACGTCCAGTATTTTTAACAGTATAATAACTAATTTATATAATTATTTAAATAGTGATGTAGAGATTTAAATGGTTGTTTAATTAAATAATATTGAATATTTAATTAATATAATAATATATTTAATTCCGAAATAATCGGAATTAGGTTGAATTCACAATATTGTGTGAATTGAATTATATATAAGATATAATTCAGTTTAGAATTTGATTATAATAAAGAATATATTATTTAAACGACATTTTGAATGTATAATTATAATATAATTATAATCGAGCTCGAAATGGCACGACAGTTCGTAATTTGGCGATTCGAACTTCAATTGAATATACATAATCCGTTTTAAGCCGGATTTCTATGAAATAAGAAACATTCGGAGCTGCTGAAGTATATATTTCTAATGGAAGAGAAAAATCGAGATTTCATTGTATAGATTTTGAGTTATGCCCAAATCAAAATTTCGAAAAGTCGCTATGGAATTCCTTTATAAATTATAATGATTTATTTATATTATAAAAGGATTTTTCAATATAAATTGAATATCGATTCAACCGGGATTTGAATATCGAGTTATAAATCCAATTGGAGGTGTATGATATTCTATTATGGATATATACGATAATATAAATATATTTATATTTAATTTAATTATTTTTAAATGTATTAATATTTGAATGGGTTTATTTAGAGCTTTAAAAATAGCCAGTTTTGCAAATGAGCTCCGTTTTTGACGAAACTAATTTTGTTGGATCCGCAATATTAAATATTGCTAGATTTCAATTTTCATGATTTTTTGAGTCAGTGTGTGACCGTACGGATTTTTAATCTGAAAATTAGTCAGTATTTTGACGATTTAAAATACGTTGTGTGAGCAAACGGAGTCTGTAACAACCCGGAAATCCGAGCCAATTTAAAAAATTTATTTTAGCAATTTTAGTGAATTTTGAATATTTAAAATGAATTATTTTAAATAATAACGATGAGAAATTTATTTTGAATGGAATTCGAATGTATATATTTATATAGATCGTCGTTAGATTATAAATATTCTATTTTAATTATAAAAGGAATTGAAAATGGCACGGTAGTTTGAAAATTCGATTTCAAATTTCAAATTTCAAATAAATGTACAGGATTCAATATAAACCGGATTTTAGCGAAACCAAAAATATTTGAATCTATTTGAGAATATCTTTCCAATGAATCCGAGAAATTCAAATTTCATAGCGGGAATCAAAAGTTATGCCCAATTAAAATTCAGAATAGTCGCTATGGAATTCTGGCCCTTAAAAATGGAAATTTTGCAAATGACCTCGGTTTCGACGAAACCACTTTTGTTGGATCCGTGATGTCAAGTTATTTCTAGATTTCAAAATTCATAATTTTCTGAATCAATATGTGAGCGTGGCAAAGGAAAACGTGTTTGACCAGTTTCACTTGATTTTAATCGACTAGAAAATGGCCGTTTTTCAAGCAGTCTCAGAATTTGAAGAAACTAATTTTGTTAGGACCGTATCGCCAATACGAAGCTAGAAATAATTTTTCTGGAATTTTTAGAGTCCGTATGTGGCCCCGGGTAAATTGAAATGTACGTTTAAAATTGAATATACAGATTTATATTTTAATTTTGACGGAAAATGATCGAAACGGTCGAATTGGCCTACGATACATATCTCATTGTGTTCGGAATGGGGGTAATTAGTTAGGGGCGACGGGCGGTGGGTCTCGTTTGAAGGTCGAAATAAAAAGTTGTTTTTTTAGAGAAAAATAAAATAATAAATTAATTAAATTATACACATATATACCCCCCCCCCTCTATACTCTCCTTCATACGGTCAACGCCCCACTTCTTTCCTCTTTCCCGTTCAAGTAAAAAAAAAAGGAAAACTCGATCCCTAAACCCGCGCCCCCCAAAGTTTTGCCGCCCACCTCCTCTCACCGTGATGCCGTGGTGGACCCCCCAGGCTCCGACGCTCCTCCTCCCTCCCCCTGACTCCTCCTCACTTCGTTCTTAGCCAAACCGCTCACCGCCTGCCACCTCAGCACCTTTGCCCCCTCCTCTGACGCGGCCTGCTGCACCCTAGCGTCGATCAGCAAGCCCTCCGACGACCAAAACCCTAAGTCCTTGTGAGTTTGTTTCCCCTTTTCTTTCTGATTTCGTTGAAGATAAAAGGACGTGATTTTTAAAGTTAGTTAAAGGACATTATTTTTAAAGTTAGTTAAAGGATTGGTTTTTAAAGTTAGTTAAAGGTGTAACACCCCGAATTTCGGTTAATGCTAAAATTCACTAATTGCAGAATAAATAATCTCATATGTGAGAAATGGGGGAAACGGGCTGCGTCATTGCGTTCGTCTCGGAAAAATACGCGAAATAGAGTCCGAAATTTTGTAAATCGGAGTCCGTATGGTCCAGTTATGGCCCAATGAAGTTTACAGAAAATTCAAAGTTCAAAACAGATTTAAAATTCAGGTTCAAATTTCGAAATTGGGACCATTGGGCATAGGTGGGAAAATTCCCGCCTAGCTACCCAAGTCGACAGCCCGGTCGACTGGGCAGTCGACTTGGCTAGGACCAAGTCGACAGCCCTGTCGACTTGGGTGTCGACAGGGGGTGCTCGGCCAGTTTGGCCTGGTGCACCATTTTAGGGTTTGGCTGTGTTTTGGGGCTGTTTTCTGGAAGCTTCCGAGATCTGATGGTCCTAATCTAATTTAGGGTTAATCTAATGGTCTAAAACACATCCTAATCCTATAAATAAGACCCTAAGCTAGCCCTAAATGATCATAATCCTATCCTCTAACTAAACTATGCCAAAATTTTCTATGATCATGGCCTCCACTCAAAACCCTAGCCTCCATCCTCTTTTGAAACTATTTCTATGAAGGCTTTCATGTTCATACAAGCATTTTTAAGTTGTATGAGTGATCATTAGCTTGCATTCATCATCAATTTGCAAGCTTTATTTTCAAGGCTAGAGTTTTTGGGTGATTTTTGGCAAGGGTTTGCTTATTGGAGTTTAGTGGTGAGTTTCTATAGCCTTAATAATCAATTGTTAAATTGATTATGATAGGATATGATAAGATATGGCTATGTTTGTGGATCAATGTGTTTATGCAAGTTTAGTATAGTGTATGTTGTGTGTTTTGCGAGTTTTATGCTATATGTTATGCAAGTATAATGCTATGTTTTATGATGCTCATTATGCAAAACACTATGTTGAACATTGATTCATATGTAACATGTTATGCAAGCTATATGTGAGATTATATGCAAGTTCATATGTAACATGTAATGCAAGTTATGTGCATGATTATATGCAAGTTCATATGTAACATGTTATGCAAGTTATGTGTTTGGTTATATGCAAGTTATGTGCATGATTATATGCAAGTTCGTATGTAACATGTTATGCAAGTTATGTGTTTGGTTATATGCAAGTTATGTGCATGATTATATGCAAGTTCATATGTAACATGTTATGCAAGTTATGTGTTTGGTTATATGCAAGTTAACATGTGACATGCTATGCAAGTTCACAACTTTGTATGACATAAGAATCATATGCAAGTTACCCCCTTTGTGACATATGTGCTTCATGCAAGTTTGGGTTAAATGCTAGTTGGGTTTAATGTATGCTCATATATGCAAGTTGACACCATTTAAACCCATGATAAAGTTATTTGCTATGATTGGTTAAACCCATGGCATTTGTGATGAATCTTCCCTTTATTATGTTATGTTATGAGAACGAATTACGTGGGGAACGATGGGGTTAATATGCATGTTAATAAAAAGGTGTGAAATGGGTATGCTTAAGCATAACATAAAGTGAATGGACATAATTGGGAATTTACCTATTAAGTTAGGTCTACCCATATTATGGAATTGGGAATTTACCTATTAAGTTAGGTCTACCCATATTATGGAATTGGGAATTTACCTATTGAGTTAGGTCTACCCATATTCTTGAAATTGGTAATTAATTAGGGACAATTAATACAAATTATGGGGGTGATTAATTAGGTGTAATTAATCGACTAAGACACGAGGTTGGACCCTTTTGTAGCATAAGACTGCCCGGAACCGACCGGCAAATCCAGCGGCTACAAATGATTGGCCCAATGTGAGAGGTCTTAGTCATAAACTAAATATGTGACAAGTGTAAAGACACGAGGTTAGACTCTGTTATGGTGTAAGGCTGCCCGGAACCAACCGGCATATCCAGCTGCCATAAAAGACAGTCTAATGTGAGAGGTCTTTACAAAGGTTACGATCTTAATTAATTAAGAAACACTTAACCAAATTAGCATGTAGTGAGGCATGAGGGGTTAAGTGGGTGCCTTGGGTGGCATGTAGTAACTAGTGGGGGTGCCTTGGGTGGCATAAGGAAACTAGTGGGTTGCCTTGAGTGGCAATAGAAAATACGATTAGAATACTTAACCAAAGTGGAACATGTAATTAAACATGATTAAAGGGTTAATTAAGTGCCTTGGGTGGCATGTGGGAATCAAGTAAGTGCCTTGGGTGGCATGTGGAAATCTAGTGGGTGCCTTAAGTGGCAATTGAAATATGATTAAATGACAAGCTTAATTAGTAGCTTGTGGGGGCCTTAAGTGGCAATTGAAATATGATTAAATGACAAGCTTAAGTAGTAGCTTGTGGGGGCCTTGAGTGGCAATTGAAATATGATTAGATGACTTAACCAAACCTTAACATGTAAGTGGGCATGATTTTAAAAAGGGGTTAAGTGGGATGCACTAGATAAAATGACAAGCTTAAGTAGTAGCTTGTGGGGGCCCATTTCAACCAATATCCCAAACGTATCTTTGTGGGCTCGACCCAAGTCGAGGACGGGACACGCATATTGGGCTTGACTGTAAGAGGCCAAAACGGGTTAGCGGTGGCAACGCAAGTCCAACGGGTTTCATATGCGTGTGTGGACCCGGGCTGGTAAGTAAGACGTTGTTGCATCGTGTAGGTATAAGCCGTGCACCGTTGATATTATCAGGTTGCCACTTTGGGGAATGATACACCCCACTGTGGGGCATACGTTAGGGAGCCGATCGCTTGGGGAGTAGTGGGTACACCTAGTGGAGATAGGGGCAGACGGCACCTATGTAGTCAGCTAGGGGTACACGAAACTACTATTAAAAATTACTAAGTACACTTAGTGGGATCAACCTTAAGTAGGAATTACCCTTGGGTGGGTAGAACTGGTGTGGTGCAGTGTAGGAATTACCCTTGGGTGGGTAGATCTGGGATGGTGCAGTGTAGTAATTATCCTTGGGTGGGTAAATGCGTCTTTTCAGTTATCTTAGTACATCCTGTGTTTAGTTGGCTACTTAGTGTAGTCATTATCCCCAGAGGTACCGTACCTTGTTTATATCATACCCTAATTACTTTAATGATTGTATTGTTAAGGTTATAGGACTCGCTCAGACTTATGTCTGACCCCGTTGTTTTTTTATCTTTTTCCCAACCCTCGGGTTTTCAGAGTGGGCCTAGCACTAGTGGGCTTTGATCAGACTGCTTTATCTATCTTTTGGAGCTTGGACCGTGGATGTAAAGCTCAGTTTATCTTTTCTATTATGGCTATTAAGTTATGTAGTGGGATTATGTACTTTTGTTTTATCAGGATGGATATTATGTACTTGACTCTTGTTTATGGTTTTGGTGTAACCAAACATGTTTTACTTTCCGCTGCAATGAAATGATGTTTTAAATTCTCAAGTATTACTTATATCTGTCTTGTTGTAATTTTTCTGTTCTATATTCACTTAAAATACTCCACCGATGTTATGGCATTCCCTTAGTGAGTGACCGTAGCGGGTGTGGGGTGTTACACGTGGTATCAGAGCTTAAGGTTACCAGAACAGATAAAATTTTTAGAAAAACTATTTTCTAAGAATATTTTTGAAAGGAGTATTTTCAAAAACATGTCTTTTAAGAGAAAATTTTTTGAAAGAAAAGCATAATCCCCAATAGCCATATCTATATCTTTCAAATTCTCCGTTTTGAATCTCTTCCTCTCTCGTTTTGAGTTTCCCCTCCGCGTATAGATGATCTTTGTAAGATGGAAAAGAATGGAAAACCACTTCAAGGGACTTAGACATTAGTCGGATTAGAAGTTGGTTCAAGAAGGAGGAGGACTGGTAGGTACCTATTGGATAGACGATGGGAGGAAGGCTCAAATAGTTGTTTGGTTAATGAAGGATGAAACCTCATTGGTGGGAGGTTACGAGTGGAGAATGGGAAGAAGAAGGCGAGTAGTTATCCTTTTGGGAGGAATAGGACACCTTATTAGGGTTGTCCAAAGGGGCAAAGGCAAGGTATGGAATCTTCTGGAGGGTTGTATTCCCTCACGGCTAGTGTACCAGATGGGGATAAGACCGTCTAGGTTGGAATTTGGATTTCTTTATTATCCGGTTCGAACTTTATTTGATTCTGACGCATCGAGTTCGTTTATCTCATCATTGTTAGTTGAGTCACTTCACTTAGACACCAGTTTAGTAGATGATCCCTTAGTTGTTTCAAACCCAATTGGGGCTCCATGATGTGTTTGGGTTTGAAAGTTTCTATACTTAGCGTTGAGTTTAGATGTGATGCTTTTTGGGCTTCACGGGCTATGGGTTACTTTTGGGCATGGACTAGTTATCCAGTAGGGGTGCCGTTCTTGATTTTGAAGGGAGAGTTGTTAGGCTTATGACCCGCTTGGGTAACACTCTCGAGATCTCTTGTAATCCCATGGAATCTGTTATGCTAAGTTATCTAGAATCGCTTGACACGTCGGTCGAGAGTTTGCGATCTGTTAGAGTGCTCCGGGAATACTCGGATATGTTTGAGGAGGTGAAGGGCTTAACTCCGGAGCGGGAGATTGACTTCCTAATATATCCGGTAGACAATGCCAAACCAGTATCTTGGCCAGTGTGCCACATGGCTCCTCGTGAGAGGAGGGAACTCCATAAGCAAGTAGGCGATTTGCTTGAGAAGGGGTTTAGAAGACGAAGTATATCAGAGTGGGGTGCTCCAGTAGTTTTTGCTATGAAGGCGGATGGGTCCCTCAGACTTTGTGTAGACTATAGAGAGTTTAACAAGATAACAAAGAAAAATGGACACCCATTGCCGAGGATTGATGATCTCTTTGATCAGTTGGTTGGCGCCTCAGTGTTTTCGCAGTTGGACTCAGCCACGGGGTTTCGTCAGTTGAGAGTGGCTGAGGATAGTATAGAGAAGACTGCCTTTAGGACTTCAGATGGGTTTTATGAGTGGTCGGTGATGCCATTTGGTTTGACGAACGCCCCCGCATACTTTATTGATTTGATGAGAAGGGTGTTCAGGGAGTACCTAAATAAGTTCGTGATGGTCTTTATGGATGACATCTTGGTCTTTTCTAGGAGCGAAATAAGTTTTCGTATGTGCTCAATAGGTTGAGCAAAGCCAGTTATGGGATAAACGGTGGTTTTGGAGCGAGACTGGCGAGGACATCCAGAGTTGGACAAGGGCTTAATTATTTAGCCGTTTTTACTAGTATCATCTCACGTAGGTCGTCTGAATTCGAAGGAGGTATCCCTTGGGTGTTTGCCTGATATTGGTTTAGGCCTTTGGGGCTTGCATTTGGGGGATGTCGAGTTCGACTAGGGTGGTCTGCGTGAGAGATGGACAGTTGTGATGATTTTGGATGGGGTAATATCCTGGTTTTCTCTAAAAGTGGAGAAGAGCATGCCCTACATCTTAGGGAAGTGTTGGAGACTCTTCGAGCGCATAGTCTTAGGACAGCAAAAGTGGATGGGATTCTCAGCATCCTATGAGTTTGAGATAGCGTATACCCATGGCAAGGGTAACGTGGTAGCGGACGCCTTAAGTAGAAAAAGGTTGTCCTTGAGTCCATTGTTCGACGGAGCTTAGAGTTTATTTCTATGTTTGACTTTAGACCTTCCGTTGACTTTGTACCCGGTTTGCTAGCCTCCTTGGAGGTTAGGCCTACTCTTTTGGGGCGGATTGGCGGAGCACAGCGAGACGACCCACAGTTGGTTGAGTTAGTAGAGAAGCTCATGAGGAGGGAGAGTCGTCCAGCCATTTGAGTAGGTACACCCTAGATGGTAAGGGGTGGTTGCGTAGAGACGGTAGACTTTGTGTACCGCAAGACGAGGGTTTGATGGAGGCTATACTTGATGAAGCACATCGTTCGAAGATGACCATTCATCCCGGTGGGGACAAGATGTACCAAGACATGAAGCGAGTTTTCTTTTGGGCAGGTATGAAGGAAGACGTGGCCGAGTATGTCGCTAGATGCTTGGTGTGCCAACAAGTGAAAGCGGAGCAAAAGAAAGCCGGTGGGTTGCTTCACCCATTGGAAGTTCCGCTATGGAAGTGGGATAGTGTCTCGATGGATTTTGTCGATGGATTACCAAGATCGAGGAAGGGTAATACGGGAATTTGGGTTGTGGTAGACAGACTCACTAAGAGCGCCCATTTCATACCCGTGAATAGTAAGAGAACTGCTCCACGGCTAGCTTCAGATTACATTCGAGAGATAGTTAGATTGCATGGTGTACCTTCCAGTATAGTGAGCGATCGAGATCCTATCTTCACTAACGAGTTTTGGAAGAGTTTGCAAGAGGCGGTAGGGACTCAGTTGTGTTTGAGTACCGCATATCATCCTCAGACTGACGGTCAGACCGAAAGGGTGAATCGTATTCTAGAAGACCTTTTGAGCCTATGTATCTTGGACTTTGGAGGTACATGGGAAGAGCATCTTCCATTGGTGGAGTTGCCCGACAGACTTAGTGGTGTACATGATGTATTCCATGTGTCACATTTGAGGAAGTGCCTACATGAGACCGCAGAGGTGGTAGAGCCGAGCTTGCTTAGAGAAGTGGAAGTAGAGCGTGATGCAACTATTCGACGAGCTCCTACTCGCATCCTCGGGTCAGAGACTAGGAAATTGAGGAATCGAGAGGTTCAACTAGTCAAAGTAAAATGGGGAGAAGATGAGAGCAATGCTACTTTGGAGACGGAAGCGAAGATGCGTTCATTGTACCCATTCCTTTTTGAGGGTATGTCTTTTAACTTCTCCTCTATCGTTTGTCTAGTACTTATCTTATCTTTAGTATGTCCTCTCGTTAGTACTTTTGACCTTTAGATAGGGTAAACCTATGGTTGAAACATGTGTTTGAGACATGTTATGATTGATGGATGCATGTGGATGCAAGTGTTTGCTAGTGGTTGCTCGTGGATGCATATACACACACTCTAGACATTAGATCGGCTCAGTCACTTCATATTGCATATTGCATATAATTGTGTGTAGGTAGCTATATTTATGGATGTATAATGATTGTGTTATCATATGGATGATGCATTTTGGTGAATGATTGTGCACTCATGTAGATATTGTATGTGTCGATAGGGTTCTCTCGCATACATAATGGATGCATGGCACTATCATGGTTTGCATATGTTCATACATTAGATAGGGAACATATACACACACTTTTTGCATATGCTCATACAACATTATAAATTGTTTTAAGGACAATGGATGCCCGTGTTTGATGGATTGAGTAGATGGTTGTTTGGATGGTAGGATATGCATTCTCCTTAGCTTAGAGATTTCGGGGACGAAATACTTTAAGGAGGGGAGAATGTAACACCCCGAATTTCGGTTAATGCTAAAATTCACTAATTGCAGAATAAATAATCTCAGATGTGAGAATTGGGGAAACGGGCTGCGTCATTGCGTTCGTCTCGGAAAAATACGCGAAATAGAGTCCGAAATTTTGTAAATCGGAGTTCGTATGGCCCAGTTATGGCCCAATGAAGTTTACAGAAAATTCAAAGTTCAAAACAGATTTAAAATTCAGGTTCAAATTTCGAAATTGGGACCATTGGGCGTAGCTGGGAAAATTCCCGCCTAGCTACCCAAGTCGACAGCCCGGTCGACTGGGCAGTCGACTTGGCTAGGACCAAGTCGACAGCCCTGTCGACTTGGGTGTCGACAGGGGGTGCTCGGCCAGTTTGGCCTGGTGCACCATTTTAGGGTTTGGCTGTGTTTTGGGGCTGTTTTCTGGAAGCTTCCGAGATCTGATGGTCCTAATCTAATTTAGGGTTAATCTAATGGTCTAAAACACATCCTAATCCTATAAATAAGACCCTAAGCTAGCCCTAAATGATCATAATCCTATCCTCTAACTAAACTATGCCAAAATTTTCTATGATCATGACCTCCACTCAAAACCCTAGCCTCCATCCTCTTTTGAAACTATTTCTATGAAGGCTTTCATGTTCATACAAGCATTTTTAAGTTGTATGAGTGATCATTAGCTTGCATTCATCATCAAGTTGCAAGCTTTATTTTCAAGGCTAGAGTTTTTGGGTGATTTTTGGCAAGGGTTTGCTTATTGGAGTTTAGTGGTGAGTTTCTATAGCCTTAATAATCAATTGTTAAATTGATTATGATAGGATATGATAAGATATGGCTATGTTTGTGGATCAATGTTTTTATGCAAGTTTAGTATAGTGTATGTTGTGTGTTTTGCGAGTTTTATGCTATATGTTATGCAAGTATAATGCTATGTTTTATGGTGCTCATTATGCAAAACACTATGTTGAACATTGATTCATATGTAACATGTTATGCAAGCTATATGTGAGATTATATGCAAGTTCATATGTAACATGTAATGCAAGTTATGTGCATGATTATATGCAAGTTCATATGTAACATGTTATGCAAGTTATGTGTTTGGTTATATGCAAGTTATGTGCATGATTATATGCAAGTTCATATGTAACATGTTATGCAAGTTATGTGTTTGGTTATATGCAAGTTATGTGCATGATTATATGCAAGTTCATATGTAACATGTTATGCAAGTTATGTGTTTGGTTATATGCAAGTTATGTGCATGATTATATGCAAGTTCATATGTAACATGTTATGCAAGTTATGTGTTTGGTTATATGCAAGTTAACATGTGACATGCTATGCAAGTTCACACCTTTGTATGACATAAGAATCATATACAAGTTACCCCCTTTGTGACATATGTGCTTCATGCAAGTTTGGGTTAAATGCTAGTTGGGTTTAATGTATGCTCATATATGCAAGTTGACACCTTTTAAACCCATGATAAAGTTATATGCTATGATTGGTTAAACCCATGGCATTTGTGATGAATCTTCCCTTTATTATGTTATGTTATGAGAACGAATTACGTGGGGAACGATGGGGTTAATATGCATGTTAATAAAAAGGTGTGAAATGGGTATGCTTAAGCATAACATAAAGTGAATGGACATAATTGGGAATTTACCTATTAAGTTAGGTCTACCCATATAATGGAATTGGGAATTTACCTATTAAGTTAGGTCTACCCATATTATGGAATTGGGAATTTACCTATTGAGTTAGGTCTACCCATATTCTTGAAATTGGTAATTAATTAGGGACAATTAATACAAATTATGGGGGTGATTAATTAGGTGTAATTAATCGACTAAGACACGAGGTTGGACCCTTTTGTAGCATAAGACTGCCCGGAACCGACCGGCAAATCCAGCGGCTACAAATGATTGGCCCAATGTGAGAGGTCTTAGTCATAAACTAAATACGTGACAAGTGTAAAGACACGAGGTTAGACTCTGTTATGGTGTAAGGCTGCCCGGAACCAACCGGCATATCCAGCTGCCATAAAAGACAGTCTAATGTGAGAGGTCTTTACAAAGGTTACGATCTTAATTAATTAAGAAACACTTAACCAAATTAGCATGTAGTGAGGCATGAGGGGTTAAGTGGGTGCCTTGGGTGGCATGTAGTAACTAGTGGGGTGCCTTGGGTGGCATAAGGAAACTAGTGGGTTGCCTTGAGTGGCAATAGAAAATACGATTAGAATACTTAACCAAAGTGGAACATGTAATTAAACATGATTAAAGGGTTAAGTAAGTGCCTTGGGTGGCATGTGGGAATCAAGTAAGTGCCTTGGGTGGCATGTGGAAATCTAGTGGGTGCCTTAAGTGGCAATTGAAATATGATTAAATGACAAGCTTAAGTAGCAGCTTGTGGGGGCCTTAAGTGGCAATTGAAATATGATTAAATGACAAGCTTAAGTAGTAGCTTGTGGGGGCCTTGAGTGGCAATTGAAATATGATTAGATGACTTAACCAAACCTTAACATGTAAGTGGGCATGATTTTAAAAAGGGGTTAAGTGGGATGCACTAGATAAAATGACAAGCTTAAGTAGTAGCTTGTGGGGGCCCATTTCAACCAATATCCCAAACGTATCTTTGTGGGCTCGACCCAAGTCGAGGACGGGACACGCATATTGGGCTTGACTGTAAGAGGACAAAACGGGTTAGCGGTGGCAACGCAAGTCCAACGGGTTTCATATGCGTGTGTGGATCCGGGCTGGTAAGTAAGACGTTGTTGCATCGTGTAGGTATAAGCTGTGCACCGTTGATATTATCAGGTTGCCACTTTGGGGAATGATACACCCCACTGTGGGGCCAGCACGGGTATCTACGTTAGGGAGCCGATCGCTTGGGGAGTAGTGGGTACACCTAGTGGAGATAGGGGCAGACGGCACCTATGTAGTCAGCTAGGGTTACACGAAACTACTATTAAAAATTACTAAGTACACTTAGTGGGATCAACCTTAAGTAGGAATTACCCTTGGGTGGGTAGAACTGGTGTGGTGCAGTGTAGGAATTACCCTTGGGTGGGTAGATCTGGGATGGTGCAGTGTAGTAATTATCCTTGGGTGGGTAAATGCGTCTTTTCAGTTATCTTAGTACATCCTGTGTTTAGTTGGCTACTTAGTGTAGTCATTATCCCCAGAGGTACCGTACCTTGTTTATATCATACCCTAATTACATTAATGATTGTATTGTTAAGGTTATAGGACTCGCTCAGACTTATGTCTGACCCCGTTGTTTTTTTATCTTTTTCCCAACCCTCGGGTTTTCAGAGTGGGCCTAGCACTAGTGGGCTTTGATCAGACTGCTTTATCTATCTTTTGGAGCTTGGACCGTGGATGTAAAGCTCAGTTTATCTTTTCTATTATGGCTATTAAGTTATGTAGTGGGATTATGTACTTTTGTTTTATCAGGATGGATATTATGTACTTGACTCTTGTTTATGGTTTTGGTGTAACCAAACATGTTTTACTTTCCGCTGCAATGAAATGATGTTTTAAATTCTCAAGTATTACTTATATCTGTCTTGTTGTAATTTTTCTGTTCTATATTCACTTAAAATACTCCACCGATGTTATGGCATTCCCTTAGTGAGTGACCGTAGCGGGTGTGGGGTGTTACAAAAGGATTGGTTTTTAAAGTTAGTTAAAGGTTATATTTTTAAAAATTTGTTAAAGGTTATATTTTTTAAGCTAGAAAGGTCATATTTTTAAAGTAGGAAAGGTCAAATTTTTAAAGTAGGAAAGGTCGGATTTTTAAAAAAGAAAAGATATGATTTTATATGGTATTCATATGAACAAAAATTAGATCGTTATGGGGTCAAAGGTTTGATTTTTATTTGGTTTAAAAAGATTTGTTTTTTTAGCAAAGTGTGATTTTTTTTAAAATGAAATGATAGCAAAGGAAAAAAATATAATTTCGAGCATCATAAAAATATAATTTTTATGCGATGTAAAGAATAAGAATATTATTTTTATATGATAGGAAGGATTAAAATATGATTTTTATATTATATAGATAATAAAAATTCGATCTTTATTATGTAGGAGATATAAAAATATGATTTTTATTTATTGAAATGAAGTAATAAAGATATAATTTCCATTATGATGTTAGCGAAGTAAAAATATAATCTTTATTATATGAACACCGGTATAAAAATAGAATTTTTATCTATATAGTAACAATATAAAAATGTGATTTTTATATATGTAGTGGCTACGGACAATGAAATAGACAAAAGGCGAGCACGACGAAGATTTCTACATATGAAGAGTCATGTTGTTTGGTTTAGCTAGTCGGTGAGGACTTCTCACTTTAAATTCTATTTTCTAGCTACAAATATATACTAGGATGCAGACGGTGCTTAGTAGCACGCGACACCCGTCGTCCACAGACCATGGACGACTTGTTTGTTTGATTGATGTGTTGTGAAAATTGATTGTGATGTGGAATGATTGAAAATAAATATTCATGTGTTGAAATAAATAAATTATCGTTAAAAAATATAATTTTTAATGTGAATGTGAATAAATATTCATTTACAAACCGGACGGTTTGTTTATGAACATCTATTTGAAGGATATTGATTGGGATGATAAATTTTACACATCGCCCAGCAGCATAAATAATATTCAGTGTTTGTGGATTGAAACCCCATACGGGTGTTGGGATGATATTTGGCATACAATAATCCCAATTATTTAGTTGTATGTCAATCGATTGGTCGACAGACTGTGTAAGCGTCAATTATTTATATTTAATGCTTATTCAGTTGTGTGGTGCACTTTGGATGATGGTTGATTATTTATCGTTGCTATTATATACATGTGTTGTATGGAATCCATATAATTAACATTATATGGTAATTGATTGGGCCTCATTCCAATTGGGAAAATAAAGAATATCATAAAATAAAGACTCATGTGTTGAATAGAATAAATAGTCATGTGTTGACGATGCTCGTGCGTTGAGAATATTCATGTGTTGAAACTTATCATGTGTTGAACGAAATATTTTAACAATAAAATTTACATCTTTATCATATATAAAATTAGAAACTAACTGGAAAATAGATAAGATGAGTGGTCTCCTGGGTATTGATCTGATGTTGGTTTCGGCCTTCGGGGTTAATACTTAGGGAATCGTTCTCTTGCTAATTTACGGTTAGAGTTTGATCTAAAATTAAACGATAGAAATCATAATTTTATAAAATATATTAAATAACAAAAATAGTCATGTGTTGACAGTACTCATGTGTTGGGATTAGTCATGTATTGAAAGAAATATAGATTCATGTGTTGAATAGAGTAAATATTCATTTGTTGAATAGAATAACGAAGTTATTGAAAAATATAAAGACGTGTTGATTAGAGATGCACTATTTTGACGCGAACAATATTTATATCGATTATAATCATTTTTATAATGATTATAGAAAAGGAAGTGATTTCAAAATATAACGTTTTGAAAATATTATCATTTGTATATCGATGATGTGGAATATTCAATTTTGATTCGAAATTGAATATGAAGTTGAAATTGTTTTGAAAACGAATTTAAAACGATTTATAAAATACGTTTTAAAAAGGAAATCGACGAAATATATATAGTATATATATATATATTATAAATATGATGGCCTGAATAGAACACGCTGCGGCAGTTCGCGAATTTTAACCATTGACTTCGAAGGGACATTACGGGAGATCTGACCGTCGGATTCCCCTAAAACCGGAACCTTGGGTTCGTATCGAAAATAGCTTTCCGATTATTATTAGAAATCTGAGATCTAACGGTTGGATTTGGAATTATGTCCAAATCAAATTTGGAAAAGGTCGCTGTAAGTGCAGTTTGATGGCCGTTGATGGAAATCGACTGTATGGGCCTTGATAAGATTATTAAAAATAGTAATAATTTGTGTAAAATCATAAGAAATGATTTGTGAAGAATTGGGATGAAAAATTACACATTTGTAAAGATAAAAATAGATTTTTATCGAAATGAACTATTTTTGAACTAGAATTAAAATCAATTTATTTTAGAAATAAATAAATTGAATTTGAAAAGGGTTTTAAATGTAACCATAATTTCCAATAATTGAGTTGGAACGGATTTGAAACGAAATTGTCTTTGGAATATTTTCGATGTTGGATTTCGTGATTATACAGATATTGTTATGGGAATTTGAAAGAAATATTAATATCGTTATTTCCAATATGATATTTGTTGGTCGTAGAATTTGATATTGAATATAAGCCGATATATTTTCTATTCAGAGCCTTGTATATAATATCAAATGTGATTAGGGTTTGTCGTGAATGGTGCCTTCATTAACACTGTTCTTGAACCCAGTTGAGAAAAAGATTAAATCTTTCTATTTAGATTTAATGAAGTGTACCAATTAAATAATATTAATTGGAGTTGATTTTAAATTGGTTTTTGGGTTTATCGTGAGCGGTGTTTTGAATAACACTTGTTCTTTAACCCAATTAACAATAGAATGTGATTTTTGGTTTATCGTGAATCGTGTTTTAGATGACATTGGTTCTTTAACCCAGTTAAAGACAGGATATTGATTTTTGAGAAGATTAAAATTAAGTGGAGTTTTAATGAATCTTTAATTAGATTGAAGTGACCGAGAATGGAGTATCACCAGTTTTGCTCCAGAGCGATAGTTAAATCTTTAACTAGATTTGAACGTGAAATGGTAAATAATTTTACCGATAACACCGTGGTGTTAGATATGGAGTATTACCAGTTTTGCTCCATGGGATAAATAGGTTTGGATTTGGAAATAAAATAAATAATTGCTTCAGTGTAGTTCGCTAATCCCGACTAGTTTGGAAAACCTTAACATGGTTTGAAATGATATCCAAAGGAAGATTAAAGAATAAATTTAGAAGAATTTACCTTTGATAAATTTAATGGGAACCTTTCCCTAAGGATGTGAAATTTTAAAGAAAATAATATCCTAAATTGGAATGAGGCGTATGTTGTGTTTGTGTAACACGTGTTTATTATATACGCGGGTTAGTCGGAAAGGCCAGGTTTATACCTATTCTGAATAACCGATTCGACGATATGTCGAAGAGGAAGACGGTGGTTGAAGATCGGAAGTCTTCACATCGTTTGGATGATTATTGATGATCTTGATTGGGCTGTACACCCAAGATGAGGAAATCAGTTGGTGGTCGTCTAGACGTACTTGGAGATCGACGGATACGCGAGTAAAGTGCCTCCGGTTTCGTTCAGACCCAGAACGAATTTGTAAATGGACTGTGTGTCTGACATTGGATTTTATTCTATGTTGATTGATCTCTATTAAATATACATCTATTTGGTGACGGAGAATTTATTCTCTTGCCTAACGCCCTTCTTTGAGACGTACGAGCTCAGAGGTTGTATATCGATGGACATCAGTCACATGGAGTGAATTTCCTGTGTGGCACGTTTAAGTGGCAAATGATCAAGTCTTTTGTTGCAAAGCAAAGTCTTGTGGTTGATGATCGAAGCATGGCCTACGTGGCATAGCTTTGTGTATAGAGTGAATTCGCGAGCCTCACACCTCGGTATGAGTTAAAAAGGGATACGGACCGCTGGGAGAACACGGCGTCTCTTTCTAGTTTTGGGTGGTGTCAGCGTTTTACTATCCCTGACATCGTCGATTATTATACCTATGTGGATGTTGGATTGCGAGGCGCCTCGATTATAAGTCTGTAAGGACCGGGAAACGTGTGTTCGGGAATTGCCAATCCTCAAACGTAAGAGAGGACCGGCCCAGCCGATTCCAGGGGTTACCCAGAGTGTGTAGTCCTGAGGCATTTGCTAGAGTGTCTCGAAGCGGAGAGAGCTTGCCCCTTGCCTCGACTCATGATGGAATCCAATTTCCAATAAGTGATATTGTGGTTTTGATTGTAGAGCCTAGTATGGCGACATAGTGGGATAGGGCACTTTTGCCGTCTATGATCAATACTTATGATTGAAATTGTTTTGACACTATACACTTATAGTAATAATAAAGGATGCAATTTAGCGTATCAAGCATTCATTGGCTATTATAAGGTAAAACCCTATCCTCCGGCTTGCGTTACATTGTGTGATGGGACCGGAGTCTTATAATAGCTTCATTTTTCTTTATTTAGCATTGCGCTGTTTGTTTTATGCACTGGTATTCTTGGGAGGAAACCCGTTCCGTGTTATACGGCGTGGTCCCTTGATTTACCTAACATTAAAAACAAAGATTAATAACTATTTTTGTACTCACACCAGT
Source organism: Allium sativum (assembly GCA_030737875.1). Classification (NCBI taxonomy): domain Eukaryota; kingdom Viridiplantae; phylum Streptophyta; class Magnoliopsida; order Asparagales; family Amaryllidaceae; genus Allium; species Allium sativum. Next base: position 473,270,752 of record CM060926.1, read on the forward strand.
CACATGACTGACCTAGAGTTTATTTTTTTAACCTAAACTTTGGGTGCCCTTATTTTCGACACGGGCAGCTAGTAGTTGGGTTTTTGCAGATTTATATTCACAGGATCCTGATTTACAGCTGGAACGATGCTCGGAAAGCACTGTATCCGTGTATTGCCTTCAGTTGTGCGTTGTATTATTTTTCCGCTGCTATGTATTTAAATGTAATTTAAATCTCTGATATCCTCTGTTGTATAATATTTATTCATACTCTGTATATTCTTGTATTCTGATGGAATTGTTGTAAAAGACAATGAAATGTTCTTCTGTTTGCGTTCCGATGTGTGTTGTTCTCAAAGCAATCCGGGCCTTCCTTACCGGGGAAGTTTCAGGTTACTACATTTGGTATCAGAGCTTTGGTTTACAGAGCTTGAGAACAAGACACATTAGAACCAAACGAAAGAATTCATCAGAGGTTGGATTAGCAATATCCAATTAGAATGACTCATTGGAGATGGGATCAGTAGTATCCTAGAACGAGTGTGAAGAGTATATTTTTAAAATTGAAAACAAATTTTGTTTTGAAAATTAAATTTAAATATACGTATTTGAATATTTTATTTATGTTGATTTTGGACAATCGAGTATATAAATGTTTTGCATATACGCGTCATGAACGTATATTCGAAGTTTTAGTATACTAGATAGATATAGAATCACACTCTAGTCGCCCGGAGATGATTCTGATGATTGATGCATCGTCATCAGAGTTGATGTTCGAGTGCCGAAGGTGGGATATCTATATATTTCCATTAGAATGGTGTGAGAACCAAAACTAGATAGATTTATTGTTGTGATTTGGCATCAAAAACATGATTTTCTTTATATATATATCAAAGTTATGAATTTGAAACGTTATTCCACTAATTGATTGACGGTTGGGTTGTTTGTTTATTGTTTTGATAATTTTGAACCGTTATGCCTAATTAAACCGAATATTGAACTGTATTGAAAAATGATTACAATTGCATGCATATACATGTACTTACATTGAACAGGTCATAACAAGGAGGATAGAGCAGAAGAATAAAATTGTTTGCCCGACAAATAGGTACATGTTTACAAATTTATTGGGTTTGGATGATTTTATGAGACGATTGGCTAGCCGCTTGGCCTTTTCTTTTTCTTTCGGATTGAAGAAGGCCATGGGAGGCTATATGAAATATCCCGAAGTCCCCGGTGCAGGGGAGGTTATGGTGAAATTTTTCGAAAATTTAGGGTGTTAGCCAAATTTTCGAAAAATTTGAAAAGTTCTTAGGAACTGAAAAGTTGAAGGACTTAAGCCGTAATGAAAATATTGAAAGTTGAGTTGATTTGTTAAACAACTTTCAGCTTCGTTCCTTTCCGGGGACGAAAAGTTTTAAGTGGGGGAGATTGTAACAACCCGGAAATCCGAGCCAATTTAAAATTTTTATTTTGGCAATTTTAGTGAATTTTGAATATTTAAAATGAATTATTTTAAATAATAACGACGAGAAATTTATTTTGAATGGAATTCGAACGTATATATTTATATAGATCTTCATTAGAATATAAATATTTTATTTTAATTATAAAAGGAATTGTAAATGGCACGGTAGTTCGAAAATTCGATTTAAAATTTCAAATGAATGTACAGGATTCAATATATACCAGATTTTAGCGAAACCAAAAATATTTGAATCTATTTGAGAATATCTTTCCAACGAATCCGAGAAATTGAAATTTCATGGCAGGAATCAAAAGTTATGCCCAGTTGAAAATTCAAAATAGTCGCTATGGAATTCTGGCCCTTAAAAATGGAAATTTTGCAAATGACCTCAGTTTTCGACGAAACCACTTTTGTTGGATCCGTGATGTCAAGTTATTGCTAGGTTTCAAAATTCATAATTTTCTGAATCAAAATGTGAACGTGGCAAAGGAAAATGTGTTTGATCAGTTTTAGTTGATTTTAATCGACTGGAAAATGGGCATTTTTCAAACAGTCTCAGAATTTGACGAAACTAATTTTGTTAGGACCATATCGTTAATATGAAGCTAGAAATATTTTTTCTGAAATTTTTAGAGTCCGTATATGGCCCCGGGTAAATTGAAATGTACGTTTAAAATTGAATATACAGATTTATATTTTAATTTTGACGGAAACTGATTGAAACGGTCGAATTGGCCTACGATACATATCTGATTGTGTTCGAAATGGGGGTAATTAGCTAAGGACGACAGACGGTGGGTCTCGTATGGAGTCCAAATAAAAAGTTATTTTTTTTGGAGAAAAATAAAATAATAAATTAATTAAATTATACACATATATACCCCCCATATTGTCCTTTATACGGTCAACGCCCCTCTTCTTTCCTCTTTCCCGTTCAAATAAAAAAAGGGGAAAACTCGATCCCTATAACCCCCCCCCAAAGTTTTGCCGCCCTCCTACTCTCGCCGTGACGCCGTGGTGGACCCCCCAGGCTCCGACGCTCCCCCTCCCTCCCCCTAACTCCTCCTCCCTTCGTTCTTGGCCAAACCGCTCACCCCCTCCCCAATTACAGCCACAACCACCGCCCCCGCCACCTCAGCACCTTCGCCCCCTCCTCTGACGCGGCCTGTTGCACCCTGGCGTCGATCAGCAAGCCCTCCGATGACCAAAACCCTAAGACCTTGTGAGTTTGTTTCCCCTTTTCTTTCTGATTTAGTTGAAGAAAAAAGGACATGATTTTTAAAGTTATTTAAAGGAAATGGTTTTTAAAGTTAGTTGAAGGATTGGTTTTTAAAGTTAGTTAGAGGATTGGTTTTTAAAGTTAGTTAAAGAATTGGTTTTTAAAGTTAGTTAAAGGTTATATTTTTAAAATTTTGTTAAAGGTTATATTTTTAAAGCTAGAAAGGTCAGATTTTTAAAGTAGGAAAGGTCAGATTTTTTAAAAGAGAAAAGATATGATTTTATATGGTATTCATATGAAAAAAAATTAGATCGTTATGGGGTCAAAGGTTTGATTTTTATTTTGTTTAAAAAGATTTGTTTTTTTAGCAAAGTATGGTTTTTTTTAAAACGAAACAATAGCAAAGGAAAAAATATATAATTTTGAGCGCCATAAAAATATAATTTTTATGTGATGTAAAGAATAAGAATATTATTTTTATATGATAGGAAGGATAAAAATATGATTTTTTATATTATATAGATAATAAAAATTCGATCTTTATTATGTATGAGATATAAAAATATGATTTTTATTTATTGAAATGAAGTAATAAAAATATAATTTTCATTATGATGTTAGCGAAGTAAAAATATAATCTTTATTATATGAACACCGGATAAAAATAGAATTTTTATCTATATAGTAGCGGTGTAAAAATAGAATTTTTATCTATATAGTAACAATATAAAAATGTGATTTTTTTATATGTAGTGGCTACGGACAATGAAATAGACGAAAGGCGAGCATGACGAAGATTTCTACATATGAAGAGTCTTGGTGTTTGGTTTAGCTAGTCGGTGAGGACTTCTCACTTTAAATTCTATTTTCTAGCTACATATATATTCTAGGATGCAGACGATGCTTAGTAGCACCCAACACCCGTCGTCCACAGACTATGGACGACTTGTTTGTTTGATTGATGTGTTGTGAAAATTGATTGTGATGTGGAATGATTGAAAATAAATATTCATGTGTTGAAATAAATTAATTATCGTTAAAAATTATAATTTTTAAAGTGAATGTGAATAAATAAATATTCATTTACAAACCAGACGGTTTGTTTATGAACACCTATTTTGAAGGATATTGATTGGGACGATAAATTTTACACATCGCCCAAAAGCACAAATAATATTCAGTGTTTGTGGATTGAAACCCCACATGGGTGTTGGGATGATATTTGGCACACACTAATCCCAATTATTTAGTTGTATGTCGATCGATTGGTCGACAGACTGTGTAAGCGTCAATTATTTATATTTAATGCTTATGCAGCTGTGTGGTGCACTTTGGATGTTGGTTGATTATTTATCGTTGCTATTATATACATGTGTTTTATGTAATCCATATAATTAACATTATATGGTAATTGATTGGGCCTCATTCCAATTGGGAAAATAAAGAATATCATAAAATAAAGATTCATGTGTTGAATAGAATAAATAGTCATGTGCTGACGATGCTCATGCGTTGAGAATATTCATGTGTTGAAACTTATCATGTGTTGAACGAAATATTTTAACAATAAAATTTACATCTTTATCATATATAAAATTAGAAACTAACTGGAAAATAGATAAGATGAGTGGTCTCCTGGGTATTGATTTGATGTTGGTTTCGGCCTTAGGGGTTAATACCTAGGGAATCGTTCTCTTGCTAATTTACGGTTAGAGTTTGATATAAAATTAAACGATAGAAATCATAATTTTATAAAATATATTAAATAACAAAAATAGTCATGTGTTCACAGTACTTATGTGTTGAGATTAGTCATGTGTTGAAAGAAATGTAGATTCATGTGTTGAATAGAGTAAATATTCATTTGTTGAATAGAATAACGAAGTTATTGAAAAATATAAAGCCGTGTTGATTAGAGATGCGCTATTTTGATGCGAACGATATTTATATAGATTATATTTGTTTTTATAATGATTATAGAAAAGGAAGTGATTTCAAAATATAATGTTTTGAAAATATTATCATTTGTATATGGATGATGTGGAATAATCAATTTTGATTCGAAATTGAATATGAAGTTGAAATTGTTTTGAAAACGAATTTAAAACAATTTATAAAATACGTTTTAATAAGGAAATCGACGAAATATATATAATATATATTACATATATAATGGCCTGAATAGAACGTGCCACGCCGCGGCAGTTCGCGAATTTCGACCATTGATTTCGAAGGGACATTACAGGAGATCCGACCGTCGGATTCTCCAAAAACCGGAACCGTTGGGTTCGTATCGAAAAGAGCTTTCCGATGAATATTAGAAATCTGAGATCTAACGGTTGAATTTGAAATTGTGCCCAAGTCAAATTTGGAAAAGGTCGTTGTAAGTGCAGTTCGATGGCCATTGATGGAAATCGACTGTACGAGCCTTGATAAAATTATTAAAATTAGTAATAATTTGTGTAAAATCATAAGAAATGATTTGTGAAGAATTGGGATGAAAAATTCCACATTTGTAAAGATAAAAATTGATTTTTATCGAAATGAACTAGTTTTGAACTAGAATTAAAATCAATTTATTTTCGAAATAAATAAATTGAATTTGAAAGGGGTTTTAAAAGTAACCCGAATTTCCAATAATTGAGTTGGAATGAATTTGAACCGAAATTGTCTTTGGAATATTTCGATGTTGGATTTCGTGATTATACAGATATTGTTATGGGAATTTGAAAGATATATTAATATAGTTATTTCCAATACGATATTTGTTGGTCGTAGAATTTGATATTGAATATAAGCCGATATATTTTCTATTCAGAGCCTTGTATTTAATATCAAATTTGATTTGGGGTTGTCGTGAATGGTGTCTTCATTAACACTGTTCTTGAACCCGATTGAGAAAAAGATTAAATCTTTCTATTTAGATTTAATGAAGTGTTCCAATTAAATAATATTAATTGGAGTTGATTTTAAATTGGTTTTTGGGTTTATCGTGAGCGGTGTTTTGAATAACACCTTTTCTTTAACCCAATTAACAATAGAATGTGATTTTTGGTTTATCGTGAATCGTGTTTTAGATGACATTGGTTCTTTAACCCAGTTAAGGACAAGATATTGATTTTTGAGAAGATTAAAACTAAGTGGAGTTTTAATGAATCTTTAAGTAGATTGAAGTGACCGAGAATGGAGTATCACCAGTTTTGCTTCAGAGCGATAGTTAAATCTTTAACTAGATTTGAACATGAAATGGTAAATAATTTAACCGATAACACCGTGGTGTTAGATATGGAGTATTACCAGTTTTGCTCCATGGGATAAATAGGTTGGGATTTGGAAATAAAATAAATAATTGCTTCGGTGTAGTTCGCTAATCCCGACTAGTTTGGAAAACCTTAACATGGTTTGAAATGATATCCAAAGGAAGATTAAAGAATAAATTTAGAAGAATTTATCTTTGATAAATTTAATGGGAACCTTTCCCTAAGGATGTGAAATTTTGAAGAAAAGAATATCCTGAATTGGAATGAGGCGTATGTTGTGTTTGTGTAACACATGTTTACTATATACACGGGTTATTTGGAAAGGCCGGGTTTATACCTATTCTGAATAACCGATTCGACGATATGTCGAAGAGGAAGACGGTGGTTGAAGACCGGAAATGTTCACATCATTTGGATGATTATTGATGATCTTGATTGGGCTGTACACCCAAGATAAGGGAATCAGTTGGTGGTCGTCCAGACGTACTTGGAGATCGATGGATATGCGAGGAAAGTGCCTCCAATTTCGTTCAGACCCAGATTGAACTTGTAAATGGATTGTGTGTCTGACATTGGATTTTATTCTGTGTTGATTGATCTCTGTTAAATATACATCTATTTGGCGATGGAGAATTTATTCTCTTGCTTAACGCCCTTCTATGAGACGTACGAGCTCAGAGGTTATATATCGATGCACATCAGTCGCATGGAGTGAATTTCCTGTGTGGCACGTATATGTGGCAAATGATCAAGGCTTTTGTTGCAAAGCAAAGTCTTGTGGTTGATGATCAAAGCACGGCCTACGTGGCATAGCTTTTTGTATAGCGTGAATTCGTGAGCCTCACACCTCGGTATGAGTTAAAAACGGGATAGGGACCACTGGGAGAACACGGCATCTCTTTCTAATTATGGGTGGTGTTAGCGTTTTATTGGCCCTGACATCGTCGATTATTATACCTATGTGGATGTTGGATTGCGAGGTGCCTCGATTATAGGTCTGTAAGGACCGGGAAATGTTTGTTCAGGAATTGCCAATCCTCAAACGTAAGAGAGGACCGGCCCAGCCGATTCCAGGGGTTACCCAGAGTGTGTAGTCCCGAGGCATTTGCTAGAGTGTCTCGAAGCGGAGGGGAGCTTGCCCCTTGCCTCGACTCATGATGGAATCCAATTTCCAATACGTGATATTGCGGTTTTGATTGTAGAGCCTAGTATGGCGACATAGTGGGATAGGGCACTTATGCCGTCTATGATTGACACTTATGATTGAAGTTGTTTTGACACTATACACTTATAGTAATAATAAAAGATGGAATTTAGCGTATCGAGCATTCTTTGGCTATTGTAAGGTAAAACCCTATCCTCCAGCTTGTGTTGCATTGTGTGATGGGGCTGGAGTCTTATAATAGCTTCATTTTTCTTTACTTAGCATTGCGCTGTTTGTTTTATGCACTGGTATTCTTGGGAGGAAACCCGTTCTGTATTATACGGCGTGGTCCCTTGATTTACCTAACATTAAAAATAAAGATTAATAACTGTTTTAGTTCTCACACCAGTCACATGACTGACCTAGAGTTTATTTTTTTAACCTAAACTTTGGGTGCCCTTATTTCCGACACGAGCAGCTAGTAGTTGGGTTTTGTAGATTTATATTCACAGGATCCTGATTTACAGTTGGATTGATGCTCGGAAAGCTCTGTATCCGTGTATCGCCTTCAGTTGTGCATTGTATTATTTTTCCGCTGCTATGTATTTAAATGTAATTTAAATCTCGGATATCCTCTGTTGTATAATATTTATTCATACTCTGTATATTCTTGTATTCTGATGGAATTGTTGTAATAGACAATGAAATGTTCTTCTGTTTGCGTTCCGATGAGTGTTGTTCTCAAAGAAATCCGGGCCTTCCTTACCGGGGAAGTTACGGGTTACTACATTTGGTATCAGAGCTTTGGTTTACAGAGCTCGAGAACAAGACACATTAGAACCAAACGAAAGAATTCATCAGAGATTGGATTAGCTATATCCAATTAGAATTACTCATTAGAGATGGGATCAGTAGTATCCTAGAACAAGTGTGAAGAGTATATTTTTAAAATTGAAAACAAATTTTATTTTGAAAATTAAATTCAAGTATACATATTTGAATATTTTATTTATGTTGATTTTGGACAATCGAGTATATAAAGGTTTTGCATATACGCGTCATGAACGTATATTCGAAGTTTTAATATACTAGATAGATATAGAATCACACTCTAGTCGCCCAGAGATGATTCTGATGATTGATGCATCGTCATCAGAGTTGATGTTCGAGTGCCGAAGGTGGGATATCTATATATTTCCATTAGACTGGTGTGAGAACCAAAACTAGATAGATTTATTGTTGTGATTTGGCTTCCAAAACATGATTTTCTATATATATATATATATATATATCAAAGTTATGAATTTGAAACGTTATTCCACTAATTGATTGATGGTTGGGTTGTTTGTATATTGGTTTGATAATTTTGAACCATTATGCCTAATTGAATCGAATATTGAACTGTATTGAAAAATGATTACAATTGCATGCATATATATGTACTTACATTGAACAGGTCATAGCAAGGAGGCTAGAGCAGAAGAATAAAATTGTTTGCTCGACAAATAGGTACATGTTTACAAATTTATTGGGTTTGGATGATTTTATGAGCCGATTGGCTAGTCGCTTGGCTTTTTCTTTTTCTTTTGGATTAAAGAAGGCCATGGGAGGCTATATGAAATATCCCAAAGTCCCCAGTGCAGGGGAGGTTATGGTGAAATTTTTTGAAAATTTAGGGTGTTAGCCAAATTTTTGAAAAATTTGAAAAGTTCTTAGAAACTGAAAGTTGAAGGACTTAAGCCGTAATGAAAATATTGGAAGTTGAGTTGATTTGTTAAACAACTTTCAGCTTCGTTCCTTTTCGGGGACGAAAGGTTTTAAGTGGGGGAGATTGTAACAACCCGGAAATCCGAGCCAATTTAAAATTTTTATTTGGGCAATTTTAGTGAATTTTGAATATTTTAAATAATAATGACGAGAAATTTATTTTGAATGGAATTCGAACGTATATATTTATATAGATCGTCGTTAGAATATAAATATTTTATTTTAATTATAAAAGGAATTGAAAATGGCACGGTAGTTCGAAAATTCGATTTCAAATTTCAAATGAACGTACAGGATTAAATATAAATCCGATTTTAGCGAAACCAAAAATATTTGAATCTATTTGAGAATATCTTTCCAACGAATCCGAGAAATTGAAATTTCATGGCGGAAATCAAAAGTTATGCCCAGTTGAAAATTCAGAATAGTCACTATGGAATTCTGGCCCTTAAAAATGGAAATTTTGCTAACGACCTCGATTTTCGACGAAACCACTTTTGTTGGATCCGTGATGTCAAGTTATTGCTAGGTTTCAAAATTCATAATTTTCTGAATCAATATGTGAGCTTGGCAAAGGAAAACGTGTTTGATCAGTTTTAGTTGATTTTAATCGACTGGAAAATGGCCATTTTTCAAACAGTCTCAGAATTTGACGAAACTAGTTTTGTTAGGACCATATCGTTAATACGAAGCTAGAAATATTTTTTTTGGAATTTTTAGAGTCCGTATGTGGCCCCGGGTAAATTGAAATGTACGTTTAAAATTGAATATACAGATTTATATTTTAATTTTGACGGAAACTGATTGAAATGGTCGAATTGGCCTATGATACATATCTGATTGTGTTCGGAATGGGGGTAATTAGCTGGGGACGACAGACGGTGGGTCTCGTTTGGAGTCCAAATACAATTTGTTTTTTTTGGAGAAAAATAAAATAATAAAATTATACACATATATACCCCCCATACTCTCCTTCATACGGTCAACGCCCCTCTTCTTTCCTCTTTCCCGTTCAAATAAAAAAAGGGGAAAACTTGATCCCTAAACCCCCCCCCCCCCAAAAGTTTTGCCGCCCTCCTCTCGCCGTGACGCCGTGGTGGACCCCCAGGCTTCGACGCTCCTCCTCCCTCCCTGTGACTCCTCCTCCCTTCGTTATTGGCCAAACCGCTCACCCCCTCCCCAATTACAGCCGCAACCACCGCCCTCTGCCACCTTAGCACCTTCGCCCCCTCCTCTGACGCGGCCTGATGCACCCTAGCGTCGATCAGCAAGCCCTCCGACGACCAAAACCCTAAGACCTTGTGAGTTTTTTTCCCCTTTTCTTTCTGAATTAGTTGAAGAAAAAAGGACATGATTTTTAAAGTTAGTTAAAGGAAATTATTTTTAAAGTTAGTCAAAGGATTGGTTTTTAAAGTTAGTTAAAGGATTGGTTTTTAAAGTTAGTTAAAGGGTTGGTTTTTAAAGTTAGTTAAAGGGTTGGTTTTTAAAGTTAGTTAAAGGTTCTATTTTTAAAAATTTGTTAAAGGTTATATTTTTAAAAAATTGTTAAAGGTTATATTTTTAAAGCTAGAAAGGTCAGATTTTTAAAGTAGGAAAGGTCAGATTTTTAATGTAGGAAAGGTCATATTTTTAAAAGAGAAAAGATATGATTTTATGTGGTATTCATATGAACAAAAATTAGATCGTTATGGGGTCAAAGGTTTGATTTTTATTTTGTTTAAAAAGATTTTTTTTTTTAGCAAAGTATAATTTTTTTTAAAATAAAACGATAGCAAAGGAAAAAATTATAATTTTGAGCGTCATAAAAATATAATTTTTATGTGATGTAAAGAACAAGAATATTATTTTTATATGATAGGAAGGATAAAAATATGATTTTTTATATTATATAGATAATAAAAATTTGATCTTTATTATATAGGAGATATAAAAATATGATTTTTATTTATTGAAATGAAGTAATAAAAATATAATTTTCATTATGATGTTAGCGAAGTAAAAATATAATCTTTATTATATGAACACCGGTATATAAATAGAATTTTTATCTATATAGTAGCGGTGTAAAAATAGAATTTTTATCTATATAGTGACAATATAAAAATGTGATTTTTTTTATATGTAGTGGCAACGGACAATGAAATAGACAAAAGGCGAGCATGACGAAGATTTCTACATATGAAGAGTCGTGGTGTTTGGTTTACCTAGTCGGTGAGGACGTCTCACTTTAAATTCTATTTTCTAGCTACATATATATACTAGGATGCAGACGGTGCTTAGTAGCACCCGACACCCGTCGTCCACAGACTATGGACGGCTTGTTTGTTTGATTGATGTGTTGTGAAAATTGATTGTGATGTGGAATAATTGAAAATAAATATTCATGTGTTGTAATAAATTAATTATCGTTAAAAAATACAATTTTTAACGTGAATGTGAATAAATAAATATTCATTTACAAACCAGACGGTTTGTTTATGAACACCTATTTTGAAGGATATTGATTGGGACGATAAATTTTACACATCGCCCAAAAGCACAAATAATATTCAGTGTTTGTGGATTGAAACCCCACATGGGTGTTTTGATGATATTTGGCATACACTAATCCCAATTATTTAGTTGTATGTCGATCGATTGGTCAACAGACTGTGTAAGCGTCAATTATTTCTATTTAATGCTTATGCAGCCGTGTCGTGCACTTTGGATGATGGTTGATTATTTATCGTTGCTATTATATACAGGTGTTGTATGGAATCCATATAATTAACATTATATGGTAATTGATTGGGCCTCATTCCAATTGGGAAAATAAAGAATATCATAAAATAAAGATTCATGTGTTGAATAGAATAAATAGTCATGTGTTGACGATGCTCATGCGTTGAGAATATTCATGTGTTGAAACTTATCATGTGTTGAACGAAATATTTTAACAATAAAATTTACATCTTTATCATATATAAAATTAGAAACTAACTGGAAAATAGATAAGATGAGGGGTCTCCTGGGTATTGATCTGATGTTGGTTTCGACCTTCGGGGTTAATACTTAGGGAATCATTCTCTTGCTAATTTACGGTTAGAGTTTGATATAAAATTAAACGATAGAAATCATAATTTTATAAAATATATTAAATAACAAAAATAGTCATGTGTTGACAGTACTCATGTGTTGAGATTAGTCATGTGTTGAAAGAAATATAGATTCATGTGTTGAATAGAGTAAATATTCATTTGTTGAATAGAATAACGAAGTTATTGAAAAATATAAAGCCGTGTTGATTAGAGATGCGCTATTTTGACGCGAACGATATTTATATCGATTATATTCGTTTTTATAATGATTATAGAAAAGGATGTGATTTCAAAATATAATGTTTTGAAAATATTATCGTTTGTATATGGATGATGTGGAATAATCAATTTTATTCGAAATTGAATATGAAGTTGAAATTGTTTTGAAAACGAATTTAAAACGATTTATAAAATACGTTTAAAAAGGAAATCGATGAAATATGTAATATATATATATATATATATATTACATATATAATGGCCTGAATAGAACGCGCCTCGGTAGTTCGCGAATTTCGACCATTGACTTCGAAGGGACATTACGGGAGATCCGACCGTCGGATTCTCCTAAAACCGGAACCGTTGGGTTCGTATCGAAAAGAGCTTTCCGATGAATATTAGAAATCTGAGATCTAACGGTTGAATTTGGAATTATGTCCAAATCAAATTTGGAAAAGGTCGATGTAAGTGCAGTTCGATGGCCGTTGATGGAAATCGACTTTATCGCCTTGATAAAATTATTAAAAATAGTAATAATTTGTGTAAAATCATAAGAAATGATTTGAGAAAAATTGGGATGAAAAATTACACATTTGTAAAGATAAAAATAGATTTTTATCGAAATGAACTAGTTTTGAACTAGAATTAAAATCAATTTATTTTAGAAATAAATAAATTGAATTTGAAAAGGGTTTTAAAAGTAACCCGAATTTCCAATAATTGAGTTGGAAATGAATTTGAACCGAAATTGTCTTTGGAATATTTCGATGTTGGATTTCGTGATTATACAGATATTGTTATGGGAATTTGAAAAATATATTAATATCGTTATTTCCAATACGATATTTGTTGGTCATAGAATTTGATATTGAATACAAGCCGATATATTTTCTATTCAGAGCCTTGTATTTAATATTAAATGTGATTTGGGTTTGTCGTGAATGGTGTCTTCATTAACACTGTTCTTGAACCCGGTTGAGAAAAAGATTAAATCTTTCTATTTAGATTTAATGAAGTGTACCGATTAAATAATATTAATTGGAGGCTATTTTAAATTGGTTTTTGTGTTCATCGTGAGCGGTGTTTTGAATAACACCTGTTCTTTTACCCAATTAACAATAGAATGTGATTTTTGGTTTATCGTGAATCGTGTTTTAGATGACATTGGTTCTTTAACCCAGTTAAAGACAGGATATTGATTTTTGAGAAGATTAAAACTAAGTGGAGTTTTAATGAATCTTTAATTAGATTGAAGTGATTGAGAATGGAGTATCACCCGTTTTGCCCCAGAGCGATAGTTAAATCTTTATCTAGATTTGAACGTGAAATGGTAATTAATTTTACCGATAACACCGTGATGTTAGATATGGAGTATTACCACTTTTGCTCCATGGGATAAATAGGTTCGGATTGGGAAATAAAATAAATAATTACTTCGGTGTAGTTTGCTAATCCCGACTAGTTTGGAAAACCATAACATGGTTTGAAATGATATCCAAAGGAAGATTAAAGAATAAATTTAGAAGAATTTATTTTTGATAAAATTAATAGGAACCTTTCCATAAGGATGTGAAATTTTGAATAAAAGAATATCCCGAATTGGAATGGGGCGTATGTTGTGTTTGTGTAACAAGTGTTTATTATATATGCGGGTTATTCGGAAAGGTCGGGTTTATACCCATCCTGAATAACCGATTCGGCGATATGTCAAAGAGGAAGACGGTGGTTGAAGACCAGAAGTCTTTACATCGTTTAGATGATTATTGATGATCTTGATTGGCCTGTACACCCAAGATTAGGGAATCAGTTCGTGGCCGTCCAGACGTACTTGGAGATCGATGGATATGCGAGGAAAGTGCCTCCGGTTTCGTTCAGACCCAGAACAATCTTGTAAATGGGTTGTGTGTCTGACATTGGATTTTATTCTGTGTTGATTGATCTCTATTTAATATACATCTGTTTGGTGGCGGAGAATTTATTCTCTTTCTTAACGCCCTTCTCTGAGACGTACGAGCTCAGAGGTTGTATATCGATGGACATCAGTCGCATGGAGTGAATTGCCTGTGTGGCACGCCTAAGTGGCAAATGATCAAGGCTTTTGTTGCAAAGAAAAGTCTTGTGGTTGATGATCAAAGCACGACCTACGTTGCATAGCTTTGTATATAGCATGAATTACCGAGCCTCACACCTCGGTATGAGTTAAAAACGGGATACGGACCGCTGGGAGAACACGAAATTTCTTTCTAGTTATGGGTGGTGTTAGCGTTTTACTAGCCCTGACATCGTCGATTATTATACCTATGTGGATGTTGGATTGCGAGGCGCCTCGATTATAGGTCTGTAAGGACCGGGAAACGTGTGTTCAGGAATTGCCAATCCTCAAACGTAAGAGAGGACTGGCCCAGCCGATTCCAGGGGTTACCCAGAGTGTGTAGTCCCGAGGCATTTGCTAGAGTGTCTCGAAGCGGAGAGGAGCTTGCCCCTTGCCTCGACTCATGATGGAATCCAATTTCCAATACGTGATATTGCGGTTTTGATTGTAGAGCCTAGTACGGCGACATAGTGGGATGGGGCACTTATCCCGTCTATGATTGATACTTATGATTGAAATTGTTTTAACACTATACACTTATAGTAATAATAAAAGATGGAATTTAGCGTATCAAGCATTCTTTGGCTATTATAAGGTAAAACCCTATCCTGCGGCTTGCGTTGCATTGTGTGATGGGACCTGGGTCTTATAATAGCTTCATTTTTCTTTATTTAGCATTGCGCTGTTTGTTATATGCACTGGTATTCTTGGGAGGAAACCCGTTCCGTGTTATACGGCATGGTCCCATGATTAACCTAACATTAAAAATAAAGATTAATAACTGTTTTAGTTCTCACACCAGTCACATGAATGACCTGGAGTTTATTGTTTTAACCTAAACTCTAGGTGCCCTTATTTTCGATACGGGCAGCTAGTAGTTGGGTTTTTGCAGATTTATATTCACAGGATCCTGATTTACAGCTGGAACGATGCTGGGAAAGCTCTGTATCCCTGTATCGCCTTCAGTTGTGCATTGTATTATTTTTCCGTTGCTATGTATTTAAATGTAATTTAAATCTCTGATATCCTCTGTTGTATAATATTTATTCATACTCTGTATATTCTTGTATTCTAATGGAATTGTTGTAATAAACAATGAAATGTTCTTCTGTTTGCATTCTGATGTGTGTTGTTCTCAAAGCAATCCAGGCCTTCCATACCGGGGAAGTTACGGGTTACTACAGAGTCGGAATTCGACGAAACAAGTTCCGTTGGGTCCGTAATATCAAACTCTAGTTGTATGCCTATTTTCATGATTTTTGGATATCGTGTGTGATCATGCGAATTTTAGAAGACATATACAAGTAGCAGTTGCTTAAAAATTAATATAATAATCGAATTTAAAAATATTATTCCTATCCTATAAATACAGTACATTCTCCTAAACCAAATTTACTTCATTCACTTGGTCAAAAATAAATCCGCCGTCTTCTTTCTTATTCTTCATTAAACGCAGTATAAAAAAATCAAAAGAAATCCAAACATAAATCTATAAATCACAAAGTTTGTTTCTCTGAGATCGTAGAAAGGAGAGCTTCAATCTCGACTAACTCTTGACTGGTATGATTCTATTCTGGTGCTCAAAATTTTTAGCAAAGCAAAACAGGGGCTTCAGTTTTCTATCAACATGGAGGTACTGGGGTTTAATGGTGGTCGTCACGGTGCCCCAGTTGGCAAGGCGTCTTGGATGATAAATCTAGGTACGGTTTCATGAAGAAAATTGTCGCTGTTTTTTTATACAGTGGATTTAGGTTGGTCGTTTCGAAGTATTCAAGCATTTATTCACGAAATCGATTTTGGTTTTTGAGGTTGTGGGATGGTGTAGAGGTAGCGTACCAATTCTGATGGGAATCTAGGTATAAAAGTGTCGATCGATGAAACTACTGTGCGTGCCCAAGGCTGGAAACCGCGAGCGAAGAAGGGAGTTCGAATGTTTTCTTTTGGGTATAAAGGAGTACGGTTTTGGATGAGAAGGCTTTTGATGAGTTTTGTTTTGATTTTAACTGAAGAATGGAGGATCGGTGAAAGCTAGAAAATTCGGCAATGGCCGTATAAGCAGCTCGTCGATTAACAGGAGAGGGTGGAAGAAAGCTCCAATGCAGGCTTAGGTTTTGAGGAATAAGAATTGGGCTGGGCTGATTTTGAAAAGAGGTGGGGCCCGTCCAATAATAATTTAAGTTATTTAAATTAAAAAAATTGTGTATTAACTTCGTAAAGTTATAACTTTGTCAGAAGTGGACCGAATTCGATAAAACAGGATCCAATAGGATCGTATGGACGGACACTACACTGTGGAACTGACCGGGAGTGGATTGGAGTTCGTTACAATGTATTGCAAAATAAAATGTCCATCTGAATCAAAGATAGTAATCTTTATCTAACAATAACTGTCCAATGTGAGTAAATCTCACTAACTCTGTACATTTTATGTGTCTATAAATATAAATCTAGTATTGATAAATGATGATTAATTGCTGTGTGTTGATTGTTTGGTTAAATTGCTGATGTATTGGTTGAAATTATAGATAACGATATATATATATATATCGTTAATCAAATATTGATTCTGTTTATCAGAATATTTCATATTGAAATGAAATCAACGTTATTTATATTGTTTAACATCTGTGATGCAAGGAAACAGGTTGAAGGGATCCAACTAGATTCCTCAATATTTATAATACTGTTTGTTTTCAAATATTGTGATATATGATGTGATATATAATCTGTGATTGATTATGATGACATTGGTCATGTTGTTTGGTATTTTAATACCATATGAAATACTGGAATGCAAAAAGGAAATTTTCAAAGTGAATATCGAAAATGAAATATTTATATATGAAATAAATAGGATATTATAAATGGTAATATTTGAAAAACAAATATTGGAAAATATAATAATGGAAAATTGGTAAATGAATAGAATTACGTGAAACGATTTATATAAAATAAATATAATTATAAAAGGAATATTGATTTAGAAAGTAAACAGAATTATAAAAGGGAAACATTTGGAAAATGAATAGAGTTTATAAAAAGAGAATTTTACATTAGGAAGGTTTAGACCCGTGCTTCGCACATGGGGGTAACATGATATTGATTTAAAGTAAATATTTTTCAAATAAAATATTATGAAGGAATTTGGGGTTTGAAATAGGAATTTAAAATGGAAGTACTGATCAAATTAGAAACTGACTGGAAATTAGTTGAATTGAATGACTTTCTCGGTATCGACCTGATGTTGGTTTCGGCCTTCGGGGCTAATACGTAGGGAGTTGTTCTCTTACTAGTTTACAGTAAGAGACCGATAGAGGTGGGAAGATATGATGCGTGAATCAGAAATGGAAACATTTTCCAAAGTTAATAACGTATATTTTCTAAAATTAGAAGATAAGGATTTGATGAATATATGGAAACAAGAAATGGGGAAATGAATAAATGTTGATTGATGGTTGATGGATAGAATTTCCATCTGGAAATAATATCGTTGGTTGCACACATGTTTTCCTTTGATAGTTAAATAAGCGAGTATCAAAGATTGTGACCATTTCCGTTGTCAATACGGAGAGATCGGGATCAGATATATTATCTGAAAACCACTCCATATGGCATTAGCGTTGTGAATCAAATATGATGAAGATAATTGAAGACAGAGTTATGCAAGGACTGTTCAGTAAATCCTAGGTAGAAATTGCCTAACATGGGTTTACAGAATAATGCCTTCGGGTTGTTTAGTCCCAGGACAACTTGAATGGACGAATGTCTGACAGAGTATATCTAGTAGATCGTGTAAGTTGATCGTTTCAAACGCATTTACGTTGGTGGCAGTGGAATTCGTTTCTCTTAGCTTATACCCATGGTATTTTTGGGGAAACCAATTTGTGATTTGATGGGTATGACGATGTGGCATTCAAAGTAATTAAAAGAGCGATCTGTTAAAGGATATGTTATGACCTCCAGCTTCATCAACTGTGAAATGACATAAATCGGGTAGGCAGCATGGCTAAGTGGGCCGCCCCCAATTAGGGTATATTTTCACCGTCTTGAGAATATTCATATTTGTTACTTCTTTCGTTTCTGTATCTCCCGGGAATGGTTATGTTGGTATACCAACCATAAGGTAATAATATATTCGGAACATTCAGGAGAAATGAATGGCTGGTCATGCGTGGCTGAGTTACAAGATGTTCATGTTGAACTCCAGTGTATCGCTTCTAGAGTACATGATCGGAAGGTGGTTCCATACCTTTTCAAAATTGGAAATTAATTACCCAATAAGAGCCCTTGGTTTTGATTGTATATTTTATATGTAGAACGTGAGATGAAAGCGTTTCTGCTAGATTTTTATTTACTTGATCTAGACATTATTTTAATATCAAACAAGTATCATTTTAGAAAAATATTTTGGGTTATTGTATGGTAAAAACCATACGTGTTTATGTGTGGATCGTTCTTACGATTATCCTTTGGTTCAAAAGATTTTTGAAAGTTAAATCAAATGATTTGAGTTTACTCACACCAGTCACATGACTGACCCAGAGTTTATTTTGTTTTGTTTTCCCTAAACTCTTGGGTGCCCAATTTTGTACGGGCAGTCAAGTAGTCGGGATTTTTCAGATACTTGAAGAGCTGGAACAGGAAGCTTCAGGATTATATAGCTATTGTTATTTCCGCTGTGTTGTAAGTGTTATACTCTAATAATGGTATTGTATATAGATACTGTTTTATTTCAAAGTTATGTTATGAAATATATTTATTCATTCCGTTGTGAGATTCGTGTTTACTCTGATGTTGTATGTTCTTCTTCTTCTTCTATTCTAAGTTTCTATCTTATCTATTGTCACCCTCTAATTTCTTTCATGGACTATCCGGTATTTTCGATGCTTGAATATTCGACATTGAGTTTAAGTCGGTTACATAGGATCGCGATTCCCCAGGTCGTTACAAGCTCCAACAAAATGATAGCAGAATCCTGGTCAAGCTTGAGTATTCCCACCCTGAGAACCTGGGAGGGGGGACGGAAGAAAGAAGAGGAAACAAAAAGGGTCAGACATAAAGTCTGGCTAGTCCAGATACTTTTAGCAAGTAAATAAGTAAAAGTAGCATGATTGGCATATAATGCGGATGAGAGAGATTAAATCACAAAAAGCATGTATGACAAGGTAAACTGGTTAAACATGATAAGGTATATTGCGCTTCTAAAGATTACTCTGACTCTCTGCAATGATTCTAGTATAACAAGAATGAGATGATCCCAACATGTATAAAACAGTAGACTTAGGAGCACTTCTGGTGAGAGGTTTTAACCCCATAAAATCCACAGATAACCCCAATAACGGACTCCTAAACTTACCAGAGTCTAGATGTACCCTAACTACTACCCTAATCGATCAGCTCCATAATCCGCGTAAATACTCTGTGCCGGCCCCACCATGGAATGTATCACGTCCTATAGTGGCAACCCTCCGCTGATATGCATAGCCATATCTATAGGTGTCACGGTCGTCATAGCCTCTGCTACCCGGCCCGCACACACACATGTCCCCGGTTGGTTTGCGCCGCCCACACCATCCTCCACATTTGGATCTCTTAAAATCAACCCAGTAATCATGCCTCACTCTGACCTAGGGCGGAGTACTCGTTTTGATACTTATATATGGGTTACTAACTGAAACGAGTTCCCCACACAAGATGATTCAAGCTTTCCCCCTTGTCTTGCATCCCTACTAGGATTTCCATAGGTTATGCTTACCCTAAGGTGTCTTTAATTATACAACCCTAACATTTCTATAGGTTATACTTACCTTGCGGTGTCTTTAATTATATAACCCCTACCTTTCTACCGGTTATGCTTACCTATAGGTGCCTTTATTACATAACCCTAACATCCCTACCGGTTGTGCTTACCTATAGGTGTCTTCAATACATAACCCCGAATTGGTTAAGTTTTCTGGGCCTATATATAAATATTACCCACCCAACCCAGATATACTTAACCCTTCCACTGTTTCAACCAAGTTTACTTAACCTCTATTCAAGTTCATGTTCATACAATCCTTATGGATTCAACTAGGTTAAGTATTACATACTAACAGGTTATCCCCATTCACATTGTCTTCTTTTCACTTGCCAAAAATCCACCTGCTTATCAATATAAATATAACTTATTCCATTTAAATTTAATAATAAGCCCCATTACATGTTATTCTTTAGAATGTAATTAGCGGAAGAAATCTTATAATCTTTCACGCCTAAATTGTAATTAACGGAAGTAATATTACATTCCCTATGTATTATTCACTGTCTAATTCCGTAATTGCAATAACATGTTTTACTTAATATGTAATTAAGTATACTTCATCTCAGTTCACCTGTTTTCCATTTAACATATCAATACAACTTGACGTTGTTTACTTATCAACTTAGTTTTCTTAACTAAGGTTTACTAATAAGCTTCTTTCCTTTTTATTATAACTTATGTTATAATTTCCACTTGTCCCTAGGACAAGCCTACTTATTATATATAACATTATCATTAAAGTAATTAATCATAATAGGTTACTATCTTTCCTTGTTTACCCCAATTCATTACCATTTATCCATTTATGGTTATAATGCGCTAGACCTCCCACATTAAGCCTACAACATGTGGATGCTGGATATGTT
This sequence comes from Allium sativum, assembly GCA_030737875.1. Taxonomy (NCBI): domain Eukaryota; kingdom Viridiplantae; phylum Streptophyta; class Magnoliopsida; order Asparagales; family Amaryllidaceae; genus Allium; species Allium sativum. The sequence goes on from CM060926.1 coordinate 473,291,649, forward strand.
GGGCAGGTCCTGGCAGACTTATTCCATAAATCGGGCTTAACCTCGTGTCTTAGCACTTCTCGTATTTGTGCACTTAGGCCTCCCTCATTCAATTCACCACTTGTGGTTGTTGGATATGCCGGTCGGTTCCGGGCAGACTTCCACCACAAGTGTAATCTAACCTCGTGCCTAAGTGCAGTTTACAATTTAACCTATTTTAATCCTAAGCATTTCCATTATCAACAAATTTACCTATGTCGTTATTAGGTTTTCATGCCCCTTTCCCAAGTTATGTTCATAATGAACATATGCCCCAATTTAAGGTCTTTATTCACAATTCAATTTACGCCCCCAAATTCACGTTCATAATTTCATTCAAGTTATGCCTAAACTTTCAATTACAAGTTATGCCAAAGATTAACAATTTGCACATCGTTTCACGTTTAACACATTCGCTTATTTCAGCGGCATGTCTAGGCTCGAAGGTAGCCTGGCTATAAAAATAAAAAGGGGAAAAAAGGAGGAAAAATGACAGATATGAACAGGATAACAAAATTGACATATAATGGCATAAACATATTGTGACATAAGGGCAGGGTAGGCATATAGGAATAGATCTAATGAACATATGATAATAGAAATTAATTCTAACACAATAGGGATGTCATAATAGGCATGATAATATATAAACAGTGGTTTAGATGTCCAACTAATAACAGTTCCAATTTGGTCATAAACATAATAGAACAGGTATAAGGTGATCTAAGCAATGAATTTAGGTCTATAATCAAAGGTAGATCTGACATGGTAAAGGTTAAGATCCAGGTCATAGTCATGTCAAAACATCATAGGTACATAAGTTATAACAAATCTGATTTGGCCACAAACATGATAGGAACATGCATAAGTTGATCTAAATAGTAAATTAGATCTACAAACAATGGCAGATCGGATATGATAAATAGGTATAGCTTCAGATCTAGTTCATCGGCATGTCTGAATAATCAGGTTATAACAGATCTGATATGATTCACATAGTGACAGGCATAGATCCAAATTATAGTCATGTCAAGATTTACTTTTTAATTATTTTGATCTAAAATTAACATAGACTCATAGTGGTTGGATCTAAGAAATAGAAGAAGAGATTTCTGATGTTGAATCATAGAACTAAACTTGAATGACTTGTTCATTAAAGAAGCATAGGCTAGATCAAACTATGTTTGAGCAGCACTTCGTCGTCGCCATTGAATTAGATGAATAAAACAATGGATATAGGGTCCTATTTATAGCCTAGGGTCAACGAACTAAGCCAAGTAACAAGTCCAGGTTCAGAATCAAGAATCTGCCCAGATATGTATGGGGGTCGACCCCCTCCTTTTGGGTGTCGACCCTGGGTCGACCCAACAGGGTCTCGGGTCGATCCCCGGAATGGGTTGGTTCCGTCGTTTGACCTTCCTGCTCAATTTTCGATTTTTTTTTTACTTTTGAATATTTGTCTTGTTTTTATATATATAATTCTCTTGCGCGTATACAAACTTCAAACCTTTATATCTTCTTTATACGGTGATCGTTTTATGCAAACCAAATGTCTATCTTAACCAGAATTTTGAGACGATGCAACGACGCAGTCCATTTCCCTTAATTCTGAATATTAATTTAATTATTCTTTAATTTATCCTCTTTACTTTTGTATAAATTAAGTGGTGTTACATCCTCCCCTACTCAAAGGATTTCGCCCTCGAAATTTTCAAGTTAAGAAGAATGTATATCCTACCATCCACATCCATCTACTCATCCACCAATCACAGGCATCCATTGTCCTTAAAAACTTCTAATGCTTATACGAACATGTGAAAAGGTGTGTGTATAGGTTCAAATACTAATGCGAAAATCAGGAAGTCTACTGATTCAGTCGACTTCGTTAATGCAATGTATGTTAGTGCCATGAATCCAACATGTATGCAAAAATCCTATTATAACATGTAAGTTCTATATGGGTGCACAATCATCCGTCCAAATGCAACATCCATATGATGATACATCCACTTTCATCCATTAAAAGAAAAAGAAAAATGCACACACATCCATATGTAGCATGAGAGTCATTGAGCCGATCTAGTGCCTAATGTGTGTGTATACCATCCACGGGCAATCAATTGCATCCACTTGCATCCATCAAACATAACATGTCTCAAACACATGTTTACAATCATGGGATTTCTACCTAAAGGTTGAAGATTCGATCGATAAGATATACCTAAATGATAAAAGCAAGTACGAATAAAATCTTTTGGAAGAGAGGTCAAGAACATTCCCTTGAAAAGAAAAGGGTACGAAGCACAAAATCTTGTCTTTGGTCTCCCAAGTTGCATCCTCTGGGTTATCTCCCCACTGAACCTTCATCAACTTGACCTCTCTATTGCATATGTTCTTAACTTCTGACCAAGAATACGGGAAGGAACTCGTCTGACTGTCGCCTCCCGTTCCACCTCTACTTCCTCCAATATACACGGCTCAACTATTTCTGTTGTATCATGCAAGCACTTCCGCAAATGAGAAAAGTGGAAAACATCCTGAACTCCGGATAGTCCCTTTGGTAGCTTTACTCTATAGGCCATTTGGCTAATCCTTTCTGTTATGGGAAATGGCCCTACAAATCTTGGTGCCAACTTCCCTACAGATCCGAAGCGAACCACATTCCTAAAAGGTGACACGTTAATGAAAACCATACCTCATACTTCAAATTCAATATTAATCCCTCTCTTGTCAGCATAGGGTTTCTGCCTATCTTGAGCGGTCTTCATTTGTCGTCAGATAAGATCAATCTTCTCGGATATTTCCCTAACCATATCAGTTCCAAGTAGTAGTCTTTCTATAGAGTCCCACCAACAAGTTGGTGACCTATAGGGTCGTCCGTATAATGCTTCGAAGGGTGCCATACCAATGCTAGTTTGATAACTATTGTTGTAGGCAAAGTCTACTAAAGGAAGATGCTCTTCCCAAGTCCCTCTGAAGTTTAGGATACACAGCCTTAAAAGATCCTCAAGAACTCTGTTCACCCTTTCGGTCTGTCCATCCGTCTGAGGGTGATAAGCGGTGCCTAAACACAACTGTGTACATAGTGCTTCTTGCAAGCTCCTCCAAAATTCACTGGTGAAAATGGGGTCATGATCACTTACAATGTTGGAAGGCACTCCATGAAGACGGACTATCTCATGAACATAAACTACTGCCAACCAAGCTTTCGTCCTCTTACTCTTAACTGGAATGAAATGAGCGCTCTTAATAAGTCTGTCTACAACCACCCAAATACTGGTGTTTCCTTTCTTCAATCTAGGCAAACCATCTATGAAATCCATAGAGATGCTCTCCCACTTCCATTGCGGAACCTCCAAAGGATGAAGTAAACTACCGAGCTTCTTTTTGATCAGCTTTGACTTGTTGACAAATCAAATATTGAGAAACAAACTCTGCTACATCTTTCTTCATTCTAACCCAAAAGAAAACCTGTTCTCAAGTAGCTTCTCTACTTGCTTGTTGAGCTCCCTCCTTTCCCTTGGAGCCTTATGGTGCACAGGTAATGCAACTGGTTTTGCATTGTCCACCAAATATATATATATGAAAATCGATTTCACGCCTCGGAGGTAATCCCTGAACCTCCTTAAAAACATTAGAATATTCTCGGACTACCGGTACAGATTGTAGATCATCAATAGATGCATCAAGAGACTCTAGGAAACTAAGCATAACAGACCCCTTTGGGTCACAAAAAATATCGAGGGTCCTCCCATGGAAAGTCAAAAGTCTGACGACCCTTCTCTCACAATCGAGAATGGTACCGTACATGGTTAGCCAATCCATCCCTAGAATCAAACCGTAGCCCATAAAACCAAGCACACATGCATTACACTCAAATTCGATGCCTAAGACAGATATTCTCAAACCCTGACAAATAATGGACAAATGAGCCGAACCACTAATGGGGTTTGAGACAATAACGGGATCCACTACCATACTAGTAAACACAGATCTAGATATAAATGGATGTGAAGCGCCAGAATCTAAAAGAGTTCTAATAAGATGATTGGAAAGAGAAATTAAACCTTCCACGGAAACTTTTCTACCTCTATCTGGAGCACTGGTCGCGAGACCATGCACCTGCCCTCCAGAAGCTCCTGCCCTTTGACCTTGTCCCTGTTCCTCACGCACTCCTTAGCATAGTGTCCGATCTCTTCACAACTGAAGCAATCATTCTTCCTTCTTTTATAATCCTTTACCAAATGACCCTCGCGTCTGCAATTATTGCACTTCCTCTTATCCTTAGCCTTGTCATTCTTTCTCCCTTCTTCTGTTGTTTTTGTTGTCCTTTCTTTGTCCGTACTTTCTTGTTTTGTGTTTCCTTAATCATATCTTCTTTCTATTTAGACAAATCATCTATTTGCGATGGTGGAGGAACAACGATTGCAGCTAGGGGAGGGACGTTTCCTTGGCCCCGGTTGGTGTCGTAGCCTTGAGATACCTATGGAACCAAGCTGACATTTGCACGTCCTCGGGAATATACGGTTCCCCAAACATACTAAAACTAAATTGAAGGATTCAAACAGAGAATAGAAAGATATTTCCAATGGCCTTGGGGAATATTTTTTCAAAACAGATTTTTCTTTTTGAAAATTCTTTCTTTTAAAACCTTTTTGAAAATAATTTTCAAAAACTTTTATCTAATCTGGTAACCTTCATCTCTAATACCAAGTGTGACACCCCACATCCGTTAATGTCACTCATTAAGAGAATGCATTAAGTATCGTGAAGCGTTAAAGGTAAAAAGAAACAGAACGTTACAAGAGAGATATAAAAATAGCAGCGGAATAAAAACTAACTTTATTAATCATAAAGCCTCATGGTTCAAAACATCGTTTGTCTGATTTACATAAAAACCAGTACATTATAAAAACTTCTGTATTGCTTTTAAATATCAGAGTACAAAACAAAAGAAGCAAATTCCCCCAAAAAAATAGCCTCAGTGGCAAAGATAGGAGCTTGAGCAATATATCTAAGCAGCTCCAACAAAATGATAGCATATTCCTGGTCAAGCTTTAGTATTCCCACCATGAGAACCTGGGGAGGGGGTGGAAGAAAGAAGAGGAAACGAAAAGGGTCAGACATAAAGTCTGGCGAGTCTAGTTACTTTTAGCAAGTAAACAAGTAAAAGTAGCATGACAGGCATATAAAGTGGATAAGAGAGATAACATCACAAAGGGCAGGTATGATAGGGTAAACTAGTTAAAAATGATAGGGTATATTGCGCTTCTAAAGATTACTCTAATTCTTTGCACTGATACTAGTATAACCAGAATGTGATGATCCCCAACATATATAAAATGGTAGTTTTAGGCGTACTTCTGGTGAGAGGTTTTAACCCCATGAAATCCACAGGTAGACCCAATAACGGACTCCTAAACTTACCAGAGTCTAGATGTACCCTAACTACTACCCTAATCAATCGTCTCCCTAATCCTCGTAGATACTCTATATCGGCCCCACCATAGGATGTATCACGTCCTATAGTGGTAACCCTTCGCTGATATGCACATCCATATATACAGATGTCACAGTCGTCTTACCTCCGCTACCCGGCCCGTGCACGCACATGTCCCCGGTTGGTTTGCGCCGCCCACACCGTCCTCCACGTTTGGATCTCTTACAACCAGCCCGGTAAGTGTGCCCCACTCCAACCTAGGGCAGAGTACTCGTTTTGATAATTATATATGGATACTGACTGAAATGGGTCCCCCACACAAGATGATGCAAGCTCTCCCCCTTGTCTTGCATCCCCACTAGGATTTCCACATGTTATGCTTACCTTAAGTTGTCTTTAATTACATAACCCAAACATTTCTACAGGTTATACTTACCTTACGGTGTCTTTAATTATATAACCCCTACCTTTCTAACGGTTATGCTTACCTGTAGTTGTCTTTAATACATAACCCTAACATTCCTACCGGTTATGCTTACCTATAGGTGTCTTTAATACATAATCCCCAATTGGTTAAGTTTTGTGGGCCTATATATAAATATTACCTACCCAACCCAGATAAACTTAACCCTTCCATTGTTTCAACCAAGTTTACTTAACACCTATTCAAGTTCATGTTCATACAGTCCTTATGGATTCAACTAGGTTAAGTATTACAGACTAACAGGTTATCCACATTCACATTGTCTTCTTTTTACTTGCCAAAACTCCACTTGCTTATCAATATAAATATAACTTATTCCATTTAAGTTTATTAATAAGCCCCATTACATGTTATTCTTTAGATTGTAATTAGCGGAAAAAATCTTACAATCTTTCACCCCTAGATTGTAATTAATGGAAGTAATCTTACAATCCACATGTATTATTCATTATCTGATTTCATAGTCGCAATAACATGTTTTACTTAATATGTAATTAAGTATACTACATCTCAGTTCACCTATTTTCCATTTAACATATCAATACAACTTGATGTTGTTTACTTATTAACTTAGTTTTCTTAACTAAGGTTTACTAATAAGCTTCTTTCCCGTTTATTATAACTTATGTTATAATTTCCACTTGTCCCTAGGGCAAGCCTACCTATTATATATAACGTTATCATTAATGTAATTAATCATAATAGGCTACTATCTTTCCTTGCTTACCCTAATTCACTATCATTTATCCATTTATGGTTATATTGCGCTAGACCTCCCACATTAGGCCTACAACATGTGGATGTTGGATATGCCAGGCGGGTCCGGGAAGATTTATTCCATGAATCAGGCTTAACCTCGTGTCTTAGCACTTCTAGTATTTTAGCACTTAAGCCTCCCACATTCAATTCACTACTTGTGGTTGGTGGATATGCCGGTCAGTTCTGGGAAGACTTCCACCACAAGTGTAATCTAACCTCGTACCTAACGCTGTTTACAATTTAAGTTATTGTAATTATAGGAATTTCCATTATTAACAAATTTACCTATGTCATTATAGGTTTCCATGCCCCTTTCCCAAGTTATGTACATAATGAACCATATGCCCCAATTTAAGTCTTTATTCACAATTCAATTTATGCCCCCGAATTCACGTTCATAAATTTCATTCAAGTTATGCCTAAAATTTCAATTACAAGTTATGCCAAATATTAACAATTTCCCCATCGTTCCCCGTTTACCGCTTTCTCTTATTTTAGCGGCATGCCTAGGCTCGAAGGTAACCTGGCTATAAAAATAAAAAGGGGATAGAAGGAACAAAAAGGACAGAGATGAATAGGATAAGAAAATTGACATATAACGGCATAAAACTATTGTGACGTAATGGCAGGGTAGGCATATAGGAACTGATCTAATGAACATGATAATAGAAATTGATTCTAACACAATAGGGATGTCAGAATAGGCATGATAAGATCTAAACTATGGTTTAGATGTCCAACTAATAACAGATCCAATTTGTCCATAAACATAATTGAACATGTATAAGGTGATCTAAGCAATGAATTTAGATCTATAATCAAAGGCAGATCTGACATGATAAAGGTTAAGATCCAAGTCATAGTCATGTCAGTACATCATAGGTACACAAGTTACAACAGATCTGATTTGGCCATAAATATAATAGAAACAGGCATAAGGTGATCTAAACTATAAATTAGATATACAAACAATGTCAGATCTGATATGATAAATAGGTATAGCTTTAGATCTAGATCAAAGGCATGTCAGAATAATCAGGTTATAGTAGATCTGATATGATTCACATAGTCACAGGCATAGATCCAAATTATAGTCATGTCAAGATTTACTTTTTAATTATTTAGATCTAAAATTAACATAGACTCGCAGTGTTTGGATCTAAAAAACAGAAAAAGAAATTTCTTATGTTGAATCATAGATCTAAACTTGAATGACTTATTTGTTGAAGAAGAATAGGGTAGATTAAACTATGTTGGAGCAGCACTTCATTGTCGCCATTGAATTAGATGAATAAAACAATGGATATAGGGTCCTATTTATAGCCTATGGTTAAAGAACTAAGATAAGAAACAAGTCCAGGTTCAGAATAGAGAATCTTCCCAGATCTGTATAAGGGGTCGACCCTCCCTTTAGGAGTCGACCCCTGGGTCGACCCAAAAGAGCCTGGGTCTACCCATGGGTCGACCCTAAAGAGCCTGGGTCGACCCCTGGGTTCACCCAGCAAGGTCTCGGGTCGACCCCCAAAATGGGTCGGTTCCATCGTTGGCCTTCCCGCTCACTATTTCGATTTATTTTTTTTGAATATTTGGCATGTTTCTATATATATAATTCTCTTGCGCATATACTAACTTCAGATCTTCATATCTTCTTCATGCGGTGCCCGTTTTACGAAACCAAATGTTTATCTTAACTAGAATTTCGAGACGGACGCAATGGCGCAGTCCTTTCCCTTAATTCTGAATATTAAATTAATTATTCTTTAATTTATCCTCTTTAGTGTTGTAAAAATTATGGGGTGTTACAGAAGACCTCACCTTTAAGCGCCGAGAAGGAAAACAACTGATGAACATTTTTTCTATCCCTGCTCTCAAGTATTAAATTCTTTATTTAATAATAATTTAAATGTCCTTTAAACAATTTTCAGTTGTGAATATGTTTCAACTTTGCTTGTTATTAAGCTTATGATAAAATAATTATAAATTGGTTTTTATGAACAAAATTTTGGCAAATGAGCCAATGAGTGTAATGACTTGTCCTGTTAAATACTTTTAGTCATAATAATATTGTGTCCTTGATGAATCTCAAGTTATAATGAGAAAGGCTTTTGTCTAGGGAAAGTATCCTTTGAAGTAACTGGCCTCTAAGAGAGAGTTAGGAACCAACAATTGTCCTATATGGAGAATCTCATATTTTCGTCGAGAGCACCCTCTTTTCTTATTCGAAATTTATGTGAAAACTTAAATAGAACACAAAATGATTCGGTTTTGAAATTTATTAGAATCTACCTTTGAACAAATTATGTAAGGACTTCTGTAATTATCATGATCCTTGTTATGTTGATACTTTTGCTGTTTTGTTCTTTTACTGTCAGAGATGTTTTACCAAGATTTGATATAAAAACAATATCCTTAGTAGTCATGTTACCCTAGACTTTATATTAACATTTTCTAAGTTAAGGAGAAATCATCAGGAAAATTCTTCTTTAATTAAGAAATCATAATTGATATGACAGTGCTTTCTCGGGGAATTATACAAACTTCACCTGTCATTCCTTCAATTTTTATTTGACTTTCTATGCGAAGAGATGGATGAACTAATTAGATAAAGTAGAAAGTTTCATTTTAAATTTATTAATGAACATGATACATATTCTTTCGAAGAGTAAAACCGAAGAACTAAAGATGTCATTTCAAAAATATGAATGTAATTTCGAATTGAAATATTGGTTTTATTATATGAAATAGCAAACTATCGAGTGACGTCTTTATTACCTTGGGTTGTTCATCCGGTTGTTAAGACTGTTGTCTGACTCAAGGTTTTATGTCTCCCTCTTATTACCTTGGGATGTTCATCAGGTTGTGGATGGACATACTAAGTAGCAGGTGACAGGTGATAGATCTTGATGAGGACGATATTGCTGAGCGATGACGAGCAGGAGGCTGGTGCATTATTTTCTACTACCTAGTATTTTTTTTTACACTTTTTAATGTATTCTCTGAGTGACTTGTAATGAGGCTCATTGTACAGACTCTTATAATGAAATCCAAGGTTGTATGCATATCTTCATGTTGATATGAAAAAGTTTAAGAATCTGTTCAATTTTGCTTCAATAATATTGCCAGTTGTATATGTTCTATTATATTTTATCCTTGCGTTGTGAGTTATAAGACAGGTCCTGCTTGTATTATCCTACCCTGATGGTCGTCCATAGTTGTCGGGTATGTCTTTCAGCGCATTATTTCTTTTGTTAAGTGCAAGAGTTGTAGGCGGTCGTCACATTCTCCAATGATCTATTCACTACCTCGGTTTGTCCATCAGTTTGCGGATGATATGCACAACTAAAATTCAGTTCTGTACCAGCCATCTTCCATAAACTCATCCAAAAATGACTCAAGAACCAAGTATCATGATCTGAAACAATCAAATCTAGTAATCCATGAAGATGATATATCACTCAAAAGAATAATTGAGCCACATTCACTACATCTGCTATTTTCTTGCAAGCAATGAAATGAATCATCTTCAAAAATCGGTCAACGACTACATAAATGGAATTGTTTCCCCATTTTGTTCATGGCAAACCCAAAACAAAATCCATGCTCACATTAACCCATGGTCGAAAAGGAACTAACAATGGCATGTATAACCCGCATTAGTTGTCATCCCCCTGGAAACTTGACAAATGTGACACCTTTGCACAAACTTTCTAACTTCCTTTAGCATTGATGGCCAAAAATAGGAATCTACGGTTAACTGTAATGTACGGTCTCTACCAACATGAACTTCATTGTGAAGCTCCTTGATTACCTTCATTCGTAAGCTACAGTATGGAATGCACATTTGATTCCCTTTGACAAGATAACCGTCCATTATTGAAAAATAAGGATCTGTCGTCAATAATTTTGAAAGCGAGTCAAATCCCATTACTTCCACTCTCGTTATGGTTAAAAGAATTCTCCTCCGGCTTAATGCATCTGTTACTCTGTTTGTCACTCCCGCCTTATGCTTCACTACAAATGTGAACTGCTGCAGATAAGAAATCCATGATGCATGTCTAACTGCCTCTTTGTCTTGCCCCTGGAGATGTTTTAATGCTTCATGATCAATGTACAAAGTGAATTATATATGTAAAATATTATGTCTCCAATGCTTGATAGCTCAAACCACAACATAAAATTCAATATCATAAGTATTATATCTTAACTTTTCCATTGACAATTTCTAACTAAAATAAGCAATAGGTCTTCCATTCTGACTCAACACTCCTCCAATCCGGACCTTTGAAGCATCGGTATGAAGTTTGAATGGTAAATGGAAATCTGGAAGTAATAGAATAGGCGCTGAAGTCAATAGACTCTTAACATGCTCAGAAGTATGTTCTCCTCTCTCAATCCAAACAAATTGTTTTCCTTTCATACAATTTTTCACTAGAGCCATAATGCTACTGAAATGTGGAATGAATCGCCTGTAAAAAGATGCCAAACCATGAAAACTACACACTTCCGTAATTGTCTTTGGCTGTGGACAATCTCTGATTGCCATAACTTTACTCCGGTTAACCCGCAAACCTTTCTTGCAAACAAGGCATCCCAAAAATAACATACTTGGAGTCATGAACGTGCATTTTTGTCATGACATAGAATTGTTCTTATCGTGGGATGATCAAAACTGCATGCAAATGTTGAAGATGTTCACTTGGATTTGCACTTTAGATGAGAATAACATCAAAGTAATCAACTACAAACTTTCCAATATAAGACCTGAAAATCTAATTCATCACCCTCATGAAAGTACTTGGCGCGTTCGATAGACCGAAAGGCATAACAAGCCATTCATATAACCCTTCTTGAGTTTTGAAAGCAGTTTTCCATTCATCACCTGGTTTGATTCTGATATGATGATATCCACTTTTCAAATAAATCTTTGAGAAAACAAGCGATCAACTAATCTGATCTAGTAAATCATCAAGACATGGAATAGGAAATCTATATCTCACTCCGATCTTGTTAAGAGATCGACTGTCTATGCACATCAACCATGGGCGATATTTCTTTAGAACTAACAATGGAGGCACGACACAAGCACTAAAGCTTTCTCGAACACGACCTTGACTCAATAATTGCTCCACTTGTAGTCGCAACTCTTCGTGTTCTCTAGGACTCGTACGATAATGCAGCCTGTATGGTAAAACAACACCTGATTCAAGATCAATTTGATGTTGGATGTCTCGTAGTGGCGGTAACCCATTTGGCAGCTCTTTCGAATACACATCCTTAAATTCACATAAAAATGGCTTTACTGGCTCGGGGATTTGATCATTTTCTACAGAATCAAATACCACTAGCAAATACATCTCATCACCTTATTTCACCTCATCCACAAAGTTTTTTATTGATAGCAAATTGATAGACTCTGGCTTCTTGCCAGATTTAACTTCACTTTGATCACGCCTCTTGGGAACTAAAGTGATTTTAGTGCCTTCGAATATGACCCTGTAGTTGTTTATGTGCCCGTCATGTTGCATGGCCCTATCATATTGCCATGGTCTCCCCAACAAAAGACGACATACATCCATATTCACAACATCACACCAAATTTCATCTTTATATTTTAGGCCAATAGAGAAGGAATAAAATATCGTTTAGAAACTTTTACCAGTCCGCCTTTCTTAAACCATGCTAACTTGTAAGGTCTAGGATGGTTTTCTATCTTGATTCCAAGCTTTTTAATGGCCTCTTCTGAAATGATGTTGTCACAACTTCCCACATCAATTACAAATCGACAAACTTTTCCCAAAATAGTACATGTAGATTGGAAAATGTTGCTTTGTAACCATTCTGATTCGTCGGTTGCTTTTGGATTTAGACAAGTCCTCATCATCATCAAATTATAACCTTTATCACCAGTCATAGTTTCTTCTGGCTCTTCGTCAAACAGTGGTGGAGTTGAAAAATCTAACTCTACCTCTATGTTGCAAATTTCATTATCGTATGCGACTATACATAGTTCTCTTCTTAGGCTTCGTACATTCATAACTTTTATGACCCATCTTGCAGAAATTAAAGCACTTCATATTTTTGCCTCCTTTTGCCTTGGTAGGATCTGAAAGAGTAGGTTTACTAGCTGGATCACTACTACCAACACTCTTACTCTGACTGTTAGAAGTCGAGTAGCTACTTCCTCCTTTATCCTGCTTCTCCCATGCATGAGCTCTTTGATGTAGCCTTGCGACTAATTTCAGATCAAGCCTATTAACCATATCCTAAATTTGAACCCAAAGTCCTTCAATATACCTTACAGCCAACTGCTCTTCTGCCTTCGATATATCATTTCGAGCAATTAGTTGAAAAAAATCTTCCATATAATTATCAACAAAACGAGTGCCTTCCCGTAGATTCTGTAATCGTTGATACATTAATGACTAACAGTTGTAAGGCAAAAAGGCAGCCCTCATCATTTTCTTCATCTTCTCCCTTGTAACCACTTTAGGTTTTCTCATCCTTGCTCGAGACAACTTCATATGTTGCCACCATGTTGTAGCTCTTCCTCTCAATCTTGTAGCAACCAATCGAACACGATGTTCCTCGGGAACTCCTTTATATTCTAAAATTTCTTCAACGGTAGAAATCCAATCTAAAAATTCTTTTGCTTGCTTACCCCCTTGAATTCTGGAATTTTTGTTCTCATGCTTGATTCCCATCGCCTATCCGTTACTTGAGTTTGGATTTGTGATCTTATATATTCTTGATGTTGAGATTGATAACTTCCACAGTCTTCTTCCTTACCAAACATATTTTCCATTGCAGGTGGAGTTTTATGCCTTTGATTTTGATTCATGTCCAAAATCATTCTTTTCCAACGTCGAATACCATCATCAATTCTAACATTAAGACGTTCCTTTATTTGAGTTGCATCTTCCTGACCATAAAAATCTTCAACATTTAGATTTCAATTTTCTCATCTTGGTCGCATTCTTCAATTTGAAATGACAACAATTTCTAGGACTTGACTATGAATAAAACTTCACTATAATGGAACAATGAACTCAAAAACGTCGAAAACCCGAAATAATTTACCAATCTGAAGCTATGAAAGCAATATTTTGATGATCCAAACTTTGAAACCAATTCGAAGCAATGATGATTTTTTTTGAAATAGTATTTTTGATAATCCATTTCGAAACAATCCGGATTCAATGTCGACCCACGAACCTCTTTGACACAATGAACAACCTCGGAATTACTGATGATCGATGAATCAACTCAAAACAACGATGATCATTGATGAACTGCTTATGCATAATGATAAACTTTGAATCTATTTCAGCTCTAATACAAACTAGTGTTGCAGAAGCAATAATGATTTCGAATTGTATTCGAAACTCTGATGAATTCACAACAAATCTCAAATTACTGATAAACGATATAAATCAAACATAGATGAAACCGATAATTCCTAATTCTATTGATCAAATTTGATGTCGGAAAGGTACTTAATTCTATCGACCTCGAAGAACTCGAGATGATCAAAAAACATAATTTCCATTAACCCAAAGATGGTGGAAACTTGATCATCAACTTCCTGCTGATCCGCTGATACCAGGAATATAATCTTCCAAGTCGTTGATCCACAAATAGATACTGAAAGTGGGGATGGAGAAACAAAGCTCCCAACAAAGGCATTTCTAAGTTATAAATTACCAAATTAACTAACTATTACAAAATTATCAACTCGCCTATTTATAGTGTTTAGAAGTTGGGTCGACACTGACAACACAAATGAAACGATACCGAAACTAAAATACAACAACAAATTATTTGTTACTGAAAGAATCTATAAAACTAAAACCAGAGCTATGGACTCGAAAACGGAAGAAAATCCACTTTGAAACGGAGTTGGAACCGAAACCTTTTATTACTAAAGTCGAAAACAGAATTAGTAGGAATCCACAAAGCAGGTGACTATGGCACCGATACTGAGATGAAGGAAATCAGATATGGTGATACCGACACTGAAGAACTGAACAAGAAATCAACATAAAGCTTATTTGATGCTGGCACAACTTCAGTTAGAAACAACGAATACTGACACTGCTATTGAGTCGCTACCAATACCACTATGGCCCGTGCTACAACATGTAGGCCGATTGAATGGGCACAGGCTAGCTTTATGCTAAAGACAAGTACACTGAATATTAAGATTACCGTTATTGCATAGTATTTAGAAGGCCATACAGTTATCATGTGTTCAAGGGCTTATTTATTGATAGTGATGATTGTTTGATGGATGTTATTACTGCATCAATTATTTTTAATAATAGGCTATCACTTAAGAATATTGATCTAGGTGTTAGAAAATCTAAAGTATAGATGAAACACACTTATCCCACATTACCAAATTATAAAACAAAGTCAAGTATATAATAAGCTTTCTCATGAAGAGGTTGGGGGACTTGGGGCACTCCAAATATATGTTTTTTGTAAGGAGGGAAATCATGCTTCACCGTTACACATGCGCAGGCCCTCGTCCGACCAACCCGAGCCGGCTTGGGCTTAGGTTCAGGTCTAAATGACCTTTTTTTGAGCCAGATTTAATAGTTGTAGGCTGTAACGACCCGGAAAATCCGAACCAATTTAAAAATTTTATTTTAAATTATTTGGTGGAAAAATGTGGCAGAAATTAAAAATTTTCATTTTAAATAATATTAAAGCCAGTGAAAATAGTCAATTTTCAAACGATCTCTGTTTTCGACGAAACCACTTTCATTGGAATCGGAATGTCATATTATTGCGAGGTTTCAATTTTTAAAAAATTTCGAATTAATATGTGAGCGTGGCGAAGGAAAATGTGTTTGGTCGATTATAGTCAAATTTAATCGACTGAAAAATAGCCATTTTTCAAATAGTCTCAGAATTCGACGAAATTAATTTTGTTAGGACCGTATTGTCTTAACATAGACAAATATATTTTTTTGGGATTTTTCTGAGGCCGTATGTGGCCTCAGTAAATTTATTTATACGAACGAATTAATATAATAAAGAATTAAATATTAAATTAAATAATACAGGCCACAGACAGCCGTTTGGGCTGACGGGGCCTGTTCCATTAGATCCGGAATATGGGCTATTGGCTAGGGGCACCTTCTGCTGGATTGAAATTGAGCCGGTTTGTAGGATATGGATTTAATTGGAAAAATACATTAAATAATATTATAAATATAGGATTTTTAAAACCCTAGTCCACTACTGTTCATCTTCTTCGTAGCCGCCGCCCTCCTTTATCTATGGCCGAATTTGTTCCTCCCTTCAACAATTAAAATCCTGCAATTCTCTCACTGAAACATCCTACTCCTATTGGGGTTTTTGTAGCGGACCTTCTCCTCCACACATCCGTACGGTGAACCCCCCTGTAGTCGCCTATAGCGACCGCTCCGAGGCCCCAAAGTTCTCCGCGTTTCACCGCCGTGGGCCCCCAAAAGCTCGACCGAGCTGCGCCAAACCACACCCCTCGTGCGCCCCACTTCCCTCTCCAGCGTGCCACCGATCGATCAATGCCTCGTACCCTGTAGTGGCCGCAATCCCGAACCCTAGTTTTGAACCATAAGTGAAAACATATGGCCGTGATACTGAAGGAAGATGAAAGGGTATTTGCCTAACTAATTTATTTATTAATTAATTTAAATTGTTTTAAAACTTCATTTAACCATAAC
Organism: Allium sativum; assembly: GCA_030737875.1. Lineage (NCBI taxonomy): Eukaryota > Viridiplantae > Streptophyta > Magnoliopsida > Asparagales > Amaryllidaceae > Allium > Allium sativum. Next base: position 473,308,060 of record CM060926.1, read on the forward strand.
TGATTCGTTTCAACTCAAAATTTGACGATTTCGGAAGCGTTGGAATTGTAATAGCGAATAGAACGTGTTGACACTGAAACAGGACCATTCTGAACAGTTTGAATTTTGGCCAAAATCTTCAACGACTGTGAGATTTCTGAATTTGAATAATTAAATAATTTAATTATATTCGATCATTTGAATCATTGTATGTTATTTCTGATCTGTTATGTGGTGATTTGTTGTATAGTTGAATTATATTCATTGTGATATCATGTTATAGCCTGTCAGTTTGGATCTGTAAAATTCTGATGTAATCTCAATAAAGTTCTCATCTTTATTGTTTTTATTTTTATTCTATTTTTATTTTTATTCCTTTATAGAAATGAAAAATTGAATCTTTGTTGCTTTACAAACAAAGATGAAATTTTGAATCTTTATTTTTGTTTTTACAAAGTAAAATGAAAAATTGAATCTTTGTTTGCTTTACAAACAAAGATGAAATTTTGAATCTTTATTTTGTTTTTACAAAATAAAATGAAAAAAAATTGAATCTTTGTTTGTTTTACAACAAACATGAAAAGTTAAATCTTTATTTTTGGTTCAACACATAAAATGAAAAGTTGAGTTTTTGTTTTGATTAACAAAATAAATGAAAGGTAAATTTTATTTTGATTTGTAAAATAATAGCATAAGGTAAATTTCTATTTTGATTTGCAAAATAAAACAAAAATTTAATCTTTATTTTTGATTTGCAAAATAATAACAAAGGTGGAATCTTTATTTTGATTTACATAAAATGAACAAAAGATTGAATCTTTATTTTGTTTATGATTTATAAAATAAAGAAAGTTTAAATCTTTTAAATTTTAATTAAAGGATAAATAAAGATTGGATATTTTATTTTGATTTACAATATAAAATAAAGATTAGATGTTTTATTTGATTTACAAATAAAACAAAGATGAGACCTTTTATTGTGATTCATCGAATTTGTACACCAAATCATATATTGTGTTGTATGTGTAGACATTGAAATGACGATGTTGGGTAAATAGAAATGGTTAGACAAAAACCATTATTTTTGGTTATCATATTTTGACACCAAATTGAGTTGAGTCCCTATAGGAAAAATGTGCATTAAGAAGACGATTAGGGGAAATTTACATTTTTCTATTGTAATAAAGAGTAATAGGAAAATTTACATTTTTCTATTGTAATAATGAGTAATAGGAAAATTTACATTTTTCTATTGTAATGAAGAGTAATAGGAAATTTACATTTTTCTATTGTAATGAAGAGAGATAGAAAATTTACATTTTTCTATTTTAAAATATAAGATTTACATTTTCCTGTGCGAAGATGAAAGATTTACATTTTTCTATGTAATAATGAAAGGTTCACATTTTTCAATGTAAAAGAATTTACATTTTTCATTGTAGAAAAAGAGATAAAATATTTAAATTTTATAAAAATTACATTTTTGTGTTAAAAAAAAATGAATTAGATAAAAAGTACATTTTTGTGTATTTAAACTGAATTAGATAAAAAAATCATTTTTATGTCTTTAAAGCAGATAGGATAAAAAAATTCATTTTTATGTCTTTAAAACAAATAGGATAAAAGAACATTTTTATATAATTAAAGAAAATATACATTTTTAAAACATCATTTTTGTCGCATTAGAATTGGCAAACAAAAATGTCATTTTTATTGAATATAAAATATACAATGTTGAAAACACCATTTTTGTCTCATTAGAATTGGCGAACAAAAATGTCATTTTTATTGAATATAAAATATAAAATGTTGAAAACATCATTTTTGTCGCATTAGAATTGGCGAACAAAAATGTCATTTTTATTGAATATAAAATATACAATGTTGAAAACATCATTTTTGTCACATTAGAATTGGCGAACAAAAATGTCATTTTATTGAATATAAAAATATACATTGTTGAAAACATCATTTTTGTCGCATTAGAATTAGCGAACAAAAATGTCATTTTATTGAATATAAAAATATACATTGTTGAAAACATCATTTTTGTCGCATTAGAATTGGCGAACAAAAATGTCATTTTTATTGAATATAAAATATACAATGTTGAAAACATCATTTTTGTCGCATTAGAATTGGCGAACAAAAATGTCATTTTATTGAATATAAAAATATACATTGTTGAAAACATCATTTTTGTCGCCTTAGAATTGGCGAACAAAAATGTCATTTTATTGAATATAAAAATATACAATGTTCAAAACATCATTTTTGTCACATTAGAATTGGCGAACAAAAATGTCATTTTATTGAATATAAAAATATACATTGTTGAAAACATCATTTTTGTCGCATTCGAATTGGCGGACAAAAATATTGTTTTTTTTTAGAATAAAAAGGAATGGGTTTTAAATAGGGGAAATCGCCCAATGGTTTATATATATAAATATATATATAAAAAACTAAACGAAACGAGCGTGGCAGTTCGTGTATCGACAATCGTAACTTCAAACGATTATTCCGGAAGATCTGATCGTTGGATTTTCCGAAAATTGGAACCATTAGGACCGCTTTGGGAAGAGCTTTCCAACGATATAAATTTCATCAAAATCCGATGGTTAGATTTTAAGATATATGTAAATCAAAATTTGGTAAAAACAGCGCTACGGCCGCCCATTGACCCGAAACGTCGTTTATTTATTTCGAGCTATTTTTAATAAATAAAAATAGCGATAAATAGTTATAAATATATACGAAATTTTTTAAACTATAATTATGCGACAATTATTTGAAAAGACCGAGTTTAACTCATTTCAAATAATTGCACGGTGATTAAATCAAAGATGTGAGAAGACGATGGTTGAAGACCGGCGATCTTCACATCGAATGGACGACGACTACTGATGCCTTGGACTGATTTGCTCCCAGGACAGGGTTGAAGCAGTAATTGTTCGGACGTATGTTTTGGTCGTGCGGATAAGCGAGCGCCTTTTTGGTGTCTCCGGTTTCGTTCAGACCCAGAATGGACTTGTAAATGGATGTGTGTCTGACGTTGGAATTCATCCCATGTAATTTAATCGATTTGTATTAATATATGTCTGTTTAGTGGTAGAGAATTTATTCTCTACTTAACACCCGGATATATAGTGATAGTTATCGATCGCATGGCGTTGAATTGTCAAGGTGGCACGCCAAGGTGCAATGATCAAGGCTTTGTTGAAAAGCAGGCCTTGTGGTCGATGATCAAAGCATAGCCCATTTAGGCATAACTTTGTGTATAGCGTGACTTCGCGAGCCTCACACCCCGGTATGAGTCAAAAACGGGATATGGACTGTAGGGAGTGCATACGTATCTTTCTAGCTAGAAGTGGTGTTTGGGCTTTGACACGGCCCGGCATTTTACTATGTGGATTATGGATTGAGGTACCTCGTTTTTATAGGCCGGAAGAGGTCATATTATTGGTCCAAAGGGGCCGGGAAACATATGTTCAGGAATTGCCAATCCACTACAGTTAGGTGGGGACTGGCCCTATCGTTCCAAGGGTTGCCCATAGGTGTGATCCTGAGGCATTTGCTAGAGTGTCTCGAATCGGAAGAGGACGATACCTAGCCTCGATTTCATGACAGAAAACCAAATTCCCAATACGACGACATTTGGGTTTTGATTGTAAACTTATATACGGCGACATAGTAGGATGGGGTACTATGCCGTCTAGGATTGATATTTATTTTGAAGTATTTTAATATTGCTTAGACACTAATAATAATATTAAATATTACTTTTCATGTATTAAGCATATTTGATCATCATAAGGGAAAATTCTATCCTCCTGTGTGCGTTGCATTGTGTGATAGGACTTGAGTCTTATGACGATTTCATTTTTTTAAAAGTCATTTCGCTGTTTTATATAAACTTTATAAAATTATGCACTGGCAATCCAATGGAGTAAACCCGTTCCGCGTTAGCGGCGTGGTCCTGTGATTCGCCATATTGATAGTTAATTTAGATAAGAATTCTCACACCAGTCCCATGACTGACTCGTAGTATGTTTCACTTTTGCAAACCCGGGTGCCCTCTTTCCACACGGGCAGCCAATTGACAGGTTCAGGTGATACATTCTGATTGGAGCTTGCTTGGACGGAAGAAAAAGAAGACCTTTTCTCTAGTTTATACTTCTGCTTGAGACATCTTATTTTTTTTAGCTTTGATGTATGTGACGGAGTTTGAGATTGTTTCTTTCCATTTGAAAACTTATTTCCCTTTTTGTTGAGACTCTTTATTTGGCTAAGTTGTATCCTGTACTGCGTACTCTAATGTATTGGATATTATGATGCTGATGACATTTATTTCCGCTGCAATGGTTTATGTGTTATGATAATTATCTGAGATCTGTTTTTGTTGTAAATATGTTGTATTCCAAAATGATTATCCTTACTTTCGGTCAACGGAATTTTGGGGTCATCACAGTTGGTATCAGAGCTTAAGGTTAACTTTAGCTTCGGAATATAACATATTTAGAACAATTCGTCTAGATAGAATCCACATTATTCTAAGACGAGTAGCTCATTAGAGATAGGACTAATAATGTCCTAGAATGAGCACAGCAGAATAGCACATATTTATTAGCCATTACATCATCATCTTTTCACCATGTCCTTATCGTATCTTTTCTTGAAAACTCTCATTTTTGTTGGTCTGACTCTTTCCTTGATGGTACAGACTGATTTAAATGGATACTAGAGCAAGAACAGCCCGAGGCGGAGCCCGAGGTGGAGCTCGAGGCGGGGCTAGAGGAGGAGCCCAAGTAGGTGCTGGAGAGCAAGTCAGAGACGAGACCCCCATCACTCAGGAACAACATAATTCAGAGGTTGTAGCCGAACCACCTCCGCCTCCACGGCCTTTCGATTTGGAGAGAATGTCAAATAAATTCAAAAACCTTGGAGGTGTACCTTTTACAGGGCGAGGGTCTGCGATTCAGGCAGAAGCATGGCTTAAAGATTGCGAAAAGATCCTAGAGGGCTTGGAACTGGAAGATCAGCGAAAGCGTTACCTGGCAGTTTGGCAACTAAAAGAGGAAGCAGGGCATTGGTGGGATACGGTCAAAATCTGCAATGACGTGGCCAATATGTCTTGGGCCAGATTTAAGGAACTTTTCAATGAGAAGTATATACCCCCACAGGCTAGAGAGCGCCTGCGCGAGCAGTTCGTTAACCTACAGCAAGGGAATATGACTGTTTCTGAGTATGTGAGGAAGTTTGATGAGCTTTCACGATACGCTCCTAGTTTGATTCAAGATCCGGTAGAGAAGAATAAGAAATTTATCAAGGGGCTGTCCAAGAAATATTTGAACCGAGTCACTGCCCATATCAAGCTTCCTTTCAATGAAGTAGTAGAGATGGCGTGCCGCTATGAGGAAAATGACGAGTCTGGACCGCAGGATAGAGGGAAAAGTCAAGGCAACAACCAGAAGGAACAGGCTAACAAGAAACACGAGGCGAGCAATTCTTCTACAGCTAAACCCCAAGGGAAGAAGAGGGATAGGAGCAAGGTGACCTGCTATAATTGCGGCAAGATTGGGCATTTTGATTACGAGTATAGAGCACCTAAAAAGGTCAAGAGAAATGATTAGTCAGAACCGTGGTCAGAATTCCCAGAACCGTGGTCAGAATTCCCAGAACCGTGGTCAGAATTCTCAGAATCGTGGTCAGAACCCCAGGAACCCCCAGGATTGCTATAACTTCCATAAGCCGGGGCACTTTGCCAGAAACTGTCCCCTGTTGAAGAAAACTAAAGTGGCACATGTTTATGAGGGAGCAGATGCACCAGCTTCTGCCGAGGGGCTAGGTAAACCCGATGTCTTAGGAGGTACGCTTAATATTAGGAACATCCCTATTACTGTGTTATTTGATACTGGTGCTGCACGAAGCTTTATTTCTAATGATGCAATTAAAAAGTTGAAACTGAAACCAAGGAAACTCAAAAATTTGATTAGAGCTAATAGCCCCATAGGAGGTTCTCTTATTCTTGATCAGTATTATAGAGTACTTGTTTCTTATTCTCGCTGCAAATTTCCCTTTGACTTGATCGTTATGAGTTTCTACGGTTATGATGTCATTCTTGGTATAGATTGGCTGACAAAATATGAGGCCGAAGTCAAATGTGCCGAAAGAATTGTCAAAGTTAAAACTAAACTCGGGAGTGTATGTATCCCTTGCCACGGCTCAGCCACCGACAAGAAAACATTCTGATCATCTCTAGAAGTTGCTCCTACTTATATTGAGGATATCCCTGTCGTCAAAGATTATGCTGATGTATTCAAAGAAGTTGAGGTCTTACCTCCGCATAGAGAAATCATCTTCAGAATTGATTTAGCTCCGAATGCGAAGCCAGTCGTACATCCCATTCGGAGAATGTCACCAAAAGAAAGAGAGGAGCTGAAAAATCAAACCAAGCAGCTTTTGTGGAAGGGTCTGATCAGGCCCAGCTTCTCAGAATGGGGAGCAGTAGTGGTGTTCGTCCCAAAATCAGATGGTACTCTCAGGCTATGTGTAGACTACCGTGATCTCAACAAACAAACTCTGAAAAACAAATACCCACTACCTCGTATAGATGACTTGCTTGACCGCTTGCATGGGGCACGAGTATTCTCTAGGATGGACCTAGCTACATTCTTCCATCAACTTCGCATTGCAGAAGAGTGTGTGCCTTTAACTGCTTTCAGAGGACCGGATATCTTTTATGAATGGCTAGTAATGCCCTTCGGTCTATGTAATGCTCCAGCATATTTTGTTCATCTGATGAATAGAGTGTTCAGAGATGTTTTAAATAAATTTGTGCTCGTGTTCATCGATAAAATCCTCATCTTTTCTAAATCCACTGCTGAGCACGAACAGCATCTGAGAGAAGTCTTAGAGATTTTGCGAAGAAATGTGCTGAAAGCAAAATTTTCTAAATGCATATTCTGGCAAGAAGAGGTGAAATTCCTCGGCCATGTTGTATCAAAGGAAGGCATCTCAGTAGATCCAGGACAGATCTCTACCATCCAAGAATGGAAGCAGCCTAGAACTCCCACGGAGGTCAGAAGTTTCTTAGGACTGGGTGTCTATTATCGGAAATTTGTCAAAGATTTTTGAGACGACCCGAATTCCCGTTATCAAATTTTGATTTTTCAGATTCGTTAGAAAGATATTATCAATTAGATTCCATTATTTTTGGTTTCACTAAAATCCGGATTGTTTTGCACCCGGTACAGTCCGACAAAGTTTGAATTCAATTTTTGAAACTGCCACGCCATTTCAGGCCTTGTTTATAATTATAATTAATTATATTCGTTTTCAATTGTCGATTCAAACTTAGTTTTCATCGCCATTATTTAAAATATTTATTTTAAATATTTAAAATCCATTATTTTAGCCAATTTAAAAATTTTAAATTGGTTCAGATTTTCTGGGTCGTTACAATCTCCCCCACTTAAAACTTTTCGTCCCCGAAAAGGAACAAAGTCGAAAGTGGTTTGATAAATCTACAATCACACAACACAACAACCAATCCAATTGTTTTTAACCTTCAAAAATATACTAATCAAATTTTATTCCCCTTCAAAAATCATTCAGAGTATAGAATAAATAGTACACATCCATAGGAAGAAAATTGCAATAGAATAGAGAATTAAATGGTAATGCAAAGTAGGGTAAATGTACCTTGCACCAGAGTCAATCAGAGATATCTACTCGGCATCTAGGATAAGCTTTCTGAATGCTCTCCTCAGTTTCCCAAGTACAATCTCGCGGATCTCCACTCCATTGCACTTTGACTAAGTGAACCTTCTTGTTCCTCAGCTCTTTGGTTTCTTTGCCGATAATCTTTAGCGGCTCACGTCTCACGGCCAATTCTGAAGTAATTTCAATGTCCTGCTGAGCTGCTTCTTCCACGATCAAGTCTGGATCATGAACGTGTTTTCGAAGTTGAGATATATGAAATACATCATGCACTCCAGGCAACCAGTTAGGCAGTTTGACCCTATAGGCAAGAGTTCCAATCCGTTCCAGAATAGGAAACGGACCAATGAATTTGGGTGCCAACTTTCCAGTTTTACCGAAACGGATAACTCCTCTCATCGGCGATACTTTCAAATATACATAGTCGCCAACTTCAAAGGATATATCTCTTCTTCTTCTATCGGCATAGCTCTTTTGTCGGCTTTGAGCGGCGAGTAATCTCTTCTTAATAAAATCGACTTTGTCGGCAGCTTCTCGAATCATATCAGGACCCAACACAAGTCTATTTCCAGGCTCGACCCAACAAGCAGGAGATCGGCACAGTCTACCATACAATGTTTCGAATGGCGACATTGTCAGACTCGCCTGGTAGCTGTTGTTATAAGAGAATTCAGCCAAATGCAGATGGTCTTCCCATGATCCACCGAAATCTAGAACACAAGCCCGCAATAGATCTTCTAAGATGCGATTTACCCTCTCAGTCTGACCGTCTGTCTGAGGATGATAAGCGGTGCTCAAGTTCAACTTCGTTCCCAGCTCGACTTGAAATGCTTCCCAGAATTTGCTAGTGAATATTGTATCTCTATCACTTACTATACTGAGCGGCACTCCATGCAGTCTAACTATTTCCCTGACGTAAATCTGCGCCAGACTCTGAGCAGTTCTATTTGATCTGACAGGTATGAAATGGGCGGTCTTCGTGAAGCGATCTACGATCACCCAAATACTGTCATTTCCTTTCCTGGTTCTGGGCAAACCATCGATGAAATCCATTGAAATATGTTCCCACTTCCAACCAGGAACTTCTAGTGGTTGTAACAATCCAGCTAATTTCTGTTGGTCACTTTTGACTAGCTGGCAAGTAGGGCATCGGCTGACATATAAAGAAATGTCCCTTTTCATCGACTTCCACCAGAAAGTGCATTTGATGTCATTATACATTTTGCTTACTCCCGGATGGATACTGAGTTTTGACTTGTGGCATTCATCCAGTACTTCCTTTCGAAGCTCAGGAATGTTAGGGACACAGATTCAACCTTTGAGCCTTAAAATCCCATCATTATCAACTTGAAAACTCGAGGGTTCGCCTTGTTGAATTATCCCTCTGATCTTCTGAATGAAGTGATCATCCTCCTGAAGAGCAGATATCTTATCTAGCAATGAAGTCGTGATAATAAAACTGGCGATCATTTCATTCTTTCTGCTTAACGCATCAGCCACGACATTGGCTTTTCCTGGAGTATATATAATTTCAAAGTCATATGCTGCAAGGAACTCCAGCCAACGTTGCTGCCTCAAATTCAAGTCCTTCTGAGTGAACAGATATTTCAACGACTGGTGATCTGTAAACAGTTCAAATCTCTCGCCCAGAAGATAGTGTCTCCAGATTTTCAAAGCGAACACAATAGCCAATAACTCAAGATCATGAGTTACGTAGTTCTTCTCGTGCGGTTTCAATTGACGGCTAGCATAAGCAATTACTTGGCCTCTTTGCATTAACACTGCGCCAAGGCCTTCTCTAGAAGCATCAGTCCATACTTTTAAATCATGGTTGCCATCGATGATGGTTAACACTGGAGCTGTTGTTAATCTCAACTTTAGCTCTTCGAAAGCTTCCTCACTCTCTTGAGTCCATTTGAATTTAGAATGCTTCTTTGTAAGCTTCGTTAAGTGACCAGATATCTTCGAAAAGTTTTTAACGAACTTCCGGTAATAGCTAGCCAATCCGAGAAAACTACGGACTTCAGTGGGGGTGCTGGGCTGTTTCCAGTTTTGAATAGCCGTGATTTTACTTGGATCAACAGCGATTCCTTCTTTCGATACTACATGGCCCAGAAATTTCACTTCATCTTGCCAAAAGATACATTTGGAAAATTTGGCTTTTAATACATTCCGCCTCAGAATTTCCAAAATCTGTTCCAGATGCTTTTCATGTTCGGCCTTTGATTTAGAGAAGATTAGGATATCGTCAATGAAAACCAGAACAAATTTATTCAATACTCCTCTGAATACTCTGTTCATCAGAACGACGAAATAAGCTGGAGCGTTACATAAGCCGAACGGCATTACTAACCACTCATAGAATAAGTCGGGGCCTCTGAACGCTGTCATTGGAACACACTCTTCGGCAATTCGAAGTTGATGGAATCCTGTAGCTAGGTCCATTCGTGAGAATACTTATGCTCCATTTAATCGATCTAACAAATCATCAATCCGCGGCAATGGATATTTGTTCTTTATGGTCTGCTTGTTCAAATCACGATAATCCACACATAGCCGTAGAGTACCGTCAGATTTTGGGACAAATACCACGGCTGCACCCCAATCAGAGAAACTAGGCCTGATCAGACCCTTCCATACTAGCTGTCGTGTTTGATTGTCTAATTCCTCCTTCTCTTTCAAGGACATTCTTCGAATAGCGTGAACTACCGGCCTTGCATTGGGAATTAAAGCAATCTTGAAATCTATTTCTCTCTGCGGAGGTAAGCGAACAACTTCCTCGAACACATCCGCATAGTTCTTGACGACAGGAATATCTTTAATGAGGTCAGGAATATTCTCAGTGATTTCAGGGACATTTTCTATTTGGGATGGAGAAACATTCAAAGCTGCCCAGAAGTCTTTTCTATTAGCATTCTGACCTTCACAGGGAATGGTTATATAATCGCCTGATTTAATCTTCGCCTTTACGACTCTGTCGGCGCATTTAACCTCAGCTTCATATTTGGTCAACCAGTCTAACCCCAAGATAAGATCAAACTCTTTAAAATTCATGACGGCTGCGATGGTAGGGAACTGATAACGAGAGAAAGAAACCGGCACTCCACAAACCCAACTTAGATCAATGGAACCCCCAACCGGATTCTGGACAGTCATTGGTTCCTTGAGCTTTTTCAAATTCAAATCCAGTTTCTCAGCTGCATCTTTTGCTATAAAGCTTCGTGACGCGCCAGTATCAAACAGTACTTTGACTGGAATGTTTTTGACAGTTAGCGTGCCTTCTAAAACATCGGCCCTTTCTTGATTAGATGAGGGCTCGGAAGTTTCTTCTACTTCATTTACTTGAACTATTTCAGTCTTTCTGAATAGCGGGCAGGCCTTTAAAAGATGACCCGCCTGATGACATCCACCACATTTTCTATTCTCTTGAAATCCCCTCTTGGGTGGGAACTTATTCTTTCTTTATTGGTTCCAAGATTTACAACTTATCGCCAAATGTCCTTTTCTATTGCAGCTTGAGCATGTGGCGGTCGTTATTCGTTCGTTCCCAGATTCAGCCCTTTTTCTCTTGGCACTGGGCTTCTTATTGACCTCCGACCTTGTATTGGCTTCAGGAATATCAATTTCTGACTTTGCTATGTCACTAGAACTGACTTCTTCTTCGTCGCATAACATTCCTTTCTTATGGAGATCTTCATACTGATAGGCCATATATATCATTTCAGAAAAAGGAAGCTTCACATGCCCCAATACTTTATTCTGGTATTTCCTTTGAAGCCCGTGAATAAATCTCATATTTTTCCTCTTCGGATTTTGAATTAGATGAGGAGCAAAGTGAGCCAGTTCATTGAATTTCTTATGATATTCGGGAATGGTCATGTCACCTTGTATTAGATAAGAAAATTCATCACTTAATCTCTCGGTTGCTTCGGGAGGAGTAAATCTTTGTAGGAAAATCACTTTAAATCTGTCCCAGGTGATATCACCTTCTGGATTATCTTTGATGATTGATTCCCACCAGATTAAAGCTTCTTCTTTAAGTGCCCAAGATGCTACTAACCGTTTCTGGTCATCTCTCAGCTGGATATGCTCAAAGATTCTTTCGGCATAGCTCATCCAAGCTTGAGTTTGAATAATAGATTCATTGCCCGAGAATTGTGCTCCACCCAGATTTCGATATCTCTTGAATAGAGCCTCTAGATCGGGTTCTGTATCCCTTCTGTTTCTGGCACTCATTTTACTAGTACTTCTGCAATTAGCAGATCAAGTGTCAGGTCACAGAAAAGGTATTTTAAAATATAGAGACAAATACTTGAAGTGTAAATGTGTCTATCGAGGTGTAATTTCATTCTGCTACTCATACTGTAACAACCCGTATTTTCAATAACCTGTTATAACATAAATTGAGGCAGAATTTAATTCTAAAATTTGAATCAAGGGAAACGGGCTATGCCATTGCGTTCGTCTCGGAAAAATACGCGAAATAGAGTCCGAGTTTTCGAAAATCGGAGTCCGTATGACCTAGTTAAGGCCCATTGAAGTTTTCAGAAATTTCCATGTCAAAAACAGATTTGAATTTCAAGTTCAAAGTTGGAAATTAGGGCAAACTGGCGCAAGTGGGAAAATTCCCGCCAAGACCCCCATGTCGACAGGCATGTCGACAGGGGTCTAAGGGTGTCGACTGCCCTGTCGACAGCCCTGTCGACACGGGGTGGCCGGGCAGTTTTGCCTGGCGCACCATTTTGGGTTTGGTCTGGTCTTGTGGCTTGGTTCTAGAGAATTCCGAAATCTGATGGACCTAATTCAACTAGGGTTTAATCCTATGGTCTAAATCACTAGCCTAATCTATAAATAAGACCCTAACCTACCCTAAATCACTCATTATTCATCCTAGCAACTAAACTATGTCAAAATCCATCCTCTCATGGCCTCCAATCTCTTCATACAAATCCTAAACAAATTCCTAAGAGATTTCCATGCATACAAGTGTATTTAGGCTTGTATGATCCTCTTTAGCTTGCATTAAAGTCTTGTTTCTCTATTGTCATCATAAAGGAGGAGTCTTGATCAAGTTTGCTTGCATTTTGGGGTTTTATTTTGTTGCATAAGGGGTTTCTTACATTTGCTATACTCATTTGAGTCCGCATAAGCATTGTAAGCCCTCTTACCTTCATTTTAGAAACTCTAAAGTTAATATGTGATGAAAGTTGGGTTTTATGCATGTTTAATAAGTTATGCATGCTTATGCGAGTTCAATATGCCATGTTACACATGTTTGATAAGTTATGCATGTTTATGCAAGTTCACTAAGCCATGATTTGCAAGTTTAACAAGTTATGCATGTTTATGCAAGTTCACTAAGCCATGATTTGCAAGTTTAACAAGTTATGCATGTTTATGCAAGTTCACTAAGCCATGATTTGCAAGTTTATTGAGTTATGCATGTTTATGCAAGTTCACTAAGCCATGATTTGCAAGTTTATTGAGTTATGCATGTTTATGCAAGTTTACTATGCCATGATTTGCAAGTTTATTGGGTTATGCATGTTTATGCAAGTTCACTATGCCATGTTATGCATGTTTAATAAGTTATGCATGCTTATGCAAGTTCGCAATGACATGTTATGCATGTTTGACAAGTTATGCATGTTTATGCAAGTTCCATATGCCATGTTAGGCCAGTTTAACATGTTATGCATGTTTGTTGTGATATGCAAGTTCATCATGTATGTTACGCCAAGTTCCCTCTTCCTATCCTTTATGCGTTATTACGAATATGTAAGCGATAGAATGACGTTGGGGGGTTTGGGTAAACATAAAATACATGAAAATATAAGATTGGGAATTTACCTATTAAGTTAGGTCTACCCCTTGGGAATTTACCTATTAAGTTAGGTCTACCCAAGTATTTGTTGACTTGTAATTATGTTTTGTAATAAAGTGGACATGACACATAGAGAACATAAGTGTGGCCAACTCGAGGTTGGGTTGAGTTTGTAGCGTAATTCTACCCGGAACCTACCGGCATAACTAGTGGCTACAAACAATAGGACCCAATGTGAGAAGTTGGTCATGTGGTGCCAAGACCCGAGGTTAGACCAAGTTGTGGTGTAAATCTACCCGGAACCAACCGGCTTAACTAGGTAACCACAACGAAGTCTAATGTGAGAGGTTAAGGTGCATTAAACTAATTAATGCCTCATGATTAGGGTTAAGTCAGGGTCCACTAATACTTAACCAATTTGGGGATTCGAGGGATTGAAATGGGGTTAAGTTGTGAACTGTCGGTTACACTTAACAAATTTAATCCATTTGGGGGTTTGAGGGATTGAAATGGGGTTAAGTTGTGAACTGTCGGTTACACTTAACCAATTTAATCCATGATTAGTGAAGGGTTAAATCGCACTTAACCCTCTTAGGAAACCCTAGCAACGTGGTCTGTTCCAGCAGTAATCCCAGTTTGGTATCATCACAACCCTAGAGGCTGGGCTAGGGCGGGGCACGATTACTGGACTGATGTAAGCGACCAAAGCGACGGCTGAGTGGTACAGCGGTGCGGGTCCAGGCGGGCTACGGACGTGCACGTAATCCGGTATTGGACAAACTCGAGGCACGGGTACCAGTAGGTTTAGACTGTGCATTATTGCTTCAGTGTCTGGGGTTGACACCCGAGTGCTTGATACACCCGAAGGTGGACCCAGCACAGTCTGACTACATCCATATGTGGGCCCATGGACACCAACACTTGACGTGTTAGGCTTATAGGGAGCCGATCGACTAGACCGTTTGGTTGGACCTTATATTAAGGTCACTTCATGTTATTGGGTCAAAGCTTGGGCCAAGGGATCAATACCTGTTATGTTGGTTTGCTAGTACACCGTGGTGCAAAACTTAACCTTGTTTATGCGATGACACCTCTATCTATCTTGTAGTTAATTTATCATGCCAGTATGTTGTTATCTATGATCATCTCAGTTTCCATCATGCTGTTAACTTTATTAGTTTATAGACTGATCGTAGCAGGGCTTACTCAGTCTTTTTGACTGACCTGTTTTCTTTCGCCTCTTTTCTTCCGTTTCCCCCCCCCCCCCCCAGGTTCTCAGGGAGGGAATACAGGAGCCTAGCTTGGACCTTAGCTGCTTTCTTGGATAGCTCATGTATGCTTTGGACTTGAGCTCGCTATGGTTTTTCCACTTTGGGGATAGCTACTTTTATGTTTTCCTTTTCAGTTTCAGATGATGTTATTTTATGTACTAGACTTGTTTATTTGGGAAATTGACATTATGATGTAGCAGACTTGTTTTGAAATGGTTTAAAATTCTTCCGCTGTTTTATCTATGTTATTTACTCTGTTTACATATATATATATATATATATATATATATATATATATGTTCTTGTTCTGCCTTGTTATATCATTATGCATGTTTACCTTGTTTTAAAACGCCCCACCAAAGTCAGAGTTGCTTGCAAGAGCCACCCTGGCGGAGGTGGGGTGTTACATTTGGTATCAGAGCATATGGTTTACGAGAAGGGATAAAAAGGTTTTTAAAACTTTTGAAAAACTATTTTCAAAACCAAGTATAAAGTATTTTCCAAAGAAAAGTCTAGTTATTTTTAAAAGGCTATTCCCCAAAAGCCATTAGCACTATCCTTTGACCCCTCGTTTGAACTCTTTTCTTTTCGTTTCCAGCATGTCTGATAATCTCATCTTGCCCGAAGGAGTAACAATACCCGATTGGTTTCATCGGTACTTGGAAGTCACGGCACCGGTCCCGGCTGTCTCTA
The DNA here is from genome assembly GCA_030737875.1 of Allium sativum. Taxonomy (NCBI): domain Eukaryota; kingdom Viridiplantae; phylum Streptophyta; class Magnoliopsida; order Asparagales; family Amaryllidaceae; genus Allium; species Allium sativum. The sequence goes on from CM060926.1 coordinate 473,323,549, forward strand.
ATGTTGTCTTTCCAGTCAAGGCCGCTGTTCCTCCTCCTCCTTCCGTAGCTGATGTTCCTCTTCCCCCTCAGCCTCCACAAACGGATTTTGCGGAAACTTGTAAGAACTTTAAGATGATGGGTGGCAAGAATTTTAGTGGAACAGAGACTTTTGTAGAGGCAAGGAATTGGTTGAAAGAGACCGAAGATCTTTTAGCCACCTTTGATATAGGTGACCGCAGGAAGGTTTTATTAGCAGTATGGTTGCTAAAGGAAGAAGCTGCACGTTGGTGGGTAGTCACCACCGCTACTAGGCTAATTGAGACTTGGGATGATTTTAGAGGAAGGTTTGGACTGAGGTTCTTATCACTGAAGCAAGGGGACATGACTATTAGGGAATACATAGATAAGTTTAATCAACTGGCTCGGGTCGATTTAGACTCGGTTAATACAGCTCAGAAGAAGGCCCTACACTTTGCTCTAGGATTAAACGAGCCATTACATGGTTTGGCCATGTCTCATATACCCTTGGGGGCGACTTTCGAGAATTTGGTGAATACGGCCCTACTTCAAGAAGAAGATAACAATGACAAGAAAGAGGTCAAGGCGAATGAGTCTCAAGGCAAGAGGGTAAATTCCGGGAAACGAGGCAAGAATAACAACAACCGCAAGGACAAGCCAAGAGAGAATAGGAAATGCAACTTCTGTGGTAAAGTTGGACATATATCCAGGGAATGTAGGAAGAAGAAGAGAAAGCGGAGCGAATTCTTTCATTGTGGTGAGTTTGGACATCTCAGCAAGGATTGCCCGAAGAAAACAAGGGCAAGGTCAGACTCAGTGTGCGGGACTATCTGGAGGGCGAGTTCATCCCCTCAACACCGTTCTTCCAGCTCATGATAGAGGTAGTGCTTCTGTTGAAAGTCTTGTTTACATTTTCTGATTTTCCCTGTTCATACTTTGTTTGATTCTGGCACATCGCATAGTTTTATTTCATCTGATCTAGTTGGAAGTTTGCACCTAAGTACTAGCCTAGTTGATGATCCCGTATGTGTTTCAAATCCAATTGAGGGTTCTGCCCGTTTGTCTGTGGTCTGAGTGGATTTGAAAATTCCTATCCTGAGTATATAATTCTCGTGGGATGTTTATATTCTCGGTTTCAGGGGATATGGGTTGGTTTTGGGCATGGAATGGTTGTCCTGTTTTGGAGCCATTCTTGGTTTTTGTATATAGGGTTGTGAGGCTCATGACTCACCTCGGTAATACCCTAGAAATTTCTAGCAACCCTATGGGTCCCGTCATGTTATGCTATCTTGAAATCCCTCGACTCGTCTATCGATGGTTTGCAATCAGTGAGGGTGGTCCGAGAATATCCTGATATCCTGGGGGAAGTAAAGGGGTTACCTCTAGACGTGGGATAGATTTCCGCATTATCTGGTTGGTAATACCAAGCCAGTTTCGTGGCCGGTTAGGCACATGACCTCACGAGATGAGAGTTAAGAAAGCAAGTCAAGGAGTTGCTTGAGAAGAACTTCCTGAGACGAAGCATTTTCGAGTAGGATACTCCATTAGTATTCGTTACTAATATGGACAGTTTGCTTCGCCTAGGTGTTGATTATCGTGAGGAGAATAGACAACCGTTACCAAGGATTGATGATTTGTTTGATCAGCTTGTAGGAGCATCTGTTTTCTTTTGATCTAGCTACCGGATTCCATCAGCTTAGGATGGCTGAGGATGGAATTGACAAGACTGCGTTTAGGACTCTAGATGGATTTTTTTTTGAATGGCTAGTCATGCTATTTGGTTTGACTAATGCACCCGCATATTACGTGAACTTGATGGGTAGGGTGTTTAGGGAAGTCCTTGAACAAGTTTGTCGGGGTCGTCGTAGACGATATTTTGATCTCCTTAAAAGAACGAGGAAGAGCATGCTAGATATCTCAAGGAGGTGATGGATACGCTTAGAGCCACCAGTTGAAGGTCAAGTTCTCCAAATGTCACTTTGGAGGAAAGAAGTTGGATTTCTTGGGCACATAGTTCCTAAGTAAGGCTTAGCGGTGGATTCCGCTAAAGTGGTTGCGGTTTAAGACCGGAAAACTCTGAGGAGGGCAATTGAAGTAAGAAGCTTTCTCCGTTTGGCTAGTTAGTTAGCATTCCCTAAGCTTAGACTTACTCTTCTGGACCAAGAAGGGGGCTTCACAGGAAGAAGACCCGCAGTTAGTCAAGAACATGGACCCGTTGATTCGAGGCGAGATGTTAAGTCACCTCGCTAGATATATTATAGATGACAAGGGATGACTAAGGCGCGATGAGAGATTATGCGTTCCTCGAGTGGAAGACTTGGTAAAGAAGGTTCTTGAAGATGCGCATCACTCGAGGAGGTGGCCGAGTTGGTCTCAGGATGCATGTTGTGCCACCAGGTTAAGGCCAAGTCATAGAAGCCCGGCGGGCCATTACCTCCATTGGAGGTTCCGCAAGGGAAGTGTGAAAACATCTCGATAGATTATGTGGATAGATTACCTAGATCAAAGAAAGGGAATACGGGTAGGTGGGTCATAATAGGTAGACTCACGAAGAGTGCTCATTTCAGTCCGGTAAAGAGCGAGAGGACTGCATTATGGTTAGCAACGGTTTACCCTCAAGAAGTTGGCCAGTTTTGAAATAGCCTACAGGAAGCCATGGGTAGGCAACTGAATCTAGGTATGGCCTATCACTCATAGGCGGATGGTTCATTTCGATTAAGCATGAGTTATAGAAAATCACGTTTATAAGGGCCATTGGCAACGTGGATTGGTATTTTCAAGAAAAGTTCCGCTGCGTGGAATACTTTATAGTAAGTAGACGAGATCCAGGATTCACTAGTGAATTTTGGAGAGCTTGCATGAAATCATGAGGTTACAGTTGTGTTTAAGCCAAGTATACAGAAGAAAGAATAAGTGGAAAAGGAAGACGAGAGGCGATAATGAAATAAGTTCCAACTCGAATTTGGGAAAAAGGAGTTAGGAAACCAAGAAATCATGAAGTAAAAGACGGTCAAAGCACAGTGGAGTTAAGCTCAAGGAAACGTGACTAAGAACAGTGAAGACTAGATAGGCGCATCATATCTCTTTTTAAGAGTGCATCCTTGATCCTTGTTTTCCTGTGGAGCTTGCTTGCAAGTTATCTTTTGTATATATCCTCTCGGTCCCGTTCTCGATCTTATTTCTGTTGTAAACTCCATAAGGGGGTTATGACTCATCGGTTAGTACTATATGTCAGAGTTTGAATGGATTTCTTGTAATCCAAAAAGGAGTTTATCTCGCTTAACTTTTAAGATCTCTTTTTAGCATATCTCTCTATCCATGTTTATCTAGTTTATCGTGTTTATCGTGTTTATCTTGTCATGAGAACCTTAGGTAGAATCCTTTGGATGAAACATGTGTTTGAGACATGTTATGTTTGATGGCTGCAAGTGGTTGCAAGTGTTTGCAAGTGGTTGCTCGTGGATGCATTATACACAATTAGGCACTAGATCGGCTCGCACACTCCTCATATTGCATATGCATGAGTGTTTATGCTTATTCATGGATGAAAATTGTGTGTTATCACATGGATGTTGCATATGGGTGTATGTTATGTGCACACATATAGATGATATACATTATGTTAGGAATTGCATACATATGGATTCATTTCACCAGCATAATTCGCATTGATGATATTTGCATTAGATAAGTACATATACACACACCTCTGCATATGTTCATCCAGCATTTAGAATCTTGTAAGGACAATGATTGCTCGTGGATGATGCTTTGAGTAGATGGATGATTGGATGGTAGGATACGTTCTTCCTAACTTGAAGATTTCGGGGACGAAATCCTTTAAGGAGGGGAGAATGTAACAACCCGTATTTTCAATAACATGTTATAACATAAATCGAGGCAGAATTTAATTCTAAAATTTGAATCAAGGGAAACGGGCTATGCCATTGCGTTCGTCTCGGAAAAATACGCGAAATAGAGTCCGAGTTTTCGAAAATCGGAGTCCGTATGACCCAGTTAAGGCCCATTGAAGTTTTCAGAAATTTCCATGTCAAAAACAGATTTGAATTTCAAGTTCAAAGTTGGAAATTAGGGCAAACTGGCGCAGGTGGGAAAATTCCCGCCAAGACCCCCATGTCGACAGGCATGTCGACAGGGGCCTAAGGGTGTCGACTGCCCTGTCGACAGCCCTGTCGACACGGGGTGGCCGGGCAGTTTTGCCTGGCGCACCATTTTGGGTTTGGTCTGGTCTTGTGGCTTGGTTCTAGAGAATTCCGAAATCTGATGGACCTAATTCAACTAGGGTTTAATCCTATGGTCTAAATCACTAGCCTAATCTATAAATAAGACCCTAAGCTACCCTAAATCACTCATTATTCATCCTAGCAACTAAACTATGTCAAAATCCATCCTCTCATGGCCTCCACTCTCTTCATACAAATCCTAAACAAATTCCTAAGAGATTTCCATGCATACAAGTGTATTTAGGCTTGTATGATCCTCTTTAGCTTGCATTAAAGTCTTGTTTCTCTATTGTCATCATAAAAGAGGAGTCTTGATCAAGTTTGCTTGCATTTTGGGGTTTTATTTTGTTGCATAAGGGGTTTCTTACATTTGCTATACTCATTTGAGTCCGCATAAGCATTGTAAGCCCTCTTACCTTCATTTTAGAAACTCTAAAGTTAATATGTGATGAAAGTTGGGTTTTATGCATGTTTAATAAGTTATGCATGCTTATGCGAGTTCAATATGCCATGTTACACATGTTTGATAAGTTATGCATGTTTATGCAAGTTCACTAAGCCATGATTTGCAAGTTTAACAAGTTATGCATGTTTATGCAAGTTCACTAAGCCATGATTTGCAAGTTTAACAAGTTATGCATGTTTATGCAAGTTCACTAAGCCATGATTTGCAAGTTTAACAAGTTATGCATGTTTATGCAAGTTCACTAAGCCATGATTTGCAAGTTTATTGAGTTATGCATGTTTATGCAAGTTCACTAAGCCATGATTTGCAAGTTTATTGAGTTATGCATGTTTATGCAAGTTTACTATGCCATGATTTGCAAGTTTATTGGGTTATGCATGTTTATGCAAGTTCACTATGCCATGTTATGCATGTTTAATAAGTTATGCATGCTTATGCAAGTTCGCAATGACATGTTATGCATGTTTGACAAGTTATGCATGTTTATGCAAGTTCCATATGCCATGTTAGGCAAGTTTAACATGTTATGCATGTTTGTTGTGATATGCAAGTTCATCATGTATGTTACGCCAAGTTCCCTCTTCCTATCCTTTATGCGTTATTACGAATATGTAAGCGATAGAATGACGTTGGGGGGTTTGGGTAAACTTAAAATACATGAAAATATAAGATTGGGAATTTACCTATTAAGTTAGGTCTACCCCTTGGGAATTTACCTATTAAGTTAGGTCTACCCAAGTATTTGTTGACTTGTAATTATGTTTTGTAATAAAGTGGACATGACACTTAGAGAACATAAGTGTGGCCAACTCGAGGTTGGGTTGAGTTTGTAGCGTAATTCTACCAGGAACCTACCGGCATAACTAGTGGCTACAAACAATAGGACCCAATGTGAGAAGTTGGTCATGTGGTGCCAAGACCCGAGGTTAGACCAAGTTGTGGTGTAAATCTACCCGGAACCCACCGGCTTAACTAGGTAACCACAACGAAGTCTAATGTGAGAGGTTAAGGTGCATTAAACTAATTAATGCCTCATGATTAGGGTTAAGTCAGGGTCCACTAATACTTAACCAATTTGGGGATTCGAGGGATTGAAATGGGGTTAAGTTGTGAACTGTCGGTTACACTTAACCAATTTAATCCATTTGGGGGTTTGAGGGATTGAAATGGGTTTAAGTTGTGAACTGTCGGTTACACTTAACCAATTTAATCCATGATTAGTGAAGGGTTAAATCGCACTTAACCCTCTTAGGAAACCCTAGCAACGTGGTCTGTTCCAGCAGTAATCCCAGTTTGGTATCATCACAACCCTAGAGGCTGGGCTAGGGCGGGGCACGATTACTGGACTGATGTAAGCGACCAAAACGACGGCTGAGTGGTACAGCGGTGCGGGTCCAGGCGGGCTACGGACGTGCACGTAATCCGGTATTGGACAAACTCGAGGCACGGGTACCAGTAGGTTTAGACTGTGCATTATTGCTTCAGTGTCTGGGGTTGACACCCGAGGGCTTGATACACCCGAAGGTGGACCCAGCACAGTCTGACTACATCCATATGTGGGCCGTATGGACACCAACACTTGACGTGTTAGGCTTATAGGGAGCCGATCGACTAGACCGTTTGGTTGGACCTTATATTAAGGTCACTTCATGTTACTGGGTCAAAGCTTGGGCCAAGGGATCAATACCTGTTATGTTGGTTTGCTAGTACACCGTGGTGCAAAACTTAACCTTGTTTATGCGATGACACCTCTATCTATCTTGTAGTTAATTTATCATGCCAGTATGTTGTTATCTATGATCATCTCAGTTTCCATCATGTTGTTAACTTTATTAGTTTATAGACTGATCGTAGCAGGGCTTACTCAGTCTTTTTGACTGACCTGTTTTCTTTCGCCTCTTTTCTTCCGTTCCCCCCCCCCCCAGGTTCTCAGGGAGGGAATACAGGAGCCTAGCTTGGACCTTAGCTGCTTTCTTGGATAGCTCATGTATGCTTTGGACTTGAGCTCGCTATGGTTTTTCCACTTTGGGGATAGCTACTTTTATGTTTTCCTTTTCAGTTTCAGATGATGTTATTTTATGTACTAGACTTGTTTATTTGGGAAATTGACATTATGATGTAGCAGACTTGTTTTGAAATGGTTTAAAATTCTTCCGCTGTTTTATCTATGTTATTTACTCTGTTTACATATATATATATATATGTTCTTGTTCTGCCTTGTTATATCATTATGCATGTTTACCTTGTTTTGAAACGCCCCACCAAAGTTAGAGTTGCTTGCAAGAGCCACCCTGGCGGAGGTGGGGTGTTACACATACTAGGATATTGCTGATTCTATCTGTATTGAGTTACCCGTCCTAGAACACTACTCGTTCTATTTCTGACGAGTTCGTTCAAATGTTATATTCCAGAACTAAGCTTAACCAAAGCTCTGATACCACGTTGAGACGACCCGAATTCCCATTATCAAATTTTGATTTTTCAGATTCGTTAGAAAGATATTATCAATTAGATTCGATTATTTTTGGTTTCACTAAAATCCGGATTGTTTTGCACCCGGTACAGTCCGACAAAGTTTGAATTCAATTTTTGAAACTGCCACGCCATTTCAGGCCTTGTTTATAATTATAATTAATTATATTCGTTTTCAATTGTCGATTCAAACTTAGTTTTCATCGCCATTATTTAAAATATTTATTTTAAATATTTAAAATCCATTATTTTAGCCAATTTAAAAATTTTAAATTGGTTCAGATTTTCTGGGTCGTTACAATTTTTCGAAGGTAGCTTGCGCATTGACGAACCTAACCAAGAAACATATGAAATTCAAGTGGACACCGGAATGCGAGACAGCTTTCCAAGAGCTAAAGAAGAGGTTGACCAATGCTCCTGTGTTGACCATCGTAGATGACAATCAGGATCTGAAGGTCTGGACCGACGCTTCTGAGCAAGGTTGTTTCTTTTATAAATTAACATGTTAGAGATAACATTTTACTTTAATGACAAATCTCATTTTAACATGTTATCCCTTATTTATTTAAGTTATTGGTGCGGTGCTGATGCAAAGAGGCAGAGTAGTCGCATATGCTAGCCGCCAGCTGAAACCGCATGAGAAGAATTACGTCACGCATGACCTCGAGCTAATGGCCATTGTGTTTGCTCTTAAAATATGGAGGCATTATCTCTTGGGTGAGAAATTTGAAATTTACACGGATCACAAATCCTTTAAACATCTTTTTACCCAAAAATATTTGAATATGAGGCAGCAACGCTGGGTTGAATTTCTGTAATCATATGACCTGGATATCCTATATACTCCGGGAAAAGCCAACGTTGTAGCCGATGCGCTCAGTAGAAAGAATGCAGAATGCAACAATCTCATTATCGCCAATCTCATTATCACTCCTACTCTGACTGATAAAGTCTCTGCTCTTCAGAAGAATGATGAATTTATTCAGAAGCTTTGTGAGCGAGTTCGTAAGGGAGAGGCCTCAAGTTTCCAGATTGACGATAATGGGACCCTTAGATTGCAAGGTCGAATTTGTGTGCCAAACATTGCTAAGCTAAAAAGAGAAGTGATGGATGAGTGCCACAAATCTAAAATCAGCGTCCATCCAAGTGTAAACAAAATGTACCATGATCTTAAGCGCACCTTTTGGTGGAAATCGATAAAGAGAGATATTTCTATTTACATTGCTAGATGTCCCACTTGTCAGTAAGTTAAAAGTGATCAACAGAAACTGGCAGGTTTGTTGCAACCGCTAGGAGTTCCTGGTTGGAAGTGGGAGGAAATTTCTATGGACTTTATAGATGGCTTGCCCCGAAGCCGAAAAGGCAACGATAGTATATGGGTGATTGTCGACCGCTTAACAAAATCTACCAATTTCATCCCTGTTCGGTCAAATAGAACAGCTCGTAGTATGGCACAGCTTTATCTCAGAGATAGTCAGACTACATGGGATTCCCAAAAGCATTGTCAGTGATCGGGATCCATTATTTACCAGCAAATTCTAGGAAGCTTTTCAAGAAGAGCATGGGACCAAGTTGAATCTGAGCTCTGCCTATCACCCTTAGACAGATGGCCAGACTGAGAGGGTGAATCATGTTTTGGAAGACTTGTTGTGAGCTTGCATTCTTGATTATGGCGGTTCATGGGAGGACCACTTGTACTTGATGGAATTCTCCTATAATAATAGCTACCAAGCAAGCTTGGGGATGTCACCGTTTGAATTACTTTATGGCAGGCCGTGCAGATCTCCGGCATGTTGGGTGGACTCAGGCAATCGACTAGTCTTGGGCCCCGACATGGTTCGTGAAGCATCAGATAAGGTTGACTTGATTAAGAAGCGCTTGCTGACTGCTCAGAGCCGACAGAAGAGCTATGCAGACCAGCGAAGAAGAAATCTAGAATTCTCTGTGGGTGATTGAGTATACTTGAAGGTTTCTCCTTTGAGAGGCGTGATTCGATTTGGGAAGGCGGGAAAGTTGGCACCTAGGTTCATTGGTCCATTTCCTATTCTCGAAAGGATTGGTACTCTCGCTTATAGAGTGCAGCTGCCTGACTGGTTGCTAGGGGTGCATGATGTATTTCATGTGTCTCAACTCTGCAAGCATGTGCATGATCCAGACCTGACTGAGGATGAATTAAATCAACATGTCCTAGATATTGCTCCAAATCTGACAGTGAGAAAGGACCCGATTAAGATCATTGGCAAAGAAACCAAAATTTTGAGGAACAAGAGGATCAACCTAGTCAAGGTTCAATGGAGTGGGGATCCTAGAGACTGTACTTGGGAGACAGAGGATAGCATCAAAAAGACTTACCCCAAGTGCAGAGTGGATATCTTCGAGTAACTCTTGTACTGAGGTACGTTCACATCAATTTACATTTTCCATTTTGGTTCCTACTTTTCTTTGTTTCCTTTTCGAGGATGAAAATTCTTAAGTGGGGGAGGTTGTAATGACCTGGAAAATCCGAACCAATTTAAAAATTCTATTTTAAATTATTTGGTGGAAAAATGTGGCAGAAATTAAAAAAATTCATTTTAAATAATATTAAAGCCAGTGAAAATAGTCAATTTTCAAACGATCTCTGTTTTCAACGAAACCACTTTCATTGGAACCGGAATATCATATTATTGTGAGGTTTTAATTTTTAAAATTTTTCGAATTAATATGTGAGCGTGGCGAAGGAAAATGTGTTTGGTCGATTACAGTCAAATTTAATCGACTGAAAAATAGCCATTTTTCAAACAGTCTCAGAATTCGACGAAATTAATTTTGTTAGGAACGTATCGTCATAACATAGACAAATATATATTTTTTGGGATTTTTTTGAGCCCGTATATGGCCTTAGTAAATTTATTTGTGCGAACAAATTAATATAATAAAGGAATTAAATATTAAATTAAATAATACAGGCCACAGGCAGCCGTTTGGGCTAACGGGACCTGTCCCATTGGATCCGGAATATGGGCTATTGGCAAGGGGCACCTTCTACGGGACTGAAATTGAGTCGGTTTGTAAGATATGGATTTAATTGCAAAAATACATTAAGTAATATTATAAATATAGGATTTTTAAAACCCTAGTCCACTACTGTTCATCGTCTTCGTAGCCGCCGCCCTCCTTTATCTATGGCCGAATTTGTTCCTCCCTTCCACCATTAAAATCCTGCAATTCTCTCACTGAATCATCCTACTCCTATTTGGGTTTTTGTAGAGGACCTTCTCCTCCACACATCCTACGGTGAACCCCCCTGTAGTCGCCTGTAGCGACCGCTCCAAGGACCCAAAGTTCATCGCGTTTCACCGCCGTGGGCCCCCCCAAAGCTTGACCGAGCTGCGCCAAAACACCCCCCCCCCTCGTGCGCCCCACTTCCCTCTCCAGCGTGCCACCGACCGATCAATGCCTCGTACCCTGTAGTGGTCGCAATCCCGAACCCTGGTTTTGAACCATAAGTGAAAACATACGGCCGTGATACTGAAGGAAGAAGAAAGGGTATTTGCCTAACTAATTTATTTATTAATTAATATAAATTGTTTTAAAACTTCATTTAACCATAACTAATTCGTTTCAACTCAGAATTTGACGATTTCGGAAGCGTTGGAATTGTAACAGCGAATAGAACGTGTTGAGACTGAAACAGGACCATTCTGAACAGTTTGAATTTTGGCCAAAATCTTCAATGACTGTGAGATTTCTGAATTTGAATAATTAAATAATTTAATTATATTCGATCAGTTGAATCATTGTATGTTATTTCTGATCTGTTATGTGGTGATTTGTTGTATAGTTGAATTATATTCGTTGTGATATTATGTTATAGCCTGTCAGTTTGGATCTGTAAAATTCTGATGTAATCTCAATAAAGTTCTCATCTTTATTGTTTTTATTTTTATTCTATTTTTATTTTTATTTTTATTCCTTTATAGAAATGAAAATTTGAATCTTTGTTGCTTTACAAACAAAGATGAAATTTTGAATCTTTATTTTTGTTTTTACAAAGTAAAATGAAAAATTGAATCTTTGTTTGCTTTACAAACAAAGATGAAATTTTGAATCTTTATTTATTTCTTACAAAATAAAATGAAAAAAAAATTAATCTTTGTTTGTTTTACAACAAACATGAAAAGTTATATCTTTATTTTTGGTTCAACACATAAAATAAAAAGTTGAGTTTTTGTTTTAATTAAGAAAATAAATGAATGGTAAATTTTATTTTGATTTATAAAATAATAGCATAAGGTAAATTTCTATTTTGATTTGCAAAATAAAACAAAAATTTAATCTTTATTTTTGATTTGCAAAATAATAACAAAGGTGGAATCTTTATTTTGATTTACATAAAATGAACAAAAGATTGAATCTTTATTTTGTTTATGATTTATAAAATAAAGAAAGTTTAAATCTTTTAAATTTTAATTAAAGGATAAATAAAGATTGGATATTTTATTTTGATTTACAATATAAAATAAAGATTAGATGTTTTATTTGATTTACAAATAAAACAAAGATTAGACCTTTTATTGTGATTCATCGAATTTGTACACCAAATCATATATTGTGTTGTATATGTAGACATTGAAATGACGATGTTGGGTAAATAGAAATGGTTTGACAAAAACCATTATTTTTTGTTATCATATTTTGACACCAAATTGAGTTGAGTCTCTATAGGAAAAATGTGCATTAAGAAGGCGATTAGGGGAAATTTACATTTTTCTATTGTAATAAAGAGTAATAGGAAAATTTACAATTTTCTATTGTAATAAAGTGTAATAGGAAAATTTACATTTTTCTATTGTAATAAAGAGTAATAGGAAAATTTACATTTTTCTAGTGTAATAAAGAGTAATAGGAAAATTTACATTTTTCTATTGTAATGAAGAGTAATAGGAAATTTACATTTTTCTACTGTAATGAAGAGAGATAAAAAATTTACATTTTTCTATGATAAAATATCAGATTTACATTTTCCTGTGCGAAGATGAAAAATTTACATTTTTCTATGTAATAATGAAAGGTTCACATTTTTCAATGTAAAAGAATTTACATTTTTCATTGTAAAAGAAAAACAGATAAAATATTTACATTTTATAAAAAGTACATTTTTGTGTTATAAAAAAATGAATTAGATAAAAAGTACATTTTTGTGTATTTAAAATGAATTAGATAAAAAAATTCATTTTTATGTCTTTAAAACAGATAGGATAAAAAAATCATTTTTATGTCTTTAAAAAAAAAGGATAAAAGAACATTTTTATATAATTAAAGAAAATATACATGTTGAAAACATCATTTTTGTCGAATTAGAATTGGCGAACAAAAATGTCATTTTTATTGAATATAAAATATACAATGTTGAAATCATCATTTTTGTCGCATTGGAATTGGCGAACAAAAATGTCATTTTATTGAATATAAAATATACATTGTTGAAAACATCATTTTTGTCGCATTAGAATTGGCGAACAAAAATGTCATTTTATTGAATATAAAAATATACATTGTTGAAAACATCATTTTTGTCGCATTAGAATTGGCGAACAAAAATGTCATTTTTATTGAATATAAAATATACAATGTTGAAAACATCATTTTTGTCGCATTAGAATTGGCGAACAAAAATGTCATTTTATTGAATATAAAAATATACATTGTTGAAAACATCATTTTTGTCGCATTAGAATTGGCGAACAAAAATGTCATTTTATTGAATATAAAAATATACATTGTTGAAAACATCATTTTTGTCGCATTAGAATTGGCGAAAAAAAATGTCATTTTATTGAATATAAAAATATACATTGTTGAAAATTCCATTTTTGTCGCATTAGAATTGGCGGACAAAAATATTGTTTTTTTTAGAATAAAAAGGAATGGGTTTTAAATAGGGGAAATCGCCCGATGGTTTATATATATATATATATATATATATATATATATATAAAAAAAAAAAACTAAACGAAACGAGAGCGGTAGTTCGCGTATCGACAATCGTAACTTCAAACGATTATTCCGGAAGATCCAACCATTGGATTTTTCCCAAAACTGGAACCGTTAGGACCGCTTTGGGAAGTGCTTTCCAACGATATAAATTTCATCAAAATCCGACGGTTAGATTTTAAGATATGTGTAAATCAAAATTTGGTAAAAACAGCGCTAGGGCCGCCCATTGACCCAAAACATCGTTTATTTATTTCAAGCTATATTTAATAAATAAAAATAGCGATAAATAGTTATAAATATATACAAAATTTTTTAAACTATAATTATGCGACAATTATTTGAAAACACCGAGTTTAACTCATTTCAAATAATTGCACGGTGATTAAATCAAAGATGTGAGAAGACGATGGTTGAAGACCGGCGATCTTCACATCGAATGGACGACGACTACTGATGCCTTAGACTAATTTGCTCCTAGGACAGGGTTGAAGCAGTAATTGTTCGGATGTATGTTTTGGTCGTGCGGATAAGCGAGCGCCTTTTTGGTGTCTCCGGTTTCGTTCAGACCCAGAATGGACTTGTAAATAGATGCGTGTCTGACGTTGGAATTCATCCCATGTAATTTAATCGATTTGTATTAATATATGTCTGTTTGGTGGTAGAGAATTTATTCTCTACTTAACACCCGGATATATAGTGATAGTTATCGATCGCATGGCGTTGAATTGTCAAGGTGGCATGCCAAGGTGCAATGATCAAGGCTTTGTTGAAAAGCAGGCCTTGTGGTCGATGATCAAAGCATAGCCTATTTAGGCATAGCTTTGTGTATAGCGTGACTTCGCGAGCCTCACACCCCGGTATGAGTCAAAAACGGGATATGGACCGTAGGGAGTGCATACGTATCTTTCTAGCTAGAAGTGGTGTTTGTGCTTTGACACGGCCCGGCATTTTACTATGTGAATTATGGATTGAGGTACCTCGTTTTTATAGACCGGAAGAGGTCATATTATAGGTCCAAAGGGGCCGGGAAACATATGTTCAGGAATTGCCAATCCACTACCGTTAGGTGGGGACCGGCCCTATCGTTCTATGGGTTGCCCATAGGTGTGATCCTGAGGCATTTGCTAGAGTGTCTCGAATCGGAAGAGGACGATCCCTAGCCTCGATTTCTTGATAGAAAACCAAATTCCCAATACGACGACATTTGGGTTTTGATTGTAAACTTATATACGGCAACATAGTAGGATGGGTTACTATGCTGTCTAGGATTGATATTTATTTTGAAGTATTTTAATATTTCTTAGACACTAATAATAATATTAAAATCTTACTTTTCATGTATTAAGCATATTTGATCATCATAAGGGAAAACTCTATCCTCCTGTGTGCGTTGCATTGTGTGATAGGACTTGAGTCTTATGATGATTTCATTTTTTAAAAGTCATTTCGCTGTTTTATATAAACTTTATAAAATTATGCACTGGCAATCCAATGGAGTAAACCCGTTCCGCGTTAGCGGCGTGGTCCTGTGATTCGCCATATTGATAGTTAATTTAGATAAGAATTCTCACACCAGTCTCATGACTGACTCATAGTTTGTTTCACTTTTGCAAACTCGGGTGCCCTCTTTCCACATGGGCAGCTAATTGACAGGTTCAGGTGATACATTCTGATAGGAGCTTGCTTGGACGGAAGAAGAAGAAGGCCTTTTCTCTAGTTTTTACTTCTGCTTGAGACATCTTATTTTTTTTAGCTTTGATGTATGTGACGGAGTTTGAGAGTTTGAGATTGTTTCTTTCCATTTGAAAACTTATTTCCCTTTTTGTTGAGACTCTTTATTTGGCTAAGTTGTATCCTGTACTGCGTACTCTGATGTATTGGATATTATGATGCTGATGACATTTATTTCCGCTTCAATGGTTTATGTGTTATGATAATTATCTGAGATCTGTTTTTGTTGTAAATATTTTGTATTCCAAAATGATTATCCTTACTTTCGGTCCACGGAAGTTTGGGGTCATCACATAGGCTTTGGGCTGAAACTGGAACGGACTTGGAAACGGGCATTGTTTTGTCTAAAGAAATGTGACTTCCGGACAACAACAAGTACATGCAAATGGGTGTGACCCGTTAGGAAGTACCAAGCATGGGATTTTCAGCAAGTTGAGTGCAAGTGAAAATAGTAAACGCAGATCATATGAGTGGATGAAACTTCCATAAAGTAGGCGGTGCGAATGTAATTTCTGAAAATGTATTGACCCGCATTGGCAGAGGTATTATAATTAATTAATTTAATTAAATTAATAGTGATATAGCGAATTAAATGGTCGTGGAATTAAATAATGATGAATTTAATTAAAATAATAAATTAAATAATATATTTAATTCTGAAATAGTCAGAATTGGCCGAGATGACGATATGGTGTGAACCGGATCATCTGTGATATTTAATTCAGCTTGGAATTGAATTTGAATAACGAATATATTCAATCGTCGATAGTTGAACATATAGTTTATAATATAATTATAAACGAGCTTGAAATGGCGCTGTAGTTCGTAAATTGGCAATTCAAACTTCAACTGAATGTACATGATTCGTTTTAAGCCGGATTTCTGTGAAACAAGAAATGTGTGGAGCTGGTGGAGTATATCTTTCTAGTGGAAGAGAAAAATCGGGATTTCGTCGTGTAGATTTTGATTTACGTCGAAATAAAATTTTAGAAAAGTCGCTGTGGAATTCCTTTATAATTTATAAAGGAATTATTTATATTTTAAAAAAGGAATTTCAAAATAAATCGAATATCGGGTTGACCCAGAGTTCGGATATCGAGTTATAAATCCCAGTGGAACTGTATGATATTCTGCTGCGAATATATATGATAATATTAATTTATTAATATTTTATTTAATTATATTTAAATACATTTATATATTTAAATGGTTCATCCAGAGCTTTAAAAATAGCCACTTTTGCAAACGAGGTCAGAATTCGACGAAACTAATTTTTTGGATCTGCATTGTCAAATAGTTGTTAGATTTCCAGTTTCGTGATTTTTAGAGTCACTGTGTGGTCGTACAGATATTTAGAGTGTAAAACAGTCGATAAATTGACCTTTAAAAATACGCTGTGTGAGCAAACGGAGTCGGAATTCGACGAAACCAGTTTCGTTGGGACCGTAATGTCGAACTCTAGCTACATGTCCAATTTCGTTATTTTTGGGTATCGTATGTAATCACGAGAATTTTTAGAAAAGAAAAATGGATATATAAATGAGAATATACCAGGAATATTCTTTTATAAAATATCTAGATATTTTGAAAACACTATAAATACCCCCACTAACCTATCTAACCCTAAGCTATTTTCTTTTTCTATGGTCAATGAAGAAAATGAGCCGCCAACATTTTTCACAAACATGTCCATCTTCTAAAATCCAAAGGAAGTCAACCAAAAATCTATAAATCAAAAAGGGTGTATATTTGAGTTCGTATGGACTTTCTCTTCGCACTCGTATAAGTGTTGTTGGGTTCGACGCATTGTTTTGGGGATGGGTTTTCAGAACCGTGAGGTAGGGTTCAGGATTTCCGAAGATTTGTGGAGCAATAGTTGAATCTAAGTTCGGATTTGAATTCGGTGTTGAATTAGCATGAACTGGGTGTCTTTGGTGGAGTACGGTGGCCAGTTGAGTGGTCCGACGTCGTACAGCGCCTGGAGGGGGGTTGCAAGGTGGAAGACTTCGAGTTTGGCAAAAATGTTAGAGGGATAAGGAGATTGAGACGGGAAGATCAACGGTGGGTCTTGTGTGACTTCTGGTGAATCGAAGAAGGGGAAATTGGGAGGGAAGTATCGGCCATGATACTGTTGGTGTGGAGTCACGATTCGAAGGTCTGAAACAGGAAGAAGGATGCAAATGGGCTTTTTGAATTAGAGTGGGCTGAGATGAAAACGTGTGAGGGCTTTTGAATGAGAGTGGACCGAACATTGGTGGGTGAGGCTTTTGTAAACAAATTTTGTTAAGTATAAATTTGACTAAAGGTATGTATTAACTTGTAATGAAGCACTAGACTATGAGACAAATTCTAACAGCATCAACTATAGATCTCCAAGGAATAGAATTTAAAATGTAATTTTTAGTTCAGTAATTAGTGTACAACTTAATAAATTTAAAGGCTAGTTTTTAGATACACATCATGTGCTTAGAACGTTAATAACTTGATCAAAAATGCACAGAATCAGAAGGAACTAGTCACGTCGGAATAGTGTTGGAAATGAATATGCATACAAATGTGTTTGGAGCGATTCGGGGATCTTTGGAATTTATAGCAAGGGAAAAACATCTGTATGGATCAACGACCGTAAATCGTTAATTAACGATAACGGACAATGTGAGTAAATCTCACTAACTCTGAATAGTTTATAATTTCATGTTGTATTTTTAGAATTGTTAAATATTGGCTGATTGACTGTGTGTTGACTGTTTGATTGAACTGCTAGTCAGTTAGTTGAATTTCTATATTGATTCTGTTTAACAGAATATATCATATGAAACTGAAAGTGATGTTATCTATATTGTTTAATATTTGTGGATGCAGGGAGACAGGTTGGAGGAATCCGATTGGATTCCTCAACAGTATTTTATTGTTTTTCATATATTGTGATATATGATGTGATATAAAATTTTGGTTGATTATATGTGTTCGGACGATACTGATCATCGTGATTTGATATGTTAAATACCATAACATACCGGAATGGTGAAAAAGGAACTTTCAAAATGAATATTGAAAATAGATTATTTATAAAATTAAAGGATTTTATAAAAGAGATAATATTTATAACAATCAAACGAGATTTTATAAAAAGGAAATATTTAGAAAATAAATAGAGTTATAAAAAGGAAATTTGTTTACAACTGAATAGGATGTTATAAAAAGGAAATCATTTGTAAAGTGAAGAACCGTTACTAAAAGGAAATCTTTATAAATGAATAATTTATTCGAAGGGAGTTAATCGAATATGGTATTCGAAAGTTAGTAAATCGAATATGTTATTCGAAAGGGGTTAGTCTAGTTAATTGAATAGAGTTAATCGAATCTTAGTTATTCGAATGGAGTTAAATAAATAAGGGTTATTCGAATAGAGTTAAACACATAAGAGTTATTGAATAAGTTAAATCAAAAGAGTTAAGTGAATAGAATAAATTGAATAGAGTTATCGAATATACCTTATCGAGGGAAAGAATCATCGAATAGAAAAGATTTGAAAGAGAGTTACGTAAGGAAGTTTGTTAAAGAATTAGAAGGGTGAACTTTGTCTATTTCAAGGTTAGAAACGTTGTTCAGTTAAGGTCTGAGAGGTAGTATTACCCCAACTCGATTGACTTCATTTTTAGCTAAGGAATGGTTAAGGTTCGATAGTAAAGGATGGTTAAGTAAATTTAGTAATTAAAGGAAATGGTTTGAGTTGGCATCGCGATAGTTTGTTTAAACATCTGTCTAAGTCCAATGAAGAAGCTTTGGAAATAATTTCCAAATAAGAAACCAGAAATGTTTTCTAATAAAGAAAACAAGAAATGGAAATGTTTTCCATTGTTAATAACGTATATTTTCTAAAACATAGAAAATAAGGAAATATAAATAGATATAGATATATATAAGATTGATGATTGATTGATAGAATTTCCATCTGGAAATAATATCGTTGTTTGCACACCTGTTTTTCTTCGATAGTTAAATCACAGACTATCGAAGTTTTGACCATTTTAACATTGTTAATATGGAGAGACCAGTTGGATTATTATCCAAAGAACCACTCTGTATTGGCATAAGCGTTGCGAATCATATATGCCAAAGGAAATTGAAGATGGAGTTATGGAAGGGCTATCATGTTTACAGAATAGTCCCTTCGGTTCATCCAGTTCCTGGATGACTTGTATGGACGGATGTCTAACAGAGTATTTCCATACAATCACGTATATTGATTTCTCCAACCATACCAAGAGTGGAAGCGGAGAAGGAAACTTCTTTTAGCTAACACATAATGTATGGTTGAGGACGTCAATCAGTGATTTGATGGATTTGACGATGTGACATTCGAAGTGAATCTGGTGTGATGATAAAGCGTATCTTCTAGCCTCATCAACCGGTAAATGACAGAATTCGGGCAGGCAGCATGGCTAAGTCGGTCGCACCGAAGTAGGGTGTATAATCACCTGATCTAGAGTTTCATTTACTTCTAAAAATCTATTGTTTATGCTGTCCCATTCGGGAAACGGTTGCTGATCCCAACCGTTGGTGATATACATTCGATACACTCAAGCGAAATGAGTGGTCGGTCATGTGTGGCCGGGTTGCAAGATGTTCTTGTTGAACCTAGTGTATTCCTTTCTAGAGATACACTAGCGAAAGGTGGTTCTATACCTTGTCATAGTTGGAAATTCATTACCCAATACGTGCTTGCGGTTTTGATTGTATACTATATATGTAGAACGTGAGATGAAAGCATTCTGCTAGATGATTATTATATTGTGGTTGATAGACATTATTATAATATCAAAAGGTTTTGATATAAAGATAATTTGGATTCTCATAAGGGAAAAACCCGTTCCGTTATACGGCGTGTGAGATGACCCTAAACCCTGTACTGACGGAGACAAGGGTAATCTTTGGAATATAACACAGAAACAGATAATAGCAGAACAAAATTAAATAAATACACCAGATAATGAACAATAGAATATACTGGATAAAAGTAATCATCAGAGTTACACAGTATACAGAATCTTACTTAGTACAAATACAGTTCAGCTATACATAAATGTCTACAGCGGAAAACAAACAAAATATGTACAATAGGAGCTGAATAGCATAAAAAGATATAAATGATAGAATCCATCTTCAGCTCCAGCTATCCAGAAAGAACCAGCTAAACCTGAATACAAGGATGCCCGTGTAGAAAAAGGGGCACCCGAGTTTGAAAGTGAAACAAACTACGAGTCAGTCATGGGACTGGTATGAGAAGTCTACTCAACACATATATAATATGGCTAATCACAGGACCACGCCACTTTCGTGGAACGGGTTTACTCCATTGGATTGCCAGTGCTTTAAAACAAATCATTCTTTTAACCATCGCAATGCTCTTTATAAAAATGAAGCCATTATATGACTCAGTTCCCATCACACAATGCAACGCAAACCGGAGGATAGAGTTTTTACCTTATAACGGCCAAAATATGCTTGATACGAATAAAACAAAGGCATTTGATATTATTGCTAGTGTTTATATGTTTTGGAAACAATTTCAAATCATAACTATCAATCATAGGCGGCATGGGTACCATATATCTTGTCGCCATATATATACACAATCAAAACCGCACAGTCACGTATTTGGAAATTGGATTTCCGTCATGAACCAAGGAAAAAGATAGTCCTTACCGACTTCGTGACTCTCTAGCCCGAGCCACAGGGTCAGAGCGCATCGACCCTTAGATCGTCAAGGCCGGTCCACCGATGTGGATTAAAATTCCTGAACACTGCGTTTCCCCACCCTTTGGGGTGTAAATGAGCCAACGAATGGCTCCATCGGACCCGGATCGTCCGATCTAACCGAGGCGCCTCGCAACAGAAACAACCACATAGGTGAAAAGTATATAAATGTCAGGGCTGCTAGGTCACTGACACCACCCTAGCTAGAAAGAAACGCATGCCCTCCCTGATGTCCTCTCCCGTTTCTGGTTCATACCGGGGTGTGAGGCTCGCGATTTTACGTTATACACAAAGGTATGCCACACAGGCGGTGCTTTGATAATCATCACAAGGCTTTGCTTTTCAACAGAAGCCCTGATCACTGCATCTTAGCATGCCACACAGGAAATTCCTGCCATGCGACTGATGTCCATTGATATACAACCTCTGAGCTCGTGCGTTTCAGAGAAGGGCGTTAAGCAAAAGAATAAATTCTCCGCCGCAAAACAGATGTATATTTAATAGAGATCAATCAACACAGAATAATATCCAACGTCAGACACACAGTCCATTTACAAGTCCATTCTGGGTCTGAACGAAACCGGAGGCACTAAATACCTCGCAAACCCATCGATCACCACGTACGTCTGGACGATCACCACTCATTATCCATATTTCGGGATGCCTCCCAATCAGGACCTCGGTTACCATCCAAACGAGGTGAAGATCTCCGGTCTTCGACCACCGTCTTCATCTTCGACTTTTATTCGTCGATCAATTATTTGAAATGTGCATTAACTCGGCCTTTTCACATAATTCACGTATATTTAGAATTTCAAATCAATTTATTTCAATGGTTAAATCATTCGACAACACCAATTTTGTCCTTTAATGTAATTTTCACACCAAACACATTCAACCATCAAATACCACATAAATCGAGCAAATTCAGTTTATTTCCATTCCATATCGTTTATGATATTTTATAACAATTTATCGCTATTTTTATTTATTTTAAAATAGCCCATTTATTCAAAACGACGCTTCGGGCCATAACGCGGCCGTGGCGCTGTTTTTCTTCAGATTTGATTTACACATATCTGAAAATCTAACCGTTGGATCTTCGCAAAATTTACATCACTAGAAAGGTCTTTTCAAAACGAATCCAACGGTTCCAGTTTCGGGAAAATCTGACGGTCGGATCTCCCGGTACAATCGTTTGAAGTTTCGATTTCAAAATACGAACTGCAGCGTCGTTATTCGATTAAATATAATTATATTTATATATATATATATATAAAAATATAATCATTTCTGGCGCTGTTTTTCTTCTGATTTGAATTAAACATTCCAGACAATCCAACCGTTGGATTTTTACAAAGTTGGTGCCGTTGGAAAGATATTTCCAAGGCGAACCCAACGATTGCGGTTTCGGGAAAATCCAATGGTCGGATTTCCCGCACTAGTTGTTTGAAATCACAGTTTCAAAACACGAACTGCACGACCACGTTTCATTTTAATTTTATTTATATTTATATATTTATATAAATATAGTTCATTCAACAATTTCAATATCGTTTTCACTTCAAATATTTCACTAACGCCTTTAAATTTTGGAAAATTTCGCCATAACCTCCTTTGTACGGGAGGGGCTGGGAAAATTCCCAAATAGCCACACGGGCGTCTCATGTCAAAAAGAAAAAGAAAAAGCCAAGCGTCTAGCCAACAGGCTCATAAAATCATCACCCAAACAAAACAGTAAATGTGCACCTATTTGTCGGGCACAAAATTTTATTCCTCTTCTCTAGGCCCTTTACTATAACCTGTTCAATAAATATGCATGTACATATATACAGTTCTTATCATTTATCATTTTCCGTTCAATTTCATATTTGATTCCATTTGGTTCAAAAACACCATTCATTCTAATGTTGTATGCATAGGCAAAAATCATATCATTAGCTAATTAATGAATATTTCAACTCATGCATATTTATTGGAACGAGTGGCTATTTTTAACACTTCACATTTCAACAACTCATGTATATAATAAAAATGTGATTTTTTGTAAAACAATTCATTTCAAAACACTATTATTTTATATAGTCTATATAGATGATAAAAAGGTGATTTTTATTATAAAACAATTCATTTCAAAACACTATTATTTTATATAGTCTATATAGATGATAAAAAGGTGATTTTTATTATAAAACAATTCATTTCAAAATATGAATACCATTCAACACATGAATTTCTAATCAACGAATGAATATCGATTCAACACATGAAGGTTTTCTATAGTTTATATACATAGATAAAAATGTGATTTTTATATTTAAAACACGAAGACCATTCAACACATGAATTTCTAATCAACGAATGAATATCGATTCAACACATGAAGGTTTTCTATAGTTTATATACATAGATAAAAATGTGATTTTTATATTAAAACATGAATACCATTCAACACATGAATTTCAAATCAACGAATGAATATCGATTCAACACATGAAGGTTTTCTATAGTTTATATACATAGATAAAAATGTGATTTTTATATTTAAAACACGAATACCATTCAACACATGAATTTCAAATCAACGAATGAATATCGATTCAACACATGAAGGTTTTCTATAGTTTCTATATATAGATAAAAATGTGATTTTTATATTTAAAACACGAATACCATTCAACACATGAATTTCTAATCAACGAATGAATATCGATTCATCACATGAAGGTTTTCTATTCAACGAATAAATATAGTTTCAGCAAATGAAAATAATTCAAACACAATAATATTATTCAAAATTTCGGTAGCATAACGGCAGGGTAGTTAAAACCGGGACCGTCCCTAGTATGGCTCCTCGCTCTACCTTAAAACCTCGCGGTTTTTGACAATGGGGATCATGCATCTAGTTCGCACGCAGGCGGCATGTATATATTTATTTCATTTCCACAAATTAACCCTATGTGGTTTCAACCAAATATTTGTCAACCACAAATGGGTATTTTTCAACCACAATCAATCAATATCAACCACAAACAATCCCAAACAACCATTCGCTATCAATCAATTTTCACACCAATCACAATCAATAAATATCGTCCATGGTTTGTGGACGAGGGGTGTGTATATATATATATATATATATATATATATATAGCAATTCACTTTTATTTCAACACATATATAATTTTTACAACACATATATAACTTATACATTGAACATACAACTTATACAACGCTTATACAAGAGGTGTACAACGCTTATATAACTCATACATCGACTATATAATTTATACATCGTCGTTTTCCATATTGTTTATAAATTAGAAATCTCACATTGGGTTCCACTCCACCAAAAATAGCAGAAGGCTCAGAAAAATATGCGGTCTCTTCTAGAAGGTAGAAGACGTCCACACGAGTCCACTGTCTCTTGTTTCACTGGATTTCGTATAGAAACGAAAAAGATATGATATTGTTTACATTGGATAATTTAAACGAGATTATTAAATTAATTAAATAATTAAATAATCCACCTTCCTCTTCAATTATACAGGCCGACGCTGAACCCAAAATGCTCGTGGCTTAGGGCATCCCTGCGCCGCCACTGTGGTGGTCCGGACCTCGATCAGCACCCGCCTCGTGGTGCACCTTGGAGCGCGCTACCCACGCCCAGAGTGGGGCCCTACTCGGTGGCCCCCTCTCTCACCCATTTCGAACGAAAGTCGGCCACTTTGCACCCCGATTCCACCCGAAATCGTATGCGAGGACCCCTCAATCCCGTATGGATTTAAAGAGCGAGTGGAGAGCTACAAAATTCCCTGAAGAAGCATGCGATTTTACTGTGTGGTTTGTGAGGAATCGACGAGGGAAGGTTGGATCTTTTATCGCCGTTCACAGGTAAGAGGCGGCGCGAGTTTCTGAGCGATGAGGATTTAAGGGAGAAGGCCTCTGATTGGCCCATTTATTTTAAATTTTTAATTTAATTATTTTCGAAAATACCCCATATCACGTACGAACACCAATTCAAACCCAACGACTGTCGTCCCTAGCGTTTTACCCCCATTCCAAACACAATGGGATATGTTTTGAAGGCCCATTCGAATGTTTCATTCAGTTTTCCTTCAAATTAAAATATAAAACATTCAATATTTAATTTGAACGTACATTTCAATTTGCCTGGGACACAAACTGATTCGAAAAATTCCAGAAAAATAAATCTAGCTATGTTTTGACGATACGGTCCCAACAAAACTAGTTTCGTCGAATTCTGAGACCGTTTGCAAAAAGGCCCATTTCTGGTCGATCCAATTTAACTGTAATTGGCCAAAACACGTTTTCCTTTGCCACGCTCACATACTAGCTTCAAAAATTATGAAATCTGAAACCTAGCAATAACTTCACATCCCGGATCCAACACAAGTGGTTTCGTCGAATTCTGAGGTCGTATGCAAAATGGCCAATTTCACGGGCTATATAAATTCCATAGCGACCTTTCTGAAAATTCATTCGGCCATAACTTTTGCTTTCCGCTATGAAAATTCGATTTTTCAGATTCGTTAGGAAGGTATTCACTAACAGATATAAATATTTTTGGTTTCACTAAAATCCGTTTTGTTTTGCACCCGGTACAGTCCGACAAAGTTTGAATTCAATTTTTGAAACTACAGCGCCATTTCAGGCCTTGTTTATAATTATAATTAATTATATTCGTTTTCAATTGTCGACTCAAACTCACTTTTCATCCCTATTATTTAAAATATTTATTTTAAATAATTAAAATCCATTATTTTAGCCAATTTAAAATTTTTAAATTGGTTTAGATTTTCTGGGTCGTTACAATCTCCCCCACTTAAAACATTTCGTCCCCGAAAAGGAAAAAAGTCGAAAGTGGTTTGATAAATCTACAATCACACAACACAACCAACAATCAAATCGTTTTAACCTTTCAAAAATATACTGATCAACTTCTATACTCTTTTTAAAATCATTCAGACTATAGAATTTAAAAGTGCGCATCCATGGAAAGAAAATAACAACAGAGTAGAGAATTAAATGGTAATGCAAAGTAGGGTAAATGCACCTTGCACCAGAGTCAATCAGAGATATCCACTCGACATCTAGGATAAGCTTTCTGAATGCTCTCCTCAGTTTCCCAAGTACAATCTCACGGATCTCCACTCCATTGTACTTTGACTAAGTGAACCTTCTTGTTCCTCAGCTCTTTGGTTTCTTTGCCGATAATCTTTAGTGGCTCTCTTCTCACAGCTAATTCTGGAGTAATTTCAATATCCTGCTGAGCTGCTTCTTCCACGATCAAGTCTGGATCATGAATCTGCTTTCGAAG
This sequence comes from Allium sativum, assembly GCA_030737875.1. NCBI lineage: Eukaryota > Viridiplantae > Streptophyta > Magnoliopsida > Asparagales > Amaryllidaceae > Allium > Allium sativum. Next base: position 473,349,541 of record CM060926.1, read on the forward strand.
TTGAGATATGTGAAATACATCATGAACTCCAGGCAACCAATTCGGCAATTTAACCCTATAAGCGAGAGTTCCGATCCGTTCCAGAATAGGAAACGGACCAATGAATTTGGGTGCCAACTTTCCAGTTTTACCGAACCGGGTAACTCCTCTCATCGGCGATACTTTCAAATATACATAGTCGCCAACAGCAAAGGATATATCTCTTCTTCTTCTATCGGCATAGCTCTTTTGTCGGCTTTGAGCGGCAAGTAATCGCTTCTTAATAAAATCGACTTTGTCGGCAGCTTCTCGAATCATATCAGGACCCAACACAAGTCTATTACCCAGTTCGACCCAACAAGCAGGGGATCGACACGGTATACCATACAATGCTTCGAATGGCGACATTGTCAGACTCGCCTGGTAGCTGTTGTTATAAGAGAATTCAGCCAAATGCAGATGGTCATCCCATGATCCGCCGAAATCTAGAACACAAGCCCGCAATAGATCTTCTAAAATAAGATTCACCCTCTCAGTCTGACCGTCTGTCTGAGGATGATAAGCGGTGCTTAAGTTCAACTTCGTTCCCAGCTCGACTTGAAATGCTTCCCAGAATTTGCTAGTGAATATAGTATCTCTATCACTGACTATACTGAGCGGCACTCCATGTAGTCTAACTATTTCCCTGAAGTATATCTGCGCCAAACTCTGAGCAGTTCTGTTTGATCTGACAGGTATGAAATAGGCGGTCTTCGTGAAGCGATCTACGATCACCCAAATATTGTCGTTCCCTTTTCTGGTTCTGGGCAAACCATCAATGAAATACATAGAAATATGTTCCCACTTCCAACCAGGAACTTCTAGTGGTTGTAACAATCCAGCCAATTTCTGTTGGTCGCTCTTGACTAGTTGGCAAGTAGGGCATCGGCTAACATATAAGGAAATGTCCCTTTTCATCGACTTCCACCAGAAAGTGCGTTTGATGTCATTATACATTTTGCTTACTCCCGGATGGATACTAAGTTTTGACTTGTGGCATTCATCCAGAACTTCTTTTCGAAGCTCAGGAATGTTAGGGACACAGATTCGACCTTTGAGCCTTAAAATCCCATCATTGTCTACTTGAAAACTCGAGGGTTCTCCTTGTTGAATTATCTCTCTGATCTTCTGAATGAAGTGATCATTCTCCTGAAGAGCAGATATTTTATCTATCAATGAAGTCGTGATAATAAAACTTGCGATCATCTCATTCTTTCGGCTTAACGCATCGGCCACGACATTGGCTTTCCCTGGAGTGTATATGATTTCAAAGTCATATGATGCAAGAAACTCCAGCCAACGTTGCTGCCTCAGATTCAGGTCCTTCTGAGTGAACAGATACTTTAACGATTGGTGATCTGTAAACAGTTCAAATCTCTCACCCAGAAGATAGTGCCTCCAGATTTTCAAAGCGAACACAATAGCCAATAACTCAAGATCATGAGTGACGTAGTTTTTCTCGTGCGGCTTCATTTGACGGCTAACGTAAGCAATCACTTGACCCCTTTGCATTAACACTGCGCCAAGGCCTTCTCTAGAAGCATCAGTCCAGACTTTTAAATCCTGGTTGCCATCGATGATTGAAACACCCCACCTCCGTTAGGGTCACTCTCAAAGGGAATGCCCTAATTTTGGTGGAGGTTTATAAGTACAAGTCACAGATATACAAGACAGATATAAGAACACATATTTGTAAAACAGCGGAAGAACAACAAACTTTATTTCAAAAAGTCAAATACGTGTTACAACAACATCCTTTCCAAAAACATAACACTTTCATAATCTGTCTTGAGTACATTATTTAAAGAAGCATAAATAAAACATAGATAAACTGCAAAAGCCCCTTAGTGGATTGTCCAAAGCCATAGTTCAAAACAGGAAAGTCCAAGCAATACATTTCTCTTCTTCAAGCTGGATGTTGAGGCTGGTCAAGCTGCTGTGTTCCCTCCCTGAGGACCTGGGGGGGGGGGGAAACGGAAGAAAGAAGACGAAAGAAAAATAGAGTCAGACATAAAGCCTGAGTAAGTCTAGTACTACTTTGTCTATGAATAAAGAACTGGGTATGATAAGTAAAACAGGAAGTGGGCAAACACTATGAACTTGGTTAAGTTACCTAGGGTCGAATATACTATCGTACCCCATGTTAATCTCTGAACCCATATAAACTAGTTTCCAATTTGCACCCCATAATCAGGGTGATGTGATCCATTCAATGATGATCGGCTCCTACTCGCATAGTTACATGTGTCTTACGGCCCCCGATGTCTGTAGTTACCTATGCTGGTCCCACCATGGGGTGTATCAAGTCCCATAGTGGCAACCCGACACAACCTTAGAGTGCACAGGTATGCACTGGTGTCCAGTGCCTTATTTTTCTGCGCCGGAGTGTGTGCACGCCCGCACTCCGTTAGAACCTACACTGCTACACCACCGCCGTCGCTTCTTACAATCAGCCCAGTAATCGTGCCCCACCCTGCCTAGTTTCAGGGTATCATGATACACCTTTTAGGGTTACTGCTGAAAAGGGTCCCCCGTTACTAGGTTTTCTATCTCTAGCCAACATGCTAAGTTGGTTAAGTGTTTCCTACCTAACCCCCACCAGTCCGTTTAGTTTAGCATGTTCCATTTTGATTAAGTTTTTAGTCCACTTAATCCTAACAATCCTGACTCAGCCTTAATTGTCTTATTAAGGCCCTGACCTCTCACATTAGACAGGTATTGTTGTGGCTGCCTGTTGCCGGTTGGTTCCGGGCAGTCTTACGCCACAACTCAGTCTAACCTCGGGTCCTTGCTGGGCTCCATGTTTAACCTCCCACATTGGATAGGTATTGTTGTGACTACTGGACAGCCGGCCGGTTCCGGGAAGGTTTACATCACAACTCAATCCAACCTCGGGTTAAACACATCGTATGTTCTACATTTACATATCTTGTCATTCTTCTTTATTTATATGTAAATATTTGCGGCCCATTATTAAGTTAATGGTGTAAAGGTTACACCAATCACGGGCCCAACCCATACTTGAATTTGGGCCCTTCTATTTTATATTTTCATTCATTAATTTATTTTTAACCCAACGTTATTTTCCCCCATTTTACACGTCCGTTTATATATATATTGGGCTTAGCCTTTTAAAGCCCAATTTAGCCATGCGAAAAGGGGAGGCTTATGGCGTATACACAAAGAGGGGAAGGTGAGCGCATGAACTTGCAATACGACGTTGGAAATACAAAATAGAAATTGGTGTACTTGCATAGTGGTAACATAGGTGACATGAATCAAAGCATGTGAACTTGCATAGGTTTAACTACAACATGAACCTATATTCTTATTTAGGCATAATGTCAAACATAAGCATGTCATAAATATTCCTAGCATAAGCATGGCATAATGTCAAACATAAGCATGGCATAAATACTTCTAGCATAAACATGGCATAATGTCAAACATAAGCATGGCATAGGTAAAGTTCAATTTGTTCATGGCATAAACATAAACAAGTCATGTTCATAAGGTTTCTACATGTTTACAAAGGGGATACTTTGTTACTAACACAAAAGCATAGTTCAACTTAATCATGGTTTAAGTCTAATCACATAACGATGGTATAAATATACTTATGCATAAATATTCCTAATCATGGTGTTTGCTTTAAACTTGCAAAAAGGGATTTTTGAGTCTAACCTAGCCATGTCTCACATATGTCATCATATAACTCTTTTAAACAAGATAGACTTAATCATAGATTTCAATTATGCCAAATATCATTCATAGCCTAGCCATATTCATAAGCATGACTTAATACATGGATTAAGGTGTCAAAATTCCAACATAGTTTCATATGAACTATAACAACCAAACTAGTCTCAATTGCTTGCAAAACGATTTATGCACAAAGTATACATCATGACGACATAATAACAAAGCCCCAAACTTGCATAAATTTCACTCAACTACATACATGTAGCTTCAACATAGATTACATAATTTGCGCAATATTCCAAACATATATTTGCATAGAACTACCGCATGTAGTTCTTTATAATGAATAACATAATTTTGCACAAACATGAATTACTTCCATTGCCATAATTCAAGCATACACATCAACACAGTTGTTTATTATACCAAAGTAATACTCTACTTACAATGGTTGCGGCGAATTCTCTAATTAAGAGACACGATTCCTTTGTTGAATTGATTAGCTTTAGGTTGCTTGAATTGCTTTAGGCTTTAGAACTTTCTTCCTAACTCTCTCTCTAGTCGGCGGCTACTCTTTGCCGTTCCTCAGCAACATGGCGGCTATAATCTTATTTTGAATGAATAGATTAGGGTTTAGCCTAGGGTTGTTTATATAGAGGTTAGGAATTGATTAGGACCATTGATGTTGCTAGGTTAGATCGTAGCCATTCATTAGGAAGAGAGACCAATAAAAACCCGCCACCTAGCCCTAATGACAAAGCAGACCACAGAAATTCGACCACACACCGACCTGGCCAGCCAGGGCTAGACCAGACCTGGCCAGCAGGTCATTTTTGACCTGGGCGCACTTGGCAGGTGCGCCAGGTCAAAAATGTACTGGCGCACTTCACAGGTGCGCCAGTTCATTTTTGTTCTGGCGCACTTCCCAAGTGCGCCAGTGCATTCTGGCCCTTTTTTTCGGTTTTTCGCCCAACTTCGTTCGTCCATAACTTCTTCATACGATATCCGTTTTTCGAAAACTCGGACTCTATTTCGCGTATTTTTCCGAGACGAACGCAATGGCGTATCCCGTTTCCCTTAGTTCTTTGATTTGAAATTAATTATACTTTAATTTGTGAGTTTCACAGTCATAGAATTCACGGGTGTTACATTCTCCCCCACTTAAAAGGATTTCGTCCCCGAAATCTTCAAGTTAGGAGGAATGTATATCCTAACATCCAATCATCCATCTACTCATCCATCAAACACGCGCATCCATTGTCCTTAAAAGACTTCTAATGCTTCATGATCATATGCAAAGTGTGTGTGTACATGAACTTATCTAATGCAAAATCAGGCGGTCTACTGATTCAGTTGACCTCCTTAATGCGAATTATGTAAGTGCCATGAATCCATTATGTATGCAAATTTTTCTATTCATGATTCTACATGAGTGCACAATCATTCAACACAAATGCAGCATCCACATGACAACACATTAAAGTTCAACCATATACGAGTGCAAACATATATGCATATGCAATATGAAGTGACTGAGCCGATCTAAAACCTAGATTGTGTGTGTATATGCAACCACGAGCAACCACTAGCAATCACTTGCAACCACTTGCAACCATCATACATAACATGTTTCAATTACATGTTCCCATCCAAAAAGATTCTACCTAAAAGATACGGTCGAGGAAATATACCTAAAATGATAAAAGCGCAACTTAAGGAAAAGGAAAGATCAAGGATGTACCCTCGAACAGAAAAGGGTAGGCTATGCGTATTTTAGCTTCAGTTTCCCAAGTCGCGTCTCCCTCGGCGTCGCTCCACTGAACTTTGACGAGCTTGACTTCACGGTTGCGTAGTTTCTTCACTTCCGTTCCTAATATGCGGGTTGGAACTTTCCTTATGGTTGCCTCGCGTTCCACTTCGACCTCTTCGAGGATATTTGGCTCTACCACTTTGGCAGACTCATGCAGACATTTTCGGAGATGTGAAACGTGAAAGACGTTGTGGACTCCAGCCAACTTCTCGGGTAGCTCTAATCTATAAGCCATTTTCCCAATTTTCTCGATAATAGGGAATGGCCCTACGAATCTTGGCGCTAGCTTTCCTGTGGTTCCAAAACGAACAACGTTTCTTAGCGGTGATACCTTGAGAAAAACTCTGTCTCCAACTCCGAATTCAAGGTAGGTCCTCCTCTTGTCGGCGTAGGACTTTTGTCTGTCTTGGGCCGTCTTCATCCTTCTTCGTATTAAGTCTACTTTCTCTGAAGTCTCTCGAATCATGTCTGGTCCAAGTATAAGCTTATCCGTGGACTCCCACCAACAAGTGGGCGATCGGCACGGTCTTCCATATAAAGCTTCGAAGGGCGCCATTCCGATGGTTGCTTGATAGCTGTTGTTGTAGGCGAATTCTACTAAAGGAAGGTGGTCTTCCCATGTCCCTCCGAAGTCGAGGACGCATAGTCTTAAGAGGTCTTCCAAAACTCTATTTACTCTCTCTGTTTGACCGTCGGTTTGGGGATGATAGGTTGTGCTCAAGCATAACTGCGTTCCTACTGCTTCTTGCAGACTCCGCCAAAACTCGCTGGTGAAGATGGGGTCTCGGTCACTAACAATGCTAGATGGTATTCCATGGAGTCGAACGATTTCCTTGAGATAAAGTGATGCTAGGGATGAGGCAGTTCTCTTACTTTTGACGGGTAAAAAGTGGGCGCTTTTAGTAAGCCTATCCACTATTACCCAAATGCTAGTGTTGCCTCTCCTAGACCTAGGCAGCCCATCGATGAAGTCCATTGAGATGCTATCCCACTTCCACTGCGGGACCTCCAGAGGATGCAGCAGTCCGCCAGGCTTTTTCTGTTCTGCCTTAACCTGTTGGCACACCATACATTTAGAAACGAATTCTGCCATGTCCTTTTTCATGCCATTCCAAAAGAAAGTCCTTTTTATGTCTTTGTACATTTTATCCCCGCCTGGGTGTATCGTCATCTTGGAGTGATGTGCTTCCTCTAGAACCCTTTTCACTAAATCTTTTGCTTGTGGGATGCATAGTCTTCCGTCTCGCCTTAGTAAACCCCTATCGTCGATGGAGTATCGGTTGAGGTGACTTGAAGTCTCACCCCTAATTAGCCTATCAATTATTTCCACAAGTTGAGGGTCTTCGCGTTGTGCTGTCCCTACTGAATCCACTAACGTTGGGCGCACTTCGAGAGATGCAAGCAAGCCTGGTACGAAATCGGAGGAAGGCCTAAAGTCGAAGCTGGCTATAAACTCTAGGCTTTGTCTTTCAACAAACAACGGGCTTAGGGTCAATTTCTTTCGGCTCAACGCGTCTGCCACTACGTTGCCTTTGCCCGGAGTGTAGGAGATTTCGAAATCGTACGAGGCAAGAAACTCCATCCATCTTTGTTGCCTCAAGTTAAGATCCTTCTACGAGAAAAGATATTTCAACGATTTATGGTCAGTGTAAAGTTCGAACTTCTCACCTAGGAGATAGTGTCGCCAAGACTTGAGTGCAAAGACGATGGCGGCTAACTCGAGATCGTGGGTTGGGTAGTTCTTTTCGTGCGCTTTCAACTGCCTTCCGCCATAAGCTACTACCCTTCCTTCTTGCATTAAGACGGTGCCTAGCCCTGTCCCACATGCATCCGTATAAACAGTGAACATCTTGCTCCCATCCGGCAGCGTCAAAACTGGGGCTATTGTAAGATCCCTTTTCAGTCGTTGGAAAGCAAATTCGCAATCCAAATCCCAATTGAACACTAGATTCTTCTTGGTCAATTTCGTGAGCGGAGCTGAGATTTTCGCAAAATCCCTTATAAATCTTCGATAGAAACCCGCTAGTCCTAGAAAGCTTCGGACCTCAGTTGCATTCCTTGGTGTCTTCCAATCCTGTACCGCCACTACTTTCGCAGGGTCCACCGCTAACCCTTGTTTGGATACTATGTGCCCAAGGAACCTCACCTCTTCTCTCCAAAAGTGGCATTTGGAGAATTTGGCTTTTAGTTGATGGACTCGCAAAGTTTCCATGATTGCCCTTAAGTGTTGAGCATGTTCCTCTTCACTCTTTGAGAAGATAAGGATATCATCTACGAAGACCACTACGAATTTGTTGAGGAAATCTCTAAATACCCTACTCATCAGGTCCACGAAGTAAGCAGGTGCATTTGTCAAGCCGAAAGGCATGACAAGCCATTCAAAGAAGCCGTCTGGGGTTCTGAACGCCGTTTTATCGATGCTATCTTCAGCCACCCTTAGCTGATGAAAACCGGTTGCTAAATCGAGTTGGGAGAAAACATACGCTCCTACAAGCTGGTCAAATAAATCGTCAATTCTAGGGAGAGGGTGCCTATTCTTTTTCGTTAGCTTGTTGAGCTCCCTATAGTCAACACATAGACGTAGTGAACCATCCGCCTTTGTAGCGAACACCACCGGAGCGCCCCATTCTGAAATGCTCCTCCTAATGAACCCCTTCTCTAGAAGCTCTTTAATCTGTTTACTGAGCTCTTTCCTTTCTCGTGGAGCCATGTGTCTAACGGGCAACGCAACGGGCTTTGCATTATCTACCAGATATATGCGGAAGTCTATTTCCCGCTTCGGAGGCAAGCCCTTCACCTCTTCGAAGACATCCGGATATTCCCGGACCACTCTAACTGATTGCAAATTTTCAACAGACGCATCTAGCGATTCAAGATAACTAAGCATAACCGCATACGAGGGATTACAAGAAATTTCCAAAGTATTACCGAGCTGGGTTAGGAGCCTAACAACCCTTTTCTCACAATCAAGGATGGCCCCATTACGGGATAGCCAATCCATGCCCAAAATCAAACCATACCCCGAAAAGCCCAAAACAAAGGCACTACATAGAAATTCTACGCTTAGAATAGAAATTTTCAAATCCAAACAGATCATAGACAAATGAGCTGGGCCCCCAATTGGGTTTGAAACAATTAAGGGGTCCTCTACCATACTAGTTTTTAGGTGCAGAGATTCTACTAAAGCAGACGAGATAAAGGAGTGTGATGCGCCGGAATCAAATAAAGTGCGAACGAGGTGATCATAAAGATAAACTACACTTTCTACAGAAGTGTTTGTACCTCGCTGTTGCAATGGTGGCGCTTCTAGCACATGAACCTGTGCCCCTGGGGTGGATCCAGCGCCCTGCCCCTGTCCTCGTTTCCTTGGGCAGTCCCTAGCCCTGTGGCCTGTCTGACCGCATGAAAAGCACCCACCATTCTCCTTGGCCTTCTTTTTCCGGCAGTCCTTTACTAAGTGCCCCACTTTGCCACAAAAATTACACTTCCTCTTCTCTTTGTTGCCTTTCCCGCCTTTCTTAAAGTCTGTCTTCTTGGGCTGCAAACCCTCTTTCTTCCCTTGAGAGCTTTCTGCCTTCGTCTCCTTCTTGCCCTTATCCTCCTCATTCAGCAATGCCATTTGCACCAATCTTTCATACGTGGCTCCCATGGGTATATGGGTCATGGCCAAACTGTGTAATGGCTCATTTAACCCTTTGACAAAACGGAGAGCCTTCTTGTGCGGGGTATTGACTAGGTCAAGCCCAAACCTAGCCAGCTCATCGAACTGATTCACATATTCTCTGACTGTCTTGTCCCCTTGTTTAAGAAATAAGAATTTTTCCAACTGCAAACTCCTTTCTGCATCTGAGAGAAATTTGGTCTCAAACCTTGCCCTAAAGTCCTCCCATGTCTCCACTGGTCTTTCAGCATTAGTGACTTCCCACCAGTAGGAAGCCTCACCCTTCAATAGCCACACTGCCAACTGTACTTTTTGTCTATCCTCTACCTCAAAGATGATGAATAGGTCTTCAGTTTCTTTCAGCCAATTCCTAGCTGCTACGAAGGACTCAGTTCCATGGAAATCCCTTCCTCCCATGGCTTTAAAATCTTTACATATCTTAGCGAATGCGTTTCCCCGCGGAGGAGGTGGAGGAAAAGGTGCTGCTGCAGCTGGATGATTTTCTTCAGCTGGGGGAGGAGGAACGGTAGGACCTGGCTGAGTGGCCCTTGCTTCTAAGAACCGTCTAAACCAACCAGGTATTGGCACCCCTTCAGGCAAGTTAAGATCTTGGGACATGCTGAAACAAAAAGGATAGATTCAAAACGAAGGATAAGAGATAGTTCCTATGGCTTTGGGCAGTGGACTTTGCCTTTTAAAAATAAAATGATATTTTTCTTTTAAAAATGCTTCTTTAAATTTCCTTTTTGAAAATAATTTTTCAAAACTTTTTATCTTATCTGGTAAACCTATGCTCTGATACCAAGTGAAACACCCCACCTCCGTTAGGGTCACTCTCAAAGGGAATGCCCTAATTTTGGTGGAGGTTTATAAGTACAAGTCACAGATATACAAGACAGATATAAGAACACATATTTGTAAAACAGCGGAAGAACAACAAACTTTATTTCAAAAAGTCAAATACGTGTTACAACAACATCCTTTCCAAAAACATAACATAACACTTTCATAATCTGTCTTGAGTACATTATTTAAAGAAGCATAAATAAAACATAGATAAACTGCAAAAGCCCCTTAGTGGATTGTCCAAAGCCATAGTTCAAAACAGGAAAGTCCAAGCAATACATTTCTCTTCTTCAAGCTGGATGTTGAGGCTGGTCAAGCTGCTGTGTTCCCTCCCTGAGGACCTGGGGGGGGGGGGAAACGGAAGAAAGAAGACGAAAGAAAAATAGAGTCAGACATAAAGCCTGAGTAAGTCTAGTACTACTTTGTCTATGAATAAAGAACTGGGTATGATAAGTAAAACAGGAAGTGGGCAAACACTATGAACTTGGTTAAGTTACCTAGGGTCGAATATACTATCGTACCCCATGTTAATCTCTGAACCCATATAAACTAGTTTCCAATTTCCACCCCATAATCAGGGTGATGTGATCCATTCAATGATGATCGGCTCCTACTCGCATAGTTACATGTGTCTTACGGCCCCTGATGTCTGTAGTTACCTATGCTGGTCCCACCATGGGGTGTATCAAGTCCCATAGTGGCAACCCGACACAACCTTAGAGTGCACAGGTATGCTACTGGTGTCCAGTGCCTTATTTTTCTGCGCCGGAGTGTGTGCACGCCCGCACTCCGTTAGAACCTACACTGCTACACCACCGCCGTCGCTTCTTATAATCAGCCCAGTAATCGTGCCCCACCCTGCCTAGTTTCAGGGTATCATGATACACCTTTTAGGGTTACTGCTGAAAAGGGTCCCCCGTTACTAGGTTTTCTATCTCTAGCCAACATGCTAAGTTGGTTAAGTGTTTCCTACCTAACCCCCACCAGTCCGTTTAGTTTAGCATGTTCCATTTTGATTAAGTTTTTAGTCCACTTAATCCTAACAATCCTGACTCAGCCTTAATTGTCTTATTAAGGCCCTGACCTCTCACATTAGACAGGTATTGTTGTGGCTGCCTGTTGCCGGTTGGTTCCGGGCAGTCTTACGCCACAACTCAGTCTAACCTCGGGTCCTTGCTGGGCTCCATGTTTAACCTCCCACATTGGATAGGTATTGTTGTGACTACTGGACAGCCGGCCGGTTCCGGGAAGGTTTACATCACAACTCAATCCAACCTCGGGTTAAACACATCGTATGTTCTACATTTACATATCTTGTCATTCTTCTTTATTTATATGTAAATATTTGCGGCCCATTATTAAGTTAATGGTGTAAAGGTTACACCAATCACGGGCCCAACCCATACTTGAATTTGGGCCCTTCTATTTTATATTTTCATTCATTAATTTATTTTTAACCCAACGTTATTTTCCCCCGTTTTACACGTCCGTTTATATATATATTGGGCATAGCCTTTTAAAGCCCAATTTAGCCATGCGAAAAGGGGAGGCTTATGGCGTATACACAAAGAGGGGAAGGTGAGCGCATGAACTTGCAATACGACGTTGGAAATACAAAATAGAAATTGGTGTACTTGCATAGTGGTAACATAGGTGACATGAATCAAAGCATGTGAACTTGCATAGGTTTAACTACAACATGAACCTGTATTCTTATTTAGGCATAATGTCAAACATAAGCATGTCATAAATATTCCTAGCATAAGCATGGCATAATGTCAAACATAAGCATGGCATAAATACTTCTAGCATAAACATGACATAATGTCAAACATAAGCATGGTATAGGTAAAGTTCAATTTGTTCATGGCATAAACATAAACAAGTCATGTTCATAAGGTTTCTACATGTTTACAAAGGGGATACTTTGTTACTAACACAAAAGCATAGTTCAACTTAATCATGGTTTAAGTCTAATCACATAACGATGGTATAAATATACTTATGCATAAATATTCCTAATCATGGTGTTTGCTTTAAACTTGCAAAAAGGGATTTTTGAGTCTAACCTAGCCATGTCTCACATATGTCATCATATAACTCTTTTAAACAAGATAGACTTAATCATAGATTTCAATTATGCCAAATATCATTCATAGCCTAGCCATATTCATAAGCATGACTTAATACATGGATTAAGGTGTCAAAATTCCAACATAGTTTCATATGAACTATAACAACCAAACTAGTCTCAATTGCTTGCAAAACGATTTATGCACTAATATACATCATGACGACATAATAACAAAGCCCCAAACTTGCATAAATTTCACTCAACTACATACATGTAGCTTCAACATAGATTACATAATTTGCGCAATATTCCAAACGTATATTTGCATAGAACTACCGCATGTAGTTCTTTATAATGAATAACATAATTTTGCACAAACATGAATTACTTCCATTGCCACAATTCAAGCATACACATCAACACAGTTGTTTATTATACCAAAGTAATACTCTACTTACAATGGTTGCGGCGAATTCTCTAATTAAGAGACACGATTCCTTTGTTGAATTGATTAGCTTTAGGTTGCTTGAATTGCTTTAGGCTTTAGAACTTTCTTCCTAACTCTCTCTCTAGTCGGCGGCTACTCTTTGTCGTTCCTCAGCAACATGGCGGCTATAATCTTATTTTGAATGAATAGATTAGGGTTTAGCCTAGGGTTGTTTATATAGAGGTTAGGAATTGATTAGGACCATTGATGTTGCTAGGTTAGATCGTAGCCATTCATTAGGAAGAGAGACCAATAAAAACCCGCCACCTAGCCCTAATGACAAAGCAGACCACAGAAATTCGACCACACACCGACCTGGCCAGCCAGGGCTAGACCAGACCTGGCCAGCAGGTCATTTTTGACCTGGGCGCACTTGGCAGGTGCGCCAGGTCAAAAATGTACTGGCGCACTTCACAGGTGCGCCAGTTCATTTTTGTTCTGGCGCACTTCCCAAGTGCGCCAGTGCATTCTGGCCCTTTTTTTCGGTTTTTCGCCCAACTTCGTTCGTCCATAACTTCTTCATACGATATCCGTTTTTCGAAAACTCGGACTCTATTTCGCGTATTTTTCCGAGACGAACGCAATGGCGTATCCCGTTTCCCTTAGTTCTTTGATTTGAAATTAATTATACTTTAATTTGTGAGTTTCTTAGTCATAGAATTCACGGGTGTTACAATGATGGTTAACACTGGAGCAGTTGTTAATCTCAACTTTAGCTCTTCAAAAGCCTCCTCACTTTCTGGAGTCCATTTGAATTTAGAGTGCTTATTTGTAAGCTTCGTTAAGTGACCAGATATCTTCGAAAAGTTTTTAACGAACTTCCAGTAATAACTAGCCAATCCGAGAAAACTGCGGACTTCAGTGGGGGTGCTAGGCTGCTTCCAGTTTTGAATAGCTGTGATTTTGCTTGGATCCACAGCAATTCCTTCTTTCGATACGACGTGGCCTAGAAATTTTACTTCATCTTGCCAGAATATACATTTGGAAAACTTTGCTTTCAATACATTCCTTCGGAGGATTTCTAACACTTGTTCCAAATGCTTTTCATGTTCGGCCTTTGACTTAGAGAAGATTAGAATATCGTCAATAAAAACCAGAACAAATTTATTCAAAACCCCTCTGAACACTCTATTCATCAGATCGACGAAGTAAGCAGGATCGTTACATAAGCCGAACGGCATTACTAACCACTCGTAGAATAAGTCGGGACCTCTGAATGCTGTCATTGGAACACACTCTTCGGCAATTCGAAGTTGATGGAAGCCTGTAGCTAGGTCCATTCGTGAAAATACTTGTGCGCCATTAAATTGATCCAACAAATCATCAATCCACGGCAATGGATATTTGTTCTTTATTGTCTGTTTGTTCAGATCACGATAATCCACACATAGACGTAGAGTACCATCAGATTTTGGGACAAATACCACTGCTGCACCCCAATCAGAGAAACTAGGCCTGATCAGACCCTTCCATACTAGCTGTCGTGTTTGATTGTCAAGTTCTTCTTTTTCTTTCAAGGACATTCTTCGAATAGCGTGAACTACCAGCCTTGCATTCGGAATTAAAGCAATCTTGAAATCTATTTCCCTCTACGGAGGTAAGCGAACAACTTCTTCGAACACATCCGCATAGTTCTTGACGATAGGAATATCTTTCACTATGTCGAGAATATTCTCTGTAACTTGAGGGATATTTTCTATTTGGGCTGGAGAAACATTTAGAGCTTCCCAGAAGTCTTTTCTATTAGCTTTCTGTCCTTCACAGGGAATGGTTATATAACCACCCGATTTTATCTTAGCCCTAACAACTCTCTCGGCGCATCTAACCTCTGCCTTATATTTGGTTAGCCAATCCAATCCCAGAATAAGATCGATTTCATTAAAATTCATGACTATAGAGATAGTAGGGAATTTATAGCAGGAAAAAGAGACAGGTACTGCACAAGCCCAACTGAGACTAATGGAACCCCCAACCGGATTCTGAACAGTCACTGGTTCCTTGAGCTTTTTCAAATCCAAATCCAGTTTCTTAGCTGCATCTTTGGCAATGAAGCTTCGTGATGCGCCTGTGTCAAACAGTACTTTGACTGGAATGTTTTTGACAGTTAGCGTGCCTTCTAAAACATCGGCCCTTTCTTGACTAGCTGAGGGCTCCGAAGTTTCTGCTACTTCATTTACTTGAACTATTTCAGGCTTGTTTAAGAGCGGACAGTCCTTTGCAAGATGACTAGCCTCATGGCACTGTTTGCACTCTCTATTCTCTTGGAACTCCCCGTCAGTTCTGAACCTTTTCTTCTTTTGCTTTTGATTTGCTCTATATCCCTCTTTACTTTGTTCCTTTAAAGATCTGCAACTTATCGACAAATGTCCTTTCTTATTGCAGTTAGAGCAAATAGCAGTTGTTACTGGTTCTTTCCCAGACTTAGCCCTTTTTCTCTTAGCACTGGGCTTCTCACTGACCTCAGACCTCGTACCGGCTTCAGGAATATCAGTTCCCGACTCTTCTTTGTCACTCCAACAGACTTCTTCTTCGTCGCGCAATATTCCTTTCTTATGGAGATCTTCATACTGATAAGCCATATAAATCATTTCAGAGAAAGGAAGTTTTACATTCCTCAGTACAATATTCTGATATCTCCTTTACAGGCCATGAATAAATCTCAATTTTTTCCTCTTTGGATCTTGAATCAGATGAGGAGCAAAGTGAGCAAGTTCGTTGAATTTCTTATGATATTCTGGGATGGTCATATCACCTTGTATTAGATAAGAAAATTCATCACACAATCGCTCCGTCGCTTCAGGAGGAGTAAATCTTTCTAGGAAAATCACTTTGAATCTGTCCCAGGTGATATCACCTTCTAGATTATCTTTGATGATTATTTCCCACCAGATTAAAGCTTCTTCTTTGAGCGCCCAAGATGCTACTAACCGTTTCTGGTCATCCCTCAGCTGGATACGCTCAAATATTCTTTCGACAGAACTTATCCAAGCTTGAGTCTGAATTATAGATTCATTGTCCGAGAACTGTGCTCCGTTTAGATTTCGATGCATTTCTCCTGTTTCTGACACTCATTTTTCTAGTACTTCTGCAAACAGCAGATCAAGTGTCAGGTCACAGAAAAGATATTTTTAAAATATAGAAACATATACTTCAAATGTAAATGTGTCTATCGAGGTGTAATTTCATTCTGCTTTAATCATACTAGGATATTGCTGATCCTATCTGTATAGAGTTACCCGTCCTAGAACACTACTGGTTCTATTTCTGACGAGTTCGTTCAAATGTTATATTCCAGAACTAAGCTTAACCAAAGCTCTGATACCAAATGAGACGACCCCAAACCCCGTACTGACGGAGACAAGGGTAATCTTTGGAATATAACACAGAAAGAGATAATAGCAGAACAAAATTAAATAAATACACCAGATAATGAACAATAGAATATACTGGATAAAAGTAATCATCAGAGTTACACAGTATACAAGATCTTACTTAGTACAAATACAGTTCAGCTATACATAAATGTCTACAGCGGAAAACAAACAAAATATGTACAATAGGAGCTGAACAGCAAAAAAAGAGATAAATGATAGAATCCATCTTCAGCTCCAGCTATCCAGAAAGAACCAGCTAAACCTAAATACAAGGCTGCCCGTGTAGAAAAAGGGGCACCCGAGTTTGAAAGTGAAACAAACTACGAGTCAGTCATGGGACTGGTATGAGAAGTCTACTCAACACATATATAATATGGCTAATCACAGGACCACGCCACTTTCTTGGAATGGGTTTACTCCATTGGATTGCCAGTGCTTTAAAACAAATCATTCTTTTAAACATCGCAATGCTTTATATAAAAATGAAGCCATTATAAGACTCAGTTCCCATCACACAACGCAAACTGGAGGATAGAGTTTCTACCTTATAACGGCCAAAATATGCTTGATACGAATAAAACAAAGGCATTTGATATTATTACTAGTGTTTATATGTTTTGAAAACAATTTCAAATCATAACTATCAATCATAGGCGGCATAGGTACCATATATCATGTTGCCATATATATACACAATCAAAACCGCACAGTCACGTATTTGGAAATTGGATTTCCGTCAGGAACCAAGGCAAAAGATAGTCCTTACCGACTTCGTGACTCTCTAGCCCGAGCCACAGGGTCAGAGTGCATCGACCCTTGGATCGTCAGGGTCAGTCCACCGATGTGGATTAAAATTCCTGAACACTGCGTTTCCCCACCCTTTGGGGTGTAAATGAGCCAACGAATGGCTCCATCGGACCCGGATCGTCCGATCTAACCGAGGCGCCTCGCAACAGCAACAACCACATAGGTGAAAAGTATATAAATGTCAGGGCTGGTAGGTCACTGACACCACCCTAGCTAGAAAGAAACGCATGCCCTCCCTGATGTCCTCTCCCGTTTCTGGTTCATACCGGGGTGTGAGGCTCGCGATTTTACGTTATACACAAAGCTATGCCACACAGGCGGTGCTTTGATCATCACCGCAAGGCTTTGCTTTTCAACAGAAGCCCTGATCACTGCATCTTAGCATGCCACACAGGCAATTCCTGCCATGCGACTGATGTCCATCGATATACAACCTCTGAGCTCGTGCGTTTCAGAGAAGGGCGTTAAGCAAAAGAATAAATTCTCCACCGCCAAACAGATGTATATTTAATAGAGATCAATCAACACAGAATAAAATCCAATGTTAGACACACAGTCCATTTACAAGTCTATTCTGGGTCTGAACGAAACCGGAGGCACTAAATACCTCGCAAACCCATCGATCACCATGTACGTCTGGACGATCACCACTCATTATCCATATTTCGGGATGCCTCCCAATCAGGACCTCGGTTACCATCCAAACGAGGTGAAGATCTCCGGTCTTCGACCACCGTCTTCATCTTCGACTTTTAATCGTCGGTCAATTATTTGAAATGAGAATTAACTCGGACTTTTCAAATAATTCACGTATATTTAAAATTTCAACTCAATTTATTTCAATGGTTAAATCATTCGACAACACCAATTTTGTCCTTTAATGTAATTTTCACACCAAACACATTCAACCATCAAATACCACATAAATCGAGCAAATTCAGTTTATTTCCATTCCATATCGTTTATGATATTTTATAACAATTTATCGCTATTTTTATTTATTCCCATTTAATCAAAATGACGCTTCGGGCAATAACGCGGCCGTGGCGCTGTTTTTCTTCAGATTTGATTTACACATATCTGAAAATCTAACCGTTGAATCTTCACAAAATTTACATCAATAGAAAGGTCTTTTCAAAATGAATCCAATGGTTCCAGTTTCGGGAAAATATGACGGTCGGATCTCCCGATACAATCGTTTGAAGTTTCGATTTCAAAATACGAACTACAGCGTCGTTAGTCGATTAAATATAATTATATATATATATATATATAATCATTTCTTGCGCTGTTTTTTTTTCAGATTTGAATTAAACATTCCAGACAATCCAGCCGTTGGATTTTTACAAAGTTGGTGCCGTTGGAAAGATATTTCCAAGGCGAACCCAACAGTTGCGGTTTCGGGAAAATCCAATGGTTGGATTTCCCGCACTAGTTGTTTGAAATCAAGGTTTCAAAACACGAACTGCACGGCCACGTTTCGTTTTAATTTTATTTATATTTATATATTTATATAAATATAGTTCGTTCAACAATTTCAATATCGTTTTCACTTCAAATATTTCACTAACGCCTTTAAATTTTGGAAAATTTCGCCATAACCTCCTTTGTACGGGAGGGGCTGGGAAAATTCCCAAATAGCCACACGAGCGTCTCATGTCAAAAAGAAAAAGAAAAAGCCAAGCGGCTAGCCAACAGGCTCATAAAATCATCACCCAAACAAAACAGTAAATGTGTACCTATTTGTCGGGCACAAAATTTTATTCCTCTTCTCTAGCCCCTTTGCTATAACTTGTTCAATAAATATGCATGTACATATATACAGTTCTTATCATTTATCATTTTCCATTCAACTTCATATTTGATTCCATTTGGTTCAAAAACACCATTCATTCTAATGTTGTATGCATAGGCAAAAATCATATCATTAGCTAATTAATGAATATTTCAACTCATGCATATTTATTTGAACGAGTGGCTATTTTTAACACTTCACATTTCAACAACTCATGTATATAATAAAAATGTATTTTTTGTAAAACAATTCATTTCAAAACACTATTATTTTATATAGTCTATATAGATGATAAAAAGGTGATTTTTATTATAAAACAATTCATTTCAAAACACTATTATTTTATATAGTCTATATAGATGATAAAAAGGTGATTTTTATTATAAAACAATTCATTTCAAAATATGAATACCATTCAACACATGAATTTCTAATCAACGAATGAATATCGATTCAACACATGAAGGTTTTCTATAGTTTATATACATAGATAAAAATGTGATTTTTATATTTAAAACACGAAGACCATTCAACACTTGAATTTCTAATCATTGAATGAATATCGATTCAACACATGAAGGTTTTCTATAGTTTATATACATAGATAAAAATGTGATTTTTATATTTAAAACACGAATACCATTCAACACATGAATTTCAAATCAACGAATGAATATCGATTCAACACATGAAGGTTTTCTATAGTTTATATACATAGATAAAAATGTGGTTTTTATATTTAAAACACGAATACCATTCAACACATGAATTTCAAATCAACGAATGAATATCGATTCAACACATGAAGGTTTTCTATAGTTTCTATATATAGATAAAAATGTGATTTTTATAATTAAAACACGAATACCATTCAACACATGAATTTCTAATCAACGAATGAATATCGATTCAACACATGAAGGTTTTCTATTCAACGAATAAATATAGTTTCAGCAAATGAAAATATTTCAAACACATGAATATTATTCAAAATTTCGGCAGCATAACGGCAGGGTAGTTAAAACCAGGACCGTCCCTAGTACGACTCCTCGCTCTACCTTAAAACCTCACGGTTTTTGACAATGGGGATCATGCATCTAGTTCGCACGCAGGCGGCATGTATATATTTATTTCATTTCCACAAACTAATCCTATGTGGTTTCCACCAAATATTTGTCAACCACAAATGGGTATTTTTCAACCACAATCAATCAATATCAACCACAAACAATCCCAAACAACCATTTGCTATCAATCAATTTTCACACCAATCACAATCAATAAATATCGTCCATGGTTTGTGGACGAGGGGCGTGTGTATATATATATATATATATATATATATATATATATATATATATATAGCAATTCACTTTTATTTCAACACATATATAATTTTTACAACGCATATATAACTTATACATCGAACATACAACTTATACAATGCTTATACAAGAGGTGTACAACGCTTATATAACTCATACTTCGACTATATAATTTATACATTGTCATTTTCCATATTGTTTATAAATTAGAAATCTCACATTGGGTTCCACTCCACCAAAAATAGAAGAAGGCTCAGAAAAATATGCGGTCTCTTCTAAAAGGTAGAAGACGTCCACACGAGTCCACTGTCTCTTGTTTCACTAGATTTCGTCTAGAAACGAAAAAGATATGATATTGTTTACATTGGATAATTTAAACGAGATTATTAAATTAATTAAATAATCCACCTTCCTCTTCAATTATACAGGCCTACGCTGAACCCAAAATGCTCGTGGCTTAGGGCATCCCTGCGCCGCCACTGTGGTGGTCTGGACCTCGATCAGCACCCGCCTCGTGGTGTGCCTTGGAGCGCGCTACCCACGCCCAGAGTGGGACCCAACTCGGTGGCCCCCTCTCTCCTCCATTTCGAACGAAAGTCGGCCACTTTGCACCCCGATTCCACCCGAAACCGTACGCGAGAACCCCTCAATCCCGTATGGATTTAAAGAGCGAGTGGAGAGCTACAAAATTCCTTGAAGAAGCATGCGATTTTACTGTGTGGTTTATGAGGAATCGACGAGGGAAGGTTGGAGCTTTTATCGCCGTTCGCAGGTAAGAGGCGGCGCGAGTTTCTGAGCGATGAGGGTTTAAGGGAGAAGGCCTCTGATTGGCCCATTTATTTTAAATTTTTAATTTAATTATTTTCAAAAATACCCCTTATCACGTACGGACACCAATTCAAACCCAACGACTGTCGTCCCCAGTGTTCTACCCCCATTCCGAACACAATGGGATATGTTTCAAAGGCCCATTCGAATGTTTCAGTCAGTTTTCCTTCAAATTAAAATATAAAACATTCAGTATTTAATTTGAATGTACATTTCAATTTTCCTGGGCCACAAACTGATTCGAAAAATTCGAGAAAAATAAATCTAGCTATGTTTTGATGATACGGTCCCAACAAAACTAGTTTCGTCGAATTCTGAGACCGTTTGCAAAAAGGCCCATTTCTGGTCGATCCAATTTAACTATAATTGGCCAAAACATGTTTTCCTTTGCCACGCTCACATACTAGCTTCAAAAATTATGAAATTTGAAATCGAGCAATAACTTCACATCCCAGATCCAACAAAAGTGGTTTCGTCGAATTCTGAGGTCGTATGCAAAATGGCCAATTTCACGGGCTATATAAATTCCATAGCGACCTTTCTGAAAATTCATTCGGCCATAACTTTTGCTTTCCGCTATGAAAATTCGATTTTTCAGATTCGTTAGGAAGGTATTCACTAACAGATTTAAATATTTTTGGTTTCACTAAAATCCATTTTTTTTGCACCCGGTACAGTTCGATAAAGTTTGAATTCAATTTTTGAAACTGCAGCGCCATTTCAGGCCTTGTTTATAATTATAAATAATTATATTCATTTTCAATTGTCGATTCAAACTCACTTTTCATCCCTATTATTTAAAATATTCGTTTTAAATATTTAAAATCCATTATTTTAGCCAATTTAAAATTTTTAAATTGGTTCAGATTTTCTGGTCTCGTTACAGCGTGGTCTTATGAGATATCGTTAACTTTTTCAAACTGTTTTAAACTATTTTACTCATACCAGTCCCATGACTGACCCGGAGTTTATTTTGTTGTTTTCCCTAAACTCTTGGGTGCCTAAATTTGTACGGGCAGTCAAGTAGTTCAGATTTACAGATATACTGGAAGAGCTGGAGCATGAAGCTTCAGGATCATATAGCTATAGTTTATTTCCGCTGTGTTGTAAGTGTTGTACTTTGATAATGATGTATATTCAACTACAAATGTATATTTCAAAATTATGTTACATATATTATATGTTATTCGTTCCGCTGTGAGATTCGTGTTACTCTGATGTTGTGTTCTTCTTCTTCTTCTATTCTAATTTTCTGTCTTATCTGTTCTCACCCTCTGTTTTCTTTCTATTAATTTCCTGATTTTCAGTTTAATTTGGGGTTGGGCTTGTGTTTTTGGTCAGCTCAAATTGGACCGGATTTTCGGGTCATTACAGTTGGTATCAGAGCGAGGTTAAGTGAATTACCTTGGCTCTATGGCATGACTCGGTAGAGATAGGGTTAGTAATACCCTAGATTGAGTTGAGTGTATATATACGAGTGATCGTATTTGTTATTGATATAAAAATTTGTTTTATATTGTGGAGATTCATTGTTTGAGTTGTTTATGAGTTCTGGTCGATCAGGTTGATCCACTGTATCGGTAGGAGTTTAAAAACAGTCGAATACGATGGGTCGACATGATAGGTTTTGAAAAGAGGGTAAATTAAAATAAGTTTACCCAAGGTATATCTTGATATAGAGAAGATATATTGAAAATATATATATTGGATATATTGGTTGTTATTATAATCGAGTAAGATTATAAATTAAATGGTTATGTAAATAACCAATCAGAATTCATATAAGTGAAATACGTGAAATCAGTTGAGTTAAATCTGAAATTTAAACAAGAAATTGAATTAAAATTCTGGAAAATTGGATAAGTGTTTGTAAATGGATTTGGATTAAAAGTAAGGAAAATTTAAGATCTTTGGGAGATTTTAAATTGTTTTACAAGCAGTGTGGATTATGTTTTGAAATGAATTTCAAAGTGATAATGTTTAGAAATGGTTTTATAGTATTGAACTCACTTCGATCACTGGAAAATAGATTCTGATGATGACAGCTGCATCATCAGTGTTCATTTTCGAGTTATAAGTGACGAATTACTACCAGAGATACTGTTTTGAATTTGTTTTGGGAAAGACAAGTTGTGTTGAATTTCAAATGGGATTTATAATATAGAATTCAAATGGAGTTTAACCTATAGAATTTGAATATATAGAATTCAAATGGAATTTAAACTATAGAATATGAATATATAGAATTTGAATAGAATTTGATATATAGATTTGAATAATAGAAGTGATATAAAATTTGAATAGAAATTGAATAGAATTAACTAAGTCGAAGAGGAATTAGTTAATCGAGTTTTGAATTTGAAGTTGAACTTTGAAAGGTGAATTGGATTTGTAAATGGATATTCGAATATAATATAGAACTTAAATTTGAAATTTGGATTCAAATTAGTTAATAAGCAAGTTAAAATATATTTGAACATGTCATGTTCAAATATAGAAGTGAAATAGACTAAAGAGTTAATTAACAAATTAATTAACAAATTGAGTTAAAACGATCAGGTATAGTTAAAATAGATTGGGCAGGTATAAATATACATGAGATAGGTATGGATAAGGTATGAAGGTATATAAATAGAATGCTCGACGAAAAGGTATGTATTTAATTCATATATGAGATTTTATGCGCCGTATCGGCTAGCCGCTTGGCTTTTTCTTTTTCTTTTGGATTGGTGAGGGCCATGGGAGGCTATTTGAAATATCCCAATGCTCCTAGTACAAAGGAGGTTATGGCGAATTTTTCCGGGCATTTAAGGAGTTAGAATATTTTTAAGATAATTTGATAGTTAGAAATCAACGTATCGATATATATAGAAGTCGATAAGGAAACGAACTTAGAAATAGAATAGTATAATCAAAAAGGAAGTCTAAAATAAAATCTCTTAAGAATAGAAAGAGAAAACGTATACATGATGAAAAGTGAAGAATTAGTTGTATGGTATTGATTATTCGAGTAAGTAGTCATATCTGTTTTGACGTTATAAATGTTATTCAGTCAAGGTCTGAGAGGTAGTTATACTCCAACTTGATTGATTTCATTATTAACAAATAAATAGTAAGATTACAGGCTCGAAGATCAATGTTGAATAAGAGTTAGTTGAATATATATTTGGGTTGTCGTAACGATGTTTTACACAACACCCGTTTTAACCCAAATAAGTGTAAGCTTGGAAATATAATAAAGAATATTTCCTAAGTATAGAAATAAACGAGATCGGAAAAGAGATAAGTAATTGGAATATTTTCCAATTATAAATAGCATATATTTTCTAAAAGTTTAGAAAATAAAGGAAGGCGATATTCGGAAATGTTTTCCAAATAACATAAAGGGCCAATATGGTTATTGAAAATATTTGGTTTACAAATATTGATAAAGAAATAGAGAAGTGATTTAAATAATGGAATATTAATTAAGGGCTCAGTGACATGTTAAAAGGAAAATTTGATTTTTGAAAAGAGTAAACTGTTTGAAAACTCACAGGGAAAGACTGTTTGAATTAAAAACAAATTTAACAGAAATTTGTGAAAGCAAAATTGAATTAAAGTAAAGCCAGTAAAGTGGTAACTGAGATTGAATTAGAATGATATCAAGACAAATTGGATTGTGAGATTCAAATTTGAAGTGTAATGTGATAATCAAGATAAGAGTTGGGAATTGAGAAGAAACTCGAGTTGAAATGATATTTGGCTCGGATATAAACGAATGGTTGTGTCGTGGATAAAATCAGTTTGGAATTTGATTGGGATGACCCTTGTATCCGTTGAATTGATAACAGGTGGAAAGGATATAATGATATGCCGACAAAAAGGTACAAGTTTATATTTCTATTGGATATAAGATTTATGAGCTGAATTGGCAAGCTGCTTGGCTATTTGATTTTCTTTTGGGTTGGAGATGGCCCAGAGAGGCAAGTTGGAGTTTGAGCTATTGACCGGTACAAAGGAGGTGCTGGCAAAAAAATTCGAAAAGTTAAAGTGTTAGAAAATTTTCAGGATTTTTGAAATTTTCGTTAGTCAGAACGAATAAATAATTTAATTGAAATTAAATTGGTTCATTTGAAATTGAAGATTTAGAAGTGAACAAATATGTTCTAACCAGTCGATAGGGTCGTCCTCTACCTTTTAGCAATTTCGAGGACGAAATTATTTTAAGTGGGAAAGATTGTAATGACCCGCATTGGCAGAGGTATTATAATTAATTAATTTAATTATATGAATAGTGATATAGTGAATTAAATGGTCGTGGAATTAAATAATGATGAATATTTAATTAAAATAATAAATTAAATAATATATTTAATTATGAAGTAGTCAGAATTGGCCGAAATGACGATATGGTGTGAACCGGATCATCTGTGATATTTAATTCAGCTTGGAATTGAATTTGAATAACCAATATATTCAATCGTCGACAGTTGAACGTATAGTTTATAATATAATTATAAACGAGCTCGAAATGGCGCTGCAGTTCGTAAATTGGCGATTCGAACTTCAACTGAATGTACGGGATTCGTTTTAAGCCAGATTTCTGTGAAACAAGAAATGTGCGGAGCTGGCGGAGTATATCTTTCTAGTGGAAGAGAAAAATCGGGATTTCATCGTGTAGATTTTGATTTATGTCCAAATCAAATTTTAGAAAAGTCATTGTGGAATTCCTTTATAATTTATAAAGGAATTATTTATATTTTAAAAAAGGAATTTCAAAATAAATCGAATATCGGGTTGACCCAGAGTTCGGATATCGAGTTATAAATCCCAGTGGAACTGTCTGATATTCTGCTGCGAATATATACGATAATATTAATTTATTAATATTTTATTTAATTATATTTAAATGTTTAAATGGGTCATCCAGAGCTTTAAAAATAGCCACTTTTGCAAACGAAGTCGGAATTCGACGAAACTAATTTTGTTGGATCCACATTGTCAAATAGTTGTTAGATTTCCAGTTTCGTGATTTTTAGAGTCACTGTGTGGTCGTACGGATTTTTAGAGTGTAAAACAGTCGATAAATTGACCTTTAAAAATACGCTATGTGAGCAAACGGAGTCGCAATTCGACGAAACCAGTTTCGTTGGGACCGTAATGTCGAACTCTAGCTACATGTCCAGTTTCATTATTTTTGGGTATCTTATGTAATCACGAGAATTTTCAGAAAAGCAAAATGGATATATAAATGAGAATATACCAGGAATATTCCTTTTATAAAATATCTAGATATTTTGAAAACACTATAAATACCCCACTAACCTATCTAACCCTAAGCTATTTTCTTTTTCTATGGTCAATGAATGTAACAACCCGGAAATTCTGGGCCAGTTTAAAATTTTTATTTTGGCAATTTAAGCGAATTTTGATTATTTAAAATGAATTATTTTAAACAATATCGACGAGAAATTTATTTTGAATATAATTCGAACGTATATATTATATACGTCGTCGTTAGAATATATAATAATTATATATAATTATAAAAGGAATTGAAAATGGCGCGGTAGTTCGAAAATTCGATTTCTAATTTCAAATGAATATACAGAATTCAATATAAGTCAGAATTGAACGAAACAAGAAATATTTGAATCTGTATAACTATATCTTTGTAACGAAGTTAACAAACTGAGATTTCACTTTATAAATGATAAGATATGTCCAGTTGAAATTTCTGAATAGTCGCTATGGAATTCAGGCCCTTAAAAATGGACATTTTGCAAACGACCTCGGATTTCGACGAAACCAGTTTTGTTGGGTCCGGGATGTAAAGTTATTGCTAGGTTTCAAATTTCATAATTTTTCGAATCAATATGTGAGCGTGGCAAAGGAAAACGTGTTTTGACCATTTCAGTTGATTTTAATCGACTGGAAATTGGCCGTTTTTCTAACGGTCTCAGAATTCGACAAAACTAGTTTTGTTAGGACCGTATCGTCAATACGAAGCTAGAAAATATTTTTCGGGAATTTTTCTAGTTAGTATGTGACCCCGGTAAATTGAAATGCGCGTTCAAATTTAATATATAGAGTTATATGTAGATTTAGACGGAAACTGATTCAAGTGATCGAATCAGCTTGCGATACATATCCCATTGTGTTCGGAATGGGGGTAATACGCTAGGGACGACAGGCGGTGGGCCTCGTTTAGAGGTCGTATGTAAAAGTCAATATTTTTGAAATTAAAATAATAAAATAATAAAAGAAATAAAATTTATCTTCCCTCTCCTATAACCCCTCCAGGCCCCCCCCCCCCCCCGATTCATAAATCGAGATTCAGAAAAAAAAAAAAAACGAAGGGCGGACCTCGACCTCGCGCCTCCGAGGCGCGCTTGCATCGCCGTCGCCGCCTCTGGTGGCCGCCCTCCCCAACTCCGATCCTCCTCTCCCTCTCTCACTTCCCCCGTTGCCCCCTCTCGCACCGCGCGCCGCCCCTCCAACGCAGACCGCCACCGCCTCGCATCAGACCCCCCCCCCTCGCCGCAGTCCACCATCGGAGCCCAGCGCCACCGCCTCGTATCAGCCCCCCCTCCTGTAAGTAAAACTGATTTTTTATATATTTATTTTATATTACAGTAAAACTGTTTTTATTTTTGGTTAGCAAACTGTTTTTATTTTTGTTAGAAACCTGATTTTATTTTTGTTTAGAAAAACTGATTTTATTTAGTTTAGAAAACTGATTTTATTTAGTTTAGAAAACTGATTTTATTTAGTTTAGAAAACTGATTTTATTTAGTTTAGAAAACTGATTTTATTTAGTTTAGAAAAGATTTAAACTTTAAAATAGTAAAAGAGTTAAACTTTAAAAAGTAAAAGAAAAATAAAAACTGATTTTATATAAAAGAAAAATAAAAACTGATTTTATATAAAAGAAAAAAAAAGATTTGAACTTTGAATAGAAAAAAAAGATTTGAACTTTGAATAGAAAAAAAAGATTTGAACTTTGAATAGAAAAAAAAGATTTGAACTTTGAATAGAAAAAAGATTTGAACTTTGAATAGAAAAAAGATTTGAACTTTGAATAGAAAAAAAAGATTTGAATTTTAAGAAGTAAAAATCATATTTTTATATATTGAAAGTTGAAGTAAAAATCAGATTTTTATATATTTCAAGTCGAAGTAAAAATCATATTTTTATATGTTGAAAGTCGAAATAAAAATAGGATTTTTATATATTGAATAGCGAAATAAAAATTCGATTTTTATATATTGAATAGCGAAATAAAAATTCGATTTTTATATATTGAATAGCGAAATAAAAATTCGATTTTTATATATTGAATAGCGAAATAAAAATTCGATTTTTATATATTGAATAGCGAAATAAAAATTCGATTTTTATATATTGAATAGCGAAATAAAAATTCGATTTTATATATTGAATAACGAAGTGAAAATTCTATTTTTACAAATATGAAATAGCGGTGAAAATTCTATTTTCACAATATGAAGAGCGATAAAAATATGATTTTTATATAATAGAGAATATAAAAATGTGATTTTTTTTATATATACAGTGTATACGGGCAACGATGGTGATAAAAAGGCGAGTTGGCGAAGATTTCCTGCATTATAAGAGCCGTGGAGCTAGGACAGCTATAGGTGAGAATTTCTCACCTTTCAAATTTATTTTCTAGTTATATATATATACTAGGATGCAGACGGTGTTTAGTAGCACCCGACACAATCGTCCACAGACCATGGACTTGTTTGTTTGATTGTTTGGTGATTGATTGCGATATTGGTTTGAATGTGATCCTTGATGTGAAAAATCGAATCGATAAATTGGTTAGGATTAGACGTGCGCCGTTATAAGGCGTAGGAGTAAGGCTAGGTTAGACCCTTACTCCAAATTTTGTGGTTTGCAAAATGAAATTGATTTGATTGATGAGTGAATGGCGTGGGCCTTCACTAGACCGGGGATAAGGCTAGGCCTTGTCCCGTTTCTAGTATCGTGCCGTTATGCCGCCGAAATTTTCTAAAATGTGTTAGAAAAACAAAAATATCATTTTATTTAAAGAATGAACTGAATAGAAATTCATATGTTGGAATAAAATGTTTTATCGTTAAAAATATAATTTTTAACGTGAAATGAATAAAATAGAATATTCATTTATAAACCAGACGGTTTGTTTATGTACACCTATTTGAATGACATTGATTGGGACGATAAATTTTACACATCGCCCAACTGCACGAATAAAATATTTGTTTGATTGTTTGAAACCCCACACGGGTGTTGGGATGAAATTTGCAGTTCACTCATCCTGATTGATTAAATATGTCGATCGATTGATTGACAGGCTGTTATAAGCGTTGAATATCTATATTTGATGCTTTTACAGTGTAGTGCACTTTGGTTGATGGTTGATTATTTTCAATGTTATTATATACATGTGTTGTATGAAAATCCATATAATTAACTTTATATGGTGATTGATTGGGCCTCATTCCAATTTGAAAAATAAAGAATATTATAAAATAAAAGTTCATGTGTTGACAATACTCATTCATTGAGATTGGTCATGTGTTGAACGAAATATTTTGATAATAACAACTATTTTGAAAAAGAAATATTTGAAATAGAATATTTGAAAATAGAAATTTATGAAGCCGTGTTGATTAGATTGACGCCATTTTGACGTGAACGATATTTATATCGATTTTATTCATCTTAAAAATGAATATTGAAAAGTGATTTCGAAATCGAATATTTTGAATTGAATTGAAAACGATTTCGAAATGAATTGAATTGAAAACGATTTCGAAATGAATTGAATTGAAAACGATTTCGAAATGAATTGAATTGAAAATGATTTCGAAATGAATTGAATTGAAAACGATTTCGAAATGAATTGAATTGAAAACGATTTCGAAATGAATTGAATTGAAAACGATTTCGAAATGAATTGAATTGAAAACGATTTCGAAATGAATTGAATTGAAAACGATTTCGAAATGAATTGAATTGAAAACGAATTGAAATGAATTCAAAATTGAATTGAAATTTGAATTGAATAGAAATGAATTTTGAAACGAATTTATAAAGAAGAATTCAATTTTGATTTGAATTAAAAAGGAAGTTGAAATTGCTTTTGAAACGAATTTAAAACTATTTATATAATTCGTTTTAAATAGAAATCGACGAAGTATATATTATATATATTATATATATAATATAATGGCCTGAATAGAACGCGCCGCGCCGCGGCAGTTCGTGAATTTCGACCATTTATTTCAAACGGACATTGCGGGAGATCCGACCGTCGGATTCTCCTAAAACCGGAACCGTTGGGTTCGTATCGAAAAGAGCTTTCTAATGAATGTTAGAAATTTGAAATCTAGCGGTTGGATTTGGAGATACGTCCAAATCAAATTCGAAAAAGGTCGCTGTAAGTGCAGTTCGATGGCCATTGGTGGAAATCGACTGTACGGGCCTTGATAAAATTATTAAAAATAGTAATAATTTGTGTAAAATCATAAGAAATGATTTAGAAAGAATTGGGATGAAAAACTCCCTATTTGAAAAGATAAAAATGGATTTTTATCGAAATGAACTAGTTTTGAACTAGAATTATAATTCTATTTATTTTTAAATAAATAAATTGAATTCGAAAAGGGTTTTAAAAATAACCAAAATTTCCAATGATTGCATTGGAGTGGATTTGAATCGAAGTTGTCTTCGGAATATTTCGAT
This sequence comes from Allium sativum, assembly GCA_030737875.1. Taxonomy (NCBI): domain Eukaryota; kingdom Viridiplantae; phylum Streptophyta; class Magnoliopsida; order Asparagales; family Amaryllidaceae; genus Allium; species Allium sativum. Next base: position 473,380,006 of record CM060926.1, read on the forward strand.
GTTGGAATTCGTGATTATACAGGTGTTGTTATGGAAATTTGAAAGATATATATTGATATCGTTATTTCCAATACGACATTTGTTAGTCGTAGAATTCGATATTGAATATAAGCCGATATATTTTCTATTCAGAGCCTTGTATTGAATATCGAATGTGATTTGGGTTTGTCGTGAATGGTGTCTTCACTAACACTGTTCTTGAACCCAGTTGAGAAAAGATTAAATCTTTTTATTTAGATTTAATGAAGTGTACCAATTAAATGATATTTAATTGGAATTGAATTGGTATTGATTTTTGGGTTTATCGTGAACAGTGTTTTAAATAACACTTGTTCTTTAACCCGATAATTAATGGAATGTGATTTGGGTTTGTCGTGAATGGTGTCTTCACTAACACTGTTCTTGAACCCAGTTGAGAAAAGATTAAATCTTTTTATTTAGATTTAATGAAGTGTACCAATTAAATGATATTTAATTGGAATTGAATTGGTATTGATTTTTGGGTTTATCGTGAACAGTGTTTTAAATAACACTTGTTCTTTAACCCGATAATTAATGGAATGGGATTTTGGGTTTATCGTGAATCGTGTTTTAAATGACACTGATTCTTTAACCCAGATAATGATTAAAACTAAGTGGAGTTTTAATGAATCTTTAATTAGATTGAAAAGATCGAGAATGGAGTATCACCAGTTTTGCTCCAGGCGATAGTTAAATCTTTAATTAGATTTGAACGTGAAATTTAGAAACTAACTGTCGGTTAGCCAAGCAGAATGGTTTTCTGGATATTGATCTGATGTTGGTTTCGGCCTTCGGGGTTAATATTTGGGGAATTATTCTCTTGATTAATTTACGGTTAGTGACTAATGAATTGGAATGAGGCGTATGTTGTGTTTGTGTAACACTTATTTAAAATATACGCGAGTTATTCGGAAAGACCGGGTTTATCCCATTCTGAATAACTGATACGACGATAAGTCGAAGATGAAGACGATGGTCGAAGACCGGAGGTCTTCATGTCGTTTGGGTGATAACTGATGATCTTGATTGGGCTGTACACCCAAGAAGATGGAAACAGTTAGTGATCGTCCAGACGTACTTGGAGATCGATGGATATGCGGGGTACTAGGTGCCTCCGGTTTCGTTCAGACCCAGAACGGACTTGTAAATGGACTGTGTGTCTGACATCGGATTTCATTCTGTGTGACTGATATCGGTTGCATAGGATGGTTTGCCTGTGTGGCATGCTAAGATGCAAATGATCGAGGCTTCTGTTGAAAAGCAAAGTCTTGTGGTTGATGATCGAAGCACGGCCTTTGTGGCGTAGCTTTGTGTAACGTTGATTCGCGAGTTTCACACCCGGTATGAACCAAAAACGGGAGACGGACCTCAGGGAGGACTTGCGTTTCTTTCTAGCTAGAAGTGGCGTCAGTGGTTTTACACGCCCTGACGAGTTTGACTTATGTGGTTGTTGCTGTTGCGAGGCGCCTCGGTTATATCGGTTTCGGCCGAATGCATTCTGGTCGGCTGACGGACCAGACTTACACCCCATAGGGTGGGGAGACGTAGTGTTCAGGCATAATAATCCACATCGGTGGACCGGCCCTGTCGCTCCATGGGGCAGTTGCGGCTGTTCCTGAGACACGGGCTAGAGCGTCTCGAATCGGTTGAGGACTATCTTTGGCCTCGGTTCATAGACGGAAATCCAATTTCCAAATACGTGACATTTGCGGTTTTATTTGTAAACCTATATATGGCGACATGATATATGGTACCCATGCCGCCTATGATTGATACTTATGATTTGAAGTTGTTTTATACACTATGCACTTATTATAGTATCAAATGATTTGTTTCAAACGTATCAAGCATTCTTTGGCTGTTATAAGGGAAAACCCTATCCCCCGGCTTGCGTTTGCATTGTGTGATAGGACCTGGGTCTTATAACAGCTTCATTCTTCTTTATTTAGCATTGCGCTGTTTGTTTTATGCACTGGTATTCTTGGGAGGAAACCCGTTCCGTGTTATACGGCGTGGTCCCTTGATTTACCTTTGAAAATAAAGATTAAAAACTGTTTTAGTTCTCACACCAGTCACATGACTGACCTGGAGTTTATTGTTTTAACCTAAACTCTGGGTGCCCTTATTTTGACACGGGCAGCTAGTAGTTTTGGTTTTGCAGATTTATATTCACAGGATCCTGGTTCACAGCTGGAACGATATCCGGAAAGCTTTGTATCCGTATATCTCCTTCTAGTTGTGTATTGTATTATTTTCCGCTGCTATGTATTTAAATGTAATTTAAATCTCTGATATTTCTGTGTAATATTCGTTTATACTCTGTATATTCTTGTAATCTGATGCATTGTTGTAATAAGCAATGAAATGTTCTTCTGTATGCGTTCTGTTGTGGCTTGTTCTCGAACTATCCGACGCTTTCCTTTACGGGGAAGTTGCGGGTCTTCACAATGAAGAAAATAAGCCGCCAACATTTTTCACAAACATGTCCATCTTCTAAAATCCAAAGGAAGTCAACCAAAAATCTATAAATCAAAAAGGGTGTATATTTGAGTTCGTATGGACTTTCTCTTCGCACTCGTATAAGTGTTGCTGGGTTCGACGCATTGTTTTGGGGATGGGTTTTCAGAACCGTGAGGTAGGGTTCAAGATTTCCGAAGATTTGTGGAGCAATAGTTGAATCTAAGTTCGGATTTAAATTCAGTGTTTGAATTAGCATGAACTGGGTGTCTTTGGTGGAGTACGGTGGCCAGTTGGGTGGTCCGACGTCATACAGCACCTGGAGGGGGGTTGAGAGGTGGAAGACTTCAAGTTTGGAAAAAATGGTAGGGAGATTAGGAGATTGAGACGGGTAGATCAACGGTGGATCTTGTGTGACTTCTGGTGAATCGAAGAAGGGGAAATTGGGAGGGAAGTATCGGCCATGATACTGTTGGTGTGGAGTCACGGTTCGAAGGTCTGAAACAGGAAGAAGGATGCAGATGGGCTTTTTGAATTGGAGTGGGCTGAGATGAAAACGTGTGAGGGCTTTTGAATGAGAGTGGACCGAACATTGGTGGGTGAGGCTTTTGTAAACAAATTTTGTTAAGTTTAAATTTGACTAAAGGTATGTATTAACTTGTAATGAAGCACTAGACTTTGAGACAAATTCTAATAGCATCAACTATAGATCTGAAAGGAATAGAATTTAAAATGTAATTTTTAGTTCAGTAATTAGTGTACAACTTAATAAATTTAAAGGCTAGTTTTTAAATACAGATCATGTGCTTAGAACGTTAATAACTTGATCACAAATGCACGTAATCAGAAGGAACTAGTCACGTCGGAATCGTGTTGGAAATGACGCATACAAATGTGTTTGGAGCGATTCGGGGATCTTTGGAATTTATAGCAAGGGAAAAACATCTGTATGGATCAACGACCGTAAATCGTTAATTAACGATAACGGACAATGTGAGTAAATCTCACTAACTCTGAACAGTTTATAATTTCATGTTGTATTTCTAGAACTATTAAATATTGGCTGATTGACTGTGTGTTGACTGTTTGATTGAACTGCTAGTCAGTTAGTTGAATTTCTATATTGATTCTGTTTAACAGAATATATCATATGAAACTGAAAGTGATGTTATCTATATTGTTTAATATCTGTGGATGCAGGGAGACAAGTTGGAGGAATCCGACTAGATTCCTCAACAGTATTTTATTGTTTTTCATATATTGTGATATATGATGTGATATAAAATCTGTGGTTGATTATATGTGTTCGGACGATACTGATCATCGTGATTTGATATGTTAAATACCAAAACATACCAGAATGGTGAAAAGGGAACTTTCAAAATGAATATTAAAAATAGATTATTTATAAAATCAAAGGATTTTATAAAAGAGATAATATTTATAACAATCAAAGGAGATTTTATAAAAAGGAAATATTTAGAAAATAAATAGAGTTATAAAAAGGAAATTTGTTTATAACTGAATAGGATGTTATAAAAAGGAAATCATTTGTAAAGTGAAGAACCGTTACTAAAAGTAAATCTTTATAAATGAATAATTTATTCGAAGGGAGTTAATCGAATATGGTATTCGAAAGTTAGTGAATCGAATATGTTATTCGAAAGGGGTTAGTCGAGTTAATCGAATCTTAGTTATTCGAATAGAGTTAAATAAATAAGGGTTATTCGAATAGAGTTAAACACATAAGAGTTATTGAATAAGTTAAATCAAAAGAGTTAAGTGAATAGAATAAATTGAATAGAGTTATCGAATATGCCTTATCGAAGGAAAGAATTATCGAATAGAAAATATTTGAAAGAGAGTTACGTAAGTAAGTTTGTTAAAGAATTAGAAGGGTGAACTTTGTCTATTTCAAGGTTAGAAACGTTGTTCAGTTAAGGCCTGAGAGGTAGTATTACCCCAACTTGATTGACTTCATTTTTAACTAAGGAATGGTTAAGGTTCGATAGTAAAGGATGGTTAAGTGTATTTAGTAATTAAAGGAAATGGTTTGAGTTGGCATCGCGATAGTTTGTTTAAACATCTGTCTAAGTCCAATGAAGAAGCTTTGGAAATGTTTTCCAAATAAGAAACCAGAAATGGTTTCTAATAAAGAAAACAAGAAATGGAAATGTTTTCCATTGTTGATAACGTATATTTTCTAAAACATAAAAAATAAGGAAATATAAATATATATAGATATGTACATGATTGATGATTGATTGATAGAATTTCCATTTGGAAGTAATATCGTTGTTTGCACACCTGTTTTTCTTCGATAGTTAAATCACAGACTATCGAAGTTTTGACCATTTTAACGTTGTTAATATGGAGAGACCGGTTGGATTATTATCCAAAGAACCACTCTGTATTGGTATAAGCGTTGCGAATCATATATGTCAAAGGAAATTGAAGACGGAGTTATGCATTGGCTATCCTGTTTACAGAATAGTGCCTTCGGTTCATCCTGTTCCTGGATGACTTGTATGGACGGATGTTTGACGGAGTATTTTCAGACAATCACGTATATTGATTTCTCCAACCGTACCAAGAGTGGAAGCGGAGAAGGAAACTTCTTTTAGCTAACACATAATGTATGGTTAAGGACGTCAATCAGTGATTTGATGGATTTGACGATGTGACATTCGAAGTGAATCTGGTGCGATGATAAAGCGTAGCTTCTAGCCTCATCAACCAGTAAATGACAGAAATCGGGCAGGCAACATGGCTAAGTCGGTCGCACCAAAGTAGGTTGTATAATCACCTGATCTAGAGTTTCATTTACTTCTAAAAATCTATTGTTGATGCTGTCCCATTCGGGAAGCGGTTGCTGATCCCAACCGTTGGTGATATACATTCGATACACTCAAGCGAAATGAGTGGTCGGTCATGTGTGGCCGGGTTGTAAGATGTTCTTGTTGAACCCAGTGTATTCCTTTCTAGAGATACACTAGCGAAAGGTGGTTCCATACCTTATCCTAGTTGGAAATCCATTACCCAATACGTGCTTGCGGTTTTGATTGTATACTATATATGTAGAACGTGAGATGAAAGCGTTCTGCTAGATGATTATTATATTGTGGTTGATAGACATTATTATAATATCAAAAGGTTTTGATATAAAGATAATTTGGATTCTCATAAGGGAAAAACCCGTTCCGTTATACGGTGTGGTCTTATGAGATATCGTTTACTTGTTCAAACTATTTTAAACTGTTTTACTCATACGAGTCCCATGACTGACACGGGGTTTATTTTGTTGTTTTCCCTAAACTCTTGGGTGCCTAATTTTGTACGGGCAGTCAAGTAGTTGGGATTTACAAATATACTGGAAGAGCTGGAGCAGGAGGCTTCAGGATCATATAGCTATAGTTGATTTCCGCTGTGTCGTAAGTGTTGTACTTTGATAATGATGTATATTCAAATACAAATGTATATTTCAAAGTTATGTTACATATATTATATGTTATTTGTTACGCTGTGAGATTCGTGTTACTCTGATGTTGTGTTCTTCTTCTTCTTCTATTCTAAGTTTCTTTCTTATCTATTCTCACCCTCTGTTTTCTTTCTATTAATTTCCTGATTTTCAGTTTAATTTAGGGTTGGACTTGTGTTTTTGGCCAGCTCAAATTGGACCGGATTTTCGGGTCATTACAGAAAAGGTTCATACACAACTGTACGAAGGGGTACGGACGCGATCGTTCAGAAGAGATGTGGATCAACTATAAAAATGGAAGAATACTGATGCATTCATTTCATTTCGAAAATCTGATTCTTCCTTTCTTTCTTCCTTGCAATCACTGTTACCTTAATATAAATTACAGAGTTTACATACTCATTACAATCTCACAAAGAAATATTCTGTTGTATCTTGGAAAACTTTGCAGATAAAAGTTTTAAGGAAATTGCTAAGGAAAGCCTCATAATACCATTTTCTTATTTTGTTTTAAAGAACCACTACAATTTGTTCGTTACTGTGCTGCATGTTTTAGTACTTATATTTGTATTGTTACCCATATCTAACAATCTTAAAACTTTTCGACAATTCAGGGAATTTTCGTGAAACCGGAAAGTTGCAAACTTTCTGTGTATGTTCTGTTCATTCCAGATATTTTTTATTTCAAATTCTATTTCCTAACTTGTTTTATGCAATAGGAAATGGTAGCGGTTGAAATATCAAACAAAACACTACACAACAAACCCGGTCCTTTTAAAGGAGATGGAGATGATTTTCTAACATGGTAGAATCAGACGTTGTTTTATCTCACGACACTCATCTACAAATATCTCGAGGAGGAGGAACCAGTACCAACATCATGCAAAGAAACAGATAAGGATGCGATTTATGTTGTTAATACATTGAAGCATTTAGACTTCTTTTGCAGTAACTGTATTCTAAATTGTCACAACAAGGTGCTATACAAAGTATATTAGCCCTTAAATATTGCAAATGCTCTTTGGACTACACTTGCCGCAAGTTTAAGACCCAAAATATTTTAGTTTGAAATTTTTTATTATAGAAAAATCCATGGACTATAAGATGGTTGACTCAAAACTAGTGATTACTCAACTGCATGAAATTCAAATTATTATTCATGAACTTAAAGCAGAAGGTCATAAGGTTGGAGGGTCGTTTTTTGGTTGAAGCAATCACAAGAAAACTATCTCCATCATGGATAGATTACCAAAATTATTTAAAGCCTAATAAAAAGGAAATATCTTTACATAACCTCATAGTCCGACTTAAGATAGAGGTAGATAACCGTGGAGTTAAGAAACAAAGTGAAGAGGCATTTTTTGCTGTCGCGTCAAAGAAAAAGAACAAAACGAAGAATCTCCAGAAGAAAAAAGAAAGCTTCTAAAAACAAACCCAAAGACAAGAAACAAACTAAGAAGTTTAATGACGAGTGTTGGGATTGTGAAAAAGTATGACATGCCGCTAGAGATTGCAGACACAAGAAGGAACGCAACTTAGAGGCAAATACGGTAGACAACATGGAAGTGGACGAGTCTAATTTCTCAGTAGTAGTTTCTGAATGTAATTTAGTTCAGAATACATAATGGTGGGTTGACATGGGCGTTGATCGTCATGTTTGCTCTAATAAATCCATGTTTTCTATGTACCAGAATTCGATCAAAATGAAAAACTCTACGTGGGTAATACTGCAATTTCCATGTTCAAAGATAGTAGCACAATAATTCTCAAGTTTATTTCTAGAAAAACTGTTAAATTGAATGATGTACTTCATGTTCTAGACATACGCAAGAATCTCATCTTTGGTTCAGTGCTATCAAAGAAAGGATTTAAAATGGTCTTTGAGTTGGACAAGATGGTTCTGTCCAAAGCTAGATTGTACATAGAAAGAGGATAATTATGTGATAACCAATTTAAAGCAAATGTAGTTGTAATCAGCAACAAACTATGTATTCTGATTGTGTTATTAATAAAATTGAAGTTTTTTATTTGCTTGAGCATAAAAATTTATTACAGCATGATAGATTAGGACACATAAATTTTCAAAAAATGAAAAAGCTGGCAAACATGGGATTAACTCCTAAATTCCAAGAAGATAAATACTACAAATGTGAGACATGTGTAGAAGCAAAAATGGTCAAAAAACCATTTCATACTATTCATAGAATTACTGAACCACTAGGTTTGATTCATACATATTTATATGATTTTAAATCATTACCTATAAGAGGTGGGAAAAAGTACTTTATTACTTTTATTGATGATTATACACGATATTGCTATGTATATCTTTTGAACGTGAAAGATAAATCAATTACATTATTTATAAAGTACAAGGTTGAGGTAGAAAACTTGTTAAATAAAAAGATCAAAATATTAAGATCTTGATCAAGATGGAGATTAAGAATCACCATTAATCGTTCTGTGCAGAAAATGGTATCATCAAGCAACAACTCCATATGCACCACAACAAAATGCTGTTACCGAAAGAAATAGTAAAACATTAAAGGACATGATTAATGTGATGATTTTGACCTTTGGCTTACTGATGAACTTGTAGAGGGAAACCGTAAATATGTCTAATCACATATTAAACAAGGTTCCTCACAATAAAACAGTAAATATGCCATATGAGCTATGGAAAAGACATAAACCAAGTTTCAAATACCTCAAAGTGTGACGTTGCTTGGCAAAAGTTCAAGTTCCGCCTCCCAAGAAAGTCAAATTTGGACAAAAAACTGTAGATTGTTACTACAAAGGGCCAACCCTAAAAAGTAGTGCCTAAATATTTTGGTATTCAAATATGATAAAGCTAATTCCAATGTAAATACAATCATCAAATCAAGAGATGCCTCATTCTTTTAAGATGTGTTTCCGTACAAAAGGAATGAATGAAATAATGTCCCTAAAAGGATAGGAGAAGAATCAAGCAATTCACATGAAGATGAAACACCTTATAAATTTGAGGAACTTGGACCTAGAAGAAGCGTAAGGACTAGAACTTCCAAAACATTTAGTTCTGAATTCTTAACATACAGGTTAGAACACGAACCACAAACGTATAAGGAAGCAATAACATCTTCTGAATCTGCATGTTGGAAAGAAGCAATTCAAAGTGAAATTGATTCAATTCCGAGTAATAAAACTTGGGAAATAGTTGATCTTCCACCAAGAATAAAATTGATTGGTTGTAAATGGATTTTCAAGAAGAAAATGAAACCAGATGGCTCTATCGGCAAGTATAAAGCCAAATTAGTAGCCAAAGGATATCGTAAAAAAGGGATAGACTTCTTTGATATTTTCACCGATAACACGAATAATCTCTATAGGAATACTAATAGAAATTCCATCCATTTATATTCTAGAAATTCATCAAATGAATGTAAAAACAACATTCTTAAATGGAGATCTCGAAGAGGAGATCTACATGGAGAAACATGAAGGTTTTATTTCCAAAGGAAATGAAAATAAAGTCTGTAAATTAGTAAAATCATTATATGGACTATAGCAAGCTCCAAAACAATGGAACACAAAATCTGATAGTGCCATAATAAAAAATGATTTTCGTGTAAATGAATGTGATAAATGTGTTTATTATAAACAAGTTTGGCAATCATGTGTGATGGTTTATTTATATGTACACGACATGCTAATATTTGGTCCTAACATTAAATCTATAGTGACCTTAAAGAAAATGTTAATCATCAATTTTTATATGAACAATTTTGGTGTTGTAGACGTTATTTTGGGAATCAAAATAAAAAGAACACCTAAGGGAATTGAATTGTCTCAGTCGTATGCAGACAAAGTGATTGAAAGATTCCAAAAATTTTGAATTAAAAATCTATAATGGCTTTTAATCCATCAGAAGTACTGAATAAAAGCACTAATGAGAGTGTAATACAACTGGAATACTCTCGTGTAATAGGATGCCTAATGTATCTCATGAATTACACAAGACCAGATTTGACTTATACAGCAAGTCGATTAAGCAAGTATACAAGCAATCCAGGAGAGGAATTGTAGAAAGCACTAATGAGAGTGCTTGAGTATTTAAAAAATACCACAAACTATTCCTTGCATTATGTAAAATATCCTGCTATCTTAGGAGGATATAGTGATGTAAACTAAATTGTTGTTTCAAAGGAATCAATATCAACTAGCGATCATGTATTTACCTTAGTAGGTGCAGCAGTGCTATGGAAATCTACTAAACAAACATGCATAGCTCGATCCATTATGGAATCAGAATTCATCGCTTTAGATAAAGCAGGCGAAGAAGTAGAAAGGCTTTGTCACTTTTTAGAAGATATTCCGTTTTGGCCTAAACCTGTACCGGTCATATGCATACTCTGTGATAACCAAGCAACTTTATGTAGAGTACAAAACTTTGTGTATAATGGAAAGTCACTACATATTCGTAGATTCCATAACACAGTTAGGTAGTTACTCTCAAATGGAATTATTTCCATAGATTATGTAAGAACAAATGATAACCTAGTGGATCTGTTTACAAAAGGTTTATCAAGAGAAAAAAATTGACTGCACATCGACAAGAATGAGTTTAAAATCCTAAACCAATAAGAGTTATCTTATACGGAAACTTATCCTGGCGACTAAAGATCCCACAGACTAGGATAAATAGGCAAACCAGCTACGAATAACTCAAGACATAATAATTTCATTTGTTCATAGTCCTACACCACTCCTATGGTGCACAATATAAATGCATGTCTACAGAAGTACTAAAAGGTTAAAACTAAAGCGACCTAATCTTCCCCGGTCTCCGAAGAGATGAGAAAGAACGAATTACTGTGAGGACAAGACAAATCAGAATGCAAACGGAAGAACATTTCATTGTTATTACAACAATTCCGTCAGATACAAGAATATACAGAGTATAAATGAATAAATTACATTCAACAAATATCAGAGATTTAAATTACATTGCAGCGGAAAAACAATATAAAACACAACTGAAAATAATACACGGATACAGAGCTTTCCGAGCATCGTTCCAGCGGTAAATCAGGATCTTGTGGATATAAATCAGCAAAACCAAAACTACTAGCTGCCCGTGTCAAATTAAGGGCACCCGGAGTTTAGGTTAAAACAATAAATTCCAGGTCAGTCATGGGACTGGTGTGAGAACTAAAACAGTTGTTTATCTTTATTTTTCAAAGTAAGGTAAATCAAGGGACCACGCCATATAACACAGAACGGGTTTCCTTCCAAGAACACCAGTGCATAAAACAAACAACGCAATGCTAAATAAGGAAAAATGAAGCTATTATAAGACCCAGTTCCCATCACACAATGCAACGCAAGCCGGAGGATAGGGTTTTTACCTTATAATAGCCAAGAATGCTTGATACGTTTAAAACAAATCATTTATTATTACTATAAGTGTATAGTGTATAAAACAACTTCAAATCATAAGTATCAATCATAGACGGCATAAGCGCCCCATCCCACTATGTCGCCATACTAGGCTCTACAAATAAAACCGCAAATGTCTCGTATTTGGAAGTTGGATTTCCATCTATGAACCGAGGCAAAAGATAGTCCTCAACTGATTCGAGACTCTCTAGCCCGAGCCTCAGGATCAGAACGCATCAACCCTTTGGATCGTCAGGGCCGGTCCACGGATGTGGATTATTATGCATGAACACTACGTTTCCCCGCACTTTGGGGCGTAAATGAGCCAACAAATGACTCCATCGGACCCGGATCATCCGATCAAACCGAGGCGCCTCGCAACAGCAACAACCACATAAGTCAAACTCGTCAGGGCGTGTAAAACCACTGACGCCACTCCTAACTAGAAAGAAACGCAAGTCCTCCCTGAGGTCCGTCTCCCGTTTTTGGTTCATACCAGGTGTGAAGCTCGCGAATCAACGTTACACAAAGCTACGCCACACAGGCCGTGCTTTGATCATCAACCACAAGACTTTTCTTTTCAACAGAAGCCTTGATCATTTGCCACTTAGGCATGCCACACAGGTAATTCACTCCATGCGTTTGATATCCATCAATATATAACCCCTGAGCTCGTACGTCTCAAAGAAGGGCGTTAAGCAAGAGAATAAATTCTCCGCCGCCAAACAGATATATATTTAATAGAAATCAATCACACAGACTAAAATCCAATGTCAGACACACAGTCCATTTACAAGTCCGTTCTGGGTCTGAACGAAACCGGAGGCACCTAGTACCCCGCATATCCATCGATCTCCAAATACGTATGGACGATCACCAATTGTTTCCATCTTCTTGGGTGTACATCCCAATCAAGATCATCAGTAATCACCCAAACGACGTGAAGACCTCCGGTCTTCGACCACCGTCTTCATCTTCGACTTATCGTCGTATCAGTTATTCAAAATGGGATAAACCCGGTCTTTCCGAATATCTCGCGTATATTTTAAATAAGTGTTACACAAACACAACATACGCCTCATTCCAATTCATCAGTCACTAACCGTAAATTAATCAAGAGAATAATTCCCCAAATATTAACCCCGAAGGCCGAAACCAACATCAGATCAATACCCAGGAAATCACTCTGCTTAGCCAACCTACAGCTAGTTTCTAAATTTCACATTCTTAGGGAAAGGTTCCCATTAATTTTATCAAAGATAAATCCTTTAAATTTATTCTTTAATCTACTTTTGAATATCAATTCAAACTAGTCGGGATCAGCGAACCTTACCGAAGTAATCATTTATTTTATTTCCCAATCTCATCCTATTTATCCCATGAAGTAAAACTGGTAATACTTCATATCCAACACCACGGTGTTATCGGTAAATTTAATTACCATTTCACGTTCAAACTAATTTAAAGATTTTACTATCGCCTGGAGCAAAACTGGTGATACTCCATTCTCGATCTTTTCAATCTAGTTAAAGATTCATTAAAACTCCACTTAGTTTTAATCTTTTCTTGGGTTAAAGAATTAGTGTCATTTAAAACACGGTTCACGATAAACCCAAAATCACATCACATTTCAATCAGTCCCTAATCGTAAATTAGCAAGTGAGCAATTCCCTAAGTATTAACCCCGAAGGCCGAAACCAACATCAGATCAATACCCCAGAAACCATTCAACTTAACTAATCCCCAGTTAGTTTCTGATTTTCTTAACTCCTTTGGTTCTAAGAACAGTATTATTGAAGATACCGTTCACGACAACCCAAAATCATATTCTATTAATTATCGGATTAAAGAATGAGTGTTCTTTAAAACGCCATTCACGATAAACCCAAGAATCAATTCGAATTCAATTCCAATTAAATATCATTTAATTGGTACAATTCATTAAATCTAAATAAAAAGATTTAATCTTTTTCTCAACTGGGCTTAAGAACAGTGTTAATGAAGACACCATTCACGACAAACCCAAATCACATTTGACATTAAATACAAGGCTCTGAATAGAAAATATATCGGCTTATAATCAATATCAAATTCTACGACCAACAAATATCATATTGGAAATAACGATATAAATATATCTTTCAAATTTCCATAACAATATCTATGTAATCACGAAATCCAACATCGAAATATTCCGAAGACAATTTCGATTCAAATCCATTCCAATATAATTATTGGCAATTCTGGTTATTTTCAAAACCAATTTCATTATCTAATTTATTTATTCTAAAAATAAATAAATTATTATTCTAGTTCAAAACTAGTTCATTTCGATAAAAATCTATTTTTATCTTTTCAAACGTGGAGTTTTTCATCCCAAATCTTTCTAAATCAATTTCTTATGATTTTACACAAATTATTTCTATTTTTAATAATTTTATCAAGGCCCGTACAGTCGATTTCCATCAATGGCCATCGAACTGCACTTACAACGACCTTTTCCAAATTTGATTTGGACATAATTCCAAATCCAACCGTTAGATTTCAAATTTCTAATATTTGTTAGAAAGCACTTTTCGATACGAACCCAACGGTTCTGGTTTTAGGAGAATCCGACGGTCGGATCTCCCGTAATATCCGTTCGAAGTCAATGGTCGAAATTCGCGAACTGCCGCGGCGCGTTCTATTCAGGCCATTATATTATATATATAATATATACTTCGTCGATTTCCTTTTAAAAACATATTTTTATGATTCGTTTTAAATTCGTTTTCAAAACGATTTCAACTTCATTTCCAATTCAAATCAAAATTGAATTTTTCCTCATAAATTCGTTTTAAATTCATTTCAAATTGATTTCAATTTAAATGGATTTCTAATTCAATTTCAGTTCGTTTTCAATTCAATTCAATTTCAATTCGAATTCATTTATATTCAATTTCAATTCGCATTCATTTATATTCAATTTTTATTCGAATTCATTTCTATTCAATTTAATTCGAATTTCAATTCTTTTCAAAATATCAGATTTTGAAATCACTTTCGATATTCATTATAAAATGAATAAAATCGATATAAATATCGTTCACGTCAAAATGGCGTTAATCTAATCAACGCGGCTTCATATATTTCTATTTTCAAATATTTCTTTTTCAAATATTTCTATTTCCAATATTTCTATTTCAAATATTTCTATTTCCAATATTTCTATTTCAAATATTTCTATTTCAAAGATTTCTATTTCAAATATTTCTATTTCCAATATTTCTATTTCAAATATTTCTATTTCAAAGATTTCTATTTCAAATAGTTCTTTTTCAAATATTTCTTTTTCCAATATTTATATTTCAAAGATTTCTATTTCAAATATTTCTTTTTCAAATATTTCTTTTTCAAATATGGAATGAGGCCCAATCAATTACCATATAATGTTAATTATATGGATTTTCTACAACACATGTATACAATAGCAACGATGAATAATCAACCATCATCCAATGTGCATTCTACACTGTATAAGCATCGAATATAAATATTTAATGCTTATAACAGCCTGTCAATCAATCGATCGACATACAACTAATTATTGGGATTAGCGTATGTCATATATCATCCCAATACCCGTGTGGGGTTTCAAACAATCAAACACAGATTTTATTTGTGTTGTTGGGCGATGTGTAAAATTTATCGTCCCAATCAATATCTGTCTAATGTGTGTATATAAACAAATCGTCCGATTTGTTTATTTTTATTTCATTTCATATACACGTTAAATATTCTATTTTTAACTATAAAATATTTTATTTCAACTATATAAATGTTTTATTTCATTTCACATCACATCACACAATCAACTACACATCAAAATCAAACAAACAAGCATACAAGCCGTCCATGGTCTATGGACGACGGGTGTCGGGTGCTACTAAACACCGTCTGCATCCTAGTATATATTTTAACTAGAAATAAAATTAAAAGTGAGAAGTTCTCACAGAGGGTTCCACTCCGCTGTGCTTTGCTTTTGAACTGCTGAACTGTCTGGATTTGACTGAAATTCCAATGCAGTATTTTCACGCTGTTCAAATAAAAATTATATTTTTATCGCTTCATTTCAATAAATAAAAATCACATTTCTATTTCTACTTCATCTATTTTTACAACGCTTCTTTCTATATAAAATTTATATTTTTATATTTCTACTTCATATTCAAAGATTGGATTTTTATTTCATTGCTATAAAAATCACATTTTTATACTTCTACAATATAAAAGATTATATTTTTATAGTTCTACAATATAAAAGATTACATTTTTATAGTTCTACAATATAAAAGATTATATTTTTATACTTCTACAATATAAAAGATTATATTTTTATTTCGCTACATATATAAAGATCAAAATTTCATATTCTCTATTATATGAAAATCATATTTTTAAGTTGCTAATTCGTATATAAAAATCAATCCTTCCTTGTTTCAAAAATTAAAACTTTTCGCCATTAACAATCCCATCTTTGCGCCATTAAAAATCATATCTTTTTATAGTTAAAAATCTCGTCTATTTATATTTTAAACACTTACTGAAATTTAAAATCGCTATTCGTATGACTTTCAAAATGAATGAAAATAAAATAAAATAAAATAAATAAAAAAGAGAGGAGGACATACGGTAAAATCGGGAGAGGGGGGGTTTGTTCGTCGGCGTCGGGGAAGGTGAGTCAGTCGCAGGGGGGTCGGGGCTTCAGGGTGTTGGAGGCGGAAGCTAGGGCGGCGGCGTCCCTTAAGGTCAGCGGTGGGTGTTTAAGGCGCTAGGGTTTTCAAAAGGGGGAGCGACTGTTTAGGGTTTCAGGGGGATTCGGGGTTCGAGATGGGGTCGGAGAGAGGTGGCGCCGGGCTGGGGAGAACGGTGGCAGGGTCGGCTGGCCCACGACGGCGGTGGCGCGTCCAGGCGCGGCGGGGAGCAGTTGATCGATTCCTTCTTTCGTTTTTTTATTATTATTTACAGGCGTTGACCCGATTAGAGAATGAGGGAGAGAGAAAGTAGAGGGAGGGAAAGGTGAATATATATATAATTTAATTTAATTTTCAAAAAGCAACTTTTTATTTCGAGCACGAAATGAAACCCACAGCCTGTCGTCCCTAGCTAATTACCCCCATTCCGAACACAATGGGATATGTATCGCAAGCTGATTTGATCATTTCGATCAGTTTTCGTCAAATTTACATTTAGATCATTATATTGAATTTTAAACGTATATTTCAATTTACTGAGGTCACATACGGACTCTAAAAATTCCCGAAAAATAGTTTCTAGCTTCGTATTGACGATACGGTCCTAACAAAACTAATTTCGTCGAATTCTGAGACCGTTGGAAAAATGGCCATTTTCCAGTCGATTAAAATCAACTGAAACTGGTCAAACACTTTTTCCTTTGCCACGCTCACATATTGATTTGAAAAATTATGAAATTTGGAATCTAGCAATAATTTGACATCACGGATCCATCAAAAGTGGTTTCGTCGAAATCCGAGGTCGTTTGCAAAATGCCCATTTTTAAGGGCCTGAATTCCATAGCGACTATTCTGAAAATTCATTTGGCCATAACTTTTGATTCCTGCTATGAAATTTCGATTTTTCGGATTCGCTTGAAAGATATTATCAATTAGATTCAAATATTCTTGGTTTCACTAAAATCCGGTTTGTTTTGCACCCGGTACATTCATTTGAACTTTGAAATCGAATTATCGAACTACCGCGCCATTTTCAATTCCATTTATATATATATAAATAAATATTTATATTCCAATGACGATCTATATAATATATATGTTCGAATCTATTCAAAATAAATTTCTTGTCGTCTTTATTTAAAATAATTCATTTTAAATAATCAAAATTCGCTAAAATTGCCAAAATAAAATTTTTAAATTGGTCCAGATTTCCGGGTTATTACAATCTCCCCCACTTAAAACTTTTCGTCCTCGAAAAGGAACGAAGCCAAAAGTTGTTTTAAATACCAACTCAACTTTCATTATTTTTATTATGGCTTAAGTTCTTCGACTTTTCATTTTCTAAGAACTTTTCAAAAATTTCAAAAATTTGGCTAACACCCTAAATTTTCGAAAAATTTCGCCATAACCTCCCCTGCACCGAGAGCACGGAAAAATCCCGAAATTGCCATACAGGCCTTCAGATCTCAAAAAGAAAAAGAAAAAGCCAAGCGGCTAGCCAATCGGCTCATAAAATCATCATCACCCAAACAAAACAGTAAATTATGGTAAACATGTACCTATTTGTCGGGCAAACAAATTTTATTCTCTGCTCTAGCCTCCTTGCAATGACCTGTTCAATGTAAGTACATGCATATGCCTACAAATGCGACAAATTTTCAATACAATTAACTATTTGGTTCAAATTGGCTATATGGTTCAAATTTAATCAATCCAACAATAATCAAGCAACACAACCATCAATCAATTAGCTGATTATCATTTCAAATTCATAACTTTGATATATAGTCAAAAATCACATTTTCGATGCCAAATCACAACAATAAATCCTATATAGCTATGGTTCTCACACCAGTCCAATGGAAATATATAGATATCACACTTTCGAAACACGAATATAAATACTGATGATGTCCGGACATCACCGGAATTATCCCCGAGCGACTAGAGTGCGAATCTATATCTATCCAGTATATTAAAACTTCGAATACACGTGGATCAGACGTATATGCAAAATCTATATATACTGGATTGTCCACATCAATATAAATAATAAAATACGAATGATTGATTTAAATTTTCAAAACAAAACTTGTTTTCATTTCGAAAATATACTCTTCACACTCGTTCTAGGATACTACTGATCCCATCTCTAACGAGTCATTCCCATTGGATATTACTACTCCAATATCTGATGAATTCTTTCGTATGGTTCTAACGTGTCTTGTTCTCTGAGCTTTGTAAACCAAATCTCTGATACCAAATGAAGCGACCTGAACTTCCCCAGTCTCCAAAGAGATGAGAAGGAACGAATTACTGTGAGGACAAGACAAATCAGAATGCAAACGGAAGAACATTTCATTGTTATTACAACAATTCCATCAGATACAAGAATATACAGAGTATAAATGAATAAATTACATTCAACAAATACCAGAGATTTAAATTACATTGCAGTGGAAAAACAATATAAAACACAACTGAAAATAACACACGGATACAGAGCTTTTCGAGCATCGTTCCAGCTGTAAATCAGGATCCTGTGGATATAAATCTGCAAAACCAAAACTACTAGCTGCCCGTGTCAAAATAAGGGCACTCAGAGTTTAGGTTAAAACAATAAACTCCAGGTCAGTCATGGGACTGGTGTGAGAACTAAAACAGTTGTTTATCTTTATTTTTCAAAGTAAGGTAAATCAAGGGACCACGCCGTATAACACGGAACGGGTTTCCTCCCAAGAACACCAGTGCATAAAACAAACAGCGAAATGCTAAATAAGGAAAAATGAAGCAATGATAAGACCCAGTTCCCATCACACAATGCAACGCAAGCCGAAGGATAGGGTTTTTGCCTTATAATAGCCAAGAATGCTTGATACGTTTAAAACAAATCATTTGTTATTACTATAAGTGTATAGTGTATAAAATAACTTCAAATCATAAGTATCAATCATAGACGGCATAAGCGCCCCATCCCGCTATGTCGCCATACTAGGATCTACAAATAAAACCGCAAATGTCTCGTATTTGGAAGTTGGATTTCCATCTATGAACCGAGGCAAAAGATAGTCCTCAACCGATTCGAGACTCTCTAGCCCGAGCCTCAGGATCAGAACGCCTCAACCCTTTGGATCGTCAGGGCCGGTCCACCGATGTGGATTATTATGCCTGAACACTACGTTTCCCCGCCCTTTGGGGCGTAAATGAGCCAACGAATGACTCCATCGGACCCGGATCGTCCGATCAAACCGAGGCGCCTCGCAACAGCAACAACCACATAAGTCAAACTCGTCAGGGCGTGTAAAACCACTGACGCCGCTTCTAACTAGAAAGAAACGCAAGTCCTCCCTGAGGTCCGTCTCCCGTTTTTGGTTCATACCGGGTGTGAAGCTCGCGAATCAACGTTACACAAAGCTACGCCACACAGGCCGTGCTTTGATCATCAACCACAAGATTTTCTTTTCAACAGAAGCCTTGATCATTTGCCACTTAGGCATGCCACACAGGCAATTCACTCCATGCGTTTGATATCCATCAATATATAACCCCTGAGCTCGTACGTCTCAGAGAAGGGCGTTAAGCAAGAGAATAAATTCTCCGCCGCCAAACAGATATATATTTAATAGAAATCAATCACACAGACTAAAATCCAATGTCAGACACGCAGTCCATTTACAAGTCCGTTCTGGGTCTGAACGAAACCGGAGAAACCTAGTACCCCGCATATCCATCGATCTCCAAATACGTCTAGACGATCACCAACTGTTTCCATCTTCTTGGGTGTACATCCCAATCAAGATCATTAGTAATCACCCAAACGACGTGAAGACCTCCGGTCTTCGACCACCGTCTTCATCTTCGACTTATCGTCGTATCAGTTATTCAGAATGGGATAAACCCGATCTTTCTGAATAACTCGCGTATATTTTAAATAAGTGTTACACAAATACAACATACGCCTCATTCCAATTCATCAGTCACTAACAGTAAATTAATCAAGAGAATAATTCCCCAAATATTAACCCCGAAGGCCGAAACCAACATCAGATCAATACCCAGGAAATCACTCTGCTTAGCCAACCTACAGCTAGTTTCTAAATTTCACAATCTTAGGGAAAGGTTCCCATTAATTTTATCAAAGATAAATCCTTTAAATTTATTCTTTAATCTACTTTTGAATATCAATTCAAACTAGTCGGGATCAGCGAACCTTACCGAAGTAATCATTTATTTTATTTCCCAATCCCATCCTATTTATCCCATGAAGTAAAACTGGTAATACTTCATATCCAACACCACGGTGTTATCGGTAAATTTAATTACCATTTCACGTTCAAATCTAATTTAAAGATTTTACTATCGCCTGGAGCAAAACTGGTGATACTCCATTCTCGATCTTTTCAATCTAGTTAAAGATTCATTAAAACTCCCCTTAGTTTTAATCTTTGCTTGGGTTAAAGAATTAGTGTCATTTAAAACACGGTTCACGATAAACCCAAAATCACATCACATTTCAATCAGTCCCTAATCGTAAATTAGCAAGTGAGCAATTCCCTAAGTATTAACCCCGAAGGCCGAAACCAACATCAGATCAATACCCCAGAAACCATTCAACTTAACTAATCCCCAGTTAGTTTCTGATTTTCTTAAATCCTTTGGGTCTAAGAACAATATTATTGAAGATACCGTTCACGACAACCCAAAATCACATTCTATTAATTATCGGGTTAAAGAACGAGTGTTCTTTAAAACACCATTCACGATAAACCCAAGAATCAATTCTAATTCAATTCCAATTAAATATCATTTAATTGGTACACTTCATTAAATCTAAATAAAAAGATTTAATCTTTTTCTCAACTGGGCTTAAGAACAGTGTTAATGAAGACACCATTCATGACAAACCCAAATCACATTTGACATTTAATACAAGGCTCTGAATAGAAAATATATCGGCTTATAATCAATATCAAATTCTACGACCAACAAATATCGTATTGGAAATAACGATATAAATATATCTTTCAAATTTCCATAACAATATCTGTGTAATCACGAAATCCAACATCGAAATATTCTGAAGACAAATTCGATTCAAATCCATTCCAATATAATTATTGGCAATTCTGATTATTTTCAAAACCATTTTCATTATCCAATTTATTTATTCGAAAAATAAATAAATTATTATTCTAGTTCAAAACTAGCTCATTTCGATAAAAATCTATTTTTATCTTTTCAAACGCGGAGTTTTTCATCCCAATTCTTTCTAAATCATTTTCTTATGATTTTACACAAATTATTACTATTTTTAATAATTTTATCAAGGCCCGTACAGTCGATTTCCACCAATGGCCATCGAACTGCACTTATAGCGACCTTTTCCAAATTTTATTTGGACATAATTCCAAATCCAACCGTTAGATTTCAAATTTCTAATATTCGTTAGAAAGCTCTTTTCGATACGAACCCAATGGTTTCTGTTTTAGGAGAATCCGACGGTCGGATCTCCCGTAATATCCGTTCGAAGTCAATGGCCGAAATTCGCGAACTGTCGCAGCGCGGCGCGTTCTATTCAGGCCATTATATTATATATATATATAATATATACTACGTCGATTTCCTTTTAAAAACGTATTTTTATAATTCATTTTAAATTCGTTTTCAAAACGATTTCAACTTCATTTCTAATTCAAATCAAAATTGAATTTTTCCTTATAAATTCGTTTTAAATTCATTTCAAATTGATTTCAATTCAAATGGATTTCTAATTCAATTTCAGTTCGTTTTCAATTCAATTCAATTTCAATTCGAATTCATTTATATTCAATTTCAATTCGCATTCATTTATATTCAATTTCTATTCGAATTCATTTCTATTCAATTTAATTCGAATTTCAATTCTTTTCAAAATATCAGATTTTGAAATCACTTTCGATATTCATTATAAAATGAATAAAATCGATATAAATATCGTTCACGTCAAAATGGCGTCAATCTAATCAACACGGCTTCATATATTTCTATTTTCAAATATTTCTTTTTCAAATATTTCTATTTTCAATATTTCTATTTCAAATATTTCTATTTCCAATATTTCTATTTCAAATATTTCTATTTCAAAGATTTCTATTTCAAATATTTCTATTTCCAATATTTCTATTTCCAATATTTCTATTTCAAATATTTCTATTTCAAAGATTTCTATTTCAAATATTTCTTTTTCAAATATTTCTTTTTCAAATATTTCTGTTTCCAATATTTCTATTTCAAA
Source organism: Allium sativum (assembly GCA_030737875.1). Taxonomy (NCBI): domain Eukaryota; kingdom Viridiplantae; phylum Streptophyta; class Magnoliopsida; order Asparagales; family Amaryllidaceae; genus Allium; species Allium sativum. The sequence goes on from CM060926.1 coordinate 473,402,387, forward strand.
GATTTCTATTTCAAATATTTCTTTTTCAAATATGGAATGAGGCCCAATCAATTACCATATAATGTTAATTATATGGATTTTGTACAACACATGTATACAATAGCAACGATGAATAATCAACCATCATCCAAAGTGCATTCCACACAGTATAAGCATCGAATATAAATATTTAACGCTTATAACAGCCTGTCAATCAATCGATCGACATACAACTAATTATTGGGATTAGCGTATGTCATATATCATCCCAATACCCGTGTGGGGTTTCAAACAATCAAACACAGATTTTATTTGTGCTGTTGGGCGATGTGTAAAATTTATCGTCCCAATCAATATCAGCCAAATGTGTGTACATAAACAAATCGTCCGATTTGTTTATTTTTATTTCATTTCATATACACGTTAAAAATTCTATTTTTAACTATAAAATATTTTATTTCAACTATATAAATGTTTTATTTCATTTCACATCACATCACACAATCAACTACACGTCAAAATCAAACAAACAAGCATACAAGTCGTCCATGGTCTGTGGACGACGGGTGTCGGGTGCTACTAAACACCGTCTGCATCCAAGTACATATTTTAACTAGAAATAAAATTAAAAATGAGAAGTTCTAACAGAGGGTTCCACTCCGCTGTGCTTTGCTTTTGAACTGCTGAACTGTCTGGATTTGACTGAAATTCCAATGAAGTCTTTTCATGCTGTTCAAATAAAAATTATATTTTTATCACTTCATTTCAATAAATAAAAATCACATTTCTATTTCTACTTCATCTATTTTTACAACGCTTCTTTCTATATAAAAATTATATTTTTATATTTCTACTTCATATACAAAGATCGGATTTTTATTTCATTGCTATAGAAATCACATTTTTATACTTCTACAATATAAAAGATTATATTTTTATAGCTCTATAATATAAAAGATTATATTTTTATACTTCTACAATATAAAAGATTATATTTTTATTTCGCTACATATATAAAGATCAAATTTTTATATTCTCTATTATATGAAAATCATATTTTTAAGTTGCTAATTCGTATATAAAAATCAAACCTTTCCTGTTTCAAAAACTAAAACTTTTCGCCATTAACAATCTCATCTTTGCGCCACTAAAAATCATATCTTTTTATAGTTAAAAATCTCGTCTATTTATATTTTAAACACTTACTGAAATTTAAAATCGCTATTCCTATGACTTTCAAAATGAATGAATATAAAATAAATTAAATTAAATTAAAAAGAGAGGAGGACTTACAGTAAAATCGAGAGAGGGGGGGGTTTGTTCGTCGGCGTCGGGGAAGGTGAGTTAGTCGCAGGGGGGTCGGGGCTTCAGGGTGCTGGAGGCGGAAGCTAGGGCGGTGGCGTCCCTTCAGGTCAACGGTGGATGTTTAGGGCGCTGGGGTTTTCAAAAGGGGGAGCGACCGTTTAGGGTTTCTGGGGGATTCGGGGTTCGAGATGGGGTCGGAGAGAGGTGGCGCCGGGCTGGGGAGAACGGCGGCAGGGTCGGCTGGCCCACGACGGCGGTGGCGCGTCCAGGCGCGGCGGGGAGCAGTTGATCGATTCTTTCTTTCGTTTTTATTATTATTTACAAGCATTGACCCGATTAGAGAATGAGGGAGAGAGAAAGTAGTGGGGAGGAAAGGTGAATATATATATATATAATTTAATTTAATTTTCAAAAAGCAACTTTTTATTTCGAGCACGAAACGAAACCTACAGCCTGTCCTCCCTAGCTAATTACCCCCATTCCGAACACAATGGGATATGTATCGCAAGCTGATTTGATCGTTTCGATCAGTTTTCGTCAAATTTACATTTAAATCATTATATTGAATTTTAAACGTACATTTCAATTTACTGAGGTCACATACGGACTCTAAAAATTCCCAAAAAATATTTTCTAGCTTCGTATTGACGATACGGTCCTAACAAAACTAATTTCGTCGAATTCTGAGACCGTTGGAAAAATGGCCATTTTCCAGTCGATTAAAATCAACTGAAACTGGTCAATTTTCCTTTGCCACGCTCATATATTGATTCGAAAAATTATGAAATTTGGAATCTAGAAATAATTTGACATCATGGAACCAACAAAAGTGGTTTCGTCGAAATCCGAGGTCGTTTGCAAAATGCCCATTTTTAAGGGCCTAAATTCCATAGCGACTATTCTGAAAATTCATTTGGCCATAACTTTTGATTCCTGCTAGGAAATTTCGATTTTTCGGATTCGCTGGAAAGATATTATCAATTAGATTCAAATATTCTTGGTTACACTAAAATCCGGTTTGTTTTGCACCCGACACATTCATTTGAACTTTGAAATCGAATTATCGAACTACCGCGCCATTTTCAATTCCATTTATATATATAAATAAATATTTATATTCCAACGACGATCTATATGATATATACGTTTGAATCTATTCAAAATAAATTTCTCGTCGTTTTTATTTAAAATAATTCATTTTAAATAATCAAAATGCGCTAAAATTACCAAAATAAAATTTTTAAATTGGCCAAGATTTTCGGGTTATTACAAAAACTATGTTTTATAATGATGACCGTATCTTGAAAATAACAATTGGGTTACACGTAGGATACCCTTAATGGTTGTGATCACCTATATTAGTGTGAAACAGGGCCGGGTTTGGAAGCGGGCGATGTTTTGACTCAAGAGATGTGACTTCCAGATTGCAGCAAGTGGATGCAAATGGGTACGACCTGTTAGTTAGTAGCAAGAACGGGTTTTTTGGCTAGTGGGTGCGAGCCACAATAGCAGGCGCGACTCGTACGAGTGGGTGCATCTTCCAAAAAGCAAGCGGTGCGAATGCAGTTTTTGAAATGGTACGGACGCGACCGTACGAATAGGTACGGATGCGACCGTTCATAAGAGATGTAGGTCAACTATAAAAATGGAAGAATAGTGATCACATTCATCCCAGTTTGATAATCCGGTTCTTCCTTTCTTTCTTCTCTGCAATCACTGCTATAAATCATATAGTTGACGTACTCATTACAATCTCGTGTAGAAATATTTTGTTGTATCTTGGGAAACTTTGCAAATAAAAGTTTTATGGAAATTGCTAAGACAATCCTTAGAATACCATTTCTTTAATTTGTTTTGACGAATCACTATGATTTGTTCATTACTGTGCTGCACATTTTAATACATGCAGTTATATTGTTCCCTGTATCTAGCATCAGGTAGGTATTGGGGATAAGGAAACCTGGACATCTGTCATCCTACTCTAACTATAAGGTATCTATTTTATATTCATATAGTAGTACGTTATGTGCTAACTCTTTGGTTGTAGAGACATTTTAGGTATAATTTATAAATCCTTTGTTCTTACTATATTTACTTATATAATATCTTGAGATCCATTTATCATTCACACAAGCTTGTTTTCTAACCGAAATTTACTATTTTGTTTCTTATTATTTTGGGTACCTTTAAGATAGTAGACTAGATAGCAGGTTTAGGTGCGACGCGGTATCTGTACAGAGAATGAGCCATACAGGGATATCTTGCACTATACACGTATATGGATTTCTATGCTTATTCCAACATACAAAATTATGGAGCCTTGATAGCGTCTTCTTATATATTTTATTATAAGACAATCATTGGGTTTATTTTATTCTCTATAAAGTCTTATACTTTGAATTGCTAGAAGAAAATTTTTACATCTCAATGCTTGTAAATGTTGGTATTCTATTGTGAAAAGCAACCCCTACTGGAATCACCAATGAAGTAAAATCATAGTCACATTTAGCATCTTAGATTACCCAATTAAATTTCTCGACGTTTTGTCCTTGGAAACATCAATGCCAACCGATAATTTTATGATGTTTTCTTCTTTTTTGTTCGTGAAAAATGGAAATTCTGCGACAAATTTAGCAACGCCACAAACAAAAGTGATTTATGTGAGATGTTGATATATTCATTGGTAATATTGATCAATCAGTGATCAATTCAACAATTTTTTATTTGTATAGTTCTGACGGATTCAGTGACGAATTTGAACAAAACTATCACCCATAACTATTGCATCAACATTTCCAATTATCACAATGGCAATTCTATTCATTGTAATTAACAATACATTACATAAATTTTAGCACATTAGAACTTCTCTGTCAATTAGTTCCATTTCTCGTCAATGTATTATACAAATGTATATGTTATCACATTAGCACTCCCACTACTCTGAGCAAAATATTGCAAAAAAAATCAATTTTGTAAGGGAATAAAAAATTTAAATTTCAGTAACAATTCAGAAGTCACATAGGAACTAATTAAAGTAAAAGACATCTATTAATCGCATATAGTCAAAAGTAGCCAAAATATGATAAAATATATAATATACATTGTTAATCCAATGTTAGATTTATAGTCAAGTTTGCTATATTTTGCTTGTAAAATAGTTCTAAAGAGCGTTAACTGTGACATCAACAATTAAAGGCTAGAAGAAACAAACATAAACTTAAGCATAAGTCGAACTTAAATGGGAATAGAATGGCTACCAAAAAATTAGCCTTCATATGGGACATCTTTGATTGTATCTTAGAATGAGAAAGAATTTGTGCTTGCATATGCTCATGCATTTCATTCATCTTCACCCGCTTCATATGTAGTTGCTCCTCAAACTCAGTTCATAGTCGCTCATCTTTCTATCTATTCGTACCTAAGTCTTTCAATCTCCTCCTGTCTATGTTTAAGTTTTCACCTGCTTCAACTTGTTCACGGTTTATAATTTCTTGTAGCTCTTTGACAATTTTCTCATTTTACTCTGACATTTTCTTCATTCGAGTTGCTCCTCATTATCCACCATAATAGATGATGAATTTAAAAGTGCTTGAATAAATTTAAAATAATATTATTGCATCAACAAGATTAAAATAGTCACGATAACAAAAGATCTAAAATATTTACAATGCTAGCTTTATTGACATGTAATGAGCCAAAAATAGTTAATTAAAGATGCATCTATAGAGCTGTTGTGCCAAAATTAACCCATCATCTGATCAACTTCATTATACATTTAATAATACTTTGTGAAGATATTGACAGTTATTAAATGAAGCATATGTCCTTGTTTTCAAATAGCCGAAATTGAAGTTCACCGACAACAAATGGCACTGTATACATCAAATGTACACATAAAGGTAATGAATTTTTTTGGATGCAATGTATTTATCCATAAACAGAAGGCACCATATTTTTGCTTACGTTAATCCAACATAATGAACAAGTAAACACTGTAAGTAATGTATTTAATGTTCGTTACTGCAAGTAAACACTGTAAGTAATGTAGTTATCACAAAAGTGGGGGAACCATAAATAGATGGCAGTGTATTTATTATGATGACATCATATGCCAACATGGATTTTTTTTGTTCAACATGTTCCTTCAAGTCCTTGATGGTGGTAAACTTTTTCCCTATTTGATGAGAAAAATTCATACAGGTTCTACGCTAATGCCAACAAAAATGGAAAAACTAGATGATCTAAACTTAGCTACAAGCAATATGAATAAGAAATAAATTAACAAGTGGTGTTAAGGATGAAGAATGCGGATCTTAAGGAAAAATAAACACCAGAGGGGGTGAATTGCATTTTTAAAGAGGGTATGAAAATTTTAAACAATCTAGAATAACTATATGAATCACACAATGATTATACTTTAGAAATGATCACAAACAAAGTAACAATCACAAACACATATATAATTAAATATAAAACGCAGAAAAGGAAAGAACACACCATATTTTATATTGGTTTGAATTACTTCTACATCCAGTCCCACGCAACGCTAGATTGCACAGAGTTTTATTATTATCAATATCCAAGAACAATCCTCTTAATTTCACGGCTATAAGGTTAACACCAATCCCACCACCCTTGATTTCACGGCTACAAGGTTAACACCGGTCCCTTTCCTTGATTTCGGGGCTACAAGGAACACATCATTTCCCAAACAATTACAATAGCTCTAGAACTCTTCAATAAGCACTTCAAACAGAGAGTAGATGATAGGGAATGAAAAGAGAAGAAGAATGATATAAAATTTGTTGAAATCGGTAGAGTATGAGTGTAGAAATAAAGAATTTTAATGGTGGTAAGTAATGGGGTGAATAAGGAGAAGAAGGAATGATAAAAATTCGAAATTATTCCCTTTTATAGTTTTCTAGTGGTTGCAACGTTTCAGAAACATTACAAATAGTGAAAAGACACTTCCTTTAAGAATTGAAAAAATGAAAGTTATATGTTGACATGTCATTGCCCCTATGTCGACGTATACCCTATATATTTATTTCTAAAATTAAATTTCAAGTGTTAAAACCAATATATATTTTCTAGAAATTCTTGAATCAAAACTAATGTTTCATATGAAGTTTCTAAAGTATAAAAACATGTAAAAACATAGTGACATATAATATAAACATATTTATAAATTTATATGATTTAAAACTATATATATAAAAATATATTATTAAAAACTTTATAAACTATATATATTTGAAATCAATAAGTAAAATACTTATGATAATTTGAAATCATTTAGAAACGAAATTTAAGAATAATTTGAAAAGGAATTTAAAAAGGAATTTTGAAAATAGAGTTTGAAATCAGATTTTTAAAGTGCTAACCCGAGTTTTATACATAAGCTAGAGTCTATTTAATTGATAATATTGAGCTCCTGAAATCTTGATATCTTGATACTCGTGAGTCTTGAATCTTGAATTTCTTTTAATCTTGAATCTCTTGGAACTCTAAAACTGTACAGTCTTCAGTATCTATTTCCTGTATATAAGTCCTGCATATATATATATATATATATATATATATATATATATGTATGTATTCTATATGCTAACAACCTTGCTTTATAAAATATTCATACATGTTCACCTATTCAACACCCGTTGATCTGATTCTTCGAATATTCCCCCTTTCACCATGAATACTATATAAATTCTACATATCCTCCTTAAACTAAGCCTAACTAATCCCTATTTTATAATTTCTCCCCTTTTTCATCAACAAAAATAACCTCTAAATATGCTTCCCTTAAATCTATACCATAAATAACTATTAACGTATATATCTATCTATTCTACGAATAGAATATTTAATTCTATACTTAAGTTCTTAATATATGTATGACTCCCCCTAAATCCATGCCTATATATTTATCTAACTTAAGATTATTCTACTAAAATTAATTATACTTCCCAAAAACTATGTTATACTACTTATTCTATAATTCTATATCTACACTATTAAATAAGAAAGCATAAACATTCAATTAACCATATAATTCAAACAACGTTATACAAGTCAAACAATATACAAATTAAAACGTCTACGAATACACAGAAGGTTAATTCTATTCGTACACCTATAATTTCTTAATACACACCGCAAAATGAAATAAAATACTATACACCAAAAATTTCTTTTCATACACCACGTTTTTCACAAAATCACCCTTTTATATTTTCATCACCTTTCCTCTTTAACCTTAAAATTAAATTACATAAAATTGGTAATTTAATGTAATATATTTACCTAAAATAAAAAAACTTTAATTTTTTACACTAGTATTTTAAATTATTTAATTGCTTTATTATTTAATCACTTTTAATTTTAGATTATGGAAATTTGAACTTATTTTTTTAAATATTAGAAAGTTAAACTAGTTAAATTTTGGTGTTAAATTTATACATGGTTAGATTTAAATGAATGATTGATGAATTCAGTACTCTATATAACATTAATTTTAGTAATTAATTTTAAATTTAAATTTTTATATTTAATTAAAGTGAAAACTGTTAAAATTGACTGTATATAAATGTTACCAGTAATGATATGAATATATTTTAATCCTTAAAAGAAATATAAATTTAATTTAACTAATGATATAAATTAATTTATAATTTAATAACTTTAGAAGAGAAATTATATTGAGTATACATAATGAAAACAAGGGAGAAATATATATATTTTTTAATTCTTTAATATTGATTCCGTTTTAATATGGTCATTTTGGTGTGAAATTTTATTTGAAATCTCATGGTGTAAGTAAAGCAATTACTATGTTTGAATAGAATTTGCCTACACAGAATGTATGTATTACATCGTATTTACGTATAAATGAGAAAACATAAACAATTAATTATTCTTAACTATTGGGGATTTGTGAATTGGGCAATATGGATAATGGAGACATAATTCCCCGCTTTGTTTAACTACATTCCCTTCTCTATCAAAACAAACTTCGCCTACACGTATAACTTGATCGTCCTCCTCCATGCCTTCGGTTTGCATTTCTTCTTCTTCCTCTTCAACCATTACTTCCTCTTCTTATTCTTCCTCTTTCACTATTTGATTATTATCTTCGATGATAATAGGATTTATGTGATTATCCATAACATTTTTTTGTAGATTTCACATGATTTTTCCTTGTTTCACATGCTCTTGGTTCATCCTTATTTGTAAAACTTGTATTTCAACAAGCATTTGTAGTACATTCTCCATTTTCTATTCTAATTTCATCACATCAGTGAGAGTAATACGTTGAAACGGACCTTCCGATGGTCCAACGTACGAATCGGGATTGATTTGATTATTATAATTAGTGGAGGCCATTATTTTATTTGGTTTTGAGTTTTTCTAGAAATGAAATGAGAAGATGAAGAAGGAAATTAGAAATAGGAAGTTTAAATATATGTTGTAACTACCTTTGATGGGAATTAATTTTAAAAAACCTAGCAGTTATATATCGAATGTCAAAATGGGTATGTCGACATATGTGTCTTTTAATTTTAATTTTTCTGGTTTCTGTTATATTTTATATTTTACTAATATATTAAATTATTATATTTCACTTAAAGAACAAATGCCTAATTATCTTCTAAATTTAGTAAATGTTGCTTCATTTAAAGGTTTTATTTATATAATTGCTATTTGTTTTTCTGTTTCTATGAATTCAAGTGAAATTTTCTCTTTACGTACATTATCTCTCAGAAAATGATGTTGTATATCTATGTGTTTGGTTCTTGAATGATGAGTTGGATTTTTGTATACATTTATAGCCCTTATGTTATCACTGTATATTGGTGATTTATTTATTTTTATCATTTATATATTACTTGTGAACAAACTAAAGCAATAGATATATATTTTGCTTCAGTTGTTAACAGAAATGACATGTTCCACTAGTGCTTTTATAATCGGGTTTACATCCCGTATAAGCAGCGTCACACTAAAATATTAAATCAAATGAATCATCCTTAGGATAATATAATCCAAAGTCTATCGTATGTTTTACATGTCTGAGAATACGTTTTACTGCTTTCAAATGTGTTTCCTTAGGTTGCGATTGATATCTTGCAAAGAGGCATACACAATGCATTATATATGGTCTACTTGCGGTTATATATAATAATGATCCTATCATACCTCTACATAATTTTGATCGACGTCTTTTGACGTATCAACTTTACTTAGGGCTACATTAGTTGCCATTGGTGTTGGTCTCCCATTAGTTGTAGTTAAATTATACTTATTGATTAAATCTCTTGCGTATTTTTCTTGATTAATAAAAAATTCATTCTTTAATTGATTGAATTATAAGCCTAAGAAGAATGTTAGTTCTCCCATATGACTCATCTCAAATTCCTGGGTTATAATATCTGAAAATTCTTTATTCATTTGGTTTTGGTTGATCCGAAGATTATATCATCAACGTATATTGTACTAATTGAATATTGTTTTTATTTCTTTTAATAAATAGTGTATTGTCTATCTTACCAATCTCAAAGTTTGATTGTAATTAATATGTGATCATACCATGCTCTAGGAGTCTGTTCTAATCCATATAATGCTTTTTTTAATCTATATACGTGATTTGGTAATTTTTTGTCTTAAAAAAGAGGTGGTTGCTCTACATATACATCTTCTATAATATATCCGTTTAGAAAATCACTTTTAACATCCATTTGATATAATTTGAAATTATTATGATTAGCAAAACCTAATAATATCCTAATCACTTCTAGTCTTGCCACGAGGACAAACTTTTCATCATAATCTATTCCCTCTTCTTGAGTATAACCTTGTGCTACTAATCGTGCCTTATTTCTTACGACATCACCATGTTCATTCATTTTAATTTTATAAACCAATTTAGTTCTAATTACAATTTTATCCTCTGGTCTAGGAACAAGTTCCCATACATATTTCAGGTAAACAATTCTTCTTGCATCACAAGGATCCATGAATCATCAGATGATGCTTCCTTTGGATTCTTAGGTTCAATATTTGGAATAAAGGATGAATTACTCATATTATTTAATTGGTTTCGAGTTCTAACAACGAATTTAATATATCCTAAGATATTTTCTATAGGATGATCTCTTAATAATCAAATTCTTTTTTTTGGTTGATTATTTTCATTATTTGTTTCATTAATTTCAATTTCACATTCATCTTCGTTGTGTTGTGTTATATTTTTAAAGTTTTCATCAAATGATGCATTTAAAGTTTCTTCTATAGTATTAGTTCTCAAAGTAAAAACTCTAAATACTTTATTTTTCTCTAAGTATCCAATAAATATTCCTTTATCAGATTTAGAGTCAAATTTGTCTAAATGTTCTCTAGTATTAAGAATAAAACATTTACTTCCAAATATTTAAAATATGACACTTTTGGTTTCTTATTGTACAAAAGTTCGTAAGGTGTTTTATGAGTTAAGGGTCTTATTAAAATTCTATTTAAAATATAACAAGCTGCTGCAATTGCCTCAGCCAAAAAATTCCTTGGTAAATTACTATCAGATAATATAGTTCTCGCAGACTCTTGAATTGATCTATTCTTATGTTCAACCACTATGTTTTATTCTGGGGTTCTAGGCAAAGAAAAATTATGGGTTATCCCCTTTTTATTACAAAACTTTTCAAAATTTTCATTTTCGAACTCTCTACCTTGATCACCATGTATTGTTTTGATTTTTGAAGATAACAAATTCTGAACTCTTTTCCAAAGGTTTTAAATTGATCAAAAGCATCACTTTTATTTTTAAGAAATAAAGTCCAAGTAAATCTAGAAAAATCGTCGACTATTACGTAAAAATATATGTTGTGATTTACTAATTGAGTTTAGGATGGACCGAATAGATCCATGTAAATTAACTCTAATGGTTTCGAGGTTGTAATTTCCTCTTTTGATTTAAATGAACTTCTTTTTTATTTTTCGAATTGACAAGCGTCGCATAAGTTATTTACTTTAAATTTCGTTTTGGGTGATCCCCTAATTGAATCTAACTTTGAAATCCTATAAATGTGTTTAAAATTTATATGGTCAAACGTCTTATGCCAAATCCAAGGATCACTTGTAATAGACATAAGTTATCATCAGAAATTTTCATACCTAATATATAGATATTTTTCTTTCTATGTCCTTCGAATATTACTTTTGAGTTCCTATCTTCTATAAACCATTTATCTTTTTCAAAATTGATTCTATAGTCTTTATCACAAAGTTGGGTTACACTTAGTAGGTTATGTTTTAAATTCCTAACTAATAAAACATCAAAAATAGTAGGAGTTTCAGAATTACCGACATTGGCGATGCAAACTATATATCCTTTAGAGTTATCATCGAAGTTGACCATTCCTCCATCTCCATATACTAGATTATTCAGTAATTCTGGATTTTTCATCATATGCCTTGAACAGCCATTATCCGATATCCATTTGTCCTTTTTAATCTCCATCAGAATTTAAATTTTCAACAGCCATGTAACACATCTTTTCATAATTTAAATTTCCAATAGTCATGTAACACATCTTTTCCTGTATTGCACATCAATTCAGTAGCTCACTTGAATTTTCAACATAATTGAATGCATACTCTTTAAACATTGATGCAATGCATGAATTAATATTAGTGGTATAAATAATTTCAAATTTTGCCATTTAATATTTTTAAAAATCAAATTATGAACTTTTTGAAATCCTATGGTCTGATACCAATTATTAAGGATGCGGAATGCAGATTTTAAGGCAAAACTAACACTAGAGGGGGATGAATAGTGTTTTAAAGAGTTTATGAAAAAATTAAATAATCTAGAATAACTATATGAATCACACAATGGTTATTACACCAGAAATGATCACAAACACAGAGACAATCATAGATACAGATATAAGTTAATATAAAGTGCAAAAAAAAAAAACACACTGGATTTTATACTGGTTCAGATTACTACATCCAGTCCCACGCAATGCTGGATTTTGCGGAGTTTTATTAGTATCAATATCCAGGTACAATCCCCTTGATTTCACAGCTATAAGGTTAACACCAATTCCAAAGCCCTCGATTTCACGGCTATAAGGTTAACACCGCTCCCTTTCCTTGATTTCAGGGCTATAAGGAACACACCCTTTCTTAAACAATTACAATAGCCCTAGAACTCTTCAATTATCACCTCAAACAGAGAGTAGATGATAGAGAATGAAAAGAGAAGATGAATGATATATTGTTGAAATCGGTAGTATAAGTGTAGAAATAAAGAATTTAAAGAATTTTATTGGTGGTAAGTAAATGTGTGAAGAAGGAGAAGAAGGAATGATAAAAAAAATCAAAATCAGCCACTTTTTATAGTGTCCTAATGGTTGCAACGTTTCAGAAATGTTACAAATAGTGAAAAAAAACCTTTGTTTGAAAATTGAAAAAATGACAGTTATATGTCGACATGTCATTACCCTTATGTCGACATATACCCCATATATTTATTTTTAAAATTAAATTCAAGTGTTAGAACTAATATATATATATATATATATTTCTGGAAATTCTTGAATTAAAACTAATGTTTCATATGAAGTTTCTAAAGTATAAAAAAATATAAAAACATAATGATATATAATATAAACATATTTATAAATTTGTATGATTTAAAACTATATAAATATATAAACATATTATTAAAAACTTTATAAACTATATATATATATATTTGAAGTCATTAAATAAAATACTTATGATAATTTGAAATAATTTAGAAAAAAAATTTAAGAATAATTTGAAAAGGGGTTTCTAAAGGAATTTTGAAAACAAATTTTGAAACCAGAATTTGAACGTGCTAACCCGAGTTTTACATATAATATAGACTCTATTTACTTGAGCTCTTGAAATCTTGATATCTTGGTTGTCATGTATCTTGATTTTCTTTGAATCTTGAATCTTTTTGAATCACTTTGATTCTTGAATCTCGTGGAACTCTAAAACTGTACAGTCCTCAATATTTAATTCCTGTATACAAATCCTATATATATATATATATATATGCTAGACAAAGATATTGGTACATATTTTATAATCAATGATAATTGAAATAAGGTTGTTGTCATCAAAACTCCATTCTCCAAAAAGTGGCACAAAATCCAATTGGAGAAACATTTGATACCTTAATTACTCAACTTACCAGTTGATTTCTTAAATAATAGTTTCTTCCAAGGATATTGTTAAGTAGATGAAATAAGGAGTCTCTTTGTTTCAACGTCATTTCAACATCTCCAAATTCCTCTTTCATCGTCACATAATCATCATGTTGACATTAAATATGTAGAATACATTAACATCAACTTAAAATCAAAATTACATATCAAATAAGTACTTATTCTTGCAAATAAATCCTGAGATCTTTGACCACCCATCCATAAGTTACATCTCCATTATCACCCTCCACCTTGACCCTATAAGCTCGCAAATACACCTCCATATAAATCGGTTCTCTTTCAACCTCCTCACGCTGAAATAAAATCAATGCAATGCGAAGCTTTTTTAAAATGCAATGAAAAGCCATTTTTATATAACATATCTAGTTATAAATTTCCTATAATAACATTTCCAACTGTAAACCAAACTCTTACCAAATCTCGCCGATGTCTCATATTTAACTTTAACCCACCTCTGTGCACATTGACATTTTTATGCCGATTTCTTATGTTTATCTCCGATAATCTCTTCACAACAGGCTTCTTTCAATATTCCTTGAATTTCTTTAAAATCACAACACAAAAAATGTGGTTTCTTACTTTCCACTACAAGAAAAATGTATTTTACAATGGATAAAAAACATTTTTATATCACTTTAACCATGTTTAGTCTGCCATTGTTATATCATAGTTGCGAACTAAGAATATTTTTAACAACACCAACTTAATGTTGCATGATCTATTGCAGACTCTATATCCATAACGCTGCTCAATTATGGTGGAAGTTTCTTAAAACAGTTTAAAAAGTAATGCAATTTCTTCTTAATATTGTAAAAACAAACTACAACAACACAATCCGACCACTATGAGAAGCTCTTTTTAGTTTCTAGGATAATTATAAAATCTTGTATAATGCATCTTCAAAATTTCTCATACATCTTAAAAAATTCAACAACAAGGAAAACTATTTAAGAAAATTCAGATATATATCAATTTATAATAATTGTCAGTTGATGTCGAAGCTTTGTCACACGTTTGTCAATTGGTGTAGATATAATAAAAGGAATTCTCTTATGAAAAAACAAAGTACCATTTAATAAGAATAAGCATTTTATATAAGATTATAACTTTCAATAATAATATTATGCGTTAATTATCAACATCCATACGTAACCAAAACGGATGTTCATATTATTACGACACGATATTGAAATAAAATTACAGGTATACGCAAGACTACCTCAATGAAATTATGTTTTATGTTGCAAATATCACTTTATAAGACAAATCAGAACTACGTTGATAAGAGACCACATCCCATCATATGGAACAAATAACATAAATATTAGAAGCAGATTTTGAGGTTTTCCCTTCCACATTTTTTCTTGAGTGTTGGTGAATGTTGACCATAATTTATGTGACATGAAACCATTGGACTGAATATACATCCCTCAAATACCTACACTAACCACTGTTGTTACGGCATGTAGTTTTTATGCAAACTCCTGGAAAAAAAATCTAAGTTAAATTTTAATTTTATATCACAAAAATAATTTAAGTTTACATTCCACTTGAATGATGAATTCTAATAATAAAAATAGATATCAATATAACCAAGCCCCACTTTTATTATCAATCAACAAAGCATCTATAAAACACTAACATTATGCAAAGTTATATGAATTTGATAGGAAGTTGTAAGGCATTGCATGATGTTATTCCAAAGTTAAACATTGACATTAACATTTATTAATTCTATTTTCAGAAAATTGGTACTTGATTTTATATGTATATACAAAGGTTTAACATCCTTGGTCATGAATTTTAAAATAAGTGAAGCAGCGCTCAACCTGAAAACTCACCCATACTGAAATAACTGTACAAACAAGAACTATAAAACCAAAGACACTATTGGCCCGATATCTATAATTTGAATAATATAAGACTAAAACAGGATGACATATATACAACATACATCTATCATGCTTCCATCATAAGATTAGAACTAAGTCCGAAAGAAACACCCTGACCAGAAAACGATAGCGACTCCAACTTCTTAACTTATTCAACATTTTTCTTTTTCCTATCCTGAATCAGTTTGACCATCGATCTCCATGTAGGATTGTTTATTATATCAGCAGATGAACCTGATTAAAACTCGAAAGGAATCTTATCAGATCTACCCTTACAAATTACCTTAGGTTTGGAAACCCGTTGAACAAAATCAAGAATATCCAGTTGGTTGTCATTGCAAATCTCCATATCATTCTCCTCTATCACTGGCTGCGTAATGTCAATGGTCGCTTCCATATCTTGATTATCAATTTCATAGGGAGATCCAATCAATACCCGTGTTTTTTGATTATGAGTCAGACTATCAGTAGGACATTCTTCATCCTCAGAAGAAGAAGGAATATCAGGAGGCTGACATCCTAAGGATTGCAAAGCATAATCAATTTCCATACCATTTGTAGGGATGAAATCAGAAACTACCTTTTAAGGAACCCAAACTTCAGCAAACTGACACACATCAACCAAATGACCAAAACTCTGATAGTTTGAGCATTTAGGAGGGAACTTTTCATATTTTACTTCCTGCAGACCAATTAATCATCTTATGACAATATAGGAATGTGCTTAGGAAAGGAGAAAGTCGGAAACTTCGACTAGGACATAAACAAAACCAATTTTCCTAATACCTTCTGGGAACTTATCAAGTTTAAGAGGACCACCCAAAATAGATGCAACAAGATTTATCCCTTCCTCCATCCAATAATCCAACGGTAATCCAGGTAATCGAACCCATATAGGAATAGAGCGTAAAAATACATTATTAAGTTTCATACTGATTTCCCAACATCTCATCATCATTAATTTTCTATTGTAAAAGCAAGGTGCCCATTCCAAGATCCTATCACAATCTTTCTTTTCTTCAAACTTAACTATATAATCCGTCTTCCTTAGAGTAGATATTAAAATCCCTAATTAGTTTCCAAACTCTATGTATATAAGCTTTAAAAACGGTTAATAAGGTTTGGAACCTACAATGTATGTCATAATAGCCTTGTCCCACTGCTTTGTAGCCTAAAGAAAAATGTTGGAAGTCATTTTCGCGTAGCTCATATTATTAAGTTCTTTAGGCTGATAATACTTAAGCGGAGTGTAAACTGGAACATGATTACCTATTACGGTGTCTTTCCAAGAATGACTAGTATAAAAAAGGTTGAGAATTTATGTGAGAGTATGGTAGTGGAAGCGAAGCTGCGGCGACGACCTCTAACAAAGCAAGAGGTGATGTGTGATATGAGAACCAAAGCTGACTTCCTGTCCAAGCTGGCATCTCATCATTTTGCAAGGCATAACCATTTGGTCTCTTGGAAGGTAAACAACCTAAGGTAGCAAAAGGCACAGGCACGCACTAATGTGTGGAAATTTGGGCTGGAGGCAAATCAGGTGGACAGTTAGGTGTGGAACATTATTTTGCCTGTAACGACTCGCATTTTACGAATTGGAGGATCATAAAATATTTTTATTTAATTCTCCAAGGCTTGGATCATTCTCATCATTTAGTATGCTGTTCATGGAAAGGTGAGACATGTCCATGATTTTTACCAAATTTTTTTATGACCATTTTGCCCTTGTTATTTTTGTTTAGGGGATAACTTTTGAATGAGATCGAATCAGGAGCTAGGATGGATATCATTGGATTGCAAATGGTGTTTTCAATTACGTAGTGTGGTCATATTAAGGATTTGGTTGAGAGGTTTGGGAGGAATCGCAATTTTAGTGTTGTTAGTTTTCTATATAGGCTAATTAGTCATTAGTGATCTGATTAGTGAGGCCCATTAAGGCTAGGGGTTGTTGGCTATAAATAGGAGGGTAGGGGTAAAAATATTTGTTTACTCTCTTCATTTCTCATTTGGTTGGGTGCCTGCAATTCTTCGGCTAAACCAAATACACCTCCACTTCATTTCAATTCATAGATTTGCAAACAATATATCAACATCGAGAAAGGGTAGATCGCATCAATTGAGTTGATTCAAAGGCCGTTCTTCGTTGCTCGTATTTGGATATTGTCAATTTGACGCTATTTTGTGGATTTGGTGAGTGATAAGCATCTCTCAAATGGATTCAATCGCGTATATGGGTTGTCTGATCTTAATTTCGTCATATTCACCTAGATCTTTATGTAAATATATTTTGAATTCAGATCACACCGTAGGATCTAATTTAGCAAGTTATAACAATTAATTCATATGTTAACATTGAAATCATATGTTTGTATGCAAGTTTAGATCCAATTATTGATTCTTTTATCATTTTGTCATGATTTGGTGAATAATGTTATTTATTGTGTTATTGGTCATTCGATTAGAATTGATCGACTCAGATAAATTGTATACATAAATGTTCTTCGTAGAGAGCTTAGATTGCATGGATCGTGGTAGATCGGTTTGATAAAGTGATGGATCATGTGTGTTGATGGATCATTTGTGAACCATGGTATAGGTCGACTTGCTTTGGTGAAGCGATCGGCTTGAAGACACGGTGTAAGAACGGTGATGGATTGACATGGGTTGATGGATCAGGTCGCATGTGGTAGAGTGTGTCGGCCAAAGTTGGATCATTCGAGTGGCTTGGGTTGGCTATAGTATCGTGCAAAGGCTTGGTTCAAACATGTGTGGATCGGTCCAAAGTTCAAAAGGGTGGACCGAGATGGGAGTGTTGGATTAATGGCTCGGCCGAGACGTGGTAAAAGAAAGTAAATGGATCAGATCACGATCCATGGATGAAACAGGTCATTTATGATGTGTATGGAGCAGCCAAATATTGAAAAGCAAAGGAAGGGCGGGTCGGTGCAAGGATGGATCAATGCGATCCAAAGGGGGCGATCCAATGAAGGGGTGTGATCCAATGATGTGGTGCGATCATGGATCGATGCAATCCATAGATAGGCGATCCATGGGAATGGATCGGTGGGCAATCAACTGATGGATCGGGAACGGTCGATCAAATAATAACCAAATAATATTGATTTTTAGTGATTTGACGATGGATGTAGCTTCGATGTGAATTCAGGAGGAATGTTTGAAGCATGGTTAAGTTATCGTTGATCATGGGATGATACAACGAAGTTATGAAGATGATTCAAGGTGATTTGAGCTCGTGGATAATGGTTGCTTGAGAAAGCGCTTGAGCTTATGGATATATTCATCGGTGATGATGGCTAAAGTATTGTAAGTGCCAAGGGGATTGTCGTTCGTCTGAGGTTCTAGCATACTCAAAACAGGGGAAAATGGGGGCACCCCAAAGACTAGGTGATTAGTCGAGTACCCTGGGCAGTCACGATGGGACTAGATACGAGTCACGATGGCGTATGGAGTTTTGCTAGAACTGGGGTTACCGTTAGCCCTTGATGGAGGGAAGGATGGGATAGCCGTAAGATTAACGATGAATTCAGCGCAAAGTAGATGGTGATAGCTAGTGTCATGGATGTTATTGTTTGCTCGTATCGCCTTATGTGGATTATTCGACATCGAGAGAGATATTTCTTAGGTGCTTATCTGATATGGGTTTAAGCCTTCGAGGTTCATGCTTGGGAGGTATTGAACCTGATTAGGATGGTTTACGCTTGATAATAGGTTGCTATGGATGTTGCTGTTATTTCTTCTCTAAGCTTTGGGAAGGCTACCACCGTAGGTTTTGGAAGATAAGTGGGATTAGGGATTCATCTCTGTTGATGTTTTAGCAGATCAGATGATTGAATTGCCTATTTTCCACATACTTTATTGTTGATGTTTATAATTGTTTTATAGCTTATTAAAACTATTTCCTGACTCAAGGTTTTATGTTTCCGTCTTATTACCATGGGTCGTTCATCCATGTTGTGGATGGGCAGACTAGGTGAGAGGTAATATATCTTGATGAGGACGATGCTGCTAAGCAATGACGAGCTGGAGACTGACGTATTACTATCTAATATTCATATTATTGTTTCCGCTGATGTATGGTACTCTGAGTGAACATGTAGTAAGGCTCTTTGTACAAGTTCTAATGTGATACAGTTTTTTATGATATATTTTCAAGGTGATACAAAAAGTTTGTAATTCTATTCAATTGTGCTTCACTATTATATCCAATTGTATATGTTCTAACATATTTTATCCATGCACTGTGAGTTATAAGACAGGTTCCATGTGTGTTATTCTACCTTGATGATCGTCCAGAGCTGCCTAGCACGTCTTTCAGCGCACTATTTTCCCTTGTTAAGTGCGGAAGTTATGAGCGGTCGTCACATTTGGTATTAGAGCTTTGGTTATTCGGTTTTATCCAAAGTTTGTGGGCGTAATGGCATATGAGAGAAATATTTGTACTTTTCTAATGGATGAATGCTATATTATAGTGTATAGTATAGTAGCGCTTGAACTCAATTGCATTTTTTCTCATGTGTCAACTAATCATTCTATTTTTATATTTAGAATGAGTCATCGATCTTCGAGACATACTATTAAGGAGGAGTCTGTTCCTGGAGGGGGAGATGGTGGTTTACCTGATTACCCAACTATGTTTGAGACCATGATGGCAGCGATCATGAGGAGGGTACCCGCTCCAGAAGCAGCCGGGGTAGATGTTGGTGTTCAAGTGCAGGTACCTAGGTTGGTTGATTTCGTTAAGTTGTGTAAGGATTTCACTGCTCTTGGTGGGAATCCGTTTTTAGGTACAGAGCCAACTATCGAGATTCAAGGGTGGATTGATACTTGTGTTTGGATATTCGAAGATTTAGGTATTTATGGTGCAACTAATAGGAAGCTTGCATCGAGGCAGCTACAGGAAGAGCTATGGATTAGTGGAACTATGTCACTCTAGAGACTCTGAGGATGAGATCACTTAGGAAATTACCGAATCTAGTTCGAGACAAAGTTCATTTCTATTGCTCAGAAGTCAATTCTGTTCAAGAAGTTTGTTGAGCCAAAGCAGAGTGGTCAACCAGTGTTGGAGTACGTTTCTAAATTCGAAGCTTTGTCCAAGTATTCTCGTTCGTATATTGAGACTCCTTATCAGAAGAATGAGAAGTTTGTCTTGGGTTTGGATATATATCTTGGGAAGCAATTGGTTGATCATTTGGATGACCGTTATGAGAAGATTGTCGAGAAAGCTTTAAGGCACGAAAGTTTGTTTCCTAAGGAAGAATTTATTGTTGTAACCAAAGAGGGCCTAAAACCACAGTAGAGTGGTAATAAGAAAAAGTGGAATGGAAAAAGGAAGCAACAACAGCAGAAAGGAATGATGGCCGGTAGAAGAAGAAAGGCGAGGTAACTTGCTAGAACTATCAGCAGAAGGATCATTATTCTAAGGATTGTAAAATCCAAAAGCCGAGATGAAGTGCCATAACTATGGTAAACCTGGGTACATAAAGAAGGATTTTCCAGAACCATTGAAGGGTAAGAAGATAATGAAGGTGTATGCTTTGGAGGATGCACCAACTTCTTCGAGGGCTCCTACGAAAGAGGAGAAAGGGAAGAGTGTTGTTGTTTAAGATACGCTTTCTATTGGAGATGTTTCAGTTCGAGTGTTGTTTGATACTGGAGCATCATATTCTTTCATTTGCAATGAGCTTGTGTGCCGGATGGGTTTGGTACCAGAGATTTGTGATAGACTATTGGTTGTGACTAATCTAGGAGAGGGTTCGTCTAGTCTGTGTATGCTTTGCTGTGGTCTAGTGTTATCGAGTCATTGTTGCTCTTTTGTGTGTGATTGTTTTGTTCTAAACTTCGCTAGGTTTGGGATTATTTTTGGTATGGACTAGCTCAAGAGGTATGCGACTAAACTGGACTGCGAGAAACTCAAGGTGAAAGTCGGGAATGTGAAAGTACGAATGATTGTGATTCAATGTAAGCCATAAGATGGGGTCTTCATAAGCTTTTTGTATTCACATGTTATCCCACGGGAAGGATTGTCATCTGCGTCGATCACTAGTGAGTTTGATGTTATCTTTGACGAGGTCAAAGGTTTATAGTTGCATCGCGAGATTGAGTTCAAGATTGATCTGGATGATGGAGCTAGACCCATCATTATGCCTATTAGGAGGATGATGCCTAGAGAATGGTGAGAGTTAGAGGTGCAAGTAAGTGACCTTTTGGGAAAATGATTCATTTGTTGGAGCATATCCGAATGGGGTGCACAAGTTTTGTTTGCAACTAATGCTGATGGATCTTTGAAATTGTTTGTTGATTATCATGAGATGAATAAGGTGACTAAGAAGAACAAATATCCATTGTCGAGAATAGATTACTTGTTTGATCATCTTTACGAAGCCAAGGTATTTTCCAAAATGGATTTAGCGACGGGATTTCACCAGTTGAGAGTGCCGAAGGATTGTGTGCTGAAGACTTCCTTTAGGACACTATCTAATTTCTTTGAGTGGCTGGTGATTCCATTTGGATTGACCAATGCACCAGCATATTTCGTGGATTTTATGAATAGGTTTTTCAGAGATCAGTCAAACAAGTTCATGCTTGTGTTCGTGGATGATATCCTGGTTTACCCCAGGAATGAGAAAGAGCATATGACACACTTGCAAGTTGTTTTGGAAATCTTGCAAAATATCAGGTGAGAGCTAAGTTTTCGAAGTGTCACTTCTGGAAGAATGAAGTGAGGTTCTTAGGCCATGTTGTTACTGGAAACGAAATATCGGTGGATCCCCCTAAGGTGGCAGCAATCCAGGATTGGGATAGACCTAAGAATGCAACAGATGTTAGGAGTTTACTTGGGTTGGCAGCATATTATCATGGATTTATCAAGATTTCTCCAAAATAGCTGCACTACTAATAGGATTAACGAAAAAAAATCAAGTATTCACATGAGATGCAAAGTGTGAGCAAGCTTTTGGTACCCTGAAAGGGAGACTAACGAGTGCTCCTGTTTTGACTGTTCCAAGCGAGAATGAGGAAATGGTGGTATATACCAATGCATGTGGTACTGGTCTTGGAGCAATACCGATGACGAAGTATAGAGTTGTGGCTTATGCGATTCGACAAGCGAAGCTGCGCGAAAGAAATTATTCGACTCATGATTTGGAGTTAGTAGCGATCGCGTTTGCTCTGAAGATTGGAGAGAGGTGGAGACATTACCTGGTAGGAATTCAATTCGAGCTGTTTACTGATCATAAATAGTTGAAGTATCTTTTCTCCCAAAAGGATTTGAATCTTTGGCAGCAGCGTTGGTTAGAGTTTTTGGCATCTTACGATTTTTATATTCCTTATCCTTATGGTAAAGGGTAACGCAGTGGCGGATGCATTAAGCCGAAGACTTGCTGGTTTAGGAGTGATGTTTTCGGAATGGAAGCACCTCGAGTACTTGGCAAGATTCGATTTCAGGCCTAGGTGTGAGTTAGAACATGAAATGTTGGCAAGCTTGTCGATAAGACCAACTCTCATCGAAAGGATTGGCAAAAGCCAAAAGCATGATGTAAAGCTTGTCGAGTCATCCAGAAGCTGGAAGCGAGAATGGAATAAGAAAAGGATGTGGAATTTGAGGTCGATCAAGATGGCTGGCTTTGTAAGAAAGGACGACTAGTTGTTCCTGATATTGATGGATTGAGAGATGAGGTTCTAAGAGAATATCAACAACTTGTTGACCATTCATCCTGGTGGTAACAAGATGTATCGGGACATTAAGCAAGTTTATTATTGGAAAGGTATGAAAATGGATGTTGGAAATTTTATTTCCAAATTATGAAATGTTAATTGGTGGAAGCTGAACAAAAAAAGCTAAGTGGAATCCTTCAGCCATTAGAAGTTCCTATGTGGAAATGAGACCAAGTATAGATGAATTACCTGAGACCAGGGCAGTAAACGAAGGAATTTGGGTCATAGTGGATAGTTTGACCAAAAACACAAGGTTTACTCCTGTTAGATCGACTAAGAAAATATCAAAGTTGGTTGAGCTGTACATTAAATGGATAGTTTGATTCCATGGTATTCCGAAGAGTATAGTGAGTGATCGAGACCCATTGTTCACTAGTGGATTCTGGAAGAGTTTGCAATAGAGTTCAGGAACCGAGCAATGTTTGAGTATAGCTTATCATATCCAGACTGGTGGTCAAATCGAGCGAGTGAATCGAGTATTGAAAGATCTCCTTAGAGCTTGTGTATTGGATTTCGGGGGATCCTGGGAAGACTATCTACATTTGGTTGAGTTTTTGTAACACCCCGTAATTTTATAACATTAAAATTCACAAATTAAAGTATACTTAATTTGTAGAAAAGAATTAAGTGAAATGGGTTGCGCAGAGAAATATATATATATTGATATATATATATATAAATTAAATAAATAAATATGCGAAAAAGTTCAAAACAGCGAATTGGGAGGGAGGAATGACTGAACCGGCCCATTTTTGAGGTCGACCCGAGCCACCTGGGTCGACTAGGGGTTAATCCAGGGTGTTTAGCTGTCAACCCGTGGGCCGATTCACTCAAATGCAGATTTTGCATTTGGTTGGTTCTCATGGTTCAGGGTTAATCTAATGGTCCTAAATAACTTCCTACACCTATAAATACATCCTAAAGCTAACCCTAAACCTAATTAAAATTGAAACTAAAGCCGTTATGCCGTCGCCATGGAACTCAGTGTAGCCGCCACCAACTAAAGAGGAAGATAGCTAATCAATTCAACCTAATTCAAGCTTAGAGCTTCAACAACGAATCAACTAACGTCGCTACAACAATTCTGCATCAAGTTTGATCAATTGTTCATAATTCTTTAACCACGAAAGGCAAGTTCGATTTCTCTAATCAAGATAATTATTAAATTAAGTAAGATTAGATATAATTGTGGATTATATGGATATGATGTGAATTATTGACCGTATGATATGATCATGTTGTTAAATTGTGATGTTATCATACATGTTGTAAAGTTATGATCTATGTTGTAATTCTATGATTGGCTTATGTATAATCAAATCATCATGTTGTTTAAATGCTAGTTTGGTTATGTTGATTCATATGATAGATCGTATGTATGCAAGTTTAGATGTTGATTTAGACATAAATCACATGCAAGTTAGTAAAGATTATGACATCTATTTCAGATCAAAAGTTAGGCTACGACATGTATGAGTTATATGCTAAATCTTTACATGCTAGTTTATATGTTTAGAGGTAAATTTACACCATTGTTATGTTGCATAAATCACATATGCAAGTTTATATAAAAATATGAGTTTGGAATATGAATCATGTTATGCAAGTTTGTGGTTATTGCCTATGTAAATTTTGTGATGAAAATCTTATTCATAACATGCAGGTTCATACCTTTAGGCCTATGTTTAGATCTATGATTTTATGCAAGTTATGTGGTAAATTCTCATATGCAAATTAGGCCTATTTTGTATGTTATGTGAATATGTGGTGTTTTCCCCTTTTTCATGTGTTAGACTATTTCTTAGTCTATCATATATTCTATGCGAACGGACGCCGTGGGGGTTATGGGAAAAATATTGATTATGTTAATAAATGTGAATTGGCATGTAATAGCCTTAAAAGAGGCATATATGTAAATTGAGATATTAATTGGAAAAGTGATATATGGACATAATTAATGTGAATTATGGTCATAAAGATAATTGGAATTTTATTAACATATTTGATTAGGAATAATTAATCCAAATATGGGATGAAAATATTGATTATGTTAATAAATGTGAATTGGCGTGTAAATGAGGCATATAACGAATTTGAGATATTAATTAAGGTGAATTGCCTTAAAAGGCGAAAAATTTAATGAAGTCATTAATTAGAAAATTAATGTGTAGTAATGGACATAGTTTAATTATGGACATAGATTAATTTGAATTTGAATAGGGATATTAAATATTGGGAATTGGCACAAATGCCTAAAAAGGCATGAAATTAATTTGAGATGTGAATTGGTACAATTTATGTACCATAAATAGTGGACATAATTAAGGTGACATATTTATACATAAATAAATATGGAAATGATTTGTAATTTGAATAGGGAAAGTAATTCAAATATTGGGGGAAATTAATTATGTATAATTAATTGCCTAAGACACGAGGTTGGACTCATTTGTGGTGTAAGACTGCCCGGACCCGCCCGGCAAATCCAGCAGCCACAAATGGTAGCCCAATGTGAGAGGTCAAAGGCCCAAACTAAATGCGTAACAATTGTATGGACATGAGGTTAGGCTCGTTTGTGGTGTAAGACTGCCCGGACCCGGCCAGCAAATCCAGCAGCCACAAATGTCAGTCTAATGTGAGAGGTCCTACAGGGGTTACGATAGTAATAAATTAAGAAACACTTAACCAAAGTAAATATGTAGTGGGACATGAGGGGGTTAAGTGGGTGCCTTAGGTGGCATGAGGAATCTAGTGAGTGACATGTGGGTGACATGAGGATGTCATGAGAAATACGATTAGAAAAATGGAGTAATTTGAATATAAACAATTATGACATGTAATTCAAATTATTGGATAAAATAGGTATTGACACCTATGAAGGGAAAGGTTTTAATTAATTTAATAATTAATTAAAAATGGACATGGTAAATGAAATGGACTACTTAACCAAATCTGATCCCTAGGGATTGTAAGAACTTAAGTTTAAGTTGGGGGTTAAGTAAACTGGGTTATATGGAATGAGTGGGTTAAGTAAATCTTGGGTAGGTGGGTAATATTAGTACATATAGGCCCACAAACTTAACCGTAAATTAACATGTCTGAACCAGTGAGAGGGTTAAGTAAATCTTGGGTAGGTGGGTAATATTTGTGTATATAGGCCCATAGACTTAACCAATACAACCTGTTAATTAAACAAAAGGGTGAGACTAGGTTAAATTAGAAAACACTTAACCAAATTTATACATGTAAGTGGACATGGGGTTAAGTGGGATGTATTAGAGGGGACCAAGCCTAGGTGGGAAGCTTGGTGGGGGCCCTTTTCAGTCCAGTAGCCCATTAAGTATCTTTGTGAGCTCGACCCAAGTCGAGGACGGGACACGCCTACTGGGCCTGATTGTTAGAGGCCAAAATGGGTTAGCGGTGGCAACGCAAGTCAAACGGGGTCATGTGCGTGCGTGGGCCCGGGCTGGTAGGTAAGACGTTGTTGCATCGTGTAGGTATAAGCCGTGCATCCTTAAGTTGTATTGGGTTTCCACTTTAGGGGAGTGATACACCCCCACAGTGGGACCAGCACGGGTATCTACGAGTTAGGGAGCCGATCGAATGGGGCAGGGTAGTGGGTACATCTAGTGGAGATAGGAGCAGACGGCACCTATGTAGTCAGCTAGGGGTACACGAAGCTACCATTATTAATTAATCATTAAAGGGGTACACCTAGTGGAGATAGGAGCATACGGCACCTATGTAGTCAGCTAGGGGTACACGAAGCTACCATTATTAATTAATCATTAAAGGGGTACACCTAGTGGAGATAGGAGCAGGCGGCACCTATGACGTCAACTAGGAGTACATGGAATTACCATTGAAGGGGTACATCTAGTAGGGATAGTGGGTACATCTAATAGTACATGAAGCTATCATCATTCTATTTAGTCAAGAGGGATCAAGTTTCTAGAGTGACTAGTATGGGTGCAGTTAGTGTTAGTACAGTACAGTACAGTACGGTACAGTACGGTAGAGTATAGTAATTACCCTATATTGATTAGGAAGCGCCTTTAACGTTATCTTTGCTCATCCTATTATTTTTGGTTGCTTGGTCTTGCCATTAATTCACAGTCATTTCCTTATTTACCAAGCTTATGTCTTATCCTAGTTACTTTGATAATTATATTGTTGGAGTTATCGGACTTGCCAAACTTTATGTCTGACCCCCTTTGTTTCCACCTCTTTTCTTCCTCCCCCCCCCCCCCGGTTCTTAGGGCGGGAAGCTTGATTTGGAACTCTTTGGGAGCACTTGGATTTTGATTGCTGAAGTAAAGCTCAACCTATCTCTTTTATGGCTATTTCTGGGATTATGCTTTTTATATTATGTACTCCGATTTTGTCAAGATGGATATTATGTACTTGACTTTAGTCCTTGGGTTTTGGTGATGTAACCAAACATTTTACCTTCCGCTGCAATAAATAAAGTTTTAAATTTTCAAGTACTATTTCATATCTGTCTTATTGTGATTTTCTGTTCTATATTCACTTAAAACGCTCCATAGAAGTTAATGAATTCCCTTTTGTGAGTGACATTAATGGACATGGGGTGTTATAGTTTTCCTGTAATAATAGTTACCAATCGAACATCGGGATGACACCAAACGAGGCATTGTATGGTAGACCATGTAATTCTCCGAGGTGTTGGTTGGAGATTAGAGATAAGTTGATGTTTGGGCCTGAGATGATAAGAGAAACATCGATTGTATTGAGATTGTTCGGCAATGAATGAAAGCGTCCCAGGATCACAGACTAGTTACGCCGATAGATGACGAAAGGATATGGAGTTCAACGTTGGTGATATGGTTTTTGTTAAGATTTCACATTTAAAGAATGTTGTTCGATTCAAAAATAAAGGGAAGTTAGCCCTAAGATTCGTTGGAGCACTTCTCATAGTCGATCGAATTAAAAAGCTCATGTATATATTGGATTTACCTGAGAAGATGTCAAGTGCGCACAATGTTTTTCATGTGTCCTTTCTACGGAAGTGTGAGCACAATTCGAAAGTGGTGGTATCTTCGAATCAGCATGAAGATTTATAAGTCAAGCCCGTAGTTTCGAGACTTCGTAAGTTGCTTCGAGTTATGGGGAATAACATGAAACAACTTAGGAGAAAGGTGGTTAAGCTAGTAAAGGTACAGTAGGGTGAGGATGATGATGATTTACGTGGGAAATGGAAGAAGGCATGAAGACGACCTATCCATAACTCTTCGTTGGTATGACCAATTGATATCGTGTCACCCTTACACTATTGTAACTTGTACTATCATTAGAATTCTACTTGCTAGGTTAAAGCTATAAATGCATGGCTTGTTGGATGCTATATAGGATGGTAGATTAACTTCACGTGGATGATAGGCATGCGGAATAGTTTTTGGTTGCTCGTGCTTTCTTGGGATTCCGAGGACGAAATTCCTAAAGGGGAGGGGAATGTAATGACCTGCATTTTACATATTGGAGGATCGTAATTTTTTTTTAATTCTCCAAGGGTCAGATCATTCTTATCTCTTAATATGTTATTCATTGGGATGTAAGACAAAAAAGATTAATTTCTTTTTGATTCAATCTTACAAAATTCAATTTTTTTAACAGAAAAACAGATGTCCATGATTATTATAAATTTTGTTTGTGACTGTTTTTCCCCTGTTATTTTTGTTTAGGGAAAGACTTTTGAATGGAAGCAAATCAGGAGCTAGGATCAATTTCATTGGATCGGAAATGGTGCTTCCAATTCTGTAGAGTGGTCACATTAAGGAATTGGATGATCGGTTTGGGAGGAATCATTGTTTTAGTGTTACTAGTTTCTTGGACAGGCTAATTAATCGTTAGTAGGCTTATTAGTAAGGCCGGGTTATTGACTATAAATAGGAGAGTAGGGGTAAAGATAATTATTTACTCTCTTCATTTCTTGTTTGGTTGGGTGTCTGTGATTCTCCGACTCAACCAAATATACCTCCACTTCATTTCAATTCATAGATTTGCAAATAAGGATTGAAGATCAACATCGCGGAAGGGTAAATTGCATCAATTGAGTTAAATTGGAGGTCGTTCTTTGTTGTCCAGATTTAGCTATTGTTTATTTGAATCTATTTTGTAGATTTAGTGAGTGATAAGCATCTCTCACACGGATTAAATCACATATATCGGTTTGTTTGATCTTAATTTCATTATATTCACCAAGATCTCATCAATGTAAGAATATTTTGAATTCAGATCACACCATATGATCTAATTTAGCAAGTTATAACGATTAGTTCATATGTTAACATTGAAGTTATATGTTTATATGCAAGTTTAGATCCAATTATTGATTCATTTATCGTTTTATCATGATTTGGTGAATTTTATATAATTGTATGGTTATTATTTGTTGTGCTAATGTTTTTTGATGATTGTTTGTTGTGCTATTGGTCGTTTGATTGGAATTGGTCGATTTGGATGAATTGCATGCATAGATGTTCATTGTAGAGTGCTTAGATTGCATGGATCGTGGAAGATTGGTTCGACAAAATGATGGGACGTGTGTGTTGATGGATCTTTCGCGATCCAAGGTATGGGTCGGCTTGCTTTGGTGAAGCAATCGGCCTAAAGACACGATGTAAGAGCAATGATGGCTCAACATGGGTTGATGGATTGGGTCGCATGTGTTAGAGTGGGTCGGCCAGAGTTGGATCGTTCGAGTGGATCGGGTTGGCCATAGAAACATGCAAAGGCTTGGTTCGAACGTGTGTAGATTGGTCCGAAGTTCAAATGGATGGACTGTGATAGGAGTGTTGGATCGATGGGTTGCCCGAGACATGGTGAAAGAAAATGAATGGTTCGGGTCACGATCCATGGATGGATTGGGCCGTTTTTGATGTGTATGGAGCAACGGAATATTGAAAGGAAAAGTCAGGGCATGTCAGCTCGAGGATGTGTGATGACTGCCTTCAACTCATGCACTTAAAAAGTAAAATAATGCATTGAAGGACGTGTCAGATAGTTATGGGCGATCATCAGGGTAGGATAACACAAGCGTAACCTGTCATATAACTCACAACGCAAGAATAAAATATAATAGAATATATGCAATAGATAATAATAGCAAAGAAAAATTGAGCAGAATCTTAAACTTTTTCATATCACCATGAAATATCCATACAACATTAGATAACACTATAAGAGTCTGTACAAGGTGCCTCACTAAAAGTCATTCAGAGAATACATCAATATACCAGCAGGAAACCAACAATAATAGGTAATAGGAAACTAATACGTAAGTGTAACGAACCGTATTTTCGGCGATATGATAATTAATTAATTTAATTATCTAAATAGAGATTCAGAGAATTCAATGGTCGTTAAATAAAACAATATTGAATATTTAATTAATATAATAATAAAATTAATTCTGAAATAATCAGAATTGGTGGAAATGGCGATATGGTGTGAATTGGGCAATTCAAAATATATATAATTCAGTTTAGAATTGAATTTTAATAACGAATATATTATTTTTTAAATGAAGTCTAAACGTATAATTATATTATAATTATAATCGAGCTCGAAATGGTGTTGCAGTTCGTAATTTGGCAATTCGAACTTCAATCGAATATACATAAACCATTTTAAATCGGATTTCTATGAAACAAGAAACGTTAGGAGCTGGTGAACTATATTTTTCTAGTGGAAGAGAAAAATCGGTATTTCATCGTGTAGATTTTTAGTTATGTCCAAATTAAATATTCAGAAAAACAGTGGTATATTCGTTCGTGGCCATAACGGTTATTTAAAAATATTTGAATATCGGGTTGGAATTTAAACAAGTTTCTTTTGAGTCGTAGTGATAATTTAATTTTTAGAATTTTATTGTAATTTTTAATTAATTAAATAAGAAACTTTTTATTTGGAGTATTTTGTACCCTGTAATCAACATTTTGAGGTTTCACAAAATGAGTTAATCTACCAATATTTATATATTATTGGAATCCTGGCACATCGATGATCACAATGGTAATTTTGTTTTCGTTGTTCATGGCTCGTATGTATAGAAGGTAGTGTGTAATGGGGTATGTTCAATGTTTTAGCCGATAAATGGAAACTCAAATCCTATTAACTTTCTTTCTCTGATCAAAACAAGGCCACATCATCTTTGTACTCAGCCACAAATTCTTTGTGGTTTCAAACAAAAAACATTGAGAAACATCCTCCACAAATTCAAAGAACTAATATCTATAAATACCCCACGAGTATCCCACCTTCCTTCGTTCTGTTTCAGGAAAGAACATGCCGTCAGTTCTTAAGCCACAAACTCAAATAAAAATAAATAAATTGTATACTATATGCAGCCGTGACCCTTGCGAGTTACTGGTCGGGCTCGTATCCATTTCGAGTTGTTCCGGGCGTTTTTGTTTCACTATTTTGGGATAGCCGTAGTAGAGGGCTTTGGTGTTCTTGAATTTGAGGCATCTAATAGCAATTTTAAGTATAGAAACAAGTTCATATGGAAGAAACGAGTTGTCTGGATGTTTTTGGCGAATTTCTAAAGAGAAAGATGTCGGTCGAACAACTATAGTTGGCGGAAGACCTCACCGACGCGATTTGGGGGATTTGTGCGAGTTGGAAGAAATTTGTATGGAGTGAAAGAGAATCGAGAGGAGATGTTGGTGGTGATTTTTGTTGGAATTTAAAAGAAGTAAAGAAGAAGGAGTTGGAGGAGGAAAGTGTGGCCATGATTGGGAGTTTATTTGCGAAGCGGTTTGCGTTCAAGAAGAAAAGAATGAGCAGGAGATTAAGAGGTGATGATGTGGCTTAGGGGGTTAGTTGTGGTCAATTAACTATCTATTTATTTTAAAGGAAATGTTTAAACAGCTTTAAACTTGTAAAATTCATAACTTTGCCGTACGTTATCGGAATTGGACAAAACAGTATCCGATGGGATCGTATGGACGAACACTACACGATGGAACTGACAGGAAGTCCATCGGAGCTCGTTACTATTTATGGAAAAATAAATTGTCCGTCTGAATTAAGCGATGGTTATCGTTATTAATGATGATCATCCAATGTGAGTAAACTCACCAACTCTGAAAAGTTATATTTTTATAACGTATTCTTAGAACTGATAATTATTTGTTGATTGATGTTTGTTAACTGTTTGGCTGAATTGCTTATGTATTGGTTGAAATTATATATATATATATATATATTTATATATCGTTAATCAAATGTTGATTCTGTTTAGCAGAATATTTCATATTGAAATGAAATCGATGTTATTATATTGTTTAACATCTGTGGATGCAGGGAAACAGGTTGGAATTCCTCAACATTTATTTTACTGATTTCATATATTATAATATATGATGTGGTATATAATCTGTTGATGATTATGTGTGTTTAAATGATATCGATCATTTTGATTTGGTATTTTAGATACCGTAAGAAATATTGGGATGTAGAAAGGGGGATTTTCAAAGTATATTTGAAAATAAATTATTTATATAAAATCAATGGATTTTATATATAAAAGGAAAAAGGATTTTATATAAGGAAATAGTTATAAAATCAAAAGAGTTAAAAAGGAAATATATTTGTAAAACAAATATAAAGGAAATTATTTGTAAAACAAAAATAAAGGAAATATATTTGTAAGACAAATACAATGGAAGTTGTTTGTTAAGAAAACAAATAGAAAAAGGAATATTCGTAAACCATTTACAAATAGAATTGAAAAGATAAAAGAAATATTTATTTGTTAAATAAATAGGAAAGATAAAAGCAATATTTATTTGTTAAATAAATAGGAAATATAAAAGAAATATTTATTTGTTAAATAGATAGAAAAAGATAAAAGAAATATTTATTTGTTAAATAAATAGAATTGAAAAGGGAATAGTTAATTGTT
This sequence comes from Allium sativum, assembly GCA_030737875.1. Taxonomy (NCBI): domain Eukaryota; kingdom Viridiplantae; phylum Streptophyta; class Magnoliopsida; order Asparagales; family Amaryllidaceae; genus Allium; species Allium sativum. Next base: position 473,435,488 of record CM060926.1, read on the forward strand.
AAGTAAATAAATAGAAAAGGAGATAATCCAAAGGAGATAATCCAAAGGAGATAGTCCAAAGGAGATAATTCAAAGGGGATAATTCCAAAGGGAAATGATTCAAAGGAGTTAAGTGAAAAGAGGTTATCAAAAAGAGTTAATCGATTAGAGTTAGAGTTAACCAGTTAGAGTTAATCAGCTAGAGTTAACCAGTTAGAGTTAATCAGTAAGAGTTAACCAATTAGAGTTAACCAGTTAGAGTTAATCGATTAGAGTTAGAGTTAACCAGTTAGAGTTAATCAATTAAAGTTAACCAGTTATAGTTAATCAGTTAGAGTTAACCATTTAGAGTTAACCAATTAGAGTTAATTGATTAGAGTTAATTGATTAGAGTTAATTGATTAGAGTTAGAGTTAAGCAGTTAGAGTTAATCGATTAGAGTTAGAGTTAACCAGTTAGAGTTAATCAGTTGAGTTAAATGAGTCGAGTTAATCAAGTTGAGTTAAATGAATCGAGTTAATCAAGTTGAGTTAAATAAGTTAAGTTAGTCAAGCTGAGTTAATCGAGTATAGTTAGTCGAACCAAGTTAGTCGAACCAAGTTAGTCGAGTTAATCGATTATTAGTTAATTGGAAGGAGTTAAATTGAATATAGCATATTCGAAAGAAAGAGATCGAATATAGTTTATTCGAAAGAGTGAGTTAATCGAATATAGTTTATTCGAGAAGAGTAATCGAATATAGTTCATTCGAGAAGAGTTATCGAATATAATTTATTCGAAGAGGAGTTATCGAATATAAGTTATTCGAAGAGGAGTTATCGAATGTTGGTTATTCGAAGTGAGTTAATCGGTTATTGGTTATTCGAAGGAGTTAATCGAATATTGGTCATTCGAAGGAGTTAATCGAATATTAGTTATTCGAAAGGAGTTAATCGAATATTAGTTATTCAAAAGGAGTTAATCGAATATAGCTTATTCGAATAGAATTAAAGGAGTTAATCAAGTATAGTTTATTCAAATAGAATTAAAGGAGTTAATCGAGTTTAGTTTATTTGAATAGAATTAAAGGAGTTAATCGAATATAGTTTATTCGAGTAGAATTAAAAGAGTTATCGAATATAGTTTATTTGAAAGGAGTTAATCAAAAAGAATTAATTGATAAGAGTTAAATCAAAAGAGTTAATCCAATAAGAGTTAATTGATAAGAGTTAATTGAATAGAGTTAATCGAATATAGTTTATTCGAATAAAGGTTTCCGAATCTAGTTATTCGTAAGAGAGTTATCGAATATAGTTTATTCGAAAGGAGTTAAGCAAAAGAGAGTTACGTAAGGAAGATTGTTAAAGGTCTAAAAGATAAACCTTGACTATTTCGAAGTTAAAACGTTGTTCAGGTAAGGTCTGAGAGGTAATTATACCCCAACTTGATTGACTTCCTTCTTAACTAAGGAATGGTAAGGTTTGATCGTGAAGGAGTTTGGAAATGTTTTCCAAATAAGAATCAGAAATGTTTTCTAATAATAGAAGACAAGAATTTAAAATATATGGAAACATGAGATAAGAAAATTAATGAACTAAAGAGATAAATGTAGAATGATGATTGATCCATATAATTTCCATCTGGAAATAATAGTGTTGTTTGCACACATGTTTTTCTTTGATAGTTAACTCACCGACTATCGAAGTTTTTGACCATTTTAACGTTGTTAATATATAGAGACCGATTGGATTATTATCCAAAGAACCACTCCGTATTGGCATAAGCGTTGCGAATCATATATGCCAAAGATAATTGAAGACAGAGCAAAGTGCAAGGGCTGTTGTATAAATCATAGATAACAATTGCCTAAGATGGATGCACTGAATAGTGCCTTCAGTTTGTCCAGTCCCAGGACGACCTGTATGGAAGAATGTCTGACAGAGTATATTTAATAGATCGCGTAAGTTGACCTCTTCAAATGTATTTACGTTTGGTGGCGGAGGAATTCATTTCTCTTAGCTGTATACCCGTGGTATTTTGGGGGAAATCAATTTATGATTTGGAGGGTATGACGATGTGACATTCAAAGTGAATAAACATGTGATCTGTCAGAGATAAGCGTGGCCTCTAGCCTTACAACCAGAAAATGACAAAATATCGGGCAGGCAGCATGGCTATGTAGGTCGCACCTATTAGGGTGTATAATCACTTGATCTAGAGTTTCATTTACTTCTAAAAAATCTATTGTCTATGTTATCCCTTATCGGGAAACGGTTGCTGATCCCAACCGTTGGTGATATACATTCGATACACTCAAGCGAAATGAGTGGTCGGTCATGTGTGGCCGGGTTGCAAGATGTTCTTGTTGAACCCAGTGTATTCCTCTCTAGATGTACACTAGCGAAAGGTGGTCCCATACCTTGTCATAGTTGGAAATCCATTACCCAATACGTGCTTGCGGTTTTGATTGTATACTATATATGTAGAACTTGAGATGAAAGCGTTTCTGCTAGATGATTATTATATTGTGGTTGATAGACATTATTATAATATCAAAAGGGTTTTTGATATAAAGATGTTTTGGATTCTCATAAGGAAAAAACCCGTTCCGTTATACGGCGTGGTCTTATGAGATATCGTTTACTTGTTCAAACTGTTTTAAACTGTTTTACTCACACCAGTCCCATGACTGACCCAGAGTTTATTTTGTTTTGTTTTCCCTAAACTCTTGGGTGCCCAATTTTGTACGAACAGTCAAGTAATCGGGATTTACAGATACTTGAAGAGCTGGAGCAGGAGGCTTCAGGATCATATAGCTATAGTTTATTTCCGCTGTGTTGTAAGTGTTGTACTCTGATTATGTTATTGTATACATATACTGATTTTACTTCAAGGATATGTTATCTATTATATGTTATTCGTTCCACTGTGAGGTTCGTGTTACTCTGATGTTGTGTTCTTCTTCTTCTTCTATTCTAAGTTTCTATCTTATCTATTCTCACCCTCTGTTTTCTTTCATTAACCATCCGGTATTTTCGACTCTTGATGTTCGATATGTGTTGTGTATCGGATAATCAAGATCAACTTTTTCTGGGTTGTTATAGTTGGTATCAGAGCTTAAGGTTAATTAATTACCTTGGCTCTGTGGCGTGACTCAATAGAGATGGGGTTATTAATACCCTAGATTTAGTTTGAGTGTATATATACGAGTGAACGTATTTGTTATTTGATATAAATGGTTTTATCTTGAGTAGATTTATTGGTTGAGTTGTTTATGGATTCTGGTTGATGGTGGGGCACCACAATGTCGATAAGGGTTTCTAAACACTCGAATACGATAGGTCGACACGATATGTTTTGAAAAGATGGTAAATTAAAATAATTTTACCCAGTATATTTTGATATAGAGAAAATATATATTGGAATTATAATATATTGGATATATTGGTTGTTATTATAATCGAGTAAGATTATAAATTAAATGGTTATGTAAATAACCAATCAGAATTCATATAAGTGAAATATGTGGAATCAGATGAATTAAATCTGAAGTTAAAATTAGAGTTGAAATTTAAACCCTGGAATTTAAAAGGTGTTTGTAAATGGAGTTAAATTAAGTATATGAGAATTTTAAAATCCTAGGAGATTTTAAATTGTTTTACAAACATCGGAAGGATATTTTGAAATAAATTTCAAAGTTGAAATGTTAGTAATGGTTTTGAAAAAGCGATATAGTATTGAACTCACTTCGAAAGCTGGAAATAGATTCCGATGATGATCATGACATCATCGGTGTTCAATTTCGAGTTGTAAATGACGGATTACTAACGAAAAGATTTTGTTTTTGAATTGTTTTGAGAGAAACAATTTGTTTGAAATCCAAAAAGGAATATTTGTTTTTGGAAAAGCAAAGCTGTTTAAAAATCCCAGGAAGAGACTATTTGAATTAAAAACAAATTTAAATAGAAATTTGTGAAACCAAGCTGGAACTGAATTGAAACCAACTAACTGGAAATTGAATTGGATATGATATATCAAGTAGAATCAGATTTTGAATTGTGAGATAGAATCTGAAATGGTATTGGATTGATGAGTTAAGAATTAAAAAATCGAAAATGGAACTTTGAATTGGAATTGAATTCGACTTAGGTATAAGCGAATGTTTGGATTTGTGGATAAAACCAGATTGGAATTTGACTGAGATGACCCTTGTATCTGCTGAATTGATATCAGGTGGAAAGGATATAATGATATGCCGACAAAAAGGTACAAGTTTATATTTCTATTGGATATAAGATTTACGAGCCGAATTGGCAAGCCGCTTGGCTGTTTGATTTTCTTTTGGGTTGGAAATGGCCCAGAGAGACGAGTGGGAGTTTGAGCTATTGACCAGTACAAAGGAGGTGCTGGCGAAATTTTTCGAAAAGTTAAGGTGTTAGAAAATTTTCAGGATTTTTGAAAATTTACGATAATAAGAATTAATAAATATTTAATTGGAATTAAATCGATTCAGTTGAAACTGAAGCTAAGAAGTGAACGAATAAGTTCTAACCAGTCAATAGGATTTGTTTTCTACCTTAGCAATTTCGAGGACTAAATTATTTTAAGGGGGGAAGAATGTAACGACCCATATTTTCGGCGATATAATAATTAATTTATTTAATTATTTAAATAGAGATTCATAGAATTCAATGGTTGTTAAATAAAGCAATATTGAATATTTAATTAATATAATAATTAAATAATAAATTTAATTCTGAAATAATCAGAATTGGTGGAAATGGCGATATGGTGTGAATTGGGCAATTCAAAAAATATATAATTCAGTTTAGAATTGAATTTTAATAACGAATATATTATTTTTTAAATGAAGCCTGAACGTATAATTATATTATAATTATAATCGAGCTCGAAATGGCGCTGCAGTTCGTAATTTGGCGATTCAAACTTCAATCGAATATACAAAAGCCATTTTAAATCGGATTTCTGTGAAACAAGAAACATTAGGAGCTGGTGAACCATATTTTTCTAGTGGAAGAGAAAAATCGATATTTCGTCGTGTAGATTTTTAGTTATGTCAAAATTAAATATTCAGAAAAACAGCGGTATATTCGTTCGTGGCCATAACGGTTATTTAAAAATATTTGAATATCAGATTGGAATTTAAACAAGGTTCTTTTGGGAGTAGTGATAATTTAATTTTTAGAATTTTATTGTAATTTTTAATTAATTAAATAAGCAACTTTTTATTTGGAGTATTTTGTACCCTGTAATCAACATTTTGAGGTTTCACAAAATGAGTTAATCTACCGATATTTTTATATTATTGGAATTCTGGCACATCGCTGATCACAACGGTAATTTTGTTTTTGTTGTTCGTGGCTCGTATGTATAGGAGGTAGTGTGTAATGAGGTATGTTCAATATTTTAGCCGATAAATGGAAACTCAAATCCTATTAACTTTCTTTCTCTGATCAAAACAAGGCCACATCTTCTTTGTACTCAGCCATAAATTCTTTGTGGTTTCAAACCAAAAACATAGAGAAACATCCTCCACAGATTCAAAGAACTAATATCTATAAATACCCCACGAATATCCCACCTTCCTTCGTTTTGTTTCAGGAAAGAACTTGCCGTCAGTTCTTAAGCCACAAACTCATATAAAAATAAATAAATTGTATACTATATGCAACCGTGACCCTTGCGAGTTACTGGTCGGGCTTGTATCCATTTCGAGTTGTTCCAGGCGTTTTTGTTTCGCTGTTTTAGGATAGCCGTAGTATAGGGCTTTGGTGTTCTTGAATTTGAGGCATCCAATAGCAATTTGAAGTATAGAAACAAGTTCATATGGAAGAAACGAGTTGTCTGATGTTTTTGGCGAATTTCTGAAGAGAAAGATGTCGCTCAAACAACTGTCGTTGGCAGAAGACCTCACCGACGCGATTTGGGGGATTTGTGCGAGTTGGATGAAATTTGTATGGAGTGAAAGAGAATCGAGAGGAGATGTTGGTGGTGATTTTTGTTGGAATCTAAAAGAAGCAAAGAAGAAGGAGTTGGAGGAGGAAAGTGTGGCCATGACTGGGAGTTTATTTGCGGAGCGGTTTTCGTTGAAGAAGAAAAGAATGAGTAGGAGATTAAGAGGTGATGATGTGGCTTAGGGGATTAGTTGTGGTCAATTAACTATCTATTTGTTCTAAAGGAAATGTTTAAACAGTTTTAAACTTGTAAAATTCATAACTTTGTCGTACGTTATCGGAATTGGACAAAACAGGATCCAATGGGATCGTATGGACGGACACTACACGATGGAACTGACTGGAAGTCCATCGGAGCTCGTTACAATTTATGGCAAAATAAATTGTCCGTCTGAATCAAGCGATGGTTATCGTTATTAACGATGATCGTCTAATGTGAGTAAAACTCACCAACTATGAACAGTTATATTTTTATAACATATTCTTAAAACTGATAATTATCTGTTGATTGATGTGTGTTAACTGTTTGGTTGAATTGCTTATGTATTGGTTGAAATTATAGATAACGATATATATATATATATATATATCGTTAATCAAATGTTGATTCTGTTTAGAAGAATATTTCATATTGAAATGAAATCGATGTTATTATGTTGTTTAACATATGTGGATGCAGGGAAACAGGTTGGAGGAATCCAACTAGATTCCTCAACATTTATTTTACTGATTTCATATATTGTAATATATGATGTGTTATATAGTCTGTTGATGATTATGTGTGTTTAAATGATATCAATCATTTTGATTTGGTATTTTAGATACCGTAAGAAATATTGGGATGTAGAAAGGGGGATTTTCAAAGTATATTTGAAAATAAATTATTTATATAAAATCAATGGATTTTATATATAAAAGGAAAAAGGATTTTATATAAGGAAATAGTTATAAAATCAAAAGAGTTAAAAAGGAAATATATTTGTAAAACAAATATAAAGGAAATTATTTGTAAAACAAATATAAAGGAAATATATTTGTAAGACAAATACAAAGGAAGTTATTTGTTAAGAAAACAAATAGAAAAAGGAATATTTGTATACCATTTATAAATATAATTGAATAGATAAAAGAAATATTTATTTGTTAAATAAATAGGAAAGATAAAAGAAATAATTGTTTGTTAAATAAATAGAAAAATATAAAAGAAATATTTATTTGTTAAATAAATAGAATTGAAAAGGGAATAGTTATTTGTTAAGTAAACAAATATAAAAGGAGATAATCCAAAGGAGATAATCCAAAGGAGATAGTCCAAAGGAGATAATTCAAAGGGGATAATTCCAAAGGGAAATGATTCAAAGGAGTTAAGTGAAAAGAGGTTATCAAAAAGAGTTAATCAATAAGAGTTAGAGTTAACCAGTTAGAGTTAATCAGTTAGAGTTAACCAATTAGAGTTAATCAGTTAGAGTTAACCAGTTAGAGTTAACCAGCTAGAGTTAACCAGTTAGAGTTAACCAGTTAGAGTTAATCGATTAGAGTTAGAGTTAACCAGTTAGATTTAATCAGTTAGAGTTAACTAGGTAGAGTTAATCAGTTAGAGTTAACCAGTTAGATTTAATCAGTTAGAGTTAACCAGTTAGAGTTAATCGATTAGAGTTAGAGTTAACCAGTTAGAGCTAATCGATTAGAGTTAGAGTTAACCAGCTAGAGTTAATCAGTTGAGTTAAATGAGTCGAGTTAATCAAGTTGAGTTAAATGAATCGAGTTAATCAAGTTGAGTTAAATAAGTTAAGTTAGTCAAGTTGAGTTAATCGAGTATAATTAGTTGAATTAAGTTAGTCGAACCAAGTTAGTCGAACCAAGTTAGTCGAGTTAATCAATTATTAGTTAATCAGAAGGAGTTAAATTGAATATAGCGTATTCGAAAGAAAGAGATCAAATATAGTTTATTCGAAAGAGTGAGTTAATCGAATATAGTTTATTCGAGAAGAGTAATCGAATATAGTTCATTCGAGAAGAGTTATCGAATATAATTTATTCGAAGAGGAGTTACAGAATATATGTTATTCGAAGAGGAGTTATCGAATATTGGTTATTCGAAGTGAGTTAATCGAATATTGGTTATTCGAAGGAGTTAATCGAATATTAGTTATTCGAAAGGAGTTAATCAAATATTAGTTATTCAAAAGGAGTTAATCGAATATAGCTTATTCGAATAGAATTAAAGGAGTTAATCGAGTATAGTTTATTCGAATAGAATTAAAGGAGTTAATCGAGTATAGTTTATTCGAATAGAATTAAAGGAGTTAATCAAATATAGTTTATTCAAGTAGAATTAAAAGAGTTATCAAATATAGTTTATTCGAAAGGAGTTACAAAAAGAGTTAATCGATAAGAGTTAAATCAAAAGAGTTAATCCAATAAGAGTTAATTGATAAGAGTTAATTGAATAGAGTTAATTGAATAGAGTTAATCGAATATAGTTTATTCGAAGAAAGGTTTTCGAATCTAGTTATTCGTAAGAGAGTTATCGAAAGGAGTTAAGTGAAAGAGAGTTACGCAAGGAAGATTATTAAAGGTTTAAAAGATAAACCTTGACTATTTCAAAGTTAAAACGTTGTTCAGTTAAGGTCTGAGAGGTAATCATACCCCAACTTGATTGACTTCCTTCTTAAATAAGGAATGGTAAGGTTTGATCGTGAAGGAGTTTGGAAATATTTTCCAAATAAGAATCAGAAATGTTATCTAATAATAGAAGATAAGAATTTAAAAAATATGGAAACATGAGATAAGAAAATTAATGAACTAAAGAGATAAATGTTGAATGATGATTGATCGATATAATTTCCATCTGGAAATAATATTGTTGTTTGCACACATGTTTTTCTTTGATAGTTAACTCACCGACTATCGAAGTTTTTGACCATTTTAACGTTGTTAATATAGAGAGACTGGTTGAATTATTATCCAAAGAACCACTCCGTATTGGCATAAGCGTTGCGAATCATATATGCCAAAGATAATTGAAGACGTAGTAAAGTGCAAGGGCTGTTGTATAAATCTTAGATAAATTGCCTAAGATGGATGTACTGAATAGTGCCTTTGGTTTGTCCAGTCCCAGGACGACCTGTATGGAAGAATGTCTGACAGAGTATATTTAATAGATCGCATAAGTTGACCTCTTCAAATGTATTTACGTTTGGTGCGGAGGAATTCATTTCTCTTAGCTGTATACCCATGGTATTTTGGGGATATCAGTTTGTGATTTGGCGGGTATAACGATGTGACATTCAAAGTGAATAAACATGTGATCTATCAGAGATAAGCGTGGCCTCTAGCCTCACAACCGGAAAATGACAAAAAATCGGGCAGGCAGCATGGCTATGTAGGTCGCACCTATTAGGGTGTATAATCACCTGATCTAGAGTTTCATTTACTTCTAAAAAATCTATTGTCGATGTTGTCCCTTATCGGGAAACGGTTGTTGATCCCAACCGTTGGTGATATACATTCGATACACTCAAGCGAAATGAGTGGTCAGTCATGTGTGACCGGGTTGCAAGATATTGTTGTTGAACCCAATGTATTCCTCTCTAGAGGTACACCAGCGAAAGGTGGTCCCATACCTTGTCATAGTTGGAAATCCATTACCCAATACGTTCTTGCGGTTTTGATTGTATACTATATATGTAGAACGTGAGATGAAAGAGTTTCTGCTAGATGATTATTATATTGTGGTTGATAGACATTATTATAATGTCAAAAGGGTTTTTGATATAAAGATGTTTTGGATTCTCATAAGAGAAAAACCCGTTCCGTTATACGGAGTGGGCTTATGAGATATCATTTACTTGTTCAAACTGTTTTAAACTGTTTTACTCACACCAGTCCTATGACTGACTCGGAGTTTATTTTGTTTTGTTTTCCCTAAACTCTTGGGTGCCCAATTTTGTATAGGCAATCAAGTAGTCGGGATTTACAGATACTTGAAGAGCTGGAGCAGGAGGCTTCAGGATCATATAGCTATAGTTTATTTCCGATGTGTTGTAAGTGTTATACTCTGATAATGTTATTGTATACATATACTGATTTTATTTCAAGGATATGTTATCTATTATATGTTATTCGTTCCGCTGTGTTATTCGTGTTACTCTGATGTTGTGTTCTACTTCTCCTTCTATTCTAAGTTTCTATCTTATCTATTCTCTCCCTCTGTTTTCTTTCATTAACCATCCGGTATTTTCGACTCTTGATGTTCGATATGTGTTGTATATCGGATAATCAAGATCGACTTTTTCCGGGTCGTTACAGTAAGCCTCCAGCTCATCATTGCTCAGCAGCATCATCCTCATCAAGATCAACTGCCTGTCACCAGCTACTCAGTCTGCCCATTTAACACATGGATGAACATCCCAAGGTAATAAGAGGAAAAATAAAACCTTGAGTCATACAACCGTCTTAATGAGCGATAAAACAACTATCTAACATCATCAATAAAGTATACGAAAATAGATCGATTAATCAACTAATCTGCCAACATCAACAGAGAAGAACCCAAGCCTGTCTTCCCTACATATGACAGTGATAAATTTTACAAACAATTGTAATAGGAACAAACGGTACATTCATGGCAATCAGTTATCAAGCTTAGATCATCCTAATCGATATTGACACCACCCAAGTATAAGTCCTGAAGGCCTAAACCAACATTAGGCAAGCACTTGAGAAATATCTCCTTTGACGTCGAATGATCTACATAAGACGATAAGAAAAACAATCATCATCCATGACTCTGACTATCACCACCAATGCTTCTTTGAAACTATCGTTGATCATAGTACGGACTTAATATCATGTCGTCCGTCAATGGGTAGCCCGGTAAACTTTTTCTAGCAAAACTCCATACGCCTTTCATTGATATGTATCTAGGCCTTACATCGCTATTTAGGGTACTCAACTAATCATCTAGTCTTTTAGGCGTCCCTATTATACCCCTGTTTTGAATCCGCTAGAACTAACGATAACGATAACTCCTCTTTCTTCAATATCTCTAGTCGCCATCATCGGCGACTATTCATAAGCTCAAATCATCTTGAGCAGTCATTATCCACGAGCTCAAATTATTTTAAATCGTCTTCACATTCGATGTATTTCATCGATCAATGAACACCTCACAACACTTTGAACATTCCTCCTTGAATTCACTTCGAAGCCACAACCACCATCGAGCTAAAAACATACGTCATTTTGTCAATATTCGATTCATAGCATTTCAGTCTTTCCGGTATGAAAACAAACCATAGCATTTAAATTTCCATTTACTGCCTTTGTTAAACGTTGTAGTATATTCTGTTTGATCCATCATAGACGACCCGACTGATCATGCCTTGAACGACCCAACTCAACAGGTCTTGAACGATCCATAGCTGAATGACCCATAGCCGAACGACCCAACGACCCACCACTCGAACGACCTAAAGACCTATCGATGTTTGAATAACCTAACCTATTAGATGCCCAACGGCCTGACCAATCAGATGCTCAACGACCCGACTTGAACGACCCAATAATGCGCTTCTAATCCATCAAGTTCCAACGATCCAGAGAATTCAACAAACTGATATCAAACGATCTGATCTGCACGACACGACTATGGCCAACCCGAAGCCACTAATGAACCATCGATTTCTTGAGTAATAAGTCAAACGGTTCGGCTCCAAACGACCCAACTCCAGAGTTGACCGATCTATCTCCAATCTTAACCGATCCATCTCCAAACGAAAACATCGATGCAAACAACTCATTCAAATCGATCATTTCAACCCAAAATCAATAGTAATCATCAACACACATTAGCACAACAATAAATCATCATATAATCATATAAATTCACCAAATCATGATAAAACAATGAATGAATTAACAAATGGATCTAAACTTGCATAAACACATGAATTAAAATATGAATTTACCGATTTAAGTTGCTAGATTAGATCCTGCGGTGATTCGAATGAAAACATACTCACTACGATGTAGATCTAGGTGAAGACAACTGGAAATGATGAAAATAAGATCAAACAACCCATATACTTGATTGAATCTATGTGAGAGATGCTTATCACTCATCAAATCTTCAAAATAGCTTGAAAACAACTAATCTCTAATCTGGACAGCGAAGAACGATCTTCAAATCAATCAATATGATGTGATCCCTTTTTTGATGTAGATCTTCAATCTTCTAATGTAGATCTAGGATTTTAATGGTGGAGAGAGGTATTTGATTGAGCAAGGAGGATCACGAGCACAATCAAATGAGAAATGAAGAAAGTAATCCCTTCTCCTTGCCTCTACCCTCTATTTATAGCCAAACCACTAGCCCACTAATGGGCCTCACTAATCAACCCACTAATGACTAATTAGTCTATCCAGAAATTGTATATCATTAAAACAGCGATTCCTTCCAAACCGTTAAACTAAATATTTAATGTGACCACTCTATGGAATTAGAAACACCATTTCTTTTCCAATGAAATCAATCTCAGCACCTGACTCAATCCATGTCAAAAGTTATTCCCTATATAAAACTGATAGGAGTAAAATGGTCACAAATAAAATTGGTAAAAATTATGGATTTGTCTCACATCCCCATAACCAACATATCAAAATATGAGAATGATCCAGTCCTTAGGGAATTAAATAAAAATATTTTACGATCCTGCGATACGTAAAATGTGGGTTGTTACATTCTCTCCCCCCCTCCCCCCATAGGAATTTCGCCCCTAAAACTCCATGCAAACACAAGCAACCAAAACCATTACGCATGCCTATCATCTACGAGCAGCCAATTTACCAACCAAACTAGCATTCATAAAGCCATGCATCCATAGCCTTAACCTAACATGCAGAATTCTAACAACGATAGTACAAGTTATAATGGTGTAAGGTGACATGACATTAATGGATCATACCAACAAAGAGTTCCAGATGGATCATTTTCATACTCTCTTCCATGTCCCATATACAATCGTTATCATCCTTGCTCCATTGCACCTTGACTATCTTAATCGTCTTCTTCCTAAGTTGTTTCGTGTCATTCCCCACACCGCGAAGCAGCTTACGAGGTTTCGTAATTACAGACTCAACTTCTAGGTCTTCGTACTATTCTGGAGATACCACCACATTCGAATCTTGCACACACTTCCGTAGAAACGAGATATGAAAAACATTGTGCACACTCGACATCTTCTCTGGAAAATTCAATTTATACACAAGCTTTCCAATCCCAACTATTGGAAATGGTCCAACGAACCTCCGAGCTAACTTTCCTTTACTTTCGAACCGAACAACTTTCTTCAATGGCGAAATCTACATGAAAACCATATCTCCAATGTCGAATTACAAATCCTTTCTACACATATCAGTATAACTCTTCTAATGGTCTTGTGCTATCTTCATTCGTTGCCGAACGATCTCGATACCGTAACGACCCGCATTCTATGCATTGAAGGATCATAGAATATTTATTTCTTTCACATACGGTGTCGTATGGTCATGTAACTTTGGGAGATAACTATTGGGGTCATTTCCCATGTTCATGATTTTTGCCGATTTTTAAATGACCGTTTTACCCTTAGCTGATTTTATTTTGGTCATAACTTTTGATTGGTAAGGAGTTTTGACGTGAAACCACTTCCATAAGATCTGGATGATGGTTTACCTTTCCGTAGATTGGTCACATTAGCCAAACGGACTCACTGTTTGGGACATATGGCTGAAAGAAGGTTTAGAAGGTGAAAAACAGCTTAACCGGGCCTAATTAGGGTGATTAGCAAGAGGGCCCATTACCCATTTTGGGATTAGGGTTATGGGGAGGCTGAGAACAGTAGAAAAACGAATTTTATTTCATTTTTCAGCCGCCTTAAACATTTCTCTAACCCTAGCCATGGCCTCCACCTTCTAATTTCATCCCAAATCGCTTCCTAATTGAAGATTAAGCCAAGCTACGTCAAATCAAGGCAAATTAGCATCAAATCAGATAATATTTCAGATCTATAGTTTGTTTGTGGCCAAGGTGGGTGATTAGCACTGTTTTACACTAATTATGGTTAATTAGAGGTAATTAGTGTTAATTAACGAATTTATGTATTAATAAATTTTGGAAAAATGTTTAGAAATTCTTAAACACCATTTTAGACCTCTGTTAGAAGGTTGGGTTAATTTGGTTAAGTTTTGTTAATACTATTATTAGATTTGCTTAAACATGCTTAAGTGGAAAAATGGGTTTTGGGTATGTTTGATCTGTTTTGACATATCAAATTGTTGTTTTGGTGTTTATGGTTGACTCTCTATGTTGCCATGACTGTATGATATGTTTTTTGATTTATTAGAAAAGTCAAAATGGATGAAAACACCGTCATATGGTGTAAAACAGTCACTGGAAAAGTTGCAGGAAATGTACAGTGTTTCGAATCGGGTCGGATTATAGGGCTCGGATCGGATCGGTGGACCGGGTAAGGGGAATAGGAACCGGATCGGAACTTGGCACTAGCGGAGCCTTAGCAAGAAGAAAGGCCACTTGCAAAGCGCTGGAATTGGGTTGGGGACCAGATCGGAGCTGAGCATGGGATCAGACCGGAGGAGAGAAACTGGAGCAACGGATGGAGATGACCAAGCCGACCCGGATGGAGTGCCACAACCGAACCGACCTAGAGGGTGTTGACCAAACCGACCTGGATGGAGTGCCACAACCGAACCGACCTGGAGGGTGTTGACCAAACCGACCCGGATGGAGTGCCACAACTTAACCGACATGGAGGTTGTTGACCAAATCGACCAGGATGGAGTGCCACAACCGAACCAACCTGGAGGGTGTTGACTGAACCGAACCGAATGGATGACCAGGAGCTGAAGCATGTCGAACCAAACCAAGGGAAAGCCACCAAACTGAACCGGATGTATGCTACTACTTCTACGCGATGACTCTTCTGAAGACCAACTCCAATTCGACCAAAACTCGAGATGCGAAGGAAGTCCAGATGGAGGTTATTACTCAGGATCCAAACGGGAACCAATGAGTTAACTTCATGAGTTGGGCTTTGCTATGGGACGCGTGCTAAAGAGTCATCGATGTCTATAACTTTGGATCACTATGGAGTAAGGGGTATGTGGACGGATTCAGGTTCACAATGGCCTAGGTAGGACTATTGGTTGTGGACCAATGAAGTGGGGTCATTTGTAAGGATTTAATCATGACTCCATGGGGCAAGCTTGGTGGTAGTAATAGTTATACAAGTCGGACTCCATCACTACCTCGATGGGTCTAGTGATCAAAGTGGTGGATATCGTATGCTTTACGCACTGAGTGAGAGATGTGAGGATAGTTGTTATGCTTGATTGTTTGACATCACTATGACATGCACACCCCACCCCCCGTATCTTTACTCCATATGTTAGTGTCACCTTAGAGTATTGTACATCTTGTTGTGCTAACTCTTTGGTTGTAGGTTCAGGTATGGTTTAGTATACCTGTTATTGGTCTGTTTTGCTGCTTATCGCTCATACCAGACTTGTATCTGACCCAGAGTTTTATGTCTCTTCTTATTACTCTGGGTGCTCTTATACGGCAGACTAGAGACATGTTAGGTAGTATGCACGAGTAGCTATACCGGAGACGTGCATGAGGCTTCCACATATGATATATATAGATATTCTCCCTATGTTGCTGTTGGTCACTACTTTGGGCATTAGTAGTGTACCTTTTTTATTTTTTATTTAGAGACAGTTTGAAAAGTTGTAATAATGATGATGTGGAACATAAGCTGTATTTTGAATTTTCCGATGCTATCATGGTTTAGTTTTCAGCTTATGCACTGTCTTGCCTGTTTTATTTCAAGTATGTTATTATTATATTTTATTTCATGCACTGTGACACATTCTACAGGTTCCTTGCTAGTTCAAATTCCCTTCTTTCCTTTTTTGGCGATCGTCCCATGCTAGTTGGACATCGGCACAGCGCTCTCTCAATGGAAATGTCGGTTGGTGCGGGGCGGGCCACCACATTTGGAATCAGAGCTCTAGGTTGCGTAGTTAACCTTGGGAAGACAACAGGGAAGAGATAATGTACGTATATAAGAGCACGTATTTGTGATATTTTGGTTTTCAAAAGCTACATATATATACTATTAGTATAGCTAAGGATGAAGTCGCACTGCATTAGCACCACTAAGGAGATGGTAAATCTTTTTCTCTTTACAGATTGAACGATGAATCGAAATACGGGAAAGGCGGTGAGGAACTCTGCATCAGGAGTTGAAGAAGAAGCGGGTTCAGGGGCCAACAATGGGAATGTCCCTAACATACTGGAGAAGTTTACTTCCTTCATACAAGAGATGGTTAGGGGTGCTCTGGGAGCAGTTCCTAATGCTACTAATGGTGGTGGTGCAGTAGTGCAGGCGCCTAGAATCGGTCTCGCCAAGATTAACGAGGAGTCCCAGAAAAAGAGGAAACATAACCAAGCTAAATATGGCCAGAAAAGAAGAACAAGAAAGATGTAGAGTGCTTTAGCTGTGGCAAGAAGGGCCACTATGCCAAAGAATGTCGAGCAAAGCCAGGGGAAAGGAAGTGCTTCAATTACGGCCAAGTGGGACATCTCAAGAAAGAATGTCTGCAACCCCCTAAGAAGAAGCAGAGTGTGGAAGTGTATGCTATCAATGTTGTTCCTTCTTCGTCGAATGCCCCAACTGCGGCGGAGAAGGGAAAGGGTGTTGTTATTCAAGGTATGCTTTCCATTTATGAGGTTCTAGTTTTCTTTGATATCGGGGTTTCCCATTCCTTCGTATCTAGTGATCTGGTAGATAGGTTGGGATTGGAACCTGAGATTATCCATAGACCTTTAGTTGTGACGAACCCGATTGGTGGTTCGATTAGCCTTAGTATGACTTATCATAATGCAGTCCTATCGAGTCATGGATGTATGTTTGCTTGTGATTGCTTTGTTTTGGGCTTTACTGGGTTTGGCATTATTTTGGGAGTCGATTGGCTCCAAAGGTACAAGGTGGTGATAGACTGTGAGGGCTTTTCGGTGACAGTTAGTGCGGATGATGGGCAGAGGGTAGTGTTGGTTGTCTACCTAGTGATAGGGTAATGGCTAGTTTTCTAAATTCTCTTGACATCCCACATGATGAGTTGTCCGATGTGCCTGTGGCTGGCCAGTATCAGGACGTCTTCGAGGAAGTGACCGGACTTCCACCACACCGAGAAATTGAGTTTCATATTGGTTTAGTGAAATATGCCAGACCTATAGTGATGCCACTTCATCGTTTGGCACCAAGGGAGCAGCGAGAGCTCGGGGTGCAAGTAAGCGATCTTTTGAAGAAGGGATTTATCCGGAGAAGCGTCTCCAAGTGGGGAGCACTAGTTATATTTGCCGTTAAGTCCGATGGGTCCCTTCGCTTATGTGTGGACTCGAGTTAAAAATGGAGTTAAGGGTAGCTCTTCTGATGGTGTGCCAAGGATTCGTCGATGGTTTGGAATGTTCTAGGCGGACTCGAAGCAGGGGTATCTGGGGACGCCCACTTAGCTTGGATCCGTTGGACGTGATCTAGTTATCCTTGGAGGATAAACATGCGTTGGACATGCGATAGTCCGTTTGGAGTCGGGGCTTCCATTAGCCCTTGATACTGGTTGGACCAGTCATTTGGGTATTGACGTATTCATGGTTTTAGCGGATGATAGACATGTCTTGTTCGATGAATGCTATGGATTGTTTAGGACCTTACGTTGATGTTCGCTTTGGTTCAAAAATGGTAATAGCTTCGAAGTGAGATTCTTGGGCCATGTTGTTTCAGAGAATGGTATTGTCGTGGACCCTACAAAGGTGGCTACGGTACAAGATTGGTCTACGCCCAAGAATGTAACAGACATAAGAAGATTCTTGGGGTTGGTTGGATATTATCGTAAGTTTATTCAAGACTTCTCCAAGATAGCAACAGTGTTGACTCAATTGACCAAGAAGAATCAAGCTTTCGTCTAGGACAAAAAGTGCGAGAATGCATTCAAGAGTCTAAAGGAAAAGTTGACATGTGCACCAGTGTTAGTCATTCCTAAGGGGAATGAAGAGCTGACGGTATACACAGATGCATGTGGTACCGAGCTAGGTGCTATATTGATGCAAGGAGGTAGGGTTGTAGCTTATGTTAGTCGGCAACTGAAACCGCATGAGAAAAGGTATCCTGCCCATGATTTGGAATTGGCAGCAATCGTGTTCGCATTGAAGATGTGGAGACATTATCTCTTGGGAGAAAGATTTGAGTTGTTCACCAATCATAAATCGTTAAAGTATCTTTTCTCTCAGAAGGGCCTAAATCTCCGACAGCAAAGATGGTTCAAATTCTTGGCTTCCTACGATTTCGATATCGCATATACACCAGGAAATGGCAATGCAGTAGCTGATGCATTAAGTAGAAGACATGCCAGTTTAGGGGCTATGATTCTAGAATGGAAGCAACTGGAGTACATCGCTGGGTATGATTTTAGACCAAAGTGAGAATTGGATCCAGAAGTATTAGCAAGTTTGACGATCAGACCGACTTTGATTGAGCGGATTGGTTCCAGTCAGAGAGACGATCCTAACCTAATGGAAATCATCTCCAAGTTAGAGATGGGTATCGACGAGGAGATGAACAAGTATGGGCTTGATAGAGATAGATGGATTAGAAAGAATGGAAGGCTAGTTGTACCCAATGTCAATGGATTGAGAGATGAAGTGCTTAGAGAATGTCATCACTCAAAACTGACTATACACCCCAGTGGTAACAGAATGTATTGAGACATGAAGCAGACTTACTACTGGGAAGGGATGAAAGGAGATGTTGGGAAGTTTATATTCAAATGTATGAATTGCCAGCTAGTTAAAGCTGAGCAAAAGAAGCCTAGTGGGTTGTTGCAACTATTAGAAATTCCAGAATGGAAATGGGAACAAGTCTCAATGGATTTCATTAATGGGTTACCAAGGACTAGATCGGGCCATGATAGCATTTGGGTGATTGTGGACCGATTGACTAAGAGTGCAAGGTTTATACCCGTCAAGTCGAATAGAACAGCAGCTAAGTTAGCGGAACTGTATATGAAATGGGTAGTGAGATTTCATGGAGTACCAAAAAGATTTATGAGTGATCGAGACCCATTGTTTACTAGTGGGTTTTGGAAGAGCTTACAAGAGGCTCTAGGGTCAGAATTATATCTTAGTACCGCGTACCATTCTCAAACCGACGGTCAGACAGAGAGGGTGAATCGAGTATTAGAGGATCTCCTGAGAGCTTGCATATTGGATTTTGGTAGATCATGGGATGACCATTTGCATCTAATAGATTTAGCATATAATAATAGTTACCAGTCCAGTATTGGTATGGCTCCATTTGAAGCTTTGTACGGAAGACCGTGCAACTCACCGTCATGCTGGTTAGAAACAGTGAGAAATTTTTGCTTGGGCCAGATGTGATAAGAGAAACCTAGGATAAGATCAAGGTTATCCGACAACGAATGAAGGCTGCCTAAGATAGGCAGAAGAGTTATGTTGATAAGAGGAGAAGAGATTTAAAATTCTCCATTGGCGACTTGGTGTCCGTTAAGATTTCTCCGTTAAAGAGCGTGATATGATTTGGTAGGAAAGGCAAGTTAACACCAAGATTTGCTGGTTCATTCCCAATCCTCGAGCAAGTTGGGAATTTGGCATATAAAGTTGAATTACCAGAGAAGATGGCAGGAGTTCATAACGTATTTCATGTTTCACATTTAAGGAAATTCGTGCACGACCCCGATATGACTATTTCACCTGATTAGTTGAATGATATCGAAGTAGAACCCGAGGCGGTCGGGAACCGCAAGCTGATTCATACTGTCGAGCATGATATGAAGAAACTTCGAAGGAAAGCAGCGAATCTAGTCAAAGTTTATTGGGGCGAGGATGAGAATGACTGTACTTGGGAGACAGAGGAGAGCATTAGGAAGACATAACTCTTTGCCTGGTAAGATTTTAATTGCGACTTAGTTTTCCGCATGCTAGGATAGACTTGTTTGTTTGTTTTGTATGTTTGATTGTTGTAAATGGTCGGTAGGCATGCGGGATCCTTTGCTTGTTTCTTAGTTAAGGAATTTCGGGGCCGAAATTTCTTAAGGGAGGGAGAATGTAACGACCCGCATTCTATGCATCGAAGGATCGTAGAATATTTATTTCTTTCACATACGGAGTCGTATGGTCATGTAACTTTGGGAGACAACTATTGGGGTCATTTCTCATGTTCATGATTTATGCCGATTTTTAAATGACCATTTTGCCCCTAGCTGGTCTTGTTTTGGCCATAACTTTTGATTGTTAAGGAGTTTTGACCTGAAACCACTTCCATTAGATTCAAATGATTATTTACCATTATGTAGAATGGTCACATTAGCCAAACGGACTCAGCATTTGGGAGATATGACTGAAATAATGTTTAGAAGGTGAAAACCAGCTTATCCGGGCCTAATTAGGGTGATTAGCAAGAGGGCCCATAACCCATTTTGGGATTAGGGTTATGGGGAGGCTGAGAAAAGTAGGAAAACGAATTTTATTTCATTTTCCAGCCGCCTAAAACATTTCTCTAACCTAGCCATGGCCTCCAACTTCTAATTTCATCCCAAATCGCTACTAATCGCTTCCTAATTGATGATTAAGCCAAGCTACATTAAATTAAGGCAAATTAGCATCAAATTAGGAATAGAGCTGCTGTGTTGCATAGAGATTTAACCCAAATCAGACAATATTTCAGATCTATAGTGTTTTTGTGGCCAAGGTGAGTGATTAGCATTATTTTACACTAATTACGGTTAATTAGGGGTAATTAGTGTTAATTAGCGAATTTATGTATTAATAAATTTTGGAAAATTGTTTAGAAATTCTTAAACACCGTTTTAGACTCTGTTAGAAGTTTGGGTTAATTTGGTTAAGTTTTGCTAATCCTATCATTAGATTTTCTTAAACATGCTTAAGGGGGAAATATGGGGTTTGGGTAAGTTTGATCTGTTTTGACATATCAAATTGTTGTTTTGGTGTTTATGGTTGATTCTCCATGTTGCTATGAATGTATGGTATGCTTTGTGATTGATTAGAAAAGTTAAAATGGTCGAAAACGTCGTCGTATGGCATAAAACAGTTGCTGGAAAAGTTGCAGGAAATGTGTAGGGTTTCGGATCGGATTATAGGGCTCGGATCGAATCGGTGGACCAGGCAAGGGGAATACGAACCGGATCGGAACTTGGCACTAGCGGAGCCTTGGCAAGAAGGAAGGCCACTTGCAAAGAGTTGGAGTTGGGTTGGGGACCAGATCGGAGCTGAGCATGGGATCGGATTGGAGGAGAGGAACTGGAGCAACGGATGAAGATGACCAAACCGAACCAGATGGAGTGCCACAACCGAACCAACCTGGAGGGTGTTGACCAAACCGACCTGGATGGAGTGTTACAACCGAACCGACCTAGAGGGTGTTGACCAAACCGACCCGGATGGAGTGCCACAACCGAACTGACCTTGTGGGTGTTGACCGAACCGAACCGAACCGAATGGATGACCAGGAGCTAAAGCATGTCGATCCGAATAAAGGGAAAGCCAACAAACCGAACCGGATGTATGCGACTACTTCTACGCGATGACTCTTCTGAAGACCAACTCCAATTCGACCAAAACTCGAGATGCAAAGGAAGTCCAGACGGGAGGTTATTATTCATGATCCAAACGGGAACCAATGAGTTAACTTCATGAGTTGGGCTTTGCTGCGGGACGTGTGCTAAAGGGTTATCGATGTCTATAACTTTAGATCAAAATGGAGTAGGGGGTATGTGGACGAATTCAGGGCCACAGTGGCCTAGGTATGACTATTGGCTATATACTAATGAAGTGGGGTCTTTTGTAAGGATTTAGTCATGACTCCATGGGGCAAGCTTGGTGGTAGCAATAGTTATACAAGTCGGACTCCGTCACTACCTCGATGGGTCTAGTGATCAAAGTGATAGATATTGTATGCTTTACGCACTGAGTGAGAGATGTGAGGATGGTTGCTATGCTTGATTGTTTGACATCACTATGACATGCACACCCCACCCCCGTATCTTTACACCATAAGTTAGTGTCACCTTAGAGTATTGTACATCTTGTTGTGCTAACTCTTTTGTTGCAGGTCCAGGTTCAGGTATGGTTTAGTATACCTGTTATTGTTCTGTTTTGCTGCTTATCGCTCATACCAGACTTTTGTCTGACCCAGAATTTTATGTCTCTTCTTATTACTCTAGGTGCCCTTAAACGGGCAGACTAGAGACAGGTTAGGTAGTATGCACGAGTAGCTGTACCGGAGACGAGCAGGAGCCTTCCACATATGATATATATAGATATTCTCCCTGTATCGCCGTTGGTCACTACTTTGGGCATTAGTAGTGTACCTTTCTTATTTTTGTTTTAGAGACAGTTTGAAAAGTTGTAATAATGATGATGTGGAACATAAGTTGTATTTTGAATTTTCTGCTGCTATCATGGTTTAATTTTCAGCTTATGCGCTGTTTCGCCTGTTTTATGTCAAGTATGTTATTATTATATTTTATTCCATGCACTGTGAGACATTCTACAGGTTCCTTGCTAGTTCAAATTCTCTTCTTTCCTTTCTTTGGC
This sequence comes from Allium sativum, assembly GCA_030737875.1. Lineage (NCBI taxonomy): Eukaryota > Viridiplantae > Streptophyta > Magnoliopsida > Asparagales > Amaryllidaceae > Allium > Allium sativum. Next base: position 473,458,114 of record CM060926.1, read on the forward strand.
GACCGTCCCGTACTGGTTGGACATCGGCATAGCGCTCTTTCAATAGAAATGTCGGTTGGTGCGGGCGGGCCGTCACAGATACAATCTTAGGTTTCTGTTATCATCTCTGGCCCAAGTACCAATTTATCTCCATTTTCTAACCATCATGTTGTAGAATTACATGGTCTACCATACAACACCACGTATGGTGCCATCTTAATGCCCGACAGGTAGCTATTTTTATATGCAAACTCATCTAGATGTATATGGTCTTCCCAAGATCCTTCAAAGTCCAACACAAACTTTGAGGAGATCTTCCAAAATTCGGTTAACCCTCTCGGTTTGACCATCAGTCTGGGGATGATAAATCATACTCAAAGACAACTTGGTTTCCATTGTTTCTTGCAAACTCTTCCAAAATCCACTTGTGAACAATGGATCTCGATCACTCACTATGCTCTTCAGAATACCATGGAATCGAACTATCCATTTAATATAAAGCTCAGCCAACTTCGATGATGTCCTAGTTGATTTGACAGGAATGAACCTTGCACTTTTGGTCAAGCGATCAACTATGACCCAGATCCCTTCGTTTCTTGCTCTGGTTCTAGGTAGTCCATCGATATCTGCTCCCATTTCCACGTAGGAACTTCCAATTGCTGAAGCAATCCACTCGACTTCTTCTGTTCAGCTTTAACTAACTGACAGTTCATGCACTTGGAAATGAACTTTCCAACATCTATTTTCATTCCTTCTCAGTAGTAGGTTTGCTTCATGTGCTAATACATCTTATTACGACTAGGATTTTTCGTCAACATTGAGTGATGACATTCCCTCAAAACCTCATCTCTCAACCCATCGATATCAGGAACAAACATTCGTCCCTTCTTTCGAAGCCAACCTTCTCGATCGACCTTGAATTCCTTATTCTCTGGTTTCATCTTCTGGGTAATCTCGACAAGCTTTTCATCCCATTTTTGGATTTAACCAATCCTTTCAATCAGAGTAGGTCTTATCAATAAGCTTGCCAACATTTTAGGTTCCAACTCACACCGTGTTCTGAAATCAAATCCTGCCAAGTACTCGAGATGCTTCCATTCTAAAAATAACGCTCCTAAACTTACATGTCCTAAAAGCTGTCTTCGGCACACTATCCTTTGCCACTCTCAATAGGTAAAATCTCCTTGCCAAATCAATCTGTGTAAACAACTTGGTCTCGTGAAGCTGGTCGAACAAGTCGTCTGTCCTCGGCAACTAATACATGTCATTCTTGGTCATCTTGTTTAGCTCACGATAATCCACATATAATCTCAAAGATCATCAGCGTTGGTTGCAAACAGAACTGGTGCACCCCATTCGGACACACTTCTCCAAATGAATGATTTTCTCAAAAGATCACGTACTTGCACCTATAACTCTCGATGTTCCTTATGCACCATCCACCTAGGAGCCATGGCGATAGGTCTAACACTCTCGACCAAATCGATTCTAAACTCAATCTCACGATTCGACAACAACCCTTTGACCTCATTAAGACATCATCGAACTCACTAACAATCGGGCACAGATGACAAGTCTTCCCGTGGAATAACAAGCGAATATAAGTAGCTAACAAAGACACCATCTTTGGGCTTACATTGAATCACAACCATTCCCCCTTCCATATTCTCGATTGTCACCTCGAGCTTTTTGCTATCCACTTTTGCCAGCTCTTGAGTAAGTCCATACCCAAAATAATATCGAACCCAGCGAAGTTCAAGACAAAGCAATCACACATAAAGGAGAAACCATGACTCGACAACACTAGACCATGACAAATCATATACAAAATGGGCGAACCCCCAACTGGATTAGTCACGATCAATGGTCTATCACAAATCATGGGTTCCAAACCCAAACGACAAACAAGCTCATTGCAAATGAATGAGTGCGATGCTCAAATGTCAAACAACACGCAAGATGAAACATCTCTAACGGAAAGAATACCTTAAATGACGACACTCTTCCCTTTCCCCTCCGCCGTAGGAGCCCTTAAAGACGATGACATAGCCTCCAAAGCATATGCCTTCACAATCTGCTTTCCCTTAGCTGGTTCTGGACAATCCTTCTTGTTATTCCCAGGCTTGCTACTATTGTAGCACTTCTTCTCAGCCTTCGAATTCTTGCAATCCCTGGAGTAATGGCTCTTCTACAGGCAGTTGTAGGAAGTCACTTCATTTTTCTACTTTTTCTGGCCATCTTTTTCCTTTCTGCTGTTGCGGCTTCCTCGTTTTGTTATTACCACCTTGTTGTGTATCGGTTCTTTAGCTGCAACAAAAAGCTCTTCCTTAGGAAACAGACTTTCATGCCTCGACGAACTTCTTGTAGGTGTCATCCCGATGATCAACTAGCTGATTCCCAAGATACTTGTCCAAGCCCGTGACAATCTTCTCGTTCTTCTAATAAGGAGTCTCGACATATGTGCACACATACTTTGACAAGGCTTCAAAATCAGAAATATACTCGAGCATTGGTTGACCATTCTGCTTAAGCTCGACAAACCCCTAAAATGGAATAGACTTCTGAAGGGTAGAAATAAACTTCATCTCAAACTTGAATTGGAATTGCTCCCATGTAATCTCATCTTCTGGAGTCTCTAGAGTGATAAAGTTCTACCAGTTCATAGCTCTGCGCTTTAGCTGTCTCGATGCAAGCTTCCTTTTGGTTGCATCATCAATTCCCAAGTTTCCAAAGATCTGAATGCTAGTATCAAGCCACTCTTGAATCTCTACAATCGGCTACGTCCCGTTAAATGACTTCCTTTCTAGAGTACTAAAATATTTGCTTAACTTTGCGAAGTCCACAGCCCTAAGCAGTTGCACTTGAACTCCTACATCTACCACGGCTGTCTCTGGAGTGGGAGCCCACCTTATGATCGCTACCAACGTGGCCTCGAACATAGCTGGGTAATCTGGTATACAGTCATTCTCCCCTTCAGGAACAGCCTACTCCCTAGCAGTGTGTCTCGACGTTCGAGAACTCATTTTAAATCTAAAAATAGAATGATTAGTCCACACACGAGAAAAATTGCAAATGGAGTTCAACCACTATTACACTATACACTATATTTGTGGTCATCCATAAAAAATAAACAAATACGTCTCTCTTACGTAATTAATTCTTTGAACTTTGGCTTAAATCGATTAACCAGAGCTCTAATACCAAATGTGACGACCGCCCACAACTCCAATACTTAACAAGTGAAATAATGTGCTAAAAGACGTGCCAGACAGCTATGGACGATCATCAGGGTAGGTTAACACAAGCGGAACCTGTCGTATAACTCAAAGCATAAGGACAAAATATAATAGAACATATACAACAAGCAATAATAACGAAGCAAAATTAAGCAGAATCTTAAACTTTTCCATATCACCATGAAATATCCATACAACAATGGATAACACTATAAGAGTCTGTAAGGTGCCTCGCTACAGGTCACTCAGAGAATACATCAACATACCAGTGGAAAACAACAATAATAGGTAACATGAAACTAATATGTAAGCCTCCAGCTCGTCATCGCTCAGCAGCATCGTCCTCATCAAGAACAACTACATGTTACCTGCTACTCAGTCCGCCCATCCAATACATGGATGAACAACCCAAGATTATAAGAGGAAACATAAAACCTTAAGTCAGACAACAGTCTTAATGAACGATAAAACAACTATCTAACATCATCAATAAAGTATATGAGAATAGACAGATTAACCAACTAATCTACCGACATCAACAGAGAAGAACCCAAGTCTGTCTTCCTCACATCTGACAGGATAGCCTTTACAAACAATCATCATAGGAACAAACGGTACATTCATGACAATCAATTATCAAGTGTATATCATCGTAATCAATATTGACATCACCCAGGCACAAGTCCCGAAGCCCTAAATCAACATCAGACAAGCTCTCGAGAAATATCTCCTTCGACGTGGAATGATATGCACAAGACGATACAAGCAAAACAATCATCATCCATGACTCTGGCTATCACCGCCAATCCTGCTTTGGAAACCATCGTTGATCGTATGATTGGCTCAACATCATGTCATCCGTCAAGAGCCAATGGTAAACCATTGTTCTAGGAAAACTCCATATGCATTTCACCGATATGTATTTGGCCTTTCATCGCTATCTGGGGTACTCAACTAATCATCTAGTCTTTTAGGCGTCCCTATTATACCACTGCTTTGAGCCTGCTAGAACCTATGATAAAGAGAACTCATTAGCCTTCAATATCTCTAGTATTCATCATTGGTGACCATTCATAAGCTCAAATCACCTTGAACAGTCATTATCCATGAGCTCAAATCATCTTGAGTCGTCTTCACATTCGTTACATTTTATCGATAAATGAATCACCTCACAACACTTCGAACATTCCTCCTTGAATTCATTTCGAAGTCACAACCACCATCGAGTCAAAAACATACTTCATTTGGTCAATATTCGATCCATAGTGTTTCAGCCTTTCCGCTATGAAAACATACCACAGCGTTTAAACTTCCATCCATAACGTTTGTTAAATGTTGTAGTATCTTTTGTTTGTTCCAACATAGACGACCCAACTCATCATTCCTTGAACGATCCAACTCAACGGATCTTGAATGACCCATAGCCGAATGACCCAATGACCCATCATTTGAATGATCAACGACCCATCATTTGAACGACCTAATGACTCATCATGTTTGAATCACCCGACCTATCAGATGCTCAACGACCCGAACATGCACTTCTAATCCATCAAGTTCCAACGACCCGATATCCAACAACATGATCTCCATGATCCGACTATGGACGATCCGAAGCCACTAACGACCCATCCATTTGTTGAGCAATAAGTCAAACGACTCCACTCCAACCTTGATAAATCTATCTCCAATCTCAACCGATCCATCTCCAAATAACAACATCGATGCAAACAACTCACCCAAATTGATACATTTCAACCAAAAATCAATAGCAATCATAAACCACATTAGCACAACAGTAAATCATCATATAACAATATGAATTCACCAAATCATGATAAAACAATGAATGAATTAACAAATGGAACTTAACTTGCGTAAACACACGAATTAACATACGAATTTACCGATTTAAATTGCTAGATTAGATCCTATGGTGATTTGAATGAAAACATAGTTACCATGATGTAGATCTAGGTGAAAACAACTTGAAATGATGAAAATAATATCAAACAACCCAAATACTTGATTGAATCTATATGAGAGAAGCTTATCACCCACCAAATCTTCAAAATGGATTGAAAACTACTAATCTCTAATCCGAACAGCGAAAAATGATCTTTAAATCTCTCAATTTGATGCGGTCTACTCTCCTTTGATGTAGATCTAGCCTTCTTTGATGTAGATCTTTAATCTTCCAATGTAGATCTAGGATTTTAATGGCAGAGAGAGGTATTTGATTAAGCAAGGAGGATCACGAGCTCAAACAAATGAAAAATAAAGAAAGTAACCCCATACCCTTGCCTCTATCCCCTATTTATAGCCAAACCATCAGTCCATTAATGGGACTCACTAATTAGCCGACTAATGACTAATTTGTCTATCCAGAAATTGTGCATCAATAACACAGTGATTCCTCCCAAACCGCTAAATTAAATATTTAATGTGACCACTCTACGGAATTGGCAACACCATTTTCTTTCCAATGAAATCGATCTCAACACGTAATTTGATCCCAATCAAAAGTTATTCCCTATACAAAACTGATAGGGGTAACATTATCACAAATAAAATTGGTAAAAATTATGGACATATCTCATATCCGCATAACCAATACATCAAAATATGATAATGATCCAACCCTTAGGGAATTAAATAAAAATATTTTACGATCCTTCGATACGTAAAATGCAGGTCGTCACAGGATGGATCAGTGTGATCCAAAGGGGTCTGATCCAATGAAGGGGTGCGATCCAGTGATGTGGTGCAAGCATGGATCGGCACGATCCATGGATGGGAGATCTATAGGGATGGATCGGTGGGTAATCCACAAATGGATCGGGAATAGTCCATAAAATAGTAACCAAACAATGTTGATCTTTGGCGTTCGACAATGGGCGTAGCTTCGATGTGAATTCAGGTGGAATGTTCGAAGCATGGTTAAGTGATCGTTGATCATGGGATGATAAAACAAAGTTATGGAGATGACTCATGGTGATTTGAGCTCGTGGATAATGGTTGCTCGAGAAGGCGCTTTAGCTTATGGATGTAGTCGTCGGTGATGACGACTAGAGTATTAAAGTGCCAAGGAGATCTTCGTTAGTCGGAGGTTCTAGCGGACTCAAAATAGGGATAAAATGGGGACACCCAACATACCAGGTGATTAGTCGAGTACCCTAGGCAGTAACGATGGGCCTAGATACGAGTCACGATAGCGTATGGAGTTTTGCTAAAACTGGGGTTACCATTACCCCTTGACGGAGGGTAGGATGGACCAGTCATATAATTAATGATGGATTCAGGGAAAAGCAGACGGTGATAGCCAGAGTCATGAATGTTATTATTTGCTTATATCGTCTTGTGTGGATTATTCGACGTCGATGGAGATATTTCTTGGGTGCTTATCTGATGTTGCTTTAGGCTTTTGGGGTTTATGCTTGGGAGGTATTGAACTTGATTAAGATGGTCTATTCTTGATAATTGGTTGCTATGGATGTTGTTGTTTGTATCTTCTTTTTGCTTTGGGAAGGCTATCATCGTAGGTTTTGGAAGAGAAGTGGGATTGTGGATTCATCTTTGTTGATGTGTTGGCAGATCAAATGATTGAATTTCCTATTTTCCATCTACTTTATTGTTGACGTTGATGGCTGTTTTGTAGCTTATTAAGACTGTTTTGTGACTCAAGGTTTTATGTTTTCCTCTTATTACCTTGGGTCTTTCATCCATGTTGTGGATGGGCAGACTAGATGAGAGGTAGTAGATCTTGATGAGGATGATGTTGTTGAGCGATGACGAGCTGAAGTCAGACGTATTACTATATACTACTCAAGGTTTAATTTTAAATCTCGGAAATCGGTCGTCTTTCGTCTCGGGGATTTTATAGACTCGGTCTCGTATCGGGGGAGATCTCAGGCGAGATGAGTCTAACACGGGAGTTCATCTCGGATTTTCATCTCGGATTCGAAAGTTCATATCGGAATAATCTCGGGATACATGATATGTTAAAAAAGATATTTTAACAAAATAATTTTTATGAATGCTATTAAAAACATAGTAACTTAAACTTAAAATGCAAAATAACTTTATTATTCTTTATTTTACGAAAGATCATTCATGATCTAAATCATAATATGCTTAAAACAGAAATATTGTTAGACAGGAAACATCAAAAGGATCCAAAACATTAAAAAATTCAGCATAAATAGACTATAAAATACATAATTTTATAAGTAACATGTATGTAAAAATACGTATATGAAAATCATAAGCATTGTAAAACATATATGAACAAAAAATATAGTCATTTAACATGCAAAATGTAAAATAACAAAAGATTGATACGGCTAGGTTTGAGTTTTTTAATTATAGTTCTAGTTCAGGCAAAATTTAAGTTTTAACCAAAAAAACTAAGATCTCAGACGATATTCCAGTATTTCGTCTCGGTCGATATATCGTTTGATATTGCAATATCTCGGGCGATATATTCGAAAAGAGATTTCGACTGATATTTGCTGTTTTGTTTCGGAAGGACCCAAAACGAGATCTCGGAGGAGATCTCGAGCGATATTTACGAGATTTGAAACAGTGATACTACTTGTATTTGTTGTTTCTGCTGATGTATGTTACTATGAGTGAACCTATAGTGAGGCTCTTTGTATAGATTCTGATGTGATACCGTTGTTTTTATGAGATATTTTCATGGTGATATGAAAATTTTGGAATTCTGTTCAATTGTGCTTCGCTATTTATTATATCCTGTTGTATATGTTATATTATATTTTATCCATGCGCTGTGAGTTATACGACAGGTTTCGTGTGTGTTATTCTACCTTGATGATCGTCCATAGCTGTCTGGCACATCTTTCAACGCACTTTTTTCTCATGTTAAGTGTGGGAGTTAATGGCGATCCTCACATTGCCTTTCTATGTGAAAAAGCATTTGAAATCCATCGGAATTAATGGAGGCTGTCGGAGCTGGGGGATGGGAAAGCTGGTCATTAGGGCCGAGGGGCACAGTAGGGGCTGATAGTGGCAGGGAAGGAGGGGAGGAATCAGATAGTTGATTGGATAAGATGGTTTAGGGTTTTCTTGCCAAATGTGTTTTCTAGAAGTAGATATAAATAAGTTGGTTCAGATATCAAAAACCAAAATATAAGTCAAAAATGAATTATACAATTATTTTCCTAGAACCTTTCTTCAAACTGATCATATGCATCGTGTTATCCTCGTCTAATCAATCTTTACAATATCAAATTGCAAGTAAAACGGAATAATAATAATAATGGGACAACACAACGTAATAAAAAATAATTTTGAAATTGGAAAAATCTGGCACTTTAAAAAGTTGATTCAAACTAATTAAAAAATGGTTTCAAGTAAAGAAACTAGTGCAAAAATTACCCAAGTTTTTAGAAAGAAAACATAATTAAAGGTTGAAACCATAAAATACATGAAAATGGACATACTTGAAAGTTATATTCACTAGTACAAAATAACATTTTCGCAGCTAAAAAAACCAATTGCAACAGACATATTGCAACTGGCCAGCTCTAATCTGGATATCTGCAGTTGCAATGGATTGTTTATATTTTGCAACTATTTTCGATGCTTGCAAGAAAAAATTACGGTAGTGGCTTTTTACAACAATCAAAAGTTGTTGAAATATATCCTCTTCTAGTTGCTATTGACAGTTGCAAAATAAAAAAATGATAAGCTACACTGCAATTGATGCTATGTATACAATTACCAGTATATAATAATTCACTACAGAAAACAAATATTACAACGAAATAACTGAAAATACATTCCTAAAGGATAAACAAGATAAAATTATAAACATAAATATCTAACATTCATTTCAAAATCCTTGATAAAGTTACATTTAAACTTCCAACGTATTAAAACACAAAATACATAGACATAACACATATTCCAGTGACCGTTTCAAAATATAGTACAATACAAAATCATAAAACCCAAAAACACATACTAGTAAAATAGAATGTATTTTGTGTGCCAAGCAACGGATGTTGTGCATCCTATACAGCTACAAAACAGAACATTGTTTAGCATCTTGCTGCTGCTGACTTTATCTCGTATCTTTTTTAAGATGTCTTGGACTTCATTCAACTTTTGTATTTCCCAATGCAAGTGCTAGATAGGAAAAATATATGGAATAATGTGCAATATCATTAACGCAATGATCAAGTTAATTGATTCTTATAGAGGAAATATATAAATTAAGCATAAAGTAATTTTATCCAAATGTAGTTCCAATTCAAGTACGAAATGATATTTGAGAAATTGATAAAATTTTGAAAAATAACAAATTTTCATTTTAGGCTTGCAAAATAAAAATAAAAAATTATGAATGAAATATGTCATCACTATCAATTGTTTATCTCTTCACTATATCAATTTAAGTTCATTGTTAAAACATGTTCACAACAGAGAATAACGAAGAACCAAATTTATGTACCTAGATCAAATAACCAATCAAGTGTTTGCATATCTAAATCAGGCCAAGATTTTCCATACGAACCCAAAAGCCCCAATTTTAAATGCATCAGCAAAATCCCTCATTCATAGGTAATTAAAAATATTCTTATTATTTTCAGCTCTTAAACATCAAACTAACTTAAACCAAAAACCAAAAAAAGTACCTTGTTTGGAAAAGCAAAGAATTAATCACCTAAAACATAGGACACTCGCTATACATCTCTTCACATTGTCGTTGTATCTTTTTTATTTCCATACATCCTTGATCATCTTTTCATGTGCACATTATGTCCTAGAAAATAAAAATGAACTTATATACATTAGCGTAGTTGTAAGAATTTTTTTTTTCAACACAAAGCAAAGCAGACGAGATTATTTTTTTTTCAACACAAAGCAAAGCAGATGAGATTCACGTCTTTAATGTAACCAAAACTAGAACTAACAAGCGTCATTAAGGAACCAGAAAAGAGGCCAGTTCGTCAGCCCATTAAAGCACCACTAGCCACATCAATCGAAGAAGGCAAATTATATTCAAACCACCAAAACTGCTGAGTTACCCCTCTTTTTTATTTTAAAATTTTGCTAGATAGAAATACCATTCACTTAATATATATTTTTTACACGCTCATCAACCATGCAGTGCGGATGTGGAGATTGTGATTCAACCACGCAGTAGGCCCATGGCCGGCACTGAGTATTTATGGGCCTAGTGCAGACACAAAATTTTGAGCTCTTAATTTTTTTTAATGAAATTGAACTTAAATGAAAATGTGCTTTTTCTACTGTGCATCTCCATTGAGAAAATTGCGTTTTTCAGCAAATTCATAAAGTTTTTAACCACATTTTCAATCTGTCAACTAGAGGTCCACACAAGCCACATCTCCATTTTAATATATTGATTGATGTCAACAAAGCATAAAATCATATCTATTTTTCCATAGATATATTACTATCAAGTACACGCATCCTGATAAGAGAAAACAGCTCTAATAAAGGTAATACAGTTTTTTTGGGCCATGTGCGGTCACACGGCTCGCACTAGGCCATAGCCGACCCTGAGTAGGCCTATGAGGTTGATATCATTAGCTCGTAGGGGCTCTACGAGGTTAGCAACATTACCTCGTAGAGTACCTACGAGGTAAGCAACATAACCTTGTAGTGACACTACAAGGTAAAGTGTATTTTGGTCATGCAAATTTTACCAAAAAAAATGGGGGGCAACTCAGCACAATTACTAGCCTAAATAGAATTTTCCATCTAAGAAACCCTTGTTGCAGGAGTAGTCGCCAAAGCATTCGTTGAGATGATGGAAAGAAAAGGCTAGGCAAACACGGAAAAACAAGGAGGAACCCCAAAAAGAGAGCCATAAATCCATTAGATAAAACAGAATCATATAAGAAAAACCCATAATAAACAGAAAAAACGAAACAATTGCCAAGCAATCTATTACTTCAATTGTAAAACAGGATCCATCCCCTGCTTACGTGTCTTCACTTGTATTATGCTATTTTAAAATAGCGATTTCCTGTTCTTTTCTTTATTTTTTATTTTACCGTTACTGATACAACTATGCGTGCCCACGTCTCTCAAAGACCCAAACAGCTTATTCATCTCCCCCCAAATCCATGTCTCCACCAACATATTCTCTCACTCCTACCTCTTTCTCGCAAATTCCTTCCTATTCCCACATGGTTCCTACCGCTCCACCTCCGCCAAATCAACTATTCTTCCTAATTTGAAGTTCTAAATTACTTTAACATTCCTCCACCTCCGCCAGCGTAAGGTTTTCGTCTATGCACACTATTGCTATTTATTTTTGCTCTTCTACTCATTACTAACCTAGATCGGCCATTTTCTATCCCTATAACTACAAGCAAAAAGCGGTTTCCTTCCATACTGTGACTGTGGTAGTTTTCAATTGAATGGGACAAAGGTTTACTGATGTCTAAGCAGTCGGTGTGCAAAATGTAATTAGTACTCATCTATACTCTTACAATATTCCCTTCATATTTCTAATATTTCTTACATGTACTTCTATGAACTGAACATGTTATCCGTAAATTTGAAATTTAATAGCTCTAACATATTTTATGCACAGTCACATTGATTGAAAAATAGGGTACTTTCGGCTACACAGTCATATTGTTTGAATCAAACAAAACCATGATGCTGTGAGTGATTTAGAATGGAAGGTTCTTTAGGTAACCTATTTCTTCTCTAATTATCAAACTGGATCATGTTCTTTTTTGTGCTACATCTCTTCAGTGAGAAAAATCCTTAATTACAAACGAACTCACTTAGATCCTTGTGTGCTTCCATAGTTATTTTTCTCATAATTATAGTTGCTATTGTTTTTGTGCTTGGCCCAGAGCAAATCAAATGGTGCAAGTTCACAACTGAGTTCTGTTATGCTGTTGGTGTCAGTGTTGAATTCCAACAATAATTACAACCTGGAAATGCAAGTGGCACAAACTATAGAGTGTGTACTCTTGTATTCATTTTTAATTTTACTACCACTGAGTTCGGTTGTTTTATAATTCCCAACTTTACCTCATTTCTGCTTCATAGTGATGAAACTTGGTTTCTTTTTACAACCACCCGTCATTGCCTTTGTTCTTTTAACAGGTAGCAAATAGCGGTAATTTTGATATGGGAGGTTGGAAAATGGTAGTTTAACTGGAACTGGTTGAGCGTGGTATTATCCAGTCGGTCAGAAGGTGCTACCTTCATAACATGTTTTACTGTTTTCCATTCTTAATTATTCCCTTCTTCCCTTTCATGCAAGGTTTACCAACTAATTTGCAAAACAGGCCTTAACATTTCTACTGATTGAATAAAAGACTTTTATTCGCTTATATGTTTTGTTAACACTTGAACTAGAAGTATTTCTGTTATCCCTTTGATGCAGGGGTTATTAACTTATTTGCAAAACAGACCATAGTATTTTTACTAAAGTACTATAAGATTTTTATTAGCTCATATGTTTTGTTAACACCTAAAATAGAAGTACTTCTATTATTTTATTTTCCTTACATGATAATATCTAAATTGGATGTGTAATCTGAATGTGTCCGTCTAAGCTGCTATTCAGGAACAAATTACGGTCACCAATATGATTCATTCCTTAACTATAAAGTGATTTTTTTTAATGTTAAACGGTTACAATGTTAATATCTATTACTATCTATGTCTCCGTGTTCAACTTAAAAGTGAGCCCACTGGATTATATGTATTCTTTATAAAAGTAAGCTTTATTCATACCCCATAGTAGTTATGATGATTTATTATTCTTCTTATTTGGTTCTGGTGGGTGGACAATACGATTTTATTCTTTTATCAACGTCTTCTCTGATATTCATCATTGATTGGTGCTAAGCATCTTTAAATTAAAAGTGCCTCCTCATTTTAACCCACTTCATATGTTGTAATAGTTTATTAAATGGATGTTTTTTGCTCAGTCCTTTTAAGAAAATTGTAAATTTTATTCTCCAATGCCACGACAAATTTTTTTCTTTTCATCGTCACTTATTTAAAATGATCTTGAAAACCCAGCTTCGGTGGTAGTTTTAGAAAAGCACATGACTATTGAGTACATATATTCCAACTATTTCTTGGTTGTATGTTTAAGGTTTGAAACTCATAATATTCACTGCAAAACATCCGTCAACCTCACTGGTCATTAATCATCCATATTAGCCGTTTCTTCTACTTATGATTCATAATTATTTTTCATATACATTTCATCTTCATGATTATTAAAGTTAACTAGGATAAAATTTCATTGCAAAATTATTTTACTGGTAGCTTCTGATTGTATTTCGTGCGTATACCAATCATGATACAATGCTAAACATGATGCGGTATCTGTCTGCATGCATACAGCCGTAGACATCTATGTGCATATCCATGATTTTTTAGCACTAAATTTAATTTATGGTCATCTATACCAAGATGTTTAAAAAAGAGCGTTTCTAGCTTCAGTTGTTGTTGGTATTTTTTTTTAAATTCTAATTCTTCTATGTCAAAAGTTATTGAATACCTCATCGTGGTGTTTATGTCTGTGTTTTTTAGCTGACTTTGTATGAGTTTGTTTATTACCATATAAGTTAATTTTGTTTAACTTGCAAACATATCATATTTGAACTTTGGTGGGATACCGCTAACCTGAATGGTTGATCTGTGCAATTGTGTGGTAAATGCTTTATATGAATTTGTTATTGGATAATAACTCGCTAAATGTATTATACCATTTTTACGCACTTCTTACATCAGCATAGTTTACTCCATTACCATATAAGTTATTCAATTACCTACTTGACTATTTAATTGGACTAAAGAGGCGGTTCAGTGTTATCTTTTTTTTCAATTTACTGAACATTTTCTCTTTGGAATGAAAAGAGTTACCCCCACTTGATGTATTCTTCTTTATACTTCTAACAGTTACATTATCTTTTAGAAAGAGTACAATTCTGGTTCCTTGGAACAAATGCAAATGCGGGCATATTGACTGCCTGCTAGAGCATTGTTATAAATGAGCATTCTGGAATAGTTATATTTACTATTAAAAAAAATGAAGATAGAATTTATATGATTTTGCAGTGTTAATAGTCATAAGATTTAGGATAAACCACACCTTACCTACCATAATTATTGTCCTAAAGGAAATGGAAGTTGAAAATTTGTCAGTAAGGAGGAAACAATGGCACCTATCTCAGCAAGGAGGGAACTACGACAGATTCATAACAGGTGACTCTATTTTCATTTTAAGGTATCTTTGATTGTTGTTGCAGCTGTTGCTATGATGATTGTTTTACTGTTTAGAGTAAAATGATATTTATATCAACTTTGTTTATAGACCCTGCTATGTTTACAACTACTCATGATATTTTTCTCAACTTGGTTTATAGACCCTGCTATGTTTTCAACTACTCATGGTTTTACAAACAATTTTTTGTTCCGTACTAAAGGATATTGCAATGAATTTATGGTTTCTTTGTAATATATCACAACCACTCAGAAACACACAAACTATATATCCAAAAACACCAACTATACATAGCATTTGTTATTTTCTCCCAACTTCATTTGTTTTTTCTTCTTTAGTCAATCATTCACTTAATTTTGTACCTCATATGTCATCCTATTTTTCTAACTGAAACTATAAGTTTCTAACTGAAACTAGAAGGGTAGCGCAAAAGTGTTTTCTCAATTATTATAAAGTGGGTACTAGGATCTTATAAAGCTAACCCTCCTCCTACTTAAAATAAATAGCCCATATCCTGATCCAGAATTTATGAGTTCGGTTTATTCATTTGGATTTACTGAATAAGTCTAAGCTAAATGTTACACATACACACACACACACACACATAATATATACATATTTGTTTCATTTTGTCACACGAGCAACGAACAATAGATCTCTTCTACTTTTTTAGGATCAATGAACTGATTATTATGCAGATAGTTTTTTTGCTATATTGTCATGATTTCTTTTACTCAAATAGGTAACCACAAACACTGTTTAGAAAATTATTTAGCCATGCAGTGATGCTGGAAGTCTAGGGATATATAGGAAGTGATTAGGGAGGCCTAAAGAACTGTTTATTTTACCAGTATTTGATGTCAAAGACATAGAAGTGCACTCACCGTAGTTATAGCTAATGCATACAGGTCGACGAACCTAACAGATCTCAGTTTCAAGTCCCTGAGATTTTCATCTCGAATGGCCTTTCCAATTTAGACCGCATATTGGTGAGTCGAGCTTATCATGTCATTGTCGATTCTGAGAATGTAATTGCCAGTGGAGCAATTACCGGAGCATGCTTATTTGGTCACGAGAGGAAAACAGTAAGCAAGACATGTGTGTGAGCATTTGTGTTTTGAATTTGGAATGGGCTGAGACATGTGCTAATCAGTTACTTTGGATATGCAGTTACCTGATAAACTATTACCACAGGGTGCCCATGCGACAGATAAACGACAAAAATGTGCAAGAAGATTTGAAGATAACTAATGTGGAAATTAAAAGTGCTGAATAATAATGGATTTGTAAACATTTCTATCGATGGTAGTTGTGCTGCAACATAGAATGAGGGTTATAGCAACTACATAAATGTAAGATTCGAGTTAAAACATAGTCTACGTGTGTTATGATTGCTTAGTCTTTACCTACATGCAGATATTTATGTTTAGTTTGAGTATTTCGGTTACAGTGTAGTCCACATGTATAAGGTGACTGATTGTTAACCAGTATATTTGTGTTTGCAGCAAACCCACTTTCGAAGTATATGTGTGCGTGTTTGTAAAATTTGAAAAAAATAATAAAATATTGGCAGTAAGACCACCACGTTGTACTGGGTATATACTATTTAGCTTAATATGGATAATTGTTATATTTCCATGTGCAGTACGTCACAAGAATTTCACTTGGTGCAATGAGTGCGTTTTGCAGATTTCGGTACCATTTTCAATAAACCAACGCAAATGTTGTACCATGGTCTATAAAACTTCAGCATTCAAGTGAAAAACTGTTGCGATTGAATTGTTTGAATTTACTGCATTCAAATTACAATTCAATGCTGCTACGGTAATTAAGTACCGAGCCATTGTCTGATTAACATAAGAAATTAAACAATAGACCATGAATTGCTAAGTGTTCAAGCAGCAATTTAAACGTCTATTCTGCATATTCATCCCATGATGCAATACCTCTTAATGTTGGATAAACTCAATCATATGAAGTGGAACGTATTTTCCACACTAAAGATTAAATACGAATTCCTACAGGCTTGGATTTTGATAATGAATTAAACCATCTCAGATGTACAACGAAATATGTAATAACACACAATTTCGCCCTTTGCGCTTTCACTATTCTTTCAGTAACTTCAAACAATAGGATATATCACTACCCATGTGCGTAGCATGGGCTACTAACTAGTTGTCATTAAATTTTAGATGATATAATTCATTATTATGTACATTTTACGAACTATTATTGAACTAATCCTCTTTCACTATAAAAAAATAGTAAATTTACAACTTTGCTATGATAAGTTGTTATATAATTACTTTAGTTAGATAGTTTGGACATGGGTGTTTGTCGTAATTGGTTAAAATTTATCTATGTTTAAAATAATTTTATGTTTAAATCTGAAAAATAGAAATAAACTATCAATGCGGTTCTCACGGTCTGACTGGTTAAACTACGAAAACCTTGGACCTTGCCGTACCATGATTTGATGTACGGTTCGGTCTTCAAAACTATGCTTTGGACCAAGTTCTTTTATTCCATTTGCAATTAGTAATCTCATTGAATCCAGCTAAGAAATTATAAGCTTCATTGATTGTAAATGAGTTGCACAAGCTTCCCTAAAGAGTAAGATCACCTGCATGCTCATCAATGTTGATCTTTTTTGCTATATTCCAGTAGTGCTTAATAGTATGATTCGTGGTTCTTCTAAAATGTAGAATACCTTCAATTATCATATCACTCATATTTTCATCTCTTCTAATTCCAGTTTTCTCAATATGAAAATGAGACATACGCTTGCTTAGAATCAGCCCTAGGTTTATCCATGGTTCATCCCAGAAAAGAATTTCAGAATTTACTCTTAGTTTATATTCCACAATTGGCAGAATTCGGTTCTCAATTTGAATATGTTTCTCCATTTCCAACTCATGTTTTGCAGCGGCGACATGCACCAAAAGCTCTTCATTTTAATGACATTTCCTTTCGACTAGGAATACCATAAGTTATCCCTATTATTCAGGTAATCATCAATATGTTTAACAACGGCAGCTCTGTTCCATTCCAGCATGTTAACCATACCGAGGCCATCTTTCTTGATCTGCATTTCCACTTTTTTAAAAGCAACAGGAAACTAGTATCTTACCTCATTTGTGCCCTCCCATAAGAATCTCATGCATGCATATCTTACCATTTGAATCAGTTTAGAAGGTAGCACATAAGTTCTGGCGTAGTATACTTGCATTGAGTAAATCACAGCTTTAATCATTGTCATTCTTCCAGCTTGGCTAGCTAAATGGCTCGTCCAATAATGAAACCTGGTAGTGATTCTTTTATACAGGGGTAGACAGTCAGCAGTTGTGACGCGGGATGAAACACCCCACCTCCGTAAAGATCACTCACAAAGGGAATGCCTTAACTTTGGTAGAAGGTTATAGGTACAAGACACAGAAAAATTTACAAGACAAATAAATTTAAGCAGCGGAAATTCAAATATTTATTGCATACGTAGTTCAATACAAAAGCATTACATCAAATTGTCTCAAAATAACTTCCAAAACATTACACCATAATTTCTGTCTTGATTATTTAATAAAGAAGCATAAATCATAAATAAAACTGCATAAATTCCAAGTGTAGTATCAAAAAGTCATAGCCAAGGTAAGAGAGTCTTAATCACACATCTACTTTCTTTTATCTTGCAAAGAGTCTGACTAAGCTGGAGTATACCCTCCTTGTGGACCTAGAGGGGAGGGGAGGGGGGAAACGGAAGAAAAGAAGACGAGAGAAAATGGGTCAGATAATAAGTCTGGTAAGTTCAGTGATTAATAGTATTTAAACAAGGAAAGGGATCATGACAGTGATAACAGAACATAGGACAATACCCTAATATAAGATAAGAGGAACATGTGATCGCACCCATTACTACAGTCTCTGCACCTACTTAACCATTGGTTCAACCAGCCTCACGTGTTTATAACAAACGATCCCCTTAATGATCGGCTGCTACTCGCATGCATTCATATCCTGTGTCATTCGGCCCCGCTTGATTGTAGCTACCTGTGTTGGTCCCACCATGGGGTGTATCAGTCCCTCTGATGGCAACCCGACACGATTCAAGATGCACAGTGTACAATACTGATGCCCAGTGCCTGATTTTTCCACTCCGGAGTACGTGCACGCCCATACTTCGTTGGAACCTACACTGGCCCACCAACCGCCGTTGTTTTGACCACTTATAATTTAGCCCAGTAATCGTGCCCCACCCTGCCTAGTTTCAGAGTACCATGATACATCTATGTGGGTTACTGCTGAAATGGGTCCCCGTTACTAGGGTTTTCTAATCAACATGTTTATTTGGTTAAGTGTTACCTAACCCCGCCCATTCGTTTAGTTAACATGTTGAATCGGTTAAGTGTTTTCCTAATTTACTTAACCCTACCAATCCTGACTCAGCTTTAATATATTAAAGCACCAACCACTCACATTAGACAGGTCTTGTTGTGATCACTGGATGTGTCGGTCGGTTCCGGGCGGATTTACACCACAAATCAGTCTAACCTTGGGTTCTTTTTGGGCTTGATGCACTAACCACCCACATTAGACATGTCTTATTGTGGTCACTGGATATGCCGATCGGTTCCGGGCAGCTTTACACCACAACTCAGTCTAACCTCGGGTTAGGCATATTTGTCTTTTCTAAATTCATATTTTTCTATATATGTCAAATTTCTTTATGTGGATTAAATTCAATTTAATCACACCATAATTATCCTTTCAAATATTGCTCACAATAAATGGTATATCAAATATACCATTTTATGAACAAACCTATGCCATGAATTTTCATGTTTCCCATCGCTACCCCCGTGGAACGTACGCATGAATCACATAAAATGTTGGGCTAGTAAATTAGCCCAAACAATAAACAAGAAAAGGGGTAATAAACAAGAGACATGAAATAAACATAAAATAACATACATTTCCACTTGTCATGTGTAACTTGGCATAGAGGTATCATTAACTTTAATTAAATGGGTAAAGGTGAACTTGTGACTAAGTTGGGTCTAATGATCATGTAAACTTGACAAAGGTCTAGCATGGAAGTTTAACATATAATCACAGTTTCAACCCTCAACTTAGCATATAATCTTCTGTATGTCAGAACATAAGAAAGCTATTGTAATCATTTTTAATCACAATTTAGCATGATGTTAAAAACATAAGAGGACTGTAATTCCACTTTTACAACATAATTAGATTCAACCTAACATGAATATACATGAGTGTTGATCTAATATATAAGCATGTGTTTTAGATCATAAACTTGCAAATAACCACCAATTTATAACATGACATGTTTACCATTTAATTGGCAAAATAAATCCATTACCCAAATCATAATAGATTTCAATAACATACAATATGTTCATCACCACAAGCATATAAACATGATTAATATACAACATGTTCATCGCCACAAGCATATAGACTTGATTAATTACAACAATACTTCATGATAAACGAAAATTAAATCTTATACATAAGCATCATTCTATATCCAAATTACAACATGTCATGCTTCAATTGAAAGAATGTTTAAATCTACGTAATAACCAACTTACAACTAAAAGGAATTCTTGATTTCTGAAATTTGAATTTTGAAATTGGAGATGCACGCCTTTGATGAAGATCATTGAATTAGACTAGTTTTTTTATTTGAATTAGACTAGTTTTTTTATTTGAATTTAGATGTAAGCTTTTAACTCGTCTTTGAATTGAAAAAGGTGACGGCTACTCCAAGTTCTCTACTGATGGCATTTTAGTTCTAGGATTATTTTTCTATGTCTTTTTAGGTTGAGCATTGAGTTGTTTATATAGAATTTCGGTTTAATTATAGCCGTCAGATGAACCTAAGGTTAATCACAGCCACTCAGACCAGATCAGGACCATCCAGAAACCCTAGTGACTCAGCAGCAAGTCATCAGTCGTTCAAAATTCAGATCTGGCCGGGGCCAGTTGACCCCCAGGTCGACCTCTAGGGGGGAGGTCGACACTAGGGTCGACCCTGGTCGACCTACCAGAGCGGGAATTTTCCCGCCCAGCCCGCGTCTGACTTCTGTTTGAATTTTGAAATCTGGCTCGGGTTGCTTGAATTTATTTGAATTTCTGAAACTTCTGACAGCCATAACTTCTTCGTACGAAGTCTAATTTACGCAAACTCGGACTCTATCTCAACCAGAATTCCGAGACGAACACAATGGCGTAACCTGTTTCCCTTAATTCTCACATTTTAAACTAAGTATTATAGGATTCGTTATTATAATGTTAATAGAAAATATATGGTGTTACATTCTCACCTCCTTTTAGGATTTCGTCCCCGAAATTCCCAAGTTGAGAAGAACTTATATCCTACCATCCAAACACCCATCTACTCGACCATCAAACACAGGCGTCCATTGTCCTTAAAATATTTCTAATGCTTCATGATCATATGCATTGTGTGTGTATATGTCCTTATCTAATGCAAAATCAGGCGGTCTACTGATTCAGTTGACCTCCTTAATGCAAATTATGTCAGAGCCATGAATCCATTATGAATGCAATTTTTCCTACTCAAAATTTCTTACATGAGTGCAAAATCATTCATACAAATGCAACGTTCATATGATAACACATCAAGTTTTAATCCATAAACCAATACATATATGCATATGCAATATGGAAGTGGCTGAGCCGATCGAATACCTAATGTGTGTGTATATGCATCCACTAGCAACCACTTGCAATTACTTGCAACCATCAACCATAACATGTTTCAATCACATGTTTACATCCAAATGGGTTCCTACCTAAGGATAAAGGATAGGATCGAGGAGATATTCCTAAAAAGATAGATACGAGCATAAACTTTAGGAAAAAAGATTAAAGACGTACCCTCAAAAAGAAAAGGGTAGGTTGCGCGTATTCTGTCCTCAATTTCCCAAGTCGCGTCTTCCTCGGTGTCGCTCCATTGAACTTTGACGAGATTAACTTCACGGTTGCGTAGCTTTTTGACCTCTGTTCCCAAGTTACGGGTTGGAACTCTCCTCACAGTTGCTTCTTCTTCAACTTCAACTTCTTCTAGCATACTTGGTTCAACCACTTCCGCAGACTCGTGTAAGCACTTCCACATATAAGAGACATGAAAGACATTATGAACCCCGACCAATCTTTCGAGCAGCTGTACCCTATAATCCATCTTCCCAATCTTCTCGATGATAGGGAACGACCCTACAAATCTTGATGCTAACTTTCCTACGGATCCAAAACGAACGACGTTCCTCAAAAGAGATACTTTAAGGAATACCTTGTCTCCAACTTCGAACTCAAGGTCATTTCTTCTTCTATCAGCGTAGGACTTTTATCTGTCTTGGGCAGTCTTCATTCTTCTTCATATCAAGTCTACTTTCTCTGAAGTCTCCCTAATCATGTCTGGTCCAACTATGAGCTTGTCTGTGGACTCCTACCAGCAAGTTGGTGACCTGCACGGTCTTCCATATAGAGCTTCGAAAGGCGCCATGCCTATGGTAGCTTGGTAGCTATTGTTGTAAGCAAATTCCACCAAAGGTAGATGACCCTCCCTTGTACCTCCGAAGTCAAGAATGCATAGTCTCAAGAGGTCTTCTAATGCTCTGTTGACCCTTTCCGTCTGGCCATCGGTTTGAAGGTGATAGGTCGTGCTTAAGCATAACTGTGTGCCTATAGCCTCTTGTAAACTCTTCCAAAACTTGCTCGTGAAGATAGGGTCTCGATCACTCACTATGCTGGAGGTATCCCATGGAGTTGAACTATCTTTTTAAGATATATGGATGCTAGAGATGAGGCAGTCCTTCTACTCTTGATGGGTATAATGTAGGCGCTTTTTGTGAGCCTGTCCACTATTACCTAAATGCTGGTATTGCCTCTTCTTGACCTAGGCAACCCATCTATAAAGTCCATCGAGATACTATCCCATTTCCACTGTGGGACCTCTAGAGGATGGAGCAGACATTAGGCTTCTTCTGCTCCGCTTTGACCTGTTGGCATATTAAACACTTAGAAACAAATTCAGCTACGTCTTGCTTCATGCCATTCCAAAAGAAAACTCTTTTGATGTCTTTATACATTTTGTCTCCGCCTGGGTGTATGGTCGGTTTGGAATGGTGTGCCTCTTCTTGAACCGCCTTTACCAAGCCCCTTGCTTGTAGGACACATGGTCTTCCATCTCGTCTCAACCAACCCTTGGCATCAATGGAGTATCTATTAAGGTGACTAGAAGTCTCACCCCTAATTAACCTGTCCATCACTTCGGCTAGCTGAGGGTCTTCTCTTTGCGCGGCTTTGATTAAGTCTAATAGAGTTGGCCACACTTCTAACATTGCTAGCAAGCCAGGTAGAAAGTCAGTGGAGGGTTTGAAGTTAAAGCTTGCTTTGAACTCCAAGCTTTGCCTTTCCACAAAGAGAGGGCTTAAGGTCAGTTTCTTTCTACTCATGGCATCTGCTACTGCATTGCCCTTGCCAAGAGTGTAGGAAATCTCAAAATCATACGAGGCAAGAAACTCCATCCATCTTTGTTGCCTCAAGTTGAGATCTTTCTGCGAGAATAAGTATTTCAACGATTTATAGTCAGTATGCAGTTCAGATTTCTCACCTAGGAGATAATGGCGCCAAGACTTAAGCGCAAAAACAATGGCTACCAACTCTAGGTCGTGGGTTGGGTAGTTTTTCTCATGTACTTTCAACTGTCTTCCACCATAAGCCACTACCTTCCCTTCTTGCATCAGAATAGCGCCTAGTCCCGTTCCGCATGCATCTGTGTATACTGTAAACATCTTGCTTCCATCAGGCAATGTCAGAACTGGGGCTGTTGTTAGAGTCCTTTTCAAACGTTGGAAAGCAATATCGCAATCCAAATCCCAATTGAAAGCTAGGTTCTTCTTTGTCAATCTTGTTAGTGGAGCTGAGATTTTTGCAAAATCTTTGATGAACTTTCTATAAAAGCCTGCTAGCCCGAGAAAGCTTTGGACTTCGGTTGCGTTTCGAGGAACCTTCCAATCTTGCACAGCAACCACTTTTGCGGGGTCCACAACTATGCCCTCTTTAGACACCACGTGTCCAAGGAACCTGACGTCTTCTCTCCAAAAATGGCATTTGGAGAATTTAGCTTTCAACTGATGTACACAGAGAGTATCCATGACTTCCTTTAGATGTTGAGCATGCTCTTCCTCATTCTTTGAGAAGATCAAAATATCGTCTACGAAGACCACCACAAACTTATTGAGAAACTCTCGGAACACCCTGCTCATTAAATCAACGAAGTAAGCGGGTGCGTTTGTCAAGCCGAAGGCATGACAAGCCACTCGAAGAAACCATCGGGAGTTCTGAACGCGGTCTTATGAATGCTGTCTTTAGCCACTCTTAGCTGATGAAACCGGTAGCTAAATCTAATTGGGAGAAAATCGACGCACCTACAAGTTGATCGAACAAATCATCTATTCTGGGGAGTGGGTGTCTATTCTTCTTGGTCATCTTGTTTAGATCCCTATAATCACGCATACGTGAAGAGAACCATCAGCTCTGGTCGCGAACACTACCGGAGCACCCCATTCATAAATACTATGTCTTATAAACCCCTTTTCAAGTAGCTCTTTGATTTGCTTGCTGAGCTCCTTTCTCTCCCTTGGGGCCATGTGCCTAACGGGTAAAGCAACGGGCTTTGCATTATCAACGAGGTATATGCGGAAGTCTATCTCCCGCTTCGGAGGTAAGCCCTTTACTTCTTCAAACACATCCGAGTATTCACGGACTACCCTTACAGACTGCAAGTTATCAACAGACGCATCAAGAGATTCTAGATAACTAAACATGACGGAGTTCATGGGATTACAAGAAATTTCGAGAGTGTTACCGAGGCGATTCATGAGTCTAACCACTCTCTTTTCACAATCGAGGACGGCACCATTACTGGATAGCCAGTCCATGCCTAGAATCAACCCATAGCCTGTGAAGCCTAAAACAAAGGCATTACATCTAAACCCAATGCTTAGGATACATATTTTCAAATCCAAATAAACCATTGACAAATAGGCTGAGCCCCCAAATGGATTTGAAAAACCAAGGGATCCTCTACTATATTGGTGTCTAGGTGCAGGATTCCACTAAAGCAGTAGATATGAAAGAGTGCGATGCGCCAGAATCAAATAGTGTACGAACACGATGATCAAAAAGATAGACTAAACTTTCGATAGAAATATTTCCACCTCATTCTTGCGGAGGTGCCGTGAGAGCGTGAACTTGTCCTCCAGAAGAAGATCCAGCTCCCTGCCCTTGCTTCCTTGGGTAGGCCCTAGCCATGTGTCCTGTCTCACCATAGTGGAAACAGCCACCCATCTTCCTTTTCTTCTTCTTGCAGTCTTTGATCAGATGCCCGAGAATGCCACAGAAATTACACATTCTCTTTTCACGGAGTTTGTTGTTCTTCCCGCCTTTCTTTAAATCATCCTTCTTGTTCCGCGACCCTTCCCCTTCTTATCTTGAGGCACTTCCACTTTTGCCTCATTCTTGCCCTTGTCTTCCTCATGTAAGAGTGCCATGTCCACTAACCTCTCGTAATTAGCCCCCATAGGTATATGGGTCATAGCCAAGCTGTGAAGTGGCTCATTCAATCCCTTGACAAAACGGAGAGCCTTCTTATTAGGAGTATTCATTAAGTCCAGTCCAAATCGGGCCAGCTGATTGAATTGATTGATGTACTCCTTGACCGTCATACTTCCTTGCTTAAGAGATAAGAACTTTTCCAGCTGTAAACTCCGTTCAGCTTGTGAGAGGAATTTCATCTCAAACCTTATCCTGAAATCCATCCACGTGTCAACTGGTCTTTCAGCGTTAGTGACTTCCCACCAATAGGAAGCTTCGTCTTTGAGCAACCATACAGCTAACTGTATCTTCTGCCTATCGTCCACCTCGAAGATAACGAACAAATCCTCAGTTTCTTTGAGCCAGTTCCTTGATTCCACGAATGATTTATTTCCCTAGAAATCCTTTCCACCCATGGCCCTAAAGTCCCTACAAATCTTTGAGAAAGCATTTGCACGATGAGGAGGAGGAGGAGGAGGAGCTGCTGCAGCTAGAGAAGGAGGAATATCTGATGGGCCTGCGTCATTGGCCCTAGCCTCTAAGTACCTCCTGAACCAGCCAGGTATCGGTACACCCTCTGGAAGGTTACGATTCCCCGACATGCTGAAACGAAAAAGAAAAGATTCAAAACGAGGGATAGAAAGATAGTGCTTATGTCTTTGGGGATTATGCCTTTTTAAATTTAAAACAACACACTTTCTTGTAAAATGCTCCTTCATATTTCTTTTGAAAATAGTTTTTCAAAAATTCTTATCTGATCTGGTAAACCTTTGCTCTGATACCAAGTGAAACACCCTACCTCCGTTAAGATCACTCACAAAGGGAATGCCTTAACTTTGGTGGAGGGTTATAGGTACAAGACACAGAAAAATTTACAAGACAGAGAAATTTAAGCAGCGGAAATTCAAATATTTATTGCATACATAGTTCAATACAAAAGCATTACATCAAATTGTCTCAAAATAACTTCCAAAACATTACACCATAATTTCTGTCTTGATTATTTAATAAAGAAGAATAAATCATAAATAAAACTGCATAAATCTGAAGTGTAGTATCCAAAAGCCATAGCCAAGGTAAGAGAGTCCCAATCATACATCTACTTTCTTTTAGCTTGCAAAGAGTCTGACTAAGTTGGAGTATTCCCCCCTTGTGGACCGGTGGGGGGGAGGGGAGGAAGAAAAGAAGACGAGAGAAAATGGGTCAAACAATAAGTTTGGTAAGTTCAGTGATTACTAGTATTTAAACAAGGAAAGGGATCATGACAGTGATAACAGAACATAGGACAATACCCTAATATAAGATAAGAGGAACATGTGATCGCACCCATTACTACAGTCTCTGCACCTATTTAACCATTGGTTCAACCAGCCCCATGTGTTTATAACAAACGATCCCCTTAATGATCGGCTCCTACTCGCATGCATTCATATCCTGTGTCATTCGGCCCCGCTTGACAGTAGCTACCTGTGCTGGTCCCACCATGGGGTGTATCAGTCCCTCTGATGGCAACCCGACACGATTCAAGATGCACAGTGTACACTACTGATGCCCAGTGTCTAATTTTTCCACTCCGGAGTACGTGCATGCCCATACTCCGTCGGAACCTACACTGGCCCACCAACCGTTGACGTTTTGACCAATTATAATTCAGCCCAGTAATCATGCCCCACCCTGCCTAGTTTCAAGGTACCATGATACATCTATGTGGGTTACTGCTGAAATGGGCCCCCGTTACTAGGATTTTCTAATCAGCATGTTTATTTGCTTAAGTGTCCAAGTTTACCTAACCCCGCCCATTCGTTTAGTTAACATATTGAATCAGTTAAGTGTATTCCTAATTTACTTAACTTTACCAATCCTGACTTAGCTTTAATTTATTAAAGCACCAACCACTCATATTAGACAGGTCTTGTTGTGGTCACTGGATATGTCGGTCGGTTCCGGGCATATTTACACCACAACTCAGTCTAACCTCGGGTTCTTTTTGGGCTTGATGCACTAACCACCCACATTAGACAGGTCTTGTTGTGGTCACTGGATATGCCGGTCGGTTCCGGGCAGATTTACACCATAACTCAGTCTAACCTCGGGTTAGGCATATTCTACTTTTCTAAATTCATATTTTCTATATATGTCAAATTTCTTTATGTGGATTAAATTTAATTTAATCACGCCATAATTATCATTTCAAATATTGCTCACAATAAATAGTATATCAAATATACCATTTTATGAACAAATCTATGCCATGAATTTTCATGTTTCCCATCGCTACCCCTGTGGAACGTACGCATGAATCACATAAAATGTTGGGCTAGTAAATTAGCCCAACCCATAAACAAGAAAAGGGTTAATAAACAAGAGACATGAAATAAACATAAACTAACATACATTTCAACTTGTCACGTGTAACTTGGCATAGAGGTATCATTAACTTTAATTAAATGGGTAAAGGTGAACTTGTGACTAAGTTGAGTCTATGTTCATGTAAACTTGACAAAGGTCTAGCACGGAAGTTTAACATATATTCACAGTTTCCACCCACAACTTAGCATATAATCTTATGTATGTCTAAACATAAGAAAGCTATTGTAATCATTTTTAATCACAGTTTAGCATGATGTTAAAAACATAAGAGGACTACAATTCCACTTTTACAACATAATTAGATTCAACCTAACATGAATATACATGAGTGTTGATCTAATCTATAAGCATGTGTTTTAGATTACAAACTTGCAAATAACCACCAATTTATAACATGACATGTTTTACCATTTAATTGGCAAAATAAATCCATTACCCAAATCATAATAGATTTCAATAACATACAATATGTTCATCACCACAAGCATATAGACATGATTAATATACAACATGTTCATCGACACAAGCATATAGTCATGATTAATTACAACAATACTTTAAGATAAACGAAAATCAAATCTATTACATAAGCATTATTCTATATCCAAATTACAACATGTCATGATTCAATTGAAAGAATGTTTAAATCTACGTAATGACCAACTTACAAACTAAAAGGAATTCTTGATTTCTAAAATCTGAATTCTAAAATTGGAATTGTGCGCCTTTGATGAAGATCGTTGAATTAGACTAGTTTTTTTTTATTTGATTTTAGATGTAAGATTTTAACTCGTCTTTGAATTGAAAACGGTGACGGCTACTCCAAGTTCTCTACTGACGGCATTTCAGTTCTAAGATTATTTTTCTGTGTGTTTTTAGGTTGAGCATTGAGTTGTTTATATAGAATTTCAGTTTAATTATAGCCGTCAGATGAACCTAGGGTTAATCACAGCCACTCAGACCAGATCAGGACCATCCGGAAACCCTAGTGACTCAGCAGCAAGTCATCAGTCATTCAAAATTCAGATCTGGCCAGGGGCCAGGTCGACCTCTAGGTGGGAGGTCGACACTAGGGTCGACCCCCTAGTCGACCTAACTGGGCGGGAATTTTCCTGCCCAGTCCACTTCTGACTTCTGCTGAATTTTGAAATTAGGCTCGAGCTATTTGAATTTATGAAACTTCTGACAGCCATAACTTCTTCATACGAAGTCCAATTTACGCAAACTCG
This sequence comes from Allium sativum, assembly GCA_030737875.1. Classification (NCBI taxonomy): domain Eukaryota; kingdom Viridiplantae; phylum Streptophyta; class Magnoliopsida; order Asparagales; family Amaryllidaceae; genus Allium; species Allium sativum. The sequence continues at coordinate 473,486,835 of CM060926.1, forward strand.
AACTCTATCTCAACCAGAATTCCGAGACGAACACAGTGGCGTAACCCATTTCCCTTAATTCTAACATTTTAAATTAAGTATTCTAGGATTCGTTATTATAACGTTAATAGAAAATACAGGGTGTTACATGGGACGTCATAAGTGACAATCCAAGGTTAGTTATAGTGCTATTATTATTCATAAGACCTTTTCCTCGCTGGATATTACAGATCATTGTTCTAGAAATTCCCATGGTTCTAATCTCCAATTTTTCTACATTGACCTTGAGACCGGTCATTTCATGAAATTCATCAAGCACACCCATAATAGCCTCAATCGTTTGCATTTCTGGATTACAGAAGATAACAAGATCATCAGCGAACATAAAAGTAGAGATATTTGGATGCTCGCATCTTGGGTGTAATTTAAAAATCCTTTCCCTAATAAGCTGATTAATCATCTACGTTAAGAGTTCCAAAATAATGTTGAAATATATGTAGAAATCGAATCTTCTTGTCTTATTCCTTACTTACTACCGAAATATCCAGTGCTAACACCATTAAGAACAATAGTGTTATAACCCGGAAATTCTGAGCCAGTTTAAAATTTTTGTTTTGGCAACTTCGACGAATTTTGAAGATTTAAAATGGATTATTTTAAATAATATCGACGAGAAATTTATTTTGAATATATTTAGAATGTATATATTATATACGTCGTCGTTAGAATATAAATAATTATATATAATTATAAATAGAATTGAAAATGGCGCGGTAGTTCGATAATTCGATTTCAAACTTCAATTGAATGTACCGGGTGCAAAATAATCCGTATTTTAGCGAAACCAAAAATAATAGAATCTAATTGATCATATCTTTCCAACGAATCCGAAAAATCGAAATTTCATAGCGGGAATCAAAAGATATGTCCAGTTGAAAATTCTGAATAGTCGCTATGGAATTCAGGCCCTTAAAAATGGAAATTTTGCAAACGACCTCGGATTTCAACGAAACCACTTTTGTTGGATCCGCGATGTCAGATTATTGCTAGATTCCAAATTTCATAATTTTTCGAATCAATATGTGAGCGTGGCAAAGGAAAACGCATTTGACCAGTTTCAGTTGATTTTAATCGACTGGAATATGGCCATTTTTCTAACGGTCTCAGAATTCGACGAAACTAGTTTTGTTAGGACCGTATCGTCAATATGAAGCTAGAAAATATTTTTCTGGAATTTTTCGAGTTAGTATGTGACCCCGGTAAATTGAAATGCGCGTTCAAATTCAATATATAGAGTTATATGTTGATTTTGATGAAAACTGATCGAAATGATCGAATCAGCTTGCGAAACAGATCCCATTGTGTTCAGAATGGGGGTGAAACGCTATGGACGACAGGCGGTGGGTCTCGTTTCGAGGTCGAAATAAAAAGTCAACTTTTTTTTTTGAAATTAAATAATATAAAATTAAAACCCCCTCTTCCCTTATCTCTCCTCATTCCTGTCCCTTTTCAGATCTGCAAATAAAGAAAAAAAAACCGCTGCTCCTCAAATCGAACCCGCCCGCCTTCATACCCGACACCACCGTCGACTCGCCGCCTCCACCCACGTCAGACCCTCCTCCTCCTCCCATCTTCTCTCTCCACTTCAATTGAAGGAACCGCGCCTCAAAAAACCCAGCCACCCTTAGTCGGGAGCCCCTCCACGCCACAACCCGCCGCCGGCCACCTGCCCTTGTCCACCGCGATCCCCCTCCGCCTGAACGCCGCTGACAGCCCCCCCCCTCCTTCTTTCAGTTCAACTGTAAGCTTCTTTGTTTATTTAATTTTCTTTTTCTGATTTAATGTATTAGGGAAATCAATGTAAGGTTTTTTATGATTAACTTAATGATATTTATAAATTGTTTTTAAAATAGAAAATCACATTGTTTTTAAAATATAAAATACCATCGATTTGAAAATATAAAATAGAATTTTATTTTGAAAATATAAAATCAGTTTTTACAAAAGAAAATATAGCATTGTTTTTACAGCAAAAATATAGATAGGATTTGTTTTTTAAAAAATGTATAGCTAGAATTTTTTAACAATAAAAGATATGATCTTTACGTTGGTAAAGATAGGATTTTTAACATTATAAAAATTTGATTTTTATACTTGTAAAGAAATGATTTTTGATAAGATAAAAATAGTATCTTTTATATTCATGTAGCAATATAAAAATATAATCTTTCATGAATAAAGAAAAGTTAGATTTTCATTTTGAAAGTAGCGGTATTTTTATAAAGAAGAAAGGCGATATTTTTATAAAGTAGAGATATTAAAAATTTGATCTTTATATATGTAGTGAAGAAAAGATTTGATTTTTACTTGTTTAGAGTATTAAAAATATGACCTTTATATAGTAGAAGATATGAAAATACTATTTTTATATAAGTAGTGTATTGAAAATAAAATTTCTATATAATAGAGAATATAAAAATATAATCTTTATATATTGAATAGCGAAGTAAAAATTCGATTTTTATATATTGAATAGCGAAGTAAAAATTCGATTTTTATATATTGAATAGCAAAGTAAAAATGTGATTTTATATATGTAGTGGCTACGAGCAACGAAAGTGATAAAAGGCGAGAATGGCGAAGATTTCTATAAATGAAGTGTCGTGGAGTTGGGATGGCTATTGGTGAGAACTTCTCACCTTTTAAAATTCCTTTTTCTAGTTATATCTTAATATATGCTAGGATGTAGACGGTGTTTAGTAGCACCCGACACCCGTCGTCCACAGACCATGGACGGCTTGTATGCTTGTTTGATGTGTGGTGAAATTTGTTTGTGTTGTTGATGTGAAATCGATAATAAAATGTAGATGGTTGAAATAAATAAATTATCGTTAAAAAAATAATTTTTAACGTGAATGTGAATAAATAAATATTCATTTACAAACCGGACGGTTTGTTTATGTACACCTATTTGAAGGACATGGATTGGGACGATAAATTTTACACATCGCCCAACTGCACAAATAAAAATCTGTCTTTGTTGATTTGAAACCCCACACGGGTATTGGGATAATATATGACACACACTAATCCCAATAATTAGTTGTATGTCGATCGATGGATCGACAGGCTGTTATAAGCGTTAGATATCTATATTTAATGCTTATACAGTGTAGTGCACTTTGGATGATGGTTGATTATTTATCGTTGCTATTATATACATGTGTTGTATGGAATCCATATAATTAACTTTATATGGTAATTGATTGGGCCTCATTCCAATTTAGAAAATAAAGAACATTATAAAATAAAGGTTCATGTGTTGACAGTACTCATCCGTTGAGATTAGTCATGTGTTGAACGAAATATTTTAACAACAAAACTTACATCTTTATCATATATAAAATTAGAAACTAATTGGAAAATAGATAAGAGGAGTGGTCTCCTGGATATTGATCTGATGTTGGTTTCGGCCTTCGGGGTTAATATTCAGGGAATCGTTCTCTTACTAATTTAAGGTTGGAGTTTGATTTAAATCAAACGATAGATACCATAATTTTTATAAAATATATTGAATAACAAAATTAGTCACACGTGGACAGTACTCATTCGTTGGGATTAGTCACGTGTTGACAAAAATATAGATTCATTTGTCGAATAGAATAATGGAATTATTGAAATATATAAAGCCGTATTGATTAGAGATGCGCTATTTTGACGCGAACGATATTTATATCGATTATATTCGTTTTTAAATTTGAATTGAATCGAATAGAAAACCAATTTGAATTGAATCGAATAGAAAACCAACTTGAATTGAATCGAATAGAAAAACAATTTGTATTGAATCGAATAGAAAACCAATTTGAATTGAATCGAATAGAAAACCAATTTGAATTGAATCGAATAGAAAACCAATTTGAATTGAATCGAATAGAAAACCAATTTGAATTGAATTGAATATAAAACCAATTCGAATCGAATCGAATATAAAACGAATTCGAAATGAATTGAATATAAAACGAATTCGAATTGAATTAAAAACGAATTCGAATTGAATTGAAAACGAATTAAAACGAATTCAAATTGAATTAAAATTTGAATTGAATAGAAATGAGTTTTAAAACGAATTTATAAGGAAAAATTCAATTTTGATTTGAATTGAAATGGAAGTTGAAATTGTTTTTGAAACGAATTTAAAACTATTTATAAAATTCGTTTTAAATAGAAATCGACGAAATATTTATTATATATATTATATATATAATATAATGGCCTGAATAGAACGCGCCGCGCCGCGCCGCGGTAGTTCGTGAATTTCGACCATTTATTTCAAATGGACATTACGGGAGATTCGACCGTCGGATTCTCCTAAAACCGTAACCGTTGGGTTTGTATCGAAAAGAGCTTTCTAACGAATATTAGAAATTTGAAATCTAACGGTTGGATTTGGAGATACATCCAAATCAAATTCAGAAAAGGTCGTTGTAAGTGCAGTTCGATGGCCGTTGATGGAAATCGACTGTACGGGCCTTGATAAAATTATTAAAAATATTAATAATTTGTGTAAAATCATAAGAAATGATTTGGGGAAAATTGGGATGAAAAAACTCCATATTTGAAAAGATAAAAATAGATTTTTATCGAAATGAACTAGTTTTGAACTAAAATTAAAACCTATTTATTTTTAAATAAATAAATTGGATTTGAAATGGGTTGTAAATAGAATTGATTTGTGGGTTTATCGTGAATGGTGTTTTGAATAACACTAGTTCTTTAACCCGATAATAAATAGAATATGATTTGGGTTTATCGTGAACTGTGTTTTAAATGACACTAGTTCTTTAACCCAGTAAAAGGAGTTTTAATTAACCCGCAATTAGATTGAAATGTGAATTGATAATTTAAATTATCAAATTTAGAAAGTGAGCGAGAATGGAGTATCACCAGTTTTGCTCCAAAGCGATAGTTAAATCTTTAATTAGAATTGAACGTGAAATGGTAATTAATTTTACCGATAACACCGTGGTCTTAGATATGGAGTATTACCAGTTTTTCTTCATGGGATGAATAGGTTGGGATTGGGAAATAAAATAAATAATTACTTCGGTACGGTTCGCTAATCTCGACTAGTTTGGAAAAACCATAATTTGGTTTGAAATGACATCCAAGGGAAGATTAAACAATAAATTCAAAGAATTTATCTTGGATAAAATTAATGAGAACCTTTCCCAAAGAATATGAAATTTAGAAACTAGCTGTAGGTTAGCTAAGAAGAATGGTTTCCTGGGTATTGATCTGATGTTGGTTTCGGCCTTCGGGGTTAATATTTGGGAAATTGTTCTCTTGTTGATTTACGGTTAGTGGCTGCTAAATTGGAATGAGGCGTATGTTGTGTTTGTGTAACATTCGTTTTATTATACGCGGGTTGTTCAGAAAGGCCGGGTTTATACCCATTCTGAATAACCGATTCGACGTTATGTCGAAGACGAAGACGATGGTCGAAGACCAGAAGTCTTCACATCGTTTGGGTGATTACTGATGATCTTTATTGGTCTGTACACCCAAGATGAGGGAATCAGTTACTGGTCATCCAGACGTACTTGGAGATCGATGGATATGCGAGGAAAGTGCCTCCGGTTTCGTTCAGACCCAGAACGAACTTGTAAATGGATTATGTGTCTGACATTGGATTTTATTCTGTGTTGATTGATTTCAGTTAAATATATATCTGTTTGGCGGCGGAGAATTTATTCTCTTGCTTAACGCTCTTCTCTGAGACGTACGAGCTTAGAGTTTATATATCGATAGATATCAATCGCATGGCATGAATTGCCAGTGTGGAATACTGAGTTGCATGGATCAAGGCTTCTGTTGAAAAGCAAAGTCTTGTGGTTGATGCTCAAAGCACGGCCTACGTGGCAGCTTTGTGTATAGCGTGGATCCGCGAGCCTCACACCTCGGTATGAGTCAAAAACGGGATAAGGACTGCGGGGAGAGCACGACGTTTCTTTCTAGCTTTGGTGGTGTCAGTGACTTACCAGCCCTGACATTTATATACTTTTCACCTATGTGGTTGTTGGATGAGGCACCTCGATTTTAGGTCTGTAAGGACCGGGAAACGTGTGTTCAGGAATAATTAATCCTCAAACGTAAGAGAGGACCGGCCCTGAAGATCCAAGGATTGCCCAGAGTGCGTAGTCCTGAGGAATTTGCTAGAGTGTCTCGAAGTGGAGAGGATCTTGCCCCTTGCCTCGACTCATGACGGAAATCCAATTTCCAATACGTGTATCTCGGTTTTATTTGTAGAGCCTAGTATGACGACATGATAGATGGTACCCATGCCGCCTAGGATTGATATTTATTATTGAAATTGTTTTGACACTATACACTTATAATAGTATCAAATGATTTGTTTTAAACGTACCAAGCATGTTTGGCTATTATAAGGGAAAACCCTATCTTCCGGCTTGCGTTGCATTGTTTGATGGGACCTGGGTCTTATAATAGCTTCATTTTTCGAAAAAGCATTGCGCTATTTATTCTATGCACTAGTATTCTTGGGAGGAAACCCGTTCCGTGTTATACGGCGTGGTCCCTTGAATCACTCTCTTTTAAAGTAAAGTTTTAAATAACTGTTTTAGTTCTCACACTAGTCACATGACTGACCTGGAGTTTATTGTTTTAACCTAAACTCTGGGTGCCCTTATTTTCGACACGGGAAGCTAGTAGTTTTGGTTTTGCAGATTTATATTCACAGGATCCTGATTTACAGCTGGAATGATGCTCGGAAAGCTCTGTATCCCTGTATTACTTTCGGTTGTGTTTTGTATTATTTTCCGCTGCTATGTAATTTATTGTAATCTCCGATATTTATCGAATGTAATTCATTCATTTATACTCTGTATATTCTTGTATTCTGATGGAATTGTTGTAATAACAATGAAATGTTCTTCCGTCTGCGTTCTTTTATGTGTTGTTCTCAAAGTATCCACTCTTTCCCTCACGGGGAAGTTACGGGTTCTTACAAATAGAAAATGTAGGCGTCAAAATGCATGGATAAATCCACACCACAAAATGTGCTGGAAAGTTCGTATAGCCTAAAATACGTACTACTACATCCCACCGAACCACATCGAAAGCTTTCATTATATCTAGTTTTATCATTGCTCCAGGTGTTACATTACTTGTTTTATAACCATTCAGCAGTTCATGTGAAAAAAGAACATTATCTAGGATGTTCCTTCCAAGTAGAAAAGTAGCATGCTTAGAGGATATAACAGAAGATAGTACCTTCTTCATTCTTGAAGCTATAATCTTCGTTATACACTTGTAAACAGTGTTGCAACAAGACATGGGTCTATAGTCTGACACTTTACTCGCATTGCTTTTCTTAGGAACTAGGGAAATATTTGTACTGTTGAAAGTGGTGAAAAGCTGAGCTTTATTGAAGAAGTGTTTCATAGTAGTAGAAATTGTTTCTTTAACAATATTCTAGCATGTTTGGAAAAAAGCATGCATTGAGACCATCAGACCCTGGACTAGCGTTAACTTTGAGGGAGAACAATTATTTCTTCATTAGCTACCAATCGACATAAGTATTTGTGTTCTTCCACTTGAGTGATGGAATGATACTAGGGTCTATTTTATCAATGTTAGGATGAAAATTTTCTTTATTGCCATAGATTTCAGTGAAGTACCTGATAAAAGTAGCCTCAACCTATTCTTTTGTTTTCACATACTTCCCTTCGCTATCAATGATCGATACAATGTTTTCTCTGGTATGTTTGAGTTAAACATTACTAAAATATGCCAAAGTGCAACATGATGTAGAACACTGATCCTCTGTTCTCCTGACTAAATGTCTTAATGGTTTTATAACTTTATAACATATTGAAAATGATTTACTGTTCTGCAAGTTATCTAATATATCCAATTTGAGATTACTTACCCCAACCACTTAGATGATTAAGTTTCTAGCGTGTATGAAAATAAAGGTTCACGAGCTAAATTATAATATACCAGTATACTCATTATATCTCCTACTGTTATCCCCAATGTGAGCATAATTGATATCTCCAATATTACATGATCTAGTTTCTCTTATTGGTGTCCCAATATTTGTGCAAATCATGTGTCAAAACATTAGCTACAACTAATAACATGCAAAGTAATGGTAAACAACCATAACAAACATATAGGCTTGACAAACATGCCATCCTTGCTCTTATCGACCCCTATCAAGGTCCTTATATAGTTAAAGTACCTAAGCCGATTGACAAGCTTATTGACTACATACATAGGCTAGCCATCTATTGATTTAAAAATGATTTTGAAAACAAGATTAAAAAGGGACACCATCGACATAGTCGACAAGCGAAAAGCCTAGAGATATTAGCCACAAGTCTTTTTAGAAAACAGTTAAAAATAAGCCATGCCGACCTAGTTGGAGTGACATGGAAAAAGGTGACAACCTCAAGTTGTCTTAAAAACCATCTTTAAAAAAAACTTGTCGACACAGACGACAACGCCAAAGTTACAGAGACAATAGCCTTAAGGTTTAGAAAACAGCCTTAGAAACAAACTTTATGTAGAGTCCCGAGAATTTCAACGCTCGAACCTAGACACTAACACATCCTGTGTTCAAACTCAAGTATCGAAAACCCATAAAGCTAATAGAAAGAAATTAGAGGATGAGATAAGAAAGAAAGTTAGAACAGAAGAATAAGAAGAATAACTAACACAACACAGAGTCTCACATCATAGCTGAACAAAATATAATATATAAATAAATCTTTATTGAGAGCTTGAAGTAAAACCTACAGTCATTAGAGTACAACAATACATCTGGACAGTTATCATAATCTTTCCTCATATATCATACATAGCAGAAAAATAACTATATAATATCATACGTCTGAACTCTTCCAGCTTGTCTTTGGACTTCACAACATCCGATAATCTGAACCTGTAAAACTCGGTCTGACCCGAGCATTGCAAACGCCAGGATCAGTCTGGTGAACCAGCGTGAGAAAAACTCACAAAGTTTAGGGGATCATCCAACTTGATTTTAAAGTTCAAATCTTTACAAAAGAAAAGTACAATCGTAAGACCAAATCCACACATAAATACAGATGGTTTTTACCTTACAATAACCAAAAATATTTTGAAATCATATCTTTTCTGATATTATAATAATTTCTAATACAAATAAATAATCATCTAGCAGAACGCTTGCATCTCACGCTCTACATACATAGTATACAATCAAAACCACGGGCTCTTATTGGAGATTGGATTTTTAACTATGGCAAGATATGGGACCACCTTCCAACAGTGTATCTCTAGAGAAAATACACTAGGATTCAACAAGAACATCTTGCAACCCTGGCTAAACATGACTGGTCATTCATTTCGCTTGAATGTTCCGAATATATTATCACTTACGGTTGGTACCAACATAACCGTTCCTAGGAGATATAGAAGCGAAAAGAAGAACAAATATGAATCTTCTCTAGATGGTGACAATACACCCTAATGGGAGCGACCTACATAGCCATGTGACCTACCCGATTTTAACCATTTTCGATTCAAAAGGCTTGAGGTTTAAATCTTCTTTCTAGAACATATGGCCACCATTTACTTTGAATGCTACATCGTCAGATCCATCAAATCACTAATTGACATCCACAAATATACCCTGGGTTTTATGCTAAATGAAGTTTCCTTTTCTGCTACCATACTTGGTATATTTTAAAAATCAACGTACGAGATTCTTAGGAAATACTCCATTGGACATTCTTCCATACAAGTCATCCAGGAATAGGATGAATCAAAGGCTCCCTCCTACCACATCCTAGGAATCACTATATGGATCAGTAGCGAGTAGTCCTTAGAATCCATAAATTCCAATCACGATAGAATTACTGCCAAAATATCTCTAGGGATCAGCTAGAGAATTCAACAAGTAGTTCTTCTGCTCATGAAGATTTATGGTCTTCAATTGCTCCATCTCCATCAGCATCAGATATCTTCTTCATTTATGTATTCTTTGGTTTGGAATGGTTTTCAAATATAAATTCGATCCCGGTCTTTCCGTAGCAACAATCATATTTGGCTAGATTTTGATAGTCAATTATTTAACTATCAAAATAAATAATCATAAAATAAAATGAATCCATTAGTTTATTATACAGCGTCACTTGGCCTTCTTAGTTTTCCATTAATCAAAATCCTTAAGTCTTCCAATATTTGTAAACATAGCTTTTTACTTCTTTTTCAAAATATATATTATACTCAAAGCTTCTATTCAACTTATAAGGACCTCTCCAAATATATTTATAATACCATTCTCTCCCTTTGGAAATCTCATTACCAATCTTATAACCGTTTACTTAATTAAAATATTAAGTAAAATATTATTCAAAACCTTTTTATTAACTTTGATAAATCCCGAATACATTATACACAAGCCTTTATTCCAAAATAAAACCTTTTATAAACTTCTGATAAGTTTATCCCACAACTCATTTTATTTATACCTCGACAAAACCTCATATCTTATTTAATATAGCGAATTTAGATCGCCCCTTTATATTTAACTCGCCTAACCACTTTGATTCAAATTTGGGTTTGCGTTTCAATTTCCCTTTCTTACCTTCATCATTCCCTAACCATAAATCAGTAAGAAAATAATTCCCTAAATATTAACCCGAAGGCGGAAACCAACATTAGATCAACACTTGGAAAATCATTTATCTTAACTGATCTCTAGTTAGGTTCCAACATTAGATCAAAACTCGGAAAATCATTTATCTCAACCGATCTCCAGTTAGGTTCCTATATTTTAATTCCATAGCTCGCTTTTATTCCATTCATAAACCATTTCTAATAACTCCTAATAATATATTGAAAAAACTTGGGTTTTTTAACTTCATTAAATCTAGTATTTTATAAAATCCAATTAAATAGAATTCCAGTAAGAGTATAATTTAAACTTCATTTTAAATTTAACATACATTATTATTAAAATCAAATCACTTAAAAACATCATTTAATCATAAACAGGCCTTATAATTTTCATAAACTTCATTAATACCTTCCAATGTTACCCTTTTTATAATTATCAGGTAAATAATAATCAAATTCAATAAAAATGTTTGCTTTACCATTAACTATCTCCATTAAAATTAATAATCCACTTAAATAATCAAGTTCAGTTAAACCCATTGATTTGGCCAACTTTGAAACATGATTAGCTCGCTAATCAAATTTGAATTAGTCTTTTCACTTAAATTTATTATTAATATAATTAAGTCAAATTATCCCATTTTAATTGTTTCTTAAAACAATTAATCTTGGTTACGCTCACTTACTTCTCAATCTTATTAACATAAGAGTTAACTTTATAAAACCATTTAATAATTTCATATCGACTCAAATAATAAATATAAATATTTATTTCCTTTTTATAAACTTCCTTTCAAAATAGTATCTTTCACATTCTATCTTCAGTTATAAAATAAATCCTATAACTTCATTCCTAACAATTTACTTGACGGTAAATCAATGTTTATAAAATAATGTCTTATTCAAGCCATTTGCTATAAATTTCCCAACAAATACTACCCATTGGTTCATAACACAACAAACGTTGAATTCGAATTCAACAATCAATCACCAAATTAATAATCCAATCATATTGGTTAAACAATTCATATAATGATCATATGAAAATAAATAATAAATTGAGGAATCCAGTTCCAACATGTTTTTCCCTGCATCCAAAAAGGTTACCTCGAATAAAACAATCCTTTCAATATGATAATATATTATTTTCTACAATAATCAATTCAACTAATAACGGTCAATTAATAACAACAATTCAAACATCCAATTAAATTTAATACGTTTATATTATTATAAACGTAAACAACAAGGTAAGCTACCTTGATTGGAAATAGTCGTTAAAAATAACAATTGGTTTTCGATTAAATTAAACGAACGTTTAATTTAATAAGTTATATAAAAATATTTAGCATATATTCCAACAAACATCAAATCTACCAATAATTAACAAACATAGCACAAAAACATTTATACCTGACTTATATAAAATATAAGTGGGATAACTGAGTGAGTTTAACTCACCTTTATTTCCATTCGTTGTCAAAACGGTTTGTTCAATTAAATTAAACATATGTTTAATTTAATTAAAAATCTCAACTGCTTCCATTTCCGTTCAAGCCAACACCAAATAGTTGTGCTCGTCGATACGTTCCCAACGTCCTTTGGTTTGTTCCATTCGGTTCACGTACACAAGCTATACGAATCATAAGTCATGCATTTAATTTAACTAATAAATCCTTAACTATTAAACTAGTTATTAGTTGATCATTAGACTAATTATATTATTATCGTTAATTGGTACATTAACAATTTCCCTTGCTTTCCTACTAATGTTAACTCAGCCGCATCCTTGAAAATTTCTTCCTTCCACGTTGTAATGGAATTCACGTGAAGCCTCAAGCAATCGGTCCATATATCTTTGGGGTACAACTTGCATGGCCACATTAATTGCCACATAAAAACTATTAGGTGCACTGTCCCTTTTTTTCCCCACCATGACTTCCCCATACTTTTTTCCCCATCATTTTTTTTCAAAGTCCGAAAGGCCCAAATACATTTCCAACCCACGTTGCTCATATTCTTCCCATCTGCTAACATATACTATTCTTTCCTTCCACTCGCATTTAACTCACGTCCCTCCCATATATCTTCGTCCGTTCGAATGCTTCTGGTCTTCTTTTTTGGCAAGGCCCAAGCCCTCCATTCCCATGCACAGTCCACCCTCATGGCTTTCTTCTTTCCCCATACCACTATTCTTCCCCATTTACACATTCTCCTGTTACCCAAACTCGTGACCTCCTGTGCACCATGCATCCCCATTTCGGCTACCGTACACTTCACCGAGGCCACCATCAAATCGGTCATCCCCCATTCATCACCTACATCATTACCACACACCGCCATCCCCATTCAATTAAATTCCCATATCACGACCGAATTTCCAATCCTAAACTTGCAACATTTATTGTCGCCATTCCCACCTAGATTTTGGCTACGTGCTCGCCTCACACCCCAAAACATCACAGCACCCTCGAAAACGCTTTCAGCATCGTCCATCTTTAGCGAAACTCATCCCTAGCATGCTGCTATGTTTCAAGCCCAAAAAAAACATATTCGAGCATCGTAAAATTGGCACCAGCATAAAGCTATTGAGAAGAGGGGATTAACGGATTTTATTTTACGATTTTTAGTGGAGGATTGACATTGAAATAATTTTTTAAAGGAACAAAAACCAATTTTCATTTATTATTAAAAAAATGGAAGATAATGAAGACCCCGGTATTTATAACTTTCGAAGACTTGGCAGGAACGACTTTTGTTTGGCATGCACACAAATCCTGTAGGAACTTAGAATAGCTGTGCATTGGGAGGATAGTCTATGTTTATTTGTCTTCAAGGGATTGGGACTACATAGATATGCAGGAGGTAGCTGCATGTGTTTTCCAAGGCTTTGAGTGATGTTGTTTTTAGGGTAGACAGAAAAAAGAATGAGTTTTCTTTTCGCAAGATATGCAACAAATGGGTTAGCTGTTGGATTTTAATTTCTAGGATAGTCTTTTGTGATCTTGTTTGATCACGACTTACATTAAGGTGGGAGAAGGAAGTTAGGGTAGCTGGCCTAAAATTTCATTTCAATATGCAACATCTATGTATTTTCATTTCAATGTGTTGTGTCATAAGGTCGGTGCGTAGATTGACTTAACGGTGAAGTTATATAAATTATATATATATATACAGATATATTTGCTTAGGGTATAAATTCATACACGTTTTATTTTAAATACAGTTGTTTTAATTTTTCACCGCTATTTAACATTAAATGTTAACTATATGCAATGTTAAACATCAACTGCAAACACAATGAAGACAGATATACTGCTATGTCTTGCCGTTTTGGATCCAATGAAATTTATTTCGTTGAATTCCGACTCCATTTACACAACGACGTTGTTTTAATTTCAATATACCAATCTGTTCACGTTTAAATAGCACACACTCAGAAAACAACTCTGATTGGCTCCAAACTGGAAAACTAGCTATGCGCATTCCAATAAAATTCGTTTCATCGAAAACGGAGGTCATTTGTAAAACAACTGTTTTAAAGGTTTGTATAATATTGATAAATACCAAAATAATTGAATTAAATAATAAAAAATTATTATTGTCACATATATCAAAAAATAATATACCACTTCAAATATAACCAATATGAAATTATAGCTCAATATTAACGTTCTCGACTTAAACGATATTCAAAATATATAGAATTTATTAAATAATCGTTATCGTTAATTAACAAATCCATAGCGACTATTTGAAAATTTGATTTTGACATAACTCACAATTTATAAGGTAAATTTCCAAAAAAAATTCATTAGAAACTATAATCAACTAAATTCAAACGTTTCTTATTTCATAGAATTTCGACTTAAAATGGATTCTGTATATTCAATTGAAGTTCAAAACTCAATTATACGAACTATCGCGATGCTACAAGTTCGTTTATAATTTAAATATAATATAAACGTTCAATCGTCGTTTAATAACGAATTCTATATTAAAATCCGTAAATATTTCTAATAAAATATTTAAAACAAGTTTAATTATTCAATTTAGAATGATCGAAAAATCCGAGACGTTACACTTTGTCGACCAAAAATAGTGCTTATAAGAATAGAGGCGTCAATCCCCAATGTTTCATAAGACAAGTTAGAAATAAGCCTTGTCGACCCAGTCGACATGGTAAAGTTTATAGGTGGTGTGTAATGACCCGTATTCTACACATCATAGGATCGTAGAATATTTATTTCTTTCCCATATGAGGTTGTATGGTCATGTAACTTTGGGAAACATCTACTAGAGTCATTTCCCATGTTCATGATTTTTGTCGATTTTTAAATGACCATTTTGCCCCTAGTTGGTACTGTTTTGGCCATAACTTTTGATTGGAAAGGAATTTTGACCTGAAACAACTTCCATTTGATTCGTTTGATGGTTTACCTTTCCGTAGAGTGGTCACATTAGCCAAACGGACTTACCGTTTGGGAGATATGGCTGAAACAAGGTTTGGAGGGTGAAAAACTGCTTAACCGGGCCAAATCGGGTGATTAGTGAGTAGGCCCATAACCCATTTCGGGATTAGGTTTATGGGAGGGCTGAAATGAGATGGAGAATCATTCCATTTCAGTTTTCTAGCCTCCACTTATCACCAAGGAACCCTAAAAATGGCCTCTAACCTCTAAATCACCTCCAAATCATCTTTTGGTCAAGGATTAAGCTTAGCAACCCCTAATCAAGGAGGATCTTCACCAAATCAACAAAGGAGCTGCTGTTTGGCATTGAGATTCACATCAAATCAGAGAATTATTTCAGATCTTAGTTTATTTTGTGGCTAAGGTGAGTGATTTGCATAGTTTTACACTAATTATGGCTAATTAGGGGTGATTAGTGTTAATTAGCGAATTTAAACATGAAAAAATTCTGGAAAAATGTTTATAAAATTCGGAATGATGTTTTAGACCTCTGTTAGAAATTTGGTTCCATTTGGTTAAGTTTTTCTAATCATATCATTAGTTTTGCTTAAAACATGCTTAAAGGAAAATATGGGGTTTTGGTCATGTTTGATCCATTTTGATATGTCATATTGTTGTTTTGGTGTTTGTGGTTGATTCCCTATGTTCCTATGATTGTATGATATGCTTTGTGGTTGATTAGAAGTGTTAGATTGGTCGAAAACGCCGTCGAGAGGCGAAAATAGCTTGCTGGAATGGTGCAGGTTTTAGGACCAGGAAAAACCGACCAGGCTTCTGACCGACCAGGTTCTTGACCGACCAGGTTTCGACCGACCGGGGGAAAACAGAGCGACCGACCAGGTTCCAGACCGACCAGGAATGAAGGAGGTTTCAGACCGACCAAGTCTGGAACGACCAAGGGAGTTTCGACCGACCAATTCTGGAACGACCAAGGGAGTTTCGAACGACCGAGTTTGGACCGACCAGGGGGGGTTTCTGACCGACCGACCCCGTAGGAACTTCAGACCGACCAGGATGGGTGAAATGCGACCGACCAGAGGAGGTTTCAGACCGACCAGGGGAGGAGCGAAATGCGACCCGACCCGAATGATGAAGGTCGATCCGATCCGATTCGATGGTGATGACCAATAACCCGAGATGCAAAGGTAGTCCAAATGGAAGTTAGAGCTCAGGATCCCGGAACCAGTTGGGAACCAATGAGTTCACTTCATGGTTGGACTTTGCTGCGGGACGTGTGCTAAGGAGTTGTCGACGTTCATAACTTCGATTCACCACTAAAAAGGAATGATGGGCTACTTATCAGTGCAGTAGGGTCATTATGACCTGAGGGGCAAAGTGATGGTAGCAAGACTACGTTATCAGTGCCGTAGGGTCATTACGACCTGAGGGGAAAGGTGATGCGTAGTAAGACTATGAGCCAGTGCAGTGGGGTTCTTGTGACTCCATGGGGGCAGAGTGGACATAGTAAGGATTAGTAAGGCTATGAGCCAGTGCAGTGGGGTTCTTGTGACTCCATGGGGCAAAGTGGACATAGCAAAGGATTTGTGGCTACGTTATCAGTGCAGTGAAGCCATTTATGACTTCATGGGGCAAAGTGATCGTAGCAAGGAATGTTGGGTGATCGAAGTGGTGAATATCGTATGCTTTATGCACTGAGTGAGAGATGTGAGGATGAATGCTATGCTTGATTGTTTGCCATCATTATGACATGCACACCTCCCCCACCTCCGTATCTTTACACTGTTTGATATGATACCTTAGAGTGTTTACAGTATGTAGTGCTAACTCTTTGGTTGCAGGTCCAGGTTCAGGTATGTTTTAGTCTACCTGTTATTGTTCACTTTAGATGCTTATCGCTCATACCAGGCTTTATGTCTGACCCAGAGTTTTATGTCTCCTCTTATTACTCTGGGTGCTCACACGAGCAGACTAGAGACAGGTTAGCTGGTGATGTGCGAGTAGCTGATTCGGAGGCGGGCAGGAGACTTCCACGTATGATATATATATATATACACATTCTCCCTGTGTCGTTGGTGGTCGCTACTTGGGCATTAGTAGTGTACCTCATTTATCTTACTTTGCTTTGAGACAGTTGAAAAGTTGTAATAAGTTGTATTTTGGATTTCCGCTGCTATGATGTTTAGTTCTGGTTTTCAGCTTATGCACTGTCTCTCCTGTTTTATGTCAAGTATGTTATTATTATATTTTGTTCTATGTGCTGTGAGACATTCTACAGGTTCCTTGTATGTTCATTTCCTTCTTCCTTTCCCTTCTGGCGACCCGTTCCGTGCTAACTGGACATGTGTACAGCGCACTTTTGGAGTAAATGTCGGTTGGTGCGGGGCGGGCCGTCACACTTGGTATCAGAGCTCTAGGTTGCGTAGTTAACCTAGGGAAAGACACTAGGGAGAGATAGTACATATATGAGAGCGCGTATTTGTGATTACTTTGGTTTTCAAAAGCTATATATATACTATTAGTAGTATAAAGATGAAGTCGCACTTCACTAGCACCACTATGGGGTCGTTAATCGTTTCTCTTTTTACAGATTAACGATGAGCCGAGACACGAGGGGTGCTGGTAGAGGGACCAACCAAGGGAATGCCGCTGACATGAGGGCTATGTTTACTAACCTCATGAGAGACATGCTTAGAGAAGTGCAAGGGGCAATTCCCAATCCCGGAGTTGGTGTTGGCCCAGTAGTGCAGGCGCCTAGGGTCGATTTCGCCAAGTTGTGCAAAGATTACACTAATCTTGGTGGGAAGCCGTTCCACGGAACGGAGTCGGCCACGGATGTTCAAGATTGGATGGATAGCTGTGACCGTATCTTCGATGACTTAGGTCTCGAGGATGCGATGAAGAGAAGGCTAGCGTGTCGTCAGCTGCAAGGGCGAGCGATGAATTGGTGGAATGCCATTAGAACAGCTACTCCAGAGGATCGGGTTACTTGGGATCAGTTCAAGGCTCGCTTTAGCGAGAAGTTTATCCCAGCTGCCCAGAAATCGGTGTTGTTTAAGAGGTTCTTGGAACTTAAGCAGAACGGAAGGGCAGTTTCTGATTATATTGCTGAGTTCGACACCTTGTCGAAGTATGGACTGTCTCTCATTGATACTCCTGAGAAGAAGAATGAGAAGTTCATTACTGGCCTGGATGGGTACTTGGGGGAGAGGCTTATTAACCACATCGATGAGACTTTTGAATCGATTGTGGGGAAAGCTTTGAGGTCAGAGAGTCTCTACCTTAAGTCAAAGACTGAGGCTGCATATGTAGAAGGGCCAAAGCCGCAAGCAGGCGGTGGGGGCAAGAATAACTCTCAAAATAAGAGGAAGCAGGACCAATCAAAGGGTGGCCAGAAAAAGAGCAAGAAGGATGTTGAGTGCTTCAGCTGTGGTAAGAAGGGCCATTATGCTAAGGAATGTCGGGCCAAGCCAGCGGAAAGGAAGTGCTACAACTGTGGCCAAGTGGGACATCAGAAAGATAAGTGTCCGCAACCTCTTAAGGAGAAGCAGATTGTGAAAGCATATGCTATTGATGATGTTCCTTCTTCGTCGAATGCCCCAACTGCGGCGGAGAAAGGAAAGAATGTTGTTATTCAAGGTATGCTTTCTATTTATGATATACCAGTTCGAGTTTTGTTTGATACTGGGGCTTCCCGTTCCTTCATATCTAGTGACCTGGTAGATAGGTTGGGACTGGAACCCGAGATAGTCGATAGACCATTGATAGTGACGAACCCGATTGGTGGTTCGACTAACCTTAGTATGATTTGCAGGAATTTGGTCTTATCGAGTCATGGATGTATGTTTGTATGTGATTGCTTTGTTTTGGGCTTTACTGGGTATGGCATTATATTGGGAGTCGATTGGCTCCAAAGATACGGGGTGGTGGTAGACTGTGAGGGCTTTTTAGTGACAGTGAGGGCGGATGATGGGCGGAGGGTAGTGTTTGGTAGCCTACCTAGTGATGGGGTTATGGCTAGTTTTGTAAATTCCCTCGACATCCCGCAGGATGAGTTGTCAGATGTGCCCGTGGTTGGCCAGTATCCGGACGTCTTCGAGGAGGTGATCGGGCTTCCACCACACCGAGAGATTGAGTTCCGTATTGATTTAGTGAAAGATGCCAGACCTATAGTGATGCCACTTCGCCGTATGGCACCAAGGGAGCAGCGAGAGCTCGGGGTGCAAGTCAGCAATCTTTTGAAGAAGGGATTTATTAGAAGGAGTGTCTCCGAGTGGGGAGCACCAGTTGTGTTTGCCACTAAGGCAGATGGTTCCCTTCGTTTGTGTGTGGACTATCGCGAGTTGAATAAGGTGACGAGGAAGAATAAGTATCCTCTACCACGGATAGATGATTTGTTTGATCAGCTGGAAGGAGCTAGAGTGTTCTCCCAGTTGGACCTCGCGACAGGATTTCATCAGCTTCGAGTAGCAGATGAGAGTGTTCCGAAAACGGCATTTAGGACGCCGTCTGGATTTTATGAGTGGTTGGTCATGCCATTTGGGTTGACCAATGCACCGGCCTATTTTGTGGATCTTATGAATCGAATATTCAGAGATCGGTTGAATAAGTTTGTTCTTGTGTTCGTGGATGATATCCTTGTTTACTCAAGGACAGAGGAGGAACACAAGGGACACTTGAGGATAGTGATGGAGGTGTTGAGGAAACAGCAATTAAAAGCGAAATTCTCTAAGTGTCATTTTTGGAGAAGAGAAATGAGATTCTTGGGTCATGTTGTTTCTGAGAATGGTATTGCCGTGGACCCTGCGAAGGTGGCTACGGTACAGGATTGGCCTACGCCCAAGAATGCAACAGATGTAAGAAGTTTCTTGGGATTAGCTGGATATTATCGTAAGTTTATCCAGGACTTCTCCAAGATTGCAGCACCGTTGACTCAGTTGACTAAGAAGAATCAGTCCTTCGTCTGGGACGGAGTGTGTGAGGATGCCTTCAAAAGTCTAAAGGAGAGTTTGACGCGTGCGCCAGTATTAGTCATTCCTAAAGGGAATGAAGAGATGACGGTATACACGGATGCTTGTGGTCCCGGACTGGGTGCAGTATTGATGCAAGGAGGTAGGGTTGTAGCTTATGCTAGTCGACAGCTAAAGCCGCATGAGAAGAAGTATCCTACCCATGATTTGGAATTAGCAGCGATTGTGTTTGCGCTGAAGATGTGGAGATATTATCTCTTGGGAGAAAGATTCGAGTTGTTTACCGATCATAAATCGTTAAAGTATCTTTTCTCTCAGAAAGATTTGAATCTCCGTCAGCAGAGATGGTTAGAGTTCTTGGCTTCGTATGATTTTGATATCGCCTATACACCTGGGAAAGGTAATGCGGTAGCCGATGCCTTGAGTAGGAGACATGCCAGCTTAGGGGCAATGTTTCTTGAATGGAAGCAACTGGAGTATATCGCGGGGTTTGATTTCAGACCAAGGTGCGAATTGGATCCAGTTATGCTAGCTAGTTTGACGATCAGACCCACTTTGATAGAGCAGATTGGTTCCAGCCAGAGGGATGATCCTAACCTATTGGAAATCATCTCCAAGTTAGAGATGGGTATCGATGAGGAGGTGAATGTGTATGGGCTTGATCGAGATGGATGGCTTCGAAAGAATGGAAGACTAGTTGTGCCCAACGTGAATGGTTTGAGAGATGAAGTGCTTAGAGAATGTCATCACTCAAAACTGACTATACATCCCGGTGGTAATAAGATGTATCGAGACATGAGACAGACCTACTACTGGGAAGGGATGAAGAGAGATGTTGGGAAGTTTATATCCAAATGCATGAATTGCCAGCTAGTTAAAGCCGACCAAAAGAAGCCTAGTGGGTTGTTACAACCATTAGAAATTCCCGAATGGAAATGGGAGCAAGTCTCGATGGATTTCATCGATGGCCTACCAAGGACTAGATCGGGATATGATAGCATTTGGGTAATTGTGGATTGATTGACTAAGAGCGCAAGATTTATACCAGTCAAATCGACCAGGACAGCAGCCAAGTTGGCAGAATTGTATATGAAGTGGGTAGTGAGATTTCATGGAGTACCCAAAAGCATTGTGAGTGACCAAGACCTGTTGTTCACTAGTGGGTTTTGGAAGAGTTTACAAGAGGCTCTAGGGTCAAGATTACATCTCAGTACCGCATATCATCCTCAGACCGACGGTCAGACGGAGAGGGTGAATCGTATATTGGAAGATCTCTTGAGAGCGTGTATATTGGATTTTGGTGGATCATGGGATGACCATTTGCATCTAGTAGAGTTTGCATATAATAATAGCTACCAATCCATTATCGGTATGGCTCCATATGAAGCTTTGTACGGGAGACCGTGCAACTCACCATCATGTTGGATAGAGACTGGCGAGAAGTTTGTGCTTGGACCAGATGTGGTGAGGGAAACTTCCGATAAGATTAAGATCATTCAACAACGAATGAAAGCTGCTCAAGATAGGCAGAAAAGCAATGCTGATAAGAGGAGAAGAGACTTGAAATTCTCCGTTGGTGACTTGGTGTTTGTCATGATCTCTCCGTTGAAGAGCGTGATACGATTTGGCAGGAGAGGCAAGTTGGCACCGAGATTTGTTGGCCCATTCCATGTTCGTGAACTTGTCGGGAATTTGGCATATAGAGTTGGCTTACCAGAGAAAATGGCGGGAGTTCACGATGTATTTCATGTTTCCCAACCGAGGAAGTTCGTTCACGACTCAGATGTGACTATTTCACCTGATCAGTTAGAGGACTTCGAAGTAGAACCCGAGGCGGTTGGGAACCGCAAGCCGATTCGTATTGTGGGGCACGATACGAAGCAACTTCGAAGGAAGGCGGTGAAGCTAGTCAAGGTTCAGTGGGGGCGAGAACGAGAAAGATTGTACTTGGGAGACAGAGGAGAACATTAGGAAGGCATATCCAGAACTCTTTGCCTGGTAAGACTTACTTCGTAATTTAGTTTTCCGCATGCTAGGATAGACTTGTTTTGCTTGGTTGCATGTTTGATTGTTGTTTTATGATTGATAGGCATGCGGGACCTTTGAGTGTGTTTTGATTAGGGAATTTCGGGGGCGAAATTTCTTAAGGGGGGGGGGGGAGTGTAATGACCCGTATTCTACACATCAAAGGGTCGTAGAATATTTATTTCTTTCCCATATGAGGTTGTATGGTCATGTAACTTTGGGAAACATCTATTAGAGTCATTTCCCATGTTCATGATTTTTGTCGATTTTTAAATGACCATTTTGCCCCTAGTTGGTACTGTTTTGGCCGTAACTTTAGATTGGAAAGGAATTTTGACCTGAAACCACTTCCATTTGATTCGTTTGATGGTTTACCTTTCCGTAGAGTGGTCACATTAGCCAAACGGACTTACCGTTTGGGAGATATGGCTGAAACAAGGTTTGGAGGGTGAAAAACTGCTTAACCGGGCCAAATCGGGTGATTAGTGAGTAGGCCCATAACCCATTTCGGGATTAGGGTTATGGGAGGGCTGAAATGAGATGGAGAATCATTCCATTTCAGTTTTCTAGCCTCCACTTATCACCAAGGAACCCTAAAAATGGCCTCTAACCTCTAAATCACCTCCAAATCATCTTTTGGTCAAGGATTAAGCTTAGCAACCCCTAATCAAGGAGGATCTTCACCAAATCAACAAAGGAGCTGCTGTTTGGCATTGAGATTCACATCAAATCAGAGAATTATTTCAGATCTTAGTTTATTTTGTGGCTAAGGTGAGTGATTTGCATAGTTTTACACTAATTATGGCTAATTAGGGGTGATTAGTGTTAATTAGCGAATTTAAACATGAAAAAATTCTGGAAAAATGTTTATAAAATTCGGAATGATGTTTTAGGCCTCTGTTAGAAATTTGGTTCCGTTTGGTTAAGTTTTGCTAATCATATCATTAGTTTTGCTTAAAACATGCTTAAAGGAAAATATGGGGTTTTGGTCATGTTTGATCCATTTTGATATGTCATATTGTTGTTTTGGTGTTTGTGGTTGATTCCCTATGTTCCTATGATTGTATGATATGCTTTGTGGTTGATTAGAAGTGTTAGATTGGTCGAAAACGCCGTCGAGAGGCGAAAATAGCTTGTTGGAATGGTGCAGAATTTAGGACCAGGAAAAACCGACCAGGCTTCTGACCGACCAGGTTCTTGACCGACCAGGTTTCGACCGACCGGGGGAAAACAGAGCGACCGACCAGGTTCCAGACCGACCAGGAATGAAGGAGGTTTCAGACCGACCAAGTCTGGAACGACCAAGGGAGTTTCGACCGATCAAGTCTGGAACGACCAAGGGAGTTTCGACCGACCAAGTCTGGACCGACCAGGGGGGGTTTCTGACCGACCGACCCCGTAGGAACTTCAGACCGACCAAGATGGGTGAAATGCGACCGACCAGAGGAGGTTTCAGACCGACCAGGGGAGGAGAGAAATGCGACCCGACCCGAATGATGAAGGCCGTTCCGATCCGATTCGATGGTGATGACCAATAACCCGAGATGCAAAGGTAGTCCAAATGGAAGTTAGAGCTCAGGATCCCGGAACCAGTTGGGAACCAATGAGTTCACTTCATAGTTGGACTTTGCTGCGGGACGTGTGCTAAGGAGTTGTCGACGTTCATAACTTCGATTCACCACTAAAAAGGAATGATGGGCTACTTATCAGTGTAGTAGGGTCATTATGACCTGAGGGGCAAAGTGATGGTAGCAAGACTACGTTATCAGTGTCGTAGGGTCATTACGACCTGAGGGGCAAGGTGATGCGTAGTAAGACTATGAGCCAGTGCAGTGAGGTTCTTGTGACTCCATGGGGCAGAGTGGACATAGTAAGGATTAGTAAGGCTATGAGCCAGTGCAGTGGGGTTCTTGTGACTCCATGGTGCAAAGTGGACATAGCGAAGGACTTGTGGCTACATTATCAGTGCAGTGAAGCCATTTATGACTTCATGGGGCAAAGTGATCGTAGCAAGGAATGTTGGGTGATCGAAGTGGTGAATATCGTATGCTTTATGCACTGAGTGAGAGATGTGAGGATGAATGCTATGCTTGATTGTTTGCCATCATTATGACATGCACACCTCCCCCACCTCCGTATCTTTACACTGTTTGATATGATACCTTAGAGTGTTGTACAGTATGTAGTGCTAACTCTTTGGTTGCAGGTCCAGGTTCAGGTATGTTTTAGTCTACCTGTTATTGTTCACTTTAGATGCTTATTGCTCATACCAGGCTTTATGTCTGACCCAGAGTTTTATGTCTCCTCTTATTACTCTGGGTGCTCACACGAGCAGACTAGAGACAGGTTAGCTGGTGATGTGCGAGTAGCTGATTCGGAGGCGGGCAGGAGACTTCCACGTATGATATATATATACACATTCTCCCTGTGTCGTTGGTGGTCGCTACTTGGGCATTAGTAGCGTACCTCATTTATCTTACTTTGCTTTGAGACAGTTGAAAAGTTGTAATAAGCTGTATTTTGGATTTCCGCTGCTATGATGTTTAGTTCTGGTTTTCAGCTTATGCACTGTCTCTCCTGTTTTATGTCAAGTATGTTATTATTATATTTTGTTCTATGTGCTGTGAGACATTCTACAGGTTCCTTGTATGTTCATTTCCTTCTTCCTTTCCCTTCTGGCGACCCGTTCCGTGCTAACTGGACATGTGTACATCGCACATTTGGAGTAAATGTCGGTTGGTGCGGGGCGGGCCGTCACATGGTGAGCCATAATGCTTTTTTAAAACAATTTAGGAAACTAACCCTTGTTGACACAGGCGACAATGATAGAGGTGGCAACTTCTATAAGGTTAAAAAACAATAGAAAGCGATAATCCTCTTATCTTTTATAAGGAAAATAGTTTTATCTCCCTAGCACAAAGGTGATAGGTGAGATGTAACACCACGTGTTTTCTGTAAACATTATAGTAACGAATTAAAGAATAAATAATTACAAATGTGAGAATTAAGGGAAACGAGTTATGCCATTGCATTTTTCTCGAAATTCTTCTTGGAATAGAGTCCAAGTTTTCGAAAATCGGACTTCGTATGAAGAAGTTATGGCCCTTAGAACTTTCAAAAATTTATATATAATAATTCAGAATATTAAATACCAAGGCAGATCGACCTGGGGGTCGACCTCCCTATATACAGGTCGACCAGGGGGTCGACCTCCTTATATATAGGTCGACCTGGGGGTCGACCTCCCCCTCGGGTCAGATCTGAAATCTGACTTTTTTCTTTGTGTGACGATTCTGACTTTTTTGCTGAGTCATTTAGGGATGATGTAGCTATTCTATCTTGTCTGGATGGTCTTGATTGCTTCTAGGTTGATCTAACGGCTCTTATTTAATTAAAATTCTATATAAGCAACCTAAATCTAAAACCCTAAGCCACATAAAAATATTCCTAAGACAATCATGATGTCAACACTCAACCTAGAGTAGCCGCCATTCCCATTCAACTAGAAAGCAAGATAGAAGCAAGAATCAAATTAAATCAAATCTAATTCAACTAAGAGAAATTAACGTCTACAACAAAGGAGAGCTATCCAAATTCAGAATATAGATCCCTGAACACAAGACTAGTCTCCTTTTTGTAAGTCCAGTTATCATTTAGACTTAAATGATATTAGAATCGTGACTAAATAAATGGATGTAGAACATCGCTAATGTAAATCTATGCCTATCCATTTTGTTAAAACTGAATTGATTGAGACTCTAATTCTTAACATGCTAAGTGGTGATCATGTTGTATGTAATTTGATGATAAATGTTAAACGCGTGGCAATGAATCCTTATGTGGTATAATTTGGCATTGACATATTATGTTGTGTATTTTGGGGATGACATAAATTGGCGATGACATATTATAATTTGGCGATGGAATATCATATTGTGTAATTTGGCGATGACATACCATATTGTATAATTTGGTGATGACATTTCAAGTTGTATGATTTGGTAATGACACTTATATGTTGTATGACAATTTGGGGATTTTTACTATGTTCAACCATGTTCACATATATGATCCAAAACTACATGTTAATATGATTAGGTTCATGTTAGATTTGATCCAACTGATTTGCAAGTTCGCAACTACACGTCTAATTTTAAGTTTATGTAGTTTTATGTAAAATCCCTATTTCATGATTCATGTTGAATAGATCTAAATTTGCAAGTTCATAACTAAATGTATATTGTTCTATGCCAAATTCATATGATACATGTGTAGTTAGATCCATATTTTTATGATGTTGGAATTACTACCTCTTTTTCCCCTTTTGTGTATAAGATTAGTCTATGTATCGAGCCTAACATTTTATGTGATTTGTGTGAACGTTTAACGGGGGTAACATTGGGGAAAAACATGAAATTGCATATAATTGGCATATTTGGCTTATAAACATGTAAATGGTTTATGGCATAAAAGTGGTATAAATTTTTATACCTAAAAATTGTGAGCTTGATTTAGAGGGAAAGTAGGCCATGACAATAAATTGTTGATAATTTACATGAAAGGATAAATATGTAAATTTAGTAAAAGACGAATATGCCTAACCTGAGGTTACACTACAACAAAATATGTTATTTATAACGCTATTTGATAACACATTAGTCTGAACTGTTATTTATACAACTCCCTTCTAAAATATGTTATTTATACGACTCCCTTCTAAAATTTAGTCCGGTCTCTCTTAATTTCACGTGTAATGCTCACCTCACCAAAATTTTCAGGCTCTCCCTCCAACTTTCCTAATTATTGTCTCTCTCCCTCCAAAATCATTTCATCTCCCTCCAAAACTATTTCACCTCACAAAAACTAGGTCGTTTCTCTCCGATCTCCTCACCCAATCGAAGAAAGAAAAATCTTCTATCTCCAATCTCCTCAATCGATCTGTTGAAGCTAGGGCGGGTTCCGAAGGAGGCTGCTAAGGAACGCAGACACTGGAGAAGGACGACGGGGGTTCCAAAGAAAACACCGGAGCAAACGGTGGTTCTGCTAAGGAGCACAGGGGGAGGGCTCCAAAGGAGACTGCTTGAGGTTTGGTTTCTTGATTTGTATGGATTCATCTAGGATTTCTAATTTAGATTATTAGATGCTTGTGTTTCAGTTACAGTATTTTAGTTATTTTAGTATAGTTCATCATTGTTGGCCTTTTAGTTGGAATCATGTAGATGTTTTCATCTGCATTTGCATTAGATTTGAGTGAACATTTGACACATGAGGATGTACTTGACGGTTGACATTTATCTCATGTGGAAACTACCCAATTTATGATCTGTAATAGATAAAAAGACCACTTTAGATAGGTAGTTAAGTATTTGCTGCTAGTAACATCTTTAGGCTTAAACTGGCTTAATAAGGCTTGTATTTTTTAGTTTTCTTTATCATAGATTAATTCTAAAATTGATTTTGTATCTGATTACGATTTTTTGTTAGACTGCACTGATGCAAGCCTGTCGTCAAGGCGATCGGAAGGCCGTACTAACTCTCATCATCTTTAATGTTATCATGAATTTTTTTATAAAAACAATTTCTGTTGTAACAAATAATTCATTAATTCAGCTTTAGATGCTTACTAATTCATACATTTTTATCTTTTTTGGATATTGAAGGTGACAAAATTACGGTACCTTGGTAGAAGAACAATAGCAGGTGGGCACTGCAGAAGTTTTAGATTATTGTTTGCTGATTTTATTATAAGATACTTTAAACATGAATAACACGAAAGGCTCTACATCCCTTTTGGTGTTTAAGAACTGCTGCATGTGAGTTCAGTCAGATATGTAAAATGGTTTCATAATTTCAATTTTCAAGTGTTTTATTATATGGTTTTCATTCACTCATTCATTTATAATGGTAGTGCACTTTGGAGGTTTTCGAATGAAGCAACGGATAGAGGTTTAACAACTTCGCATTAGGCAGCATTATACGGTCACTCCGATAGTTTGCATCTTTTGCTCGATCTCCAGGCAAATGCTTCAGCAATGACTTATAATTATGGTTCATCCATAGCTAGAATGATTGGTTAGTTTCTGCTTATCTTATTATCTATACTTTCACCAGCAACAGACTTTAAATCATTTAATGAAATCATTGATTCCAGCTTCCATTTTTTTATCAAAATGATTTATTGGAATGAATTAATTCATGTGTAGTAGTGATGATCAAATTCTTATTTAACACCTTTAATTATTACTATTGATTTTCATGAATTTAATAGACCGTGCTCAGCTGATAAATCTGTAGCAAAATAAAATAAATGAACAAATAAAGCAATAGCAAAATAAATTGGAAAACCATATTTACTTTTCTATTGTTTTATTAGTTGATTTTGAAAATCATATTTATTATAAAAAACATATTTATCAAGGCTTAATTATGAAAAGTAGATGGTACCAGCTGATGTTGCAAATCACTGGGGACAACGCTATCTTATGCCTTTACCATCGCTGCATTTTGACCTGATGATTCAAGCATTTGGAAATGTCAAGCGAATGTATTAAAATTTGAATAAAAATAGGTTAATGGACAAATAAAGCAATAGCAAGTCACTACAAGAAGTTAAAAGTATATGAATGATACATGGTATTAGAACTATATTATTATTATTAGCAATCCTTGGGTAATTTGATTAAGAAACTGAAGTTCATGAGTGAAATTAAACCTTTATCAAATTAAGCTCTAATTCATTCATTATTCGTCAAAATGACACAATTTAATACCTAGGAGTAGGATGCATTAATTTTTCAAGATGTTGAAATTAGTATTTGATTCTAAGCATCTTTTTTCCATGTCAAGGTTTATGATATCATAATATTTCAACTCAAAACTGAAACATGGATTAGGAAGTTGCCATCCAGTAACACATAAATGAATATTTTGCAATTACATAGATCTCAATTATAGACTGAAATCGACTTGGGGAAGATTTTTTTAAGAAGTAATGTTTGATGAAAAGAAATATAATCTGTGTTAGAACATAAGTACTGAAGTAACTGGGTTGCCTGTTCAAGCCCCATACATATTCAAATAAAAAATTGTCAGGATGTGATTAATTAATACAGTGCCAAGATCTCTTATAGAATATATACGTATACGTGTTAAGATTTTAACATGTATATTAAGGTAGTGTTTATAGAGAACAGTCTCAATACACAATCACATAATAAGTTTTCTATGTGACTAATGAGTAGTTTATTATTTCACCGGTGCCATATAATTTTATATATAGTAGAATGTAAGTAATAATTTACTTGCATAATCACAAGTTATGTTCAGTAATTCAATTTGACATTAAAAACACCTCTTCCTTCTCTAATCCTTATTGTCCCAAACCTATTTGTGCTTCTTCTTTTTTCTATGTGACACATAACAAAATAAAATGTGAAATTGAGCACGTACTCAATGAAATGCTAGTAAGTTGCAAATATATATTGGTTGTTCAATGAATAGTAAGCACAATTGTGGTAAATAACACCGACAGCAGATTAAAATGCCTTTGGATACACCGGATGGGAGTTGATGTGTCTTCTCTACAGTTAATTGTAGAAAAATTAATCACTAAAAACAGAATTACTTAATAAAATAACTTGCATTTGCAATACTAGCCTATTAGCTTTATCGTTCTACTCCGGAATAACATGTCAAATATTTCGTTTTACTAGAATAATCAGCTTAAATGATTTTGACACCCATTTTACTTGCATAATCCAACAGCATGTTCACTTTGAGTAAATATTGAAGCTTATCCTGATATGTTCATTATTCCACACCACTATCGGCATAGTCACCCTGATGTAGCAAAAGTGCATCATCTGAAATTCTCAAGTGTGTGCTTATTTCACTGCACTTGATGAACAAGATTATTATTATGCATACAAGTGCTGGATATTCTTCAGATTTTGAACCAATTTCCTATAATAAAAAACAGTTGTATTGCTTTTCTGTGTCTGCCAACTTACAGATTTAATATGTTAGAAAATTCCTCACCAAGTCATCTTAAAGCACCCCTATAAATGTATGGCTGTTGTGTAGGTAAAATCAAGTTAAACACTGTGCATGCATGCATACATACATAGATGTCTGTGCAATAACACAAAATTTGATTTTCCTGTCAAAATTTATTAGTATTGATAAAAAAGTTTCACCACTTAATCAATACGTTCCAGTTCATCCATCAAGCTATGATGATGTTCCACCATCTATTATTTCACTTCCTTTCCTCATTTTTCTGTTTTGAAATCATTCTCTATGTGATATTCCTGTTTGGTCATCTTTGCTTCTTTTGGATATGGCCGTCTATTAGGGGAGAGAACATTGAGTCTGAAAATAGAAGGATAAGATATGGTACTGGGACCATAAGTTGATCTGAACACATGAACTTGGTAATGCTCCTGTTTGATCGCATATTTTTTATGATTAATAAATAGTCATGTAGTGCACATGTTATTGTTTTCCACTAAGCAATTGATAATTACATGTAGTAGTCCTCATTGGCATTTGTGTACGTACTTGTATAATCATATAGTAGTGGGTAAATAAATGTTTGGTTCACTGATTTTGTGGGTTAATGGAGTTCTGTTAAAGTCGATTGAGTCGGTTAACTCGCTTAACTTGGTTAAATGCCCAACTCTATAACTTGAACAACCCTTCATACGCACATAGTTATATACTCGTGTACTTTACAGCTAAAATAGTCGGAAAAATCAGGCCCTAAAATGGGTGTCATTAGCCAATCTATAAGGGATGCGATAAAAGTTTAGCGGATGATGATCTTTTTGTGAAAGACAAAATTGGTGCTCTTTTAAGTACAGTTTCTGGAAATATTATTTGTACTTTACAACTTCTATTTTCTGGTTCTTATTGATTAGGAAGCCTCCACTCTCATGTTTTGTTGTTGCAATGTTTTGTATGAACTATGCACGTATATAATTATACGTTTATCGTTTCGTTGACTCGGGTTGGAATTTATCATCTCGTTTAAGTTTATTTTATCCTTG
Source organism: Allium sativum (assembly GCA_030737875.1). Taxonomy (NCBI): domain Eukaryota; kingdom Viridiplantae; phylum Streptophyta; class Magnoliopsida; order Asparagales; family Amaryllidaceae; genus Allium; species Allium sativum. Next base: position 473,517,975 of record CM060926.1, read on the forward strand.
AGAAAATAGAACGCCAATTTGTATACTCATTAAAAGTCTATTTAGACTCGTCATTCTTTGTATCTTGTACAGGAGATCTGTGAATTATAAAAATTACCGTGAACCTTGTGTGTTTCTTCATGCTATGTCAATAGTTTCAAGCTACAATGTCTAAGTAGTATGAAATTTGGTATGTTAATGATTGTTATCGTGGGTAACGAAAAAAATTCATCATAATTTACCACTGTCTAAGAAATGATATGTGAACATAAATTTCATGATAGCACATTACTGCCAACTGTTAATGTAGCTGTGGACTCAATATCCACAGTATGATGTTGAGAATTGTGAGGATTAAAAGTTTTGAATGTCCATGAATCTTATTCAGCAATTTTATGTGATGGTCTCACGCCATGTCTTAACAATAATTGTCATGAATATGTGTTTACTAAAACAGCCACCACCGCACATCTCCATCCACTCGAGGTTTTCATTTTTGAGTAGAGCCAGAAGAAAGGGAAACAATGGGTGCTCTCAAGCTTCAGAAGAGACTCGCCGCAAGTGTTCTCAAGTGTGGAAAGGGAAAAGTCTGGCTTGATTCAAATGAGACCAGCGAAATCGGCTTGGCTAACTCTCGCCAAAACATAAGGAAGTTGCTAAAAGATGGTTTCATCATTTAGATTATCCACTCAGAATTTCGTGCGAGGAGGAGGATGGAGGCAAAGAGAAAAAGGTGCCATGCCGGATATGGTAAGCGAAAGGGTACAAGGGAGGCTAGACTTCCATCCAAGATTATTTGGATGTGGCGTATGCGAGTTTTAAGGTGCGTGTTGAAGAAGTATAGTGAATCAAAGAAGATTGACAAGCACATGTACCATGACATGTACATGAAAGTAAAAGGTAACGTCTTCAAGAATAAGAGAGTGCTTATGGAAAGCATTCACAGATCTAAATCTGAGAAGGCACGAGAGAAGACTTTGGCCTATCAGTTTGAAGCTAAGCGTGCTAAGAGCAAGGCAAGCCGGGAAAGAAAGCATGCAAGAAGGGAGGAATGCTTTGCCTAGGGACCAGTTGAGAAGGTAGCAGCAAAACTAGCAGAAGCACCTGCAAAAAAGACAAAGATGTAAGGAGATCTCCTTTTCTGTTGAACCACTTGTCAAAATTTTCAGTTTTCAAATTTATATATGAATTATGTTTTTTTTAAAGAAAAGAAATATTTGTACTCTTTATTGATATTATCATCTCCTTTGCTTGTTTTTGGATGCTTGAGTTATATAAAACTAGATATGTAATTCTTATTTGTTTAAAAAAATGTCTTAACAATAATTAAATATTTTATTTTAGGATTTAACACTCCTTTGTTAGACAGAAAGTATAGCTCTAGTTAATCCTGGATAGACTGCACAAAATAAGTGATGCTCTTATGGTTTTGCTTTAGATTATTTATTAATTCTAATATGCATTGTTGTACCTAATTACAGAAAAGATACTTACAGCATGCTTTGGGAGTTAGTTGATCCTGATCAGATATAAGTTAAGGTACGTTTGGATTACTCAAGTTTAAATAATTCGACAAAATTGAAATAATGAGATTTACGTTGGTGTATGCAAAATTATCATGTGATCCAATGGATTTTGGAGCTATGCGGAAAATTAGAGCTATAGAACCTGGAAGAATTTGAGGTTTGTAACTGTATATTTTGTGTAATCTATTAAGACTTAATATTTCTATTTCTATTTTAAGGCTTTGATGTTATTCTCACTGAGTTTAGTCCAGAACATCACTAAGAGTTTGCTTACGTTGATATATTATTTGTAGTGGATGTGTTTGCAGTGGTAGTAAATTTAGATGGATAAAGATTCAGGATCCGGCTGATAAAGAGCGATTAAGATATCCATGAACTCTTACCAAGTTTTGTTACTTTCTAATGGATGCTTTGAAAGAGAGAGGTGCTAAAATGAAACCATTGACTTATGCTTGTTTAACGAAGGAAACAGATAAAGTTTACATTGCTGGAGTATCACCATGGTCTGATTTGGTGTTAGAATAAGGTTCTACTCAGAATTTGAAGTTATTCGTACCTTCCCTTTTTGTTTTGCTTCGTACTTGTTTCTATATAGTTTGACTATAGAAGCACGAGCCAGCAACTGACCTTTGATCACTAGAATTTGATTTTAATTAGCCTGAACGGATTTCCAATAACCTGAACTACTTTGAATTTTGTCTCGAACAACACTACATTTTTGCTAATTTTGTCTTCTCGTTATTCGTAATAACTCATGATTATGATCTCACTTTGTTTCGCTCTTATTTTTTTATTAGCACAAATTTACCATATTCTGATGATCAAATTTCTGTTACTTTCAAACATATATTGACCATGTTAAACTTAACAAGATTGTAAATCATAATCAGACATGTATAATTGGTACTCTTCTAAAATTTTATTTGTCTGAAAAGATAAATTACATTGAAAATATGATGTCAGTTTGTTTTTGTCTCGCTGCGTGTAGTGTACCAACATTATCCACTATTTACACTTCTACTAACAATATGATTGTCCTATCATTATTTAACATTTATCTATTCCCACTTAATTTTTACTCTAATGTTATAGTCAGTTTTTCCGTCAACTCTCATTAACCGCAAGAATTTACTGTTAGTTTTTAATCTGTTCACTAACAGGTTTGGGCATTTGCACTAGACTAATAGTGGATTAATGTTATGTTCTTGATTATTAAATGGTTAATTGTGTGTTGGTTGCTATTCAAATTGTTAGTATCCTTAAGTCTCCATTTATTAGTGCAAATTTCTAAATTATAGTCTTTAAAGTTGTCGCAGTCATGTGCATATTGAACTGGGATCTATAATGCGTTGATGCCATTTTCTTTAATGCAGCTACTTCTCCATCCTGAATCTAATGAATCGGCTCCTATCTCAGGTAACTTATATTATCCAACATAATTTGAAAATCGTTTGCATCAAAACACTAATGGTGGTCCTTGTGTTCATCTGTCCGTTAAGTTAATAATACAATGGCAGTCTTAACTAACAATTAATCGAGCACATCGGATAGGACATACTCGTCCATTAAGATGAAGTATTACATAATATGTCGGCCACGCTACTGGTTCTACATACATACGATATTACACTGTATTGAGCCAGGGTTTTACCCATCCGTACTTTATCTATTATTTACAGCTTTGGGCTTGTATCAAATGGGCTTTTGATTGTTGTATATAGCCTATATAAATTGTAGCTATCCTATACATTATATATTCATTGTTACATTTCCTGAATAAAGTAATTCTCTTGTTTCTGTTAATCCTGTATCATCATCTATTCGTTGCCAATGGGTGATGAAACTTAAGCAGCATCAGACAATGATCTGAATGCCTCTCTTGATAATACATCTGCTAACCAACCTGTTAAATTTGATACATAAATTTGATATTAGTTTGGCAAGGAAGAGCTACCTGGGCCAAGGGGGGAAGAAAGGACCTCTAGTTTTATTTTTTCAGCATGCTTGGACACAGGTAAGCACTGCATTTATTTTATTAATTTAAAGAAAGTAATTTACTGCTTCTTTATTTAACTTTTCCTTTGGATTAATCTAGTTGCTCCGTGCCTCCGCTGTTAGTATGCAACACTGTTTATTTTTGTGGTAAGAAATATTTGAATGGAAGTAGTTAGACGCTCTGTCCCCTAGCTAACCAATTCATTATATATTTTTTATGATCTTAGTCGCCTGCATGTGTAGAGCACTAGTCAATGTATCAATTTGTTTATACAATCCTACTGTCCGTTTATCAATTGGATTAAAAATCAGATGGTTGCAAGTTAAGTTCAGCTTTTTCTTAGCATGCCGACGCTATTCAGGTCTTTCCTTAGCATGGCGGTCATTCTTTCCAATGTTTTTCCATTTCATTTTATGATTTTTTTTTTAATTTTTGCATACATGCTTATTTGGAAGTAAGGTCCTTTGTCGCAAGTAGATCAGATCTTTTTGGAACTGGGTGATTGCATAGTATCCATGGACTATTTGATGGAAAAAGACAGGCTTTGAGCAGTTGAAATTATCACTGATGCATTTGGTACTTGTAGACTTTAAATATGGACTATGTTGTCTTTTATGTACTCAAATTGACGTTAATACGGAATTGAAAACATATGTATTGAATTTCATAACTCATGGGTTGAAATTATTTTTTGTTAGTTGATACTTTATTATCGTGAATATGCGTTATATTTGTTAATTATTGTTTTTTTTTTTGTTCATACATTGCTTTTTAAACTGTTATGAAGATTCATTTTGATTGTTATTATTGAAATGTATGAGCTGTAAAAGGATTTAGCAATACTATAACATGTTGATTTGATAGCGTCATATAGCCGCTATCAAATAAATATGTTATACCGGTTATATTATGTTATAAATTTTCTCATTTTCATTGAGGATTTAGATGTATTATAGCGGTGAAGGTGAATTATTGTATTAGATAACATAGCAGCAAATATGTGTTGTAAAACCGTGCTCTTTTATAGCTGTTTTTTTGGTGTTACAAATATTCAGCAGTTTTTTATAACATGTCGATATATAACGTTTATCAAACCGCTATAATATTCATTAATAGCGGCTATATGTTGCTATAAAAGACAGTTTCTGTTGTAGTGTTAGACTGAGTTACGGTATAAGATTGCCCGGAATCGCCTGGCAAATCCAGCAACCGTAACAATGTAGATCTAATGTGAGAGGCTAGCGCATTGAGCCCAAAAGAACCCGAGGTTAGACTGAGTTACGGTGTAAAACTGTCCGGAACTGACCGGCACATCTAGTGACCGTAACAATACCTGTCTAATGTGAGTGGTTGGTGCTTTAATAAAAGAATTAAAGCTAAGACAGAAATTGTAACAACCCGGAAATGAGAGCCAATTTAAAAAATTTATTTTGGCAATTTTAATGAATTTTGAACATTTAAAATGAATTATTTTAAATAATATCGACGAGAAATTTATTTTGAATATATTCAGAACGTATATATTTATATACGTCGTCGTTAGAATATAAATAATTATATATAATTATAAAAGGAATTGAAAATGGCGCGGTAGTTCGATAATTCGATTTCAAACTTCAATTGAATGTACCGGGCGCTAAATAAACCGGATTTTAGCGAAACCAAAAATAATAGGATCTATTTGGGAATATCTTTACAACGAATCCGAAAAATTAAAATTTCATAGCGGGAATCAAAAGATATGTCCAATTGAAATTCTGAAGAGTCGTTATGGAATTCAGGCCCTTAAAAATGGAAATTTTGCAAACGACCTCGGTTTTCGACGAAACCACTTTTGTTGGATCCGCGATGTCAAGTTATTGCTAGATTTCGAATTTCATGATTTTTCGATTCAATATGTGAGCATGGCAAAGGAAAACGCGTTTGACCATTTTCAGTTGATTTTAATCGACTGGAAAATGGCCATTTTTCAAACGGTCTCAGAATTCAACGAAACTAGTTTTATTAGGACCGTATCGTCAATACGAAGCTAGAAAATATTATTCTGGAATTTTTAGAGTTCGTATGTGACCCCGGTAAATTGAAATGCGCGTTCGAATTCAATATATAGAGTTATATGTTGATTTTGATGAAAACTGATCGAAACGATCGAATTAGCTTACGATACATATCCCATTGTGTTCGTAATGGGGGTAATTAGCTATGGACGACAGGCGGTGGGCCTCGTTTCGAGTTCAAATGGAAAAGTTACTTTTTGGAATTAAATAATTAAATAAAAAAATAAAAAATCTCCTTCCCTCTACCTTTATCTCTCAGCCCCCCCCCCCCCCCCCCGTTCTTCGAGGTATTCAGAGAAATAAATAAAATAAAAAAAGAGAGAATGGGGGATCGCGATCCGCCGCCCCCCCCCCCCCCCCCATGAGCTCGCCGTCGCGCCTCAGGAGGCAGCGCCCCCACTCCAGACCCCCCCCCTCTCGCGCTTCTCTCCTGACTCCTTCCTCCTATGCGACATCGAGCCCCCCTCGCGATTGAAGAACCAAAACCCCCTGAAAGCCCTAGCTCGCTGCCTTGGACCCCACCGCGCCCGGCGCAGCCCCGACCACCCTCTCCGACCGCCAGAGGTCCCCTCCGCCCGCCCCAACCGACGCTGAACTCCCCCCCCCCCCCCACCCCCGCTACCACAACTCAAGCGCTTCTTCCTCCAACAACAAGGGTTCTGAGTTCCGAAGTCCAGTATACATTCAAGAAGAAGACAGTGTGGTTTTCATCTTAGTGTTACAAAACTGTGAGTTTTTATTTATTTTTATCTAAAATAATCAGTTTATAAAAATAAAGTGAGGATTTTATAGGATAAAGTTAGAAAAATTATGATTTTTAGTTTGGGAAATGTATGATTTTTCATTTATAAAATATTTGATTTTTCATTGTATGAGAATATAATTTTTTATATCAAAGAAGTGATAGGAAGGATATAATTTTTATTATATAGAGAAGTTAAAAATATAATTTTTATTATATAGAGTAGTTAAAAATATAATTTTTATAATATAGAAAGGTTAAAAATATAATTTTTATAATATAGGAAGGTTAAAAATGAGATTTTTAGCTAGTACAAGATATGTAAATATTTTTAAAAGGTTAAAAATATAATCTTTTATAGGTAGAGATATTAATATAAAATAATCTTTTATAGAAGTAGGAGGTTAAAGATATGATTTTATCTTATAAGAGTAATAAAAATTCGATTTTTATATATTGAATAGCGAAGTAAAAATTCGATTTTTATATATTGAATAGCGAAATAAAAATTCGATTTTTATATATTGAATAGCGAAGTAAAAATTTGATTTTTATATATTGAATAGCAATATAAAAATGTGATTTTTATATATGTAGTGAATACGGATGACGAAAGTGACGAAAGAAGAAACGGCGGAGATTTTCTACATATGAAGAGTCGAGACGTTTGGATTAGCTAGCTGTGAGAACTTTTCACTTTAAATTTCTTTTCTAGTTATATAAATATATACTAGGATGCAGACGGTGTTTAGTAGCACCCGAGACTATCGTCCACAGACCATGGACTTGTTTGTTTGGTCGTGTAGTTAGTTAGGTTATTTGATTTGAATTTGATTGTTTGGTGAAATGGAATGGATTTGATTGATATGTGGATGGCGTGGGCCATTATTAGACCGGGGATAAGGCTAGGCCTTGTCCCGTTTATAGTATTGTGTCGTTATGCCGCCGAAATTTTCTAAAATAAGTTAGAAATATAAAGATATCATTTTATTTAATAAATGAACTGAATAGAATATTCATAGGTTGAATAAAATAATTTGGTCATTAAAAATATAATTTTTAACGTGAATGTGAATAAATAAATATTCATTTACAAACCAGACGGTTTGTTTATGTACACCTATTTGAAGGACATTGATTGGGACGATAAATTTTACACATCGCCCAACTGCACAAATAAAATCTGTGTTTGTTGATTTGAAACCCCACACGGGTATTGGGATAAAATACGGCATACACTAATCCCAATAATTAGTTGTATGTCGATCGATTGACTGACAGGCTGTTATAACCGTTAAATATCTATATTTGATGCTTATACAGTGTAGTGCACTTTGGGTGATGGTTGATTATTTATCGTTGCTATTATATACATGTTTTGTATGGAATCCATATAATTAACTTTATATGGTAACTGATTGGGCCTCATTCCAGTTTAGAAAATAAAGAACATTATAAAATAAAGGTTCATGTGTTGACCGTAATCATCCGTTGAGATTAGTCATGTGTTGAACGAAATATTTTAACAATAAAATTTACATCTTTATATTATAAAATAAAGGTTCATGTGTTGACCGTACTCATCCGTTGAGATTAGTCATGTGTTGAACGAAATATTTTAACAATAAAATTTACATCTTTATTATATATAAAATTAGAAACTAATTGGAAAATAGATAAGATGAGTGGTTTCCTGGATATTGACCTGATGTTGGTTTCGGCCTTCGGAGTTAATATTCAGGGAACCGTTCTCTTACTAATTTATGGTTGGAGTCTGATTTGAAATCAAACGATAAATTCCAAAATTTTTGTAAAATATATTAAATAACAAAAATAGTCACACGTGGACAGTACTCATTCATTGAGATTAGTCATGTGTTGACAAAAATATAGATTCACGTATTGAATAGAATAAATATTCATTTGTTGAATAGAATAACGGAACTATTGAAATATATAAAGCCGTGTTGATTAGAGATGCGCTATTTTGATGCGAACGATATTTATATCGATTATATTCGTTTTTATAATGAATATTGAAAAGAGATAAAAATCGATTATTTATAATAGAAAACGAATTTGATTTGAATTGAATAGAAAACGAATTTGATTTGAATTGAATAGAAAACGAATTGAATTTGAATTGAATAGAAAACGAATTGAATTTGAATTGAATAGAAAACAAATTTGATTTGAATTGAATAGAAAAGGAATTTGAATTGAATTGAATAGAAAATGAATTTGATTTGAATTGAATAGAAAACGAATTGAATTTGAATTTAACAGAAAACGAATTTGAATTGAATTGAATAGAAAACGAATTTGAATTGAATTGAATAAAAAACGAATTGAATTTGAATTGAATAGAAAACGAATTGAATTTGAATTGAACAGAAAACGAATTTGAATTGAATTGAATAGAAAACGAATTGAATTTGATTTGAACAGAAAACGAATTTGAAATGAATTCAAATTGAATTGAATTTTGAATTGAATTGAAATGAATTTTAAAACGGATTTATAATAAAAAATTCAATTTTGATTTGAATTTGAAATAAAGGTTGAAATTGTTTTTGAAACAAATTTGAATCTATTTATTAAATTCATTTTGAATAGAAATCGGCGAAATATATATTATATATACAATATAATGGCCTGAATAGAACGCGTGTCGCCGCGGCAGTTCGTAAATTTCGACCATTGACTTCGAACGGACATTACGGGAGATCCGACCGTCGGATTCTCCTAAAACCGGAACCGTTGGGTTCGTATCGAAAAGAGCTTTCTAACGAATATTAGAAATTTGAAATCTAACGGTTGGATTTGGAGATACGTCCAAATCAAATTTGGAAAAGGTCGTTGTAAGTGCAGTTCGATGGCCGTTGATGGAAATCGACTGTACGGGCCTTGATAAAATTATTAAAAATAGTAGTAATTTGTGTAAAATCATAAGAAATGATTTGGGAAAAATTGGGATGAAAAACTCCATATTTGAAAAGATAAAAATAGATTTTTATCGAAATGAATTAGTTTTGAACTAAAATTAAAACCCATTTATTTTAAATAAATAAATTGGATTTGAAATGGGTTGTAAATTGAATTGATTTGTAGGTTTATCGTGAAGGGTGTTTTAAATGACACTTGTTCTTTAACCCGATAATAAATAGAATGTGATTTGGGTTTGTCGTGAACTGTGTTTTAAATGACATTTGTTCTTTAACCCAGTAAAAGGAGTTTTAATGAATCTGCAATTAAATTGAAATGTGAATTGATAAGTTAAATTACCAAATTTGGAAAATGAGCGAGAATGGAATATCACCTGTTTTGCTCCAAGCGATGGTTAAATCTTTAATCAGATTTGAACGTGAAATGGTAATTAAATTTACCGATAACACCATGGTATTAGATATGGAGTATTACCAGTTTTGCTTCATGGGATGAATAGGTTGGGATTGGGAAATAAAATAAATAATTACTTCGGTGTGGTTCGCTAATCTCGACTAGTTTGGAAAACCATAATCTGGTTTGAAATGACATCCAAAGGAAGATTAAAGAATAAATTCAAAGAATTTATCTTGGATAAAATTAATGGGAACCTTTCCCTAAGAATATGAAATTTAGAAACTAGCTGTACGTTAGCTAAGAAGAATGGTTTCCTGGGTATTGATCTGATGTTGGTTTCGGCCTTCGGGGTTAATATTTGGGGAATTTCTCTCTTACTGATTTATGGTTAGTGACTAATCAATTGGAATGAGGCGTATGTTGTGTTTGTGTAACATTTGTTTTTAATATACGCGGGTTGTTCGGAAAGGCCGGATTTATACCCATTCTGAATAACCGATTCGACGATATGTCGAAGATGAAGACGGTGGTTGAAGACCGGAAGTCTTCACATCGTTTGGGTGATTAGTGATGATCTTGATTGGGTTGTACACCCAAGATGAGGGAATCAGTTGGTGGTCGTCCAGACGTACTTGGAGATCGATGGATATGCGAGGAAAGTGCCTCCGGTTTCGTTCAGACCCAGAACGAACTTGTAAATGGATTGTGTGTCTGACATTGGATTTTATTCTATGTTGATTGATTTCTGTTAAATATATATCTGTTTGGCGGCGGAGAATTTATTCTCTTGCTTAACGCCCTTCTCTGAGACGTACGAGCATAGAGGTTATATATCGATAGATATCAATCGCTTGGCATGAATTGCCTGTGTGGCACGCTGAGTTGCATGGATCAAGGCTTTTGTTGAAAAGCAAAGTCTTGTGGTTGATGATCAAAGCACGGCCTGCATGGCATAGCTTTGTGTATAGCATGGATTCGCGAGCCTCACACCTCGGTATGAGTCAAAAACGGGAAACGGACCGTTGGGAGAACACGACGTTTCTTTCTAGCTTTGGTGGTGTCAGTGACTTACCAGCCCTGACATATATATACTTTTCACTTATGTGGTTGGAATGAGGCGCATCGATTTTAGGTCTGCAAGGAACGGGAAACGTGTGTTCAGGAATAACTAATCCTCAAACGTAAGAGAGGACCGGCCCAACCGATCCAAGTGGCTGCCCAGAGTGTGTAGTCCTGGGACATTTGCTAGAGTGTCTCGAAAGCGGAGAAGAGCTTGCCCCTTGCCTTGACTCATGATGGAAATCCAATTTCCAATACGTGATATTGCGGTTTTATTTGTAGAGCCTATTATGGCGACATGATATATGGTACCCATGCCGCCTAGGATTGATATTTATGAATGAAATTGTTTTGACACTATACACTTATTATAGTATCAAATGATTTGTTTTTAAAACGTACCAAGCATGTTTGGCTATTATAAGGGAAAACCCTATCCTCCGGCTTGCGTTGCATTGTGTGATGGGACCTGGGTCTTATAATAGCTTCATTTTTAGAAAGAGCATTGTGTTGTTTATTTATATGCACTGGTATTCTTGGGAGGAAACCCGTTCCGTGTTATACGGCGTGGTCCCTTGAATTACTCTCTTTTAAAGTAAAGTTTTTAAATAACTGATTTAGTTCTCACACCAGTCACATGACTGACCTGGAGTTTATTGTTTTAACCTAAACTATGGGTGCCCTTATTTTCCACACGGGCAGCTAGTAGTTTTGGTTTTGCAGAATTATATTCACAGGATCCTGGTTTACAGCTGGAATGATATCCGGAAAGCTTTGTATCCGTATATCACCTTCAGTTGTGCTTGTATTATTTTCCACTGCTATGTAATTTATTGTAATCTCTGATATTTATCGAATGTAATTTATTCAATTATACTTTGTATATTCTTGTATCTGATGGAATTGTTGTAATAGCAATGAAATGTTCTTCTGTTTGTGTTCTGATTTGTCATGTTCTCAAAACGATCAGGGATTTCGAACGGTCTAGATCGGTTTAACGACTGATTCGGATCGAGCGAAATTCCTTGTCGTCATAGGAATGGTAGGGTTAAGTTAATTAAGGTAACACTTAACCAATGCACCATGTTAATTAGACAAGTGGATGAGGTTAAGTAAATTTAGAACACTTAACCGTTATAACATGTTAATTAGACAAGTGGGTGAGGTTAAGTAAATTTAGAAACACTTAACCAATATAATAAGATGAATGACTAGGGTTGAGTTAATAGGAAAAACTTAACCAGTATAGCATGGTGAATGGGTAGGGTTAAGTAATAAGAAACACTTAACCAATATAACTTGATTTATGGAAAGGTTAAGTTAAAATAAGAGGGCAACACTTAACCTATATAACTTGATTTGTGTTAGGGTTAAGTTAACACAAGAAGGCAACACTTAACCAAAGTAACATGACACGTATGTGGGTTAAGTTAACTTGAATTGACTGATGACACTTAACCAATACAACAAGATGAATATGTGGGGTTAAGTTAACAAGAAACACTTGACCAATATAACTAGATGAACGAATGTGGTTAAGTTAATAGGAAACACTTAACTGATCCAACATGATAAGTAAGGAGGGTCAAGTTAATAAGAAACGCTTAACCAACATGACATGATGAATGAGTGGGTTAAGTTAACATGAACAGACAACACTTAACCAATATGACGTAATGTGCGGGAGGGTTAAGTACATATCGGGTTGGTGGGTAATATTAGTACATATAGGCCCACAAACTTAACCATTAAATAAACATGCTTGAATCATGGAAGGGTTATGTACATATCGGGTTGGTGGGTAATATTAGTAAATATAGGCCCACAAAACTTAACCATTAAATAAACATGCTTGAATAAGTGGGATGGTTAAGTACATCTCGTATAGGTGGGTAATATCAGTACATATTGGCCCACAAACTTAACCGTTAAATGAACATGCTTGAATCGATGGGAGGGTTAAGTACATCTCGTGTAGGTGGGTAATATCAGTACATATAGGCCTACAAACTTAACCATTAAATAAACATGCTTGAATCAGTGGAAGGGTTAAGTACATATCGGGTTGGTGGGTAATATTAGTAAATATAGGCCCACAAAACTTAACCATTAAATAAACATGCTTGAATCAGTGGGAGGGTTAAGTACATCTCGTATAGGTGGGTAATATCAATACATATAGGCCCACAAACTTAACCGTTAAATGAACATGCTTGAATCAATGGGAGGGTTAAGTACATCTCATGTAGGTGGGTAATATCAGTACATATAGGCCCACAAACTTAACCATTAAGTAAACATGCTTGAATCAGTGGGAGGGTTAAGTACAAATCGGGTTGGTGGGTAATATTAGTAAATATAGGCCCACAAAACTTAACCAATAGGAAACCATAGTAATGGGGACCCATTTCATCAGTAACCCACATAGATGTATCATGGTACCTTGAGCTAGGCAGGGCGGGGCACGATTACTAGGCTGATTATAAGCTGTCAAAATAGCAGCGGGGGTATGTCAGTGTAGGTTCCGATGGATTACAGACATGCACGTACTCCGGAGTGGGAATAAGCAGGCACTGGGTACCAATAGTTATACACTGTGCATCTTGAATCGTGTCGGGTCGCTATCATAGGGATTGATACACCTTATGGTGGGGACAACACAGGATATCTACATGCAAGAGAGGGCCGATTGACATGGACACAAGGAAAGTTAATACGAGTAAGGAGTCGATCGATAGGGTAGTAAGGGTACATCTAACTTCTTCATGGCAATTAGGCTAATTGAGGTAAGATCCTCATACTAGATGTACACCTGAAGGCTACCACAATTGCGGGGATTGGGATCACATTGTAATATTATCATTTTATACAGATTACTAGTTGGGACACTAGTTAGGTGGTGCAAAGATAGATATAAAAATCAGATTAACAAGGTAGTAGCGAAGCAGAGAAAGAGTAGAAGCGCATTCAGTTTATCTTGCCTTATCATACCTTATGCTTATCCTATGTTACCTTATTTCTTTTTTGTTGTCCTATATCCAGTTTATTCATGTCATGGTTCTCTTACCAGTTTATATGCTGAATAATTACTGGATTTACCAGACTCGTGTTTGACCTAGTTTTGTTTCGCCTCTTTTCTTTCGTTCCCCCCCCCCCCCCCCCCAGGTTCTTAGGGAGGAAATGTTACCACTTAGCTCAGTTTTGTTTTCAAGGTCGAAGATGGTCGATGTTTTGCTTTGGACTCTCTCTTCCACTGCTATGGCTGGCTCATGCTTTATTGGGGAATATCATTGTTAATTCTGTGCTTCTTTTACACTTGGAAGTTATTAAATCAAGACAGAATTTCTATGTATTACTTATAAGTATGATTTGAGAAAATTGTTGTAAAAGCTTGACTGAATCACATTGTTAATAAAATGACTTTATTTTCCGCTATTTTATTTGTCTATCTTGTAATTTATCTGCATCTTTTACCTAAAGCGCTTCACCGAAGTTAAGGCATTCCCTTTGTGAGTGACCTTAACGGAGGTGGGGCGTTTCATGAGATGGAGAAGTAGGTTTTGAAAATACAAGTATGGATTTAGGTAATAAGGATCCTTTCGATAAGCATATGGACGTTACGACATGGCCCAGATCCATCATATACCATGTAAAATGATATTTCAATTATCAATAATTATAAAATATATACTAACATATCTACCTAGAAACAATATATATATACATACATATATGCAGAATTTGTATACACGACGTAAATACTGAAGACTGTACAATTTTAGAGTTTTAGACTTTCAAGAGATTCAAAATTCAGAGAAGATTCAAGACTCATGAGTAATCAAGATATTAAGAGTTCAAGAAATATAGTAATAGAGTCTAGCTTATATGTAAGACTCTGAATATCACTCCAGGTTCAAGTTCAAATTCAAATTCTATTTTTCAAATTCTAATTTTCAAATTTCAAATTCCGATTTAACTCTGATTTTCATAATCAAAATTCAAATTTCAAATAATCTTCTATCTTTTTATTTCAAATATAAGTTTTAAAGTTTATATAAGTTATATATTATATAGTCATATACTTTTATAATCTTATATTTATATAGATTTATACCTTGTAATTTTATAAATATGTTTATATAATATATACTTATGCTTTCATATGATTTCATACTTTATAACACTCAATTATATCACTATGTTTTAATTCAATAATTTCCAGAAATATATATATACTTAAACACTTGAAAAAAATTCAAAATTCAATTTTTTAAAGAACATATGTCGATATACATATATACGTATGTCGACATACAACTGTCACCTTTTCAAATTTGAAAGGAAGTGTCTTTTCATTGTTTGTAATGTTTCAGGAGCATTACAACCTTTCGAATCTTATAAATGGGGGTCGAATTCGAATTTTTTAACTATTCTTCTACATCTTCACCCCTTTTCATCCCTCCATTATTATTTCATACTTTATTGATTTATACACTTCTACTCTACTGATTTGTATTCTAATTACACAAAACTTCTTTTCTTCTCACTCTCTACTCATTACTCTCTGAATTAAAGACTTATAGGGCTATTGTAATCATTTGGGATTGTTTGGGAAAGGGTGTGTTCCTTGTATCCCTGAAATCAAGGAATGGGACCAGTGTTAGCCTTGTAACCGTGAAATAATGGGTATTTGGAGCGGTGTTAACCTTGTAGCCATGAAATCAAGGGGATCGTACTTGGATATTGGTATAGTAATAAAACTCTACGCAATCTAGCGTTGCGCGGTACTGGACGTAGGAGTAATCCGAACCAGTACAAAATCCGGTGTGTTCTTACCTTTTATGCAATTTATTTTTGTTTATTTATGTGTTTCTGTTTGATTTTGTGTCTATGATCATATCTGTGGTGTGTGATTCATATAGTAGATCATATAAGTTTTAGATTTTCTTAAATTACTTAAGAACACTATTCACCCCCCCCCCTCTAGTGTTAGTTTTGCCTTAAGATTAACATTCCCTAACAATTGGTATCGGAGCTAGGTTTTTTAAAAATTCGTAATCTAATTTTTGAAAATATTAAACAACATATTTCAAAATTATTGTTAACACTAATGTCAATTTATGCATTTCATCAATGTTGAAAGGGTGTGTTCCTTGTATCCCTGAAATCAAGGAATATGACCGGTGTTAACCTTGTAGCCGTGAAATAATGGGTGTTTGGAGCGGTGTTAACCTTGTAGCCGTGAAATCAAGGGGATCGTACTTGGATACTGATATAGTAATAAAACTCTACGCAATCTAGCATTGCATGGTACTGGACGTAGGAGTAATCCGAACCAGTATAAAATCTGGTGTGTTCTTTCCTTTTATGCATTTTGTTTTTGTTTATTTATGTGTTTGTATTTGATTTTGTGTTTGTGATCATCTCTTTGGTGTGTGATTCATATAGTAGATCATATAAGTTTTAGATTTTCTTAAATTCCATAAGAACACTATTCACCCCCCCCCCCTCTAGTGTTAGTGTTGCCTTAAGATTAGCATTCCCTAACAATTGGTAACAGAGCAAGGTTTTTTAAAAATTCATAATCTAATTTTTGAAAATAATTAAATGACAAATTTCAAAATTATTGTTAACACTAATGTCAATTTATGCATTTCATCAATGTTGAAAGAGTTTGCATTCAGTTGTGTTAAAAATTCAAGTGATCTACTAAATTGTTGTCCAATACAGGAAAAGATGTGTTATATGACTTTTAGAAGATCAAATTTGAAAAGATGGGTGAAGTGGTTGTTGAAAATTCAAATTCCGAAATGGTGTGTTACACGGCTGTTGGGAATTCATATTCTGTTGAACAAATGGTGGAAATAGAAAAAGGACAAATGGATACTGGATAGTGGTTGTTTGAGACATATGACTGGAAATAATAAATAATCTCGTATATGTAGATGATGGAATAGTGAACTTTGGTGATAACTCTAAAGGATATATTTTTGGTAGCGACAATTTCGGTAATTCCGAAACTCCTACTATTTTTGATGTTTTATTAGTTAGGAATCTAAGACACAACCTATTAAGTATAAGTCAACTTTGCGATAAAGGCTAGAAATAAACTTTGAAAAGGATAAATGTTTTATAGAAGATAGGAATTCAAAAGTAATAATTGAAGGAGATAGAAAGAAAAATATCCATATATTGAGTATGAAAATCTCCAGTGATAATCTATGTGTTATGGCCAATACAAGTGACCCTTGGATCTGGCATAAAAAATTCGGTCATATAAATTTCAAACACATCTCTAGGATTACCAAATTATATTCAATTAGGGATTACCCAAAATGAAATGCAAAGTTAATAGTTTATGAGACGCCTGTCAGTTCGGCAAATTAAAAAGAAGTTCATTTAAATCAAAAGAGGAAATTACAACCTCGAAAACATTAGAGTTAATTCAAATGGATTTATTTGGTCCATCCCAAACCCAATCAGTAAACCACAATTGACATGTTTACGCAATTGTCGACGATTTTTCTAGATTTACTTGGACTTTGTTCCTTAATAGTAAAAGTGATGCTTTTGATCAATTCAAAACCTTTGCTTTCAAAACTTATTATCTTAAAAAATAAAAACAATACGTTGTGACCATGAAGGAGAACTCGAACGAAAATTTTGAAAAATTTTGTAATAAAAATGGAATAACCTATAATTTTTCTTTCCCTAGAACTCCTCAACAAAATGGAGTAGTTGAACGTAAAAATAGGTTAATACAAGAGTATACGAGAACTATGTTATCCGATAGTAATTTACCAAGAAATTTTTGGGCTGAGGCAGTTGCAACAGGTTGCTATATTTTAAATAGAATTTCAATCAGACCCTTAACTCATAAAACACTATATGAACTTTTGTATAATAAGAACCAAAAGTATCATATTTTAAGAAGTAAATGTTTTATTCTTAATACTAAAGAAAATTTAGATAAATCTGACTCGAAATCCAATAAAGGAATATTTATTGGATATTCAGAGAGAAGTATGGCATATAGAGTTTTCGATACAAGAACCAATACTATAGAAGAAACCTTAAACGTATCCTTTGACGAAAATTATAAAAATATAACACAACACAACGAAGATGAATTTGAAAATGAAGTTAATGAAACTAATAATAAAGATAATCAACCAAATAAAAGAATTAGATTACTAAGAGACCACCCTGTAGAAAATATCTTAGGAGATATTGAATCTGTCATTAGGACTCGCAATCAGTTAAATAAAATGAGTAACTCTGCATTTATTTCAACTATAGAACCTAAGAATCCAAAGGAAACATCAACTGACGATTCATGGATCCTTGGTATGCAAGTGGAATTGAATCAATTTACTTGGAATGATGTATGGGAACTTGTTCCTCGACCAGAGGATAAAACTATAATAGGAACTAAATGGGTTTATAAAAATAAAATGAATGAACATAGGGAGGTCGTAAGAAATAAGGCACGATTAGTAGCATAAGGTTATACTCAAGAAGAAGGAATAGATTACGATGAAACATTTGCCCCCATAGCTAGATTAGAAGTAATTAGGATATTACTAGCCTTTGCAAACCATAATAATTTCAAATTATATCAAATGGATGTTAAAAGTGCTTTTCTAAACGGGATTGTTAAAGACGACGTATATGTAGAGCAACCACCTCTTTTTGAAGACAAAAAATTACCAAATCACGTATATAAGTTAAAGAAAGCATTATATGCATTAAAACAAGCTCCTAGGGCTTGGTATAATAGTTTAAGAAATTATTTATTACAATCTAACTTTGAAATAGGAAAACTCTAACTTTGAAATAGGAAAACTAGATAACACTTTGTTTATTAAAAGAAACAATAAAGATATACAGCTAGTACAAAATATACGTTGACGATATAATTTTTTGACTGACAAATAACAAAACGAATAATGAACTTTCAGATATTATGACCCAAGAATTTGAGATGAGTCATATGGGATAACTAACATTCTTCTTAGGCTTACAAGTTCGTCAATTAAAGAATGGAATATTTATTAATCAAGAAAAATACGCAAGAGATTTAGTTAATAAATATAATTTAACAACAACTAATGGAAGACTAACACAATTGGCAATTAATATAGCATTAAGTAAAGATGATACATCAAAGGATGTTGATCAAAAATTATATAGAGGAATGATAGGATCGCTATTGTATATAACCACTAGTAGACCAGATATAATCGATAATGTATGTCTCTGTGCAAGATATCAATCGCAACCAAAGGAAACGCATTTAAAAGCCGTAAAATGTATTCTAAGATATGTGAAACATACATTAGACTTTGGATTATTTTATCCTAAGAATGATTCATTCGATTTAATTACGTATTGTGACGTTGATTATGCGGGATGTAAATCCGATCGTAAGAGTACTAGTGGAACATGTCACTTCTTAGGACATTCACTAGTGTCAACAACTGAAGCAGAATATATATCTACCGCTTTGGCTTGTTCACAAGTAATATATATGCAACAAACTCTAGATGATTTTGAATTAAAAATAAATAAATCACCAATATACTGCGATAATACAAGCACTATAAGTATATCTAAAACTCCAACTCATCATTCAAGAACAAAGTACATTGATATACGACATCAGTTTCTAAGAGATAACGTAAGTAAAGATTCACTTTAATTTATAGAAACAGATAAACAAATAGCAAAAATATTAACAAAACTATTAAATGAAGCAACATTTACTAAATTTAGAAGAGAATTAGATATTATGTCATTAAGTGAACTAGAGTAGTTAAATATATCAATATATATAAGAATAACATTAAAAATCAAAAAAATAAAATTAAAATGGCATGTATGTCGACATACATAGAAGCCTATGTCGACATGTAACTGCCAGATTTTAAAAATTAATTCCCACCAAAAGTTAGTTATGATAACCATTTAAACTCTCCACTTTGAATTTTCTTCCTTACTTTCCTACTTCACTTCTATAAAAACTAAAAACAAAAATAAATCATGACCTCCACTAATTATAATAACCAAATTATTTCTGAATCATCCGCTGGATCATCCAAAGGTCCATTCCAATGTTCTACTCTATCTTGTGTAATCACATTGAAAGAGAAAATGGAGTGAGATTCAAGTACTTCAAATACGGATGAATCAAGAGCAAATTAAAAAAGGAAAATGATGTGTAATCTCCATAAGCTTATAATGGATAATCAAGCGAATCTAATCATCATCGAAGATTATAATTCAACAATGGAAGAAGAAGAAGAGGAAGAGATGATGGAAGAAGAGGAGGCACAATAAGAAGTTACAGATGAGGATGATTAAGTCGTATGTGTTGGTGAAGTCTCGTTCGATCAAAATGGGAATATAATTGAACGAAATGGGGATTTTTGTCTCTGTTACCCTAATTGTTCAATCCATAAGTCTCCTATCGTAAAGAATCATTAGAAGTTACGATTCTTTTTCATTTATTCGTTTATGCGGTATAATATGTATGTAGTATTTCGTGTTATCGTTTAAATATTGTAATTCACATTAGTATAAATTGTTTGTATTATAAATAATGTTTAATTTAATGCTTGCTTTATCTTTTATAAGCATTTCATTATATAGGCACAAATTTAGGGGGAGTCATATACATTAATTATATTATTACATAATCAATTATTATAAACCATAGAATAGTCAAAGATATAGATAGATATATGAGTTAGAGGAGTATTGTTAGAATTTCTTTTTAATAATGCCAAAGGGGGAGAAATTATAAAATATAGACATAGTTTGTAATGACCCGGCTTTGCGACCGGTTCTCGTAAGTAATTAAATCAACTTAAACCGTTCATAAAGACGGATAGTTACGGGTACTTACATATTTGCACAAAAATAACAGAACTTTTCATTTCATTACCATAATATAACATCAGAGTTAAATGGAATACATCAGAGTACTTTGATTTCACAACGGAAGAAATACTAACTCAATGGAAGAATGTGAATGCTCCAAAACATAATAGCTCTAGCTAAAACCAGAATCCTACTCCAATCAACTCCATGGCTAAATCTGCGAACCAAACTACTAGGTTGCCCATGCAAAATTATATGCACTCAGATTTTAGGTGTGGGAACAATAAACTCTAGGTTAGTCGTGGGACTGGTGAGAGAACTGAAAAACAGTTATTATTAGGATTTATTTTAAAGTTGGGTAATTTAACGGACCACGCCGCTAATGCGGAAAGGGTTTACTCCATGTGAATTCCTGTGCATCATAAATTCGCAATGACTTTTGAAAAATGAAACTACCATAAGGTCTCACGGCACACACACAATGCAAACGCACACATGGGAGAGGTTCCTCCTTATGATAGTCAAAAATTCTTGGTACGTTAAAATCCTCTGTTATTACTATTAGTGCATAGTGTGAAAACCATTGCGCAAATAAATGTATTAATCATAGCCAGCATAATTCCCCATCCCATTATACTGACGTAATCCTGCTAGTAGCAGGCTATACAACTACAATCGTATGGGTTCATAGTGGAAATTGGATTTCCAACAAATGACTAGGTAAAGGAACTTCCTTATCGAACCGATGTGTACGCCTCTATAGGGATGCCCCGAGAACCAAATCGGACTCTTTGCCAACACGAGGTTGGGTTACCCCTTAACTGGGTAACTTAGAGCACACCTGATTATATCACTTCCCAGTCGTTATCAACCTTTAAATCGAGCGCTCGCAACATCAACATCGATATAAATAGAAGTTATCCACATAGGTTAATACCTGAGGTCCATACATAGTACATGCACCTTTTATCTAGAAGGAAATGACTACCCTTATCCTCGCTGCATCTTTCCTGTTTTATCAATTTACCACGTTATGAGGCTTGCCGAGGTTACGATATTCACAAAGCTACGCTTAAACAAGCCATGCTTTGATCATCCATAGCCCATCACATATCTTAAGTATGCCACATTATCCATTAACAACGCATCACTGATTTCTATCAATATATAACCTCTAAGCTCATACATCTCAGAGAAGGGTGTTAAGCAAGAGAATAAATTCTCCACTACCAAGCAAATATATATTTAACAGAGATCAGTGCTACGCAGTCAATTACAATGTCAGATACACAATCCATATATGTCCGTTCTAGGTCTGAACGAAGCTCTTATCTGAAAATCTCCAAATATATTAAAACCTCATGCCACTTATAACCTCGTATCGGGGGATCAACCCAACTAAAACATCAGCAATCAATCCAAATAATTCAAAGAATCTTGGTCTTCATTCGTCGTTTTCCAAGTCTTGAATTACTCCATAACGTTGTACTATTACTTTGGAATGGTTTTCGAACATATATCCGATCCCGGTCTTTCCAAGTAATAAGCGCAATTTAAAAAAATACAATTACAGAACACGCAGGCTTTCAAACAAATTTCCTTCCATCTTGAATTTTGTTAAACTACTTTAATTCCATTCTCAAATTATAATACAATTCATATTTAACTTTTCTCCTTTAAAACACATCTTTTAAATCAAAAATAATTTGGCCTCAAAGCCTTAATTAATTTTCCATTTGATAACTCGTTATCAAAAACCCAATTTCCCTTGAAAACCCTTAATCCACATTTCAACCCTGGTTTCCAGTTAAATTGATTTACCAACATTCAATCCTTTAATCTTAAAAGATTATACTTCCTTCCTAATTCCTTATTTTTAATTTTCTCAAATCAAAGATTTAATCAAATCCCCAAATTACAATATGAATTTCCATAACTCAATCTCATTGGGTTTCAAGAATGATATTATTAAAGATATGATTCACGACAAAACCCGAATCAATCGATATTGAACATAAGTTACACAGAAATTGTATCAACTTATATTCAATATCAATTCTCATAATCAACGAATACTATAAGTGGAATAACGATATAATAATATCTTCCAAATTCCTCAAATAGTATACGTTTACACCATAGAATTTCATATGAAATAACCAAAGATTATTTCTATCCAACTTATCTCAATCAATATAGGAAAATCGTATCTTAATTAAAAGATTTATCCAACTCTTTGACATTAGATCTGGATAGAAATATCATCAACTTATAGTCAATATTAATCTTCATATCCAACTCACACTATAAGAGGAATAACGGTGAACTCCCTTTTAAATTCCCCAAATAGTAAGAGCCATCATTTACCAGATTAATATCAAACATCCGAAGATTTATCTCCAACCATATCCAATTTTTTAAAATTTAAAAACCCGTTTTAATATCAAAACATTTTCAATACCTTTAAATCCTTGAAAACATTCCACCAATCATTCACAAATGATTACTTATAGTTCGGGAAACAGCTCGTGGTTTACCACTTTAAAATAGATTGTTTTCAAAGAAAGAGTTACCATAGTGTTTCAAAAGCATTACAAAAAGTTATCTTAACTACTTCGATCAAAACATCGTTTACCTTAGCCAAAACTTAAACTTTACAATTCAAAACACTTTCACATAATTTATAATGATTTTACAAAAAAAATCCATATTTTTAAAATATTTAAAATAGCTGTTATATTTGTGTTTGACAACTGCTCTTACAGCAACCTTTTCCAAAACGGTTTTAAACATAACTTTAAAATTAATACCTGAAATTAAAATCCCCTTTCACTTATTCGAAAGCTCTTTTTAATATAAACCAAATGTTTTTCGTTTCTTGGAAATCCGATTTAGATTGCTAAAGTTATAAGCATTTACAATTTGTAACTAAAATACATAAATTTCCATTGTGCGACAAGCTCTATTTTGACCGCAATAAAAATTATTCTTCAATATTTCAAAATACCTTAGAAAACCATAATATACCATTTAAAATCATTTAAGGTAATTTACATTGACTTTCCAAATTATCTCAGGTTCAAAATTCAACTTTTATTTTTCACTAAATTAAATATTAAAAAGATCCAATTTATTTCTAAATTCAAATAACTTTAGATTAACCATCTCATTCATCGGATCAGTTAGGGATAGTCAGGGAGAGCAGGAAACTATATTTTCCAAACCCAAACTTAGACACTATCCTCTCTGTCATCCTAGAATGTTTAGGTATTTATTTATTCATTTCAAGAAACTTTATCAATGTATATGAATTTATACATATATATCTTTTCTAATTATTAACCTTCAACTTCAATAATAATATTGCTTCTAATTACGAAGGAGATTTGTCGATCACCAATGTGATACCATAATTGTTGCGTCATAGTGTGTGTGCAACAACATCAACATCTATTACAAACATCCAAAGCAACCATCATCAACATAATTAAACAAATCATAACTATGCACAAGCATTATAACATTAACGCTTAATAATGTGTGTGTTCTAAACTACGCATCCATCATTCATCAAAATAAACATCAATCATCAGTAACCACTAATAATTCATCACTATATTTAAATTAGTCTAACTACTAATTAAATATATAAATCATGGTTAATGAGTTCTCACCTAACAGCTTTCCAAATCTTCACGGTATGCGAGTCTAGCTGAGCGAACCGTTGGACAGTATTTCGGCGCACCGTCTTCTTCATGAAAATATACATAATATAATATACGCTAATCTCTCTCTCTTTATATTATAAGAGGAGGAGGATGACTATGAACTTCGGCAAGGTGGTGGTGGAAAAGAGGAAGACTTATGCCATGGAAACAATGGTCATAAGCTTAAGAAGAAGAAGGAAGTAGGAAAAATGAAAATAGATGATAAAAAATTAAGTAAAGAGCTCCTTATATAGGAAAGGAGGGGTAAGGAGGTAAAGACACATAAGGGAACAAGTGGAAACCATGCATGAAAGTTTACATGCAAAATTACAAGTGTCTATACACTTGTCTTAAGAAGAGAAGGTGAACTTTTGGTAGCATTTTCCCTTAAATGCTATGAAAACTAAGGGCAACACTTAATCCTAATGCTACTAATTCATGTTATGGTTTGACAAATCTAATCGAGCGACAAATAGTACCAATAAATCCAAACTCAATAATAATCATTCTCATTTATAATTCAAATAAAATCTATCATCTAACTTATAAAAATTCTTAACTATATATATTTATGTAAAATGCATATTCAAATTAAGTAATAAAAATTCCAATTTTAAATTGTTTAAAAATTCTAGATCGTTACATTGTTTAAGTAGAGTATATAGGATTCATATTGACAGGGGGAGTATTAGAAAGATAAGCATCAATAGGTACGAGAGATATGAATATTTTATAAACTAAGGTTGTCATCATCAAAAAGGGGGAAATTGTTGAAGAGTGGAGTTTTGATGACAACAACCATATTTCAATTATCATTAATTACAAAATATATACTAACATCTCTCTCTAGAATATATATATATACACAGATATAAGCAGAATTTGTATACAGGACTTAAATATTGAAGACTGTATAGTTTTGGAGTTTTAGAGTTTCAAGAGATTCAAGAATTCAGAGAAGATTCTAGACTCATGAGTAATCAAGATATTAAGAGTTCAAGATTTCAAGACAAATATAGCAATAAAGTCTAGTTTATATGTAAGACTCTGAATAGCACTCCAGGTTCAAATTCATATTATATTTTTCAAATTCTTATTTCCAAATTTCAAATTCTGATTTTCAAATTTCAAATTCTGATTTTCAAAATCCAAATTCAATATTTAAATGGTTTTCCGTCTTACTTTTTATTTTAAATATAAGTTTTAAAGTTTATATATATATTATACATTTGTATACTTTTATAATTTTATACTTATATAGTTTTAAACCTTATAATTTTATAAATATGTTTATATAATATATACTTATGTTTTCATATGATTTTATACTTTATAATACTCATTTATATCACTATTTTTTAATTCAAGAATATGCAGAATTATATATATAGTTAAACACTTGAACAAAATTCAAAATTTGAAAGAATATATGTCGACATACAACTCTCACTTTTTAAATTTTGAAAGGAAGTGTCTTTTCACTATTTGTAACATTCCAGAAGCAATGCTACCTTTCAAATCTTATAAATAGGGGTTGAATTCGATTTTTTTAACCATTCATCTTCACCTCTTTTCATCCCTCCGTTATTATTTCATATTTTATTGATTTATACACTTCTACTCTGCCGATTTCTATTCTAATTACATAAAAATTCTTCTCTTCTCAATCTCCACTCATTACTCTCTGAATTGAAGTGCTACTAATGAGTTATAAGGCTATTGTAACCATTTGGGATTGTTTGGGAAAGGGTGTGTTCCTTGTAGCCCTGAAATTAAGGAGAAAGAGCGGTGTTAACCTTGTAGCCATGAAATCAAGGGTGTTTGGAGTGGTGTTAACCTTGTAGCCGTGAAATCATGGTTATTGTACTTGGATATTGATATAGTAATAAAACTCTGTGCAATCCAGCATTGCATGGGACTGGATGTAGGAGCAATCTGAACCAATATAAAATTCGGTGTGTTCTTTCCTTTTCTGCATTTTATTTTTTGTTTATTTCTGCGTTCGTGTTTGATTCTGTGTCTGTGATCATCTCTATGGTGTGTGATTCATATAGCAGATCATATAAGTTTTAGATTTCCTCAAATTCCTTGATAACACTATTCACCCCCCCCCCCCCCTCTAGTGTTAGTCTTTCCTTAAGATTTGCATTCCGTATTCCCAAACATATTTTAAAGGTGGATATAAGTATATAGAAATTTTTTTGGATTTGTCATGATAAAGTGTCAATTACATTTGTCTTTAACCCTCTAAGATTTTATCGATGAAGTTAATATAATTGAATCTTTAAATGAAGGTTTAAAGATAATTATACAGGATTTATTTTGGGTTTGTCGTAAATAGTATTTTGGCAACATTTGTTTTAACCTTGGAACATAGCCAGATTGGAAATATAATGTTTAACGGTTTTGAATATACTTTGTAATAACCCGGAAATATGAGCCAATTTAAAAAATTTATTTTGGCAATTTTGACGAATTTTGAATATTTAAAATGATTTATTTTAAATAATAACGACAAGAAATTTATTTTGAATAGAAACAGAATGTATATATTTATATAGATCGACATTAGAATATATTTTATTTTAATTATAAAAGGAAATGAAAATAGCGCGGTAGTTCGAAAATTCGATTTCAAATTTCAAATGAATGTACAGAATTCAAAATAAACCGGATTTTAGCGAAACCAAAAATATTAGAATCTATTTGAGAATATCTTTCCAACAAATCCAAAAAATAAAAATTTCATAGCGGGAATCAAAAGATATGCCCAGTTGAAAATTCAGAATAGTCGCTATGGAATTCTACCCCTTAAAAATGAAAATTTTGCAAACGACCTCGGTTTCCGACGAAACCACTTTTGTTGGATCTGCGATGTCAAGTTATTGCTAGGTTTCAAAATTCGTAATTTTCTGAATCAATATGTGAGCGTGGCAAAGGAAAACGCGTTTGACCAGTTTCAGTTGATTTTAATCGACAGGAAAATGGCCAATTTTCAAACGGTCTCAGAATTCATTGAAATTAGTTTTGTTAGGACCTTATCGTCAATACGAAGCTAGAAAATATTTTTTGGGAATTTTTAGCGTCCGTATGTGGCCCCAGTAAATCGAAATGTGTGTTCAAATTGAATATTGAATGATTTATATTTTAATTTAAAAGAAAACTGATCGAAACAGCCAAATTGGCTTACAGTACATATCCCATTGTGTTCAGAATGGGGGTAATTAGCTAGGGATGACAATCGTCAGGTCTCGTTTGGAGTTCAGATTAAAAAGTAACCTTTTGAATTTAAAATTATGTATATTATCAAACTTATCCTCACCCCTCACTATTCTCTGACCTCGACAATTTCATTAAATAAAAAAAAGAGAAACCCCCCATTGACCTCGATCCCTCTTCAGCCCTCCCCCAATCGTTCGATCGCCGCCGCTCCACGTCGATGGCCTCAACCCCCCCCCCCCCTCAGTCCGCGTCTCTCTCCTCCTCCTCTTCTTCCCTCCAGCGCCCAGCTCGAAGACCCTTAACCCCTTCTACCCAACCCGCCGCCTCTACTTCACCGAAGGTCTGCCGCCATGGGTCTTGCCACCACCACAGACCGCGCAACCGCCCTGACCCCACCTCAGAACCCCCCCCCCCCCCCTCCCCCCCCGACGCCACAACACCCCCCCTCAGTTCCTCCAACTCCAATTCGACGAAAAAGTGAGTTTTTAACTGAATTTTAATTAGTATAATAACAGATTTTGATTAGATTAAAAACTGATTTTTGTATAATATAAAAAGAAGAAAAGATTATGTTTCTATCATAAAAAAAGGTAAGATTTTTAAGTAGGAATTTTTTTGATTTTAATGTAGATAAACTTTGACTTTTTGGTGTAGGAAAACATAGATTTTTAATGTAGGAAAGAATATATTTTTAATAGAAGAAAGATTTGATTTTTAATGGAGTAAAATACGATTTTAAAAATGAAAAAGATTAGATTTTTATTATAGGAAAGATGTGATTTTTATTTAAAAAGTTAAGATTATTATTATATATAAAGCTATGGTTTTTATTATATATAAAGTTAAAAAATTTCTTATATAATGTTTAGATCTTTGATTAGGAAAGTTTAGATCTTTAATTAAGATAAAGATTAGATTTTTGAAAAGAAGAAAGGTTTGATTTTTAAATTAAAAAAAAAGAAATGATTTTTATAAAACCACAAGATACGATTTTTAAGTCTAGAAAGTAAATACAATAATTTTAGTGATATAAAGATTATATTTTTAGCGATAGAAAAATATGAACTTTATTTTATATGGAGCGAAATAAAAATATGTGATTCTTATATATGTAGCGAATTAAAAATATGATTTTTATTTATAATAGAATATAAATGTGTGATTTTTATATATGTAGTGAATATGGGGAACGAAAGTGACGAAAGGAGACACGATGAAGATTTCCTACATATGAAGAGTCGTGGCGTTGGTTTAACTTTTGGTGAGAATTCCTCACCTTTAATTTATTTCTAGTTTGAAATATATACTAGGATGCAGACGGTGCTTAGCAGCAACAGACACCCGTCGTCCACAGACCATGAATGACTTGTTTGTTTGATTGTTGTGTTGTGAAATTGATTTTGTGATGTGAAATGAAATAAAATATTTTATAGTTAAAAATATGATTTTTAACGTGTATATAAAATAAATAGTAATAAACAAATCGGATGATTTGTTTATATACACTGATTTGACTGATATTGAGTAGGACGATAAATTTTACATATCGCCCAAATGCACAAATAAAAATCTGTGTTTGTTGATTTGAAACCCCACACGGGTATTGGGATGATATTTGACGTACACTAATCCTGGTTGTTTAGTTGTATGTCAATCGATGGGTTGACAGACTGTGTAAGCGTTAATTATTGATATTTAATGCTTATGCAGTTGTGTGGTGCACTCTGGATGATGGTTGATGATTTATCGTTACTATTATATACATGTGTTGAAGAAAATCCATATAATTTACATTATATGGTAATTGATTGGGCCTCATTCCAATTTGGAAAATAAGGAATATTATAAAAATAAATTCATGTGTTGAATAGAAAATATATTCTTGTGTTGAATAGAAAATAAATTCATGTGTTGAATAGAAAACAAATTCATGTGTTGAATAGAAAATAAATTCATGTTTGAATAGAAAATAAATTCATGTGTTGAATAGAAAATGTATTCATGTGTTGAATAGAATAAATATTCATGTGTTGAATAGAATAAACATTCATGTGTTGAATAAAATCTTTGTTGTTTAGATTGACGCCATTTTGACACGAATGATATTTATATCGATTATATTTGTTTTTAAAAGGAATATAGAAAAGGAAGTAATTTCAAAATACAACGTTTTGAAAATATTATCATTTGTATATCGTTGATGTGGAATATTCAATTTTGATTAGAAATTGAATATGAAGTTGAAATCGTTTCGAAAACGAATTTAAAACGATTTATAAAATACGTTTTGAATTGAAATCAACGAAATATATATAAATATATATTATATATATTAATGGCCTGAATAGAACGCGTCGCGCCGTGGCAGTTCGCGAATTTCGACCATTGACTTCGAATTGATGTTACGGGAGATCCGACCGTCGGATTCTCCTAAAACCAGAATTGTTGGGTTCGTATCGAAAAGAGCTTTCTAAGAATGTTAGTGATGTGAAATCTAATGGTTGGATTTGGAATTATGTCCAAATCAAATTTGGAAAAGGTCGTTGTAAGTGCAGTTCGATGGCCATTGATGGAAATCGACTGTACGGGCCTTGATAAAATTATTAAAAATATCAATAATTTGTGTAAAATCATAAGAAATGATTTGTGATGAATTGGGATGAAAAATTCCAAATTTGAAAAGATAAAAATAGATTTTTATCAAAATGAACTTGTTTTGAACTAGAATTAAAATCCATTTATTTTTAAATTAAATAAATTGGATTTGAAATGGTTTTAAAAGTAACCTGAATTTCCAATAATTGAATTGAAATGGATTTGAATCGAAATTGTCTTCGGAATATTTCGATGTTGGATTTCATGATGATACAGATATTGTTATGGGAATTTGAAAGATATATTAATATCGTTATTTCCAATACGATATTTGTTGGTCGTAGAATTTGATATTGAATATAAGCCAATATATTTTCTATTCAGAGCCTTGTATTTAATATCAAATGTGATTTGGATTTGTCATGAATGGTGTCTTCATTAACACTGTTCTTAAAGCCAGTAGAGAAAAAAAGATTAAATCTTTTTATTTAGATTTAATGAAGTATACCAATTAAATGGTATTTAATTGGAATTGAATAGAATGTGATTTTGGGTTTATCGTGAACCGTGTTTTAGATGACATTGGTTCTTTAACCCAGTTAAAGACAGGATATTGATTTTTGGGAAGATTAAAACCAAGTGGAGTTTTAATGAATCTTTAATTAGATTGAAATGATCGAGAATGGAGTATCACCAGTTTTGCTCTAGGCGATAGTTAAATTTTTAATTTGATTTGAACATGAAATGGTAATTGAATTTACCGATAACACCATGGTGTTAGATATGAAGTATGACCAGTTTTACTTCATGGGATGAATAGGTTGGGATTGAGAAATAAAATAAATGATTACTTCAGTGTGGTTCTCTAATCACGACAAGTTTGAATTGATATTCAAAAGAAGATTAAAGAATTTATCTTTGATAAAATTAATGGGAACCTTACCCAAAGTATAAGAATATTTGAATAAAAGAATATTATAAATTGGAATGAGGCGTATATTGTGTTTGTGTAACACTTGTTTATTATATACGCGAGTTATTCAAAAAGACCGGGTTTATCCCATTCTGAATAACTGATTCGAAGTGGTGTCGAGGATGAAGACGGTGGTTGAAGACCGGAGGTCTTCACATCGTTTGGGTGATGACTGATGATCTTGATTGGGCTGTACACCCAAGAAGAGGGAATCAGTTGGTTATCATCCAGAGTACTTGGAGATCGATGGATATGCGAGGTACAAGGTGCCTTCGGTTTCGTTCAGTCCCAGAACGGACTTGTAAATGGACTGTGTGTCTGACATTGGATTTTATTTTGTGTGATATATTTCTATTAAATATAAATCTGTTTGGCGGCGGAGAATTTATTCTCTTGCTTAACGCCCTTCTCTGAGACGTACGAGCTCAGAGGTTATATATTGATGGATATCAAACGCATGGAGTGAATTGCCTGTGTGGCATGCCTAAGTGGCAATATGATCAAGGCTTCTGTTGAAAAGCAGAGTATTGTGGTTGATGATCAAAGCACGGCTTGTGTGGCATAGTTTGTGTAGCGTTGATTCGCGAGCCTCACACCCCGGTTGTGAACCAAAAACGGGAGAGGACCTCAGGGAGAGCATGCGTTTCCTTCTAGCTAAGGTGGTGTCAGTGACCTACCAGCCCTGACATTTATATTATTTTCACCTGTGTGGTTGTTGCTGTTGCGAGGCGCCTCGGATATATTGGTGACTGTGTGGAGCCGATGGAGTCATTTGGCTCATTTACGCCCCCAAAGGGTGGGGAAACGCAGTGTTTAGGCATTTTAATCCACATCGGTAGACCGGCCTTGACGATCCAAAGGCTCACCTGTGTCTGGGTCTTGAGGCTCGGGCTAGAGAGTCTCGAATCGGTGAGGACTATCTTTTTCCTCGGTTCACAGATGGAAACCCAACTTCCAATACGTGATATATGCGATTTTGATTGTAGAGCCTAGTATGGCGACATGATATATGGTACCCATGCCGTCTATGATTGAAATTGTTTTGGCATTGTACACTTATAATAGTATCAAATGAAATTTCACGTACCAAGCATTCTTGGCTATTATAAGGTAAAAACCCTATCCTCCGGCTTGCGTTGCATTGTGTGATGGGACCTGGGTCTTATAATAGCTTCATTGTTCTTTATTTAGCATTGCGTTGTTGTTTTATGCACTGGTAATCTTGGGAGGAAACCCGTTCCGTGTTAAACGGCATGGTCCCTTGATTTACCTGACTTTAAAATAAAGTTTTAAATAACTGTTTTAGTTCTCACACCAGTCACATGACTGACCTGGAGTTTATTGTTTTAACCTAAACACTGAGTGCCCTTATTTTCGACACGGGCAACTAGTAGTTTTGGTTTTGCAGATTTATATTCACAGGATCCTGATTTACAGCTGGAATGATACTCGGAAAGCTCTGTATCTGTGTATTACTTTCAGTTGTGTATTGTATTATTTTCCGCTGCTGTGTAATGTAATTTAAATCTCTGATATTTTATGATGTGTAATATTGATTCATACTCTGTATATTCTTGTATTCTGATGGAATTGTTGTAATTAACAATGAAATGTTCTTCTGTTTGTGTCCCGATGTGGCATGCTCTCAACTCAATCCGGGCTTTCCTTGCCGGGGACATTCGGGTCGTTTCATCTTGGTATCAGAGCTTTGCTTTACAGAGCTCGGAGAACAGGACACATTAGAACCATACGAAAGAATTCATCAGAGATTGGATTAGTAATATCCAACAAGAATGAGTCGTTAGAGATAGGATCAGTAGTATCCTAGAACGAGTGTGAAGAGTAATGTTTTTGAAATAAAAGTAATAACAATTTTTGTTTTGAAAATTTAAATTAATTATTCGTATTCGAATATTTATTTGTATTGAATTTGGACAATCCAATATATATAGATTTTGCATATACGTCTGGTCCACGTGTATTTGAAGTTTTAATATACTGGATAGATATAGAATCACACTCTAGTCGCCCGGAGATGATTCTGATGATTGATCGATCATCATCAGAATTTATGTTCGATTGCCGAAAGTGGGATATCTATACATTTCCATTAGACTGGTGTAAGAACCAAAACTTACATAGGATTATTTGTTGTGACTTGGCATCAAAAACATGATTTTCTTTATATATATCAAAATTATGAATTTGAAACGTTAATCAACTAATTGATTGTTGGTTGTGTTGTTAGATTATTGTTTGATTAATTAAATGTTGAACCTTTAGCCAAACTGAACCAAATAGTGGATTGTATTGAAAATTTATCGCATTTGCATGCTTGTACACATACTTACATTGAACAGGTCATAGCAAGGAGGCTAGAGAAGAGGAATAAAATTGTTTGCCCGACAAATAGGTATATGTTTATTGTATTTCTTGGGTTTTTGATGATTTTATGAGCCGATTGGCTAGCCGCTTGGCTGTTTCTTTTTCTTTTTGGATTGGTGAGGGCCATGGGAGGCTATTTGAAATATCCCGAAGCTCCCAGTGCAGGGGAAGTTATGGTGAAATTTTTCGAAAATTTAGGGTGTTAGCCAAATTTTTGAAAAATTTGAAAAGTTCTTAGAAACTGAAAAGTTGAAGAACTTAAGCCGTAACGAAAATAATGGAAGTTGAGCTGATTGGTTAAACAACTTTCGGCTTCGTTCCTTTTCGAGGACGAAAAGTTTTAAGTGGGGGAGATTGTAATAACCCGGAAATCTGAGCCAATTTAAAATTTTTATTTCGGCAATTTTGACGAATTTTGTATATTTAAAATGATTTATTTTAAATAATAACGACAAGAAATTTATTTTGAATAGAAATAAAACGTATATATTTATATAGATCGACATTAGAATATAAATATTTTATTTTAATTATAAAAGGAATTGAAAATGGCGCGGTAGTTCGAAAATTCGATTTCAAATTTCAAATGAATGTATAAGATTCAAAATAAACCGGATTTTAGCGAAACCAAAAATATTAGAATCTATTTGAGAATATCTTTCAAACAAATCCAAAAAATCAAAATTTCATAGCAAGAATCAAAAGATATGCCCAGTTGAAAATTCAGAATAGTCGCTATGGAATTCTGACCCTTAAAAATGGAAATTTTGCAAACGACGTCGGTTTTCGACGAAACCACTTTTGTTGGATCCGTGATGTCAAGTTATTGTTAGGTTTCAAAATTCATAATTTTCTGAATCAATATGTGAGTGTGGCAAAGGAAAACGCGTTTGACCAGTTTAAGTTGATTTTAATCGACTGGAAAATGACCATTTTTCAAACGGTCTCAGAATTCGATGAAATTAGTTTTGTTAGGACCGTATCGTCAATACGAAGCTAGAAAATATTTTTCGGGAATTTTTAGAGTCTGTATGTGGCCCTAGTAAATTGAAATGTGTGTTCAAATTGAATATTGTATGATTTATACTTTAATTCGAAAGAAAACTGATTGAAACAGCTGAGTTGGCTTACGATACATATCACAATGTGTTCAAAATGGGGGTAATTAGCTAGGGACGACAGTCGTCGGGGCTTGTTTGGAGTTCAGATTAAAAAGTAACCTTTTGAATTTAAAATTAAATATTTATATTATCAAACTTATCCTCACCCCTCACTATTCTCTCACCCTGACAATTTCATTAAATAAAAAAAAAGAGAAACCCCCCGTTGACCTTGATCCCGCTTCAGCCCTCCCCCAATCGTTCAATCGTCGCCGCTCCACGTCGATGGCCTCACCCCCCCTCAGTTCGCGCCTCTCTCGCCCTCCTCTTCTTCCCTCCAGCGTTGTAACGACCCAGAAAATCTGAACCAATTTAAAATTTTTAAATTGGCTAAAATAATGGATTTTAAATATTTAAAATAAATATTTTAAGTAATAGCAATGAAAACTGAGTTTGAATCGACAATTGAAATGAATATAATTAATTATAATTATAAACAAGGCCTGAAATGGCGCTGTAGTTTCAAAAATTGAATCCAAACTTTGTCAGACTGTACCGGGTGCAAAATAAAACGGATTTTAGTGAAACCAAAAATATTTAAATCTGTTAGTGAATACCTTTCTAACGAATCTGAAAAATCGAATTTTCATAACGGAAAACAAAAGTTATGGCCGAATGAATTTTCAGAACGGTCGCTATAGAATTTATATAGCCCGTGAAATTGGCCATTTTGCATACGACCTCGGAATTCGACGAAACTACTTTTGTTGGATCCGGGATAGGAAGTTATTGCTAGGTTTCAAATTTCATAATTTTTGAAGCTAGTATGTGAGCGTGGCAAAGGAAAATGTGTTTTGGTCAATTACAGTTAAATTGGATCGACCAAAATTGGGCCTTTTTGCAAACGGTCTCAGAATTCGACGAAACTAGTTTTGTTGGGACCGTATCGTCAAAACATAGCTAGATTTATTTTTCTGGAATTTTTCGAATCAGTTTGTGGCCCTGGCAAATTGAAACGTACGTTCAAATTAAATATTGAATGTTATATATTTTGATTTGAAGTAAAACTGACTGAAACAGTCGAATGGGCCTGCGAAACATATCCCATTGTGTTCGGAATGGGGGTAAAACGCTAGGGAGGATAGTCGTTGGGTTTGATTTCTAGTTCGTGGGAGAAAACCCTAATTTTCGAATAAATATAATTATCGGCCAATAGTACATTTTCATTCATTAATTTAAAAAAAAAATCTGAAAACCCCCCGTAACAGCCGATATCGACGGCGAGGGTTCTTCAAATCTTTCCGACCAGATCGCCGCCGCCTCACTCCACGATAGGTCGCGCCACCACCTGGAAACGGAGCGCCTCTCCTTCGTCTTCAAATCAAGACCCACGCCACCCTCCATCGTCGCCGCCTTGACGAGCCCAGTGAAGTCAGCACCTTCACTGATGTCGATCTCTCTCCTCCGACCACCGAACAGGCTGCGACCACCACCCCCTGGAGCGCCTCTCGAAGCTCTTCCGTGTGGCACAACCCGATCGCCTTCTCGCTTCCAGGATTCGCCGAAAACCCTAAACCTAGTTTTGAACAGGT
Organism: Allium sativum; assembly: GCA_030737875.1. Classification (NCBI taxonomy): domain Eukaryota; kingdom Viridiplantae; phylum Streptophyta; class Magnoliopsida; order Asparagales; family Amaryllidaceae; genus Allium; species Allium sativum. The sequence goes on from CM060926.1 coordinate 473,554,132, forward strand.
ATACGGCTTGTTTGATTTTCAACTGTTTTCACACTTTAAAGTGTTGCAAATTTAGAAGTATCATATCTTTTTCGTTCGTTAACGAAATTCGATGAAACAGGAAACATCGTGACCGTGTGGACGCCTCTACATTTTAGAAGAGACCGCGTATTTTTATGAGCCTTCCGCTATTTTTGGTGGAGTGGAACCCAATGTGAGATTTCTAATTTATAAACAATATGGAAAACGACGATGTATAAATTATATAGTCGATGTATGAGTTATATAAGCGTTGTACACCTCTTGTATAAGCGTTGTATAAATTATATAGTCGATGTATAAGTTATATATGCGTTGTAAAAATTATATATGTGTTGAAATAAAAGTGAATTGCTATATATAAATATATATATATATATATATACGCCCGTCGTCCACAAACCATGGACGATATTTATTGGTTGAAATTGTTGTGAAAATTGATTGATAGCGAATGGTTGTTTGGGATTGTTTGTGGTTGATATTGATTGATTGTGGTTGAAAAATACCCATTTGTGGTTGAGAAATATTTGGTTGGAAACCACATAGGATTAGTTTGTGGAAATGAAATAAATATATACATGCCGCCTGCGTGCGAACTAGATGCATGATTCCCATTGTCAAAAACCGCGAGGTTTTAAGGTAGAGCGAGGAGCCGTACTAGGGACGGTCCCGGTTTTAACTACCCTGCCGTTATGTTGCCGAAATTTTGAATAATATTCATGTGTTTGAATTAATTTCATTTGCTGAAACTATATTTATTCATTGAAACAGAAAACCTTCATGTGTTGAATTGATATTCATTCGTTGATTAGAAATTCATGTGTTGAATGGTATTCGTGTTTTAAATATAAAAATCACATTTTTATCTATATATAGAAACTATAGAAAACCTTCATGTGTTGAATTGATATTCATTCGTTGATTAGAAATTCATGTGTTGAATGGTATTCGTGTTTTAAATATAAAAATCACATTTTTATCTATATATAGAAACTATAGAAAACCTTCATGTGTTGAATCGATATTCATTCGTTGAATTGAAATTCATGTGTTGAATGGTATTCATATTTTGAAATAAATTGTTTGATAATAAAAATCACCTTTTATCGACTATATGAACTATGTAAAATAATCTCGTTTTGAAAGGAATTGTTTTATAAGAAAAATCCTATTTTTATCACCTATATAGACTATATAAAATAATAGTGTTTTGAAATGAATTGTTCTACAATAAAAAATCCTATTTTTATTATATACATGAATTGTTGAAATATGAAGTGTCAAAAATAGCACTCGTTCAAATAAATATATATGAGTTGAAATATTCATTAATTAGCTAATGATGTGATTTTTACCTACGCATGCAACATTAGAATGAATGGTGTTTTTAAAACAAATGGAATCAAATATGAAGTTGAATAGAAAATGATAAGTGATAAGAACTGTATATATGTACATGCATATTTATTGAATAGGTTATAGCAAAGGGGCTAGAGAAGAGGAATAAAATTTTGTGCCCGACAAATAGGTACACATTTACTGTTTTGTTTGGGTGATGATTTTATGAGCCTGTTGGCTAGCCGCTTGGCTTTTTCTTTTTCTTTTCGACATGAGACGCCCGTGTGGCTATTTGGGAATTTTCCCAGCCCCTCCCGTACAAAGGAGGTTATGGCGAAATTTTCCAAAATTTTAAGGCGTTAGTGAAATATTTGAAGTGAAAACGATATTGAAATTGTTGAATGAACTATATTTATAAATATATAAATATAAATAAAATTAAAACGAAACGAGGCCGTGCAGTTCGTATTTTGAAACCGTGATTTCAAACAACTAGTGCGAGAAATCCGACCATTGGATTTTCCCGAAATCGCAACCGTTGGGTTCGCCTTGGAATAATCTTTCCAACGGCACCAACTTTGTAAAAATCCAACGTTTGGATTGTTTGGAATGTTTAATTCAAAACTGAAGAAAAACAGCACCAGAAACGATTATATTTATATATATATATAAATATAATTATATTTAATCAAATAACGACGCTGCAGTTCGTATTTTGAAATCGAAAATTCAAACGATTGTACTGGGAGATCCGACCGTCGGATTTTCCTGAAACTGGAACCGTTGGATTCATTTTGAAAAGACCTTTCTAATGATGTAAATTTTGTGAAGATCCAACGGTTAGATTTTCAGATATGTTTAATTCAAATCTGAAGAAAAACAGCGCCACGGCCACGTTATGGCCCGAAGCGTCGTTTTGAATAAATGGGCTATTTTAAAATAAATAAAAATAGCGATAAATTATTATAAAATATCATAAACGATATGGAATGGAAATAAACGGAATTTGCTCGATTTATGTGGTATTTGATGGTTGAATGTGTTTGGTGTGAAAATTACATTAAAGGACAAAATTGGTGTTGTCGAATGATTTAACCATTGAAATAAATTGATTTGAAATTCTAAATATACGTGAATTATTTGAAAAGGCCGAGTTAATTCTCATTTCAAATAATCGACCGACGATTGAAAGTCGTAGATGAAGACGGTGGTCGAAGACCAGAGATCTTCACCTCGTTTGGATGGTAACCGAGGTCCTGATTGGGAGGCATCCCGAAATATGGATAATGAGTGGTGATCGTCCAGACGTACGTGGTGATCGATGGGTTTGCGAGGTATTTAGTGCCTCCGGTTTCGTTCGGACCCAGAACGGACTTGTAAATGGACTGTGTGTCTGACATTGGATTTTATTCTGTGTTGATTGATCTCTATTAAATATACATCTGTTTGGCGGCGGAGAATTTATTCTTTTGCTTAACGCCCCTCTCTGAAAGGCACGAGCTCAGAGGTTGTATATCGATGGACATCAGTCGCATGGCATGAATTTCCTGTGTGGCATGCTAAGATGCAGTGATCAGGGCTTCTGTTGGAAAGCAAAGTCTTGTGGAGATGATCAAAGCATCGCTTGTGTGGTATAGCTTTGTGTATAACGTAAAATCGCGAGCCTCACACCCCGGTATGAACCAGAAACGGGAGAGGACATCAGGGAGGGCCTGCGTTTCTTTCTAGCTAGGGTGGTGTCAGTGAACTACCAGCCCTGACATTTATATACTTTTCACCTGTGTGGTTGTTGCTGTTGCGAGGCGCCTCGGTTCGATCGGACGATCCGGGTCCGATGGAGTCATTCATTGGCTCGTTTACGCCCCAAAGGGCGGGGAGACGTAGTGTTCAGGCATAATAATCCACATCGGTGGACCGGCCCTGACGATCTAAAAGGTTGATGCGTTCTGATCCTGTGGCTCGGGCTAGAGAGTCATGAGTTCAGTAAGGACTATCTTTTGCCTTGGTTCATGACAGAAATCCAATTTCCAAATACGTGACGATGCGGTTTTGATTGTATACCTATATATGACGACATAGTGGTATGGGGCATTAATGCCATCTATGATTGATAGTTATGATTTGAAATTGTTTTCAAAACATATAAACACTAGCAATAATATCAAATGCCTTTGTTTTATTCGTATCAATCATATTTTGGCCGTTATAAGGTAAAAACTCTATCCTCCGGTTTGCGTTGCATTGTGTGATGGGAACTGAGTCTTATAACGGCTTCATTTTTATAAAAAGCATAGCGATGTTTAAAGGAAAGATTTGTTTTAAAGCACTGGCAATCCAATGGAGTAAACCCGTTCCACGAAAGTGGCGTAATCCTGTGATTAGCCAAATTATATATGTGTTGAATAGATTTCTCATACCAGTCCCATGACTGACTCGTAGTTTGTTTCACTCTCAAACTCGGGTGCCCCTTTTTCTACACGGGCAACCTTGTATTCAGGTTTAGCTGGTTCTTTCTGGATAGCTGGAGCTGAAGATGGATTCTATTATTTATCTCTTTTTATGCTGTTCAGCTCCTATTGTACATATTTTGTTTGTTTCCGCTGTAGACATTTATTTATAGCTGAACTGTATTTGTACTAAGTAAGATCCTGTATACTGTGTAACTCTGATGATTACTTTTATCCAGTATATTCTATTGTTCATTATCTGGTGTATTTTATTATTCTGTTCTACTATTATCTGTTCCTGTGTTATATTCCAAAGATAACCCTTGCCGCCGTCAGTACGGGGTTTGGGGTCGTCACAACGTGGTATCAGAGCTTTGGTTAAGCTTAGTTCTGGAATATAACATTTGAACGAACTCGTCAGAAATAGAACCAGTAGTGTTTTAGGATGGGCAACTCAATACAGATAGGATCAGTAATATCCCAGTATGAGTAAAGCAGAATGAAATTACACCTTGATAGACACATTTACATTTGAGGTATGTGTTTCTATATTTTGAAATACCTTTTCTGTGACCTGACACTTGATCTGCCATTTGCAGAAGTACTAGAAAATGAGTGTCAGAAACAGAAGGAATACAGAACCGGATATTGAGGCCCTATTAATCAAATAACGAAATATGGGTGGAATACCGTTCTCTGGTGAAGAATCTATTATGAAGACACAGGCTTGGATTCGTTCGACTGAAAAGATCTTTGACGGTTTAAAGCTGAGTGATGACCAGAAAAGATTACTGGCCTCCTGGGCACTCAAAGATGAAGCTTTGTTCTGGTGGGATTCAGTTATTGAGAATAATCCAGAAGGTGATATCACCTGGGATAGATTCAAAGTGATTTTCCTAGAAAGATTTACTCCTCCTGAAGCGACGGAGCGATTATGTGACGAATTTTCTTATCTGATACAAGGTGACATGACCATCCCAGAATATCATAAGAAATTCAACGAACTTTCTCACTTTGCTCCTCATCTGATCAAAGACCCAAAGAGGAAAAATCTGAGATTTATTCACGGACTTCAAAGAAAATATCAGAATAGTGTGATGAGGAATGTGAAGCTTCCTTTCTCAGAAATGATTTATATGGCTTATCAGTATGAAGATCTCCATAAGAAAGGAATGTTACGCGACGAAGAAGAAGTTTGTTGTAGTGACAAAGCAGAGTCGGAAACTGATATTGCTGGAGCCAGTACGAGGTCTGAGGTCAATGAGAAGCCTAGTGCTAAGAGAAAAAGGGCTAAGTCTGGGAAAGAACCAGTGACAACTACTATTTGCTCTAACTGCAATAAGCAAGGACATCTCTCGATAAGTTGCAGATCTCTAAAGAAACGAATCAAGAGTGGATCTAAATCAGAGAAGAATTTCCAAGAGAAAAGAAGTTGCAGTAAATGCAGGCAGACTGGTCATCTTGCACAGGATTGCTGGCTCTTGAGAAAGCCTGAAGTAGTTCAAGTGAATGTAGTAGCAGAAACTTCTGATCCCTCAACAAGTCAGGGAAGATCGGATGTTTTAGAAGGAACGCTTACTGTCAAAAACATTCCAGTTAAAGTACTGTTTGACACAGGCGTGCCGCGAAGCTTTATTTCAAAGAGTGCCGCTAAGAAACTAGATTTGAACTTGAGGAAGCTCAAGGAACCAATGACTGTCCAGAATCCGGTCGGGGGTTCTATCAATCTCAGTTGGATTTGTGCAGTACCTGTCTCCTTTTCTTGCTATAAATTCCCTATTATCTCTATCGTCATGAATTTTAATGAATTTGATATTATTCTGGGGTTGGACTGGCTAACCAAATATGAAGCAGAGGTTAGATGCGCCGAGAGAGTTGTTAGAGCTAAGATTAAATCAGGGAGTTATATAACCATTCCCTGTGAAAGTCAAAATGCTAATAGAAAGGACTTCTGGGCATCTTTGAATGTCTCTCCAGCCCAAATAGAAAATATCCCTGAAGTCACAGAGAATATTCCCGACTTAGTGAGAGATATTCCTGTCGTCAAGAACTATGCGGATGTGTTCGAGGAAGTCGTTCGCTTACCTCCGCAGAGATAAATAGATTTCAAGATTGCTTTGATTCCCAATGCAAGGTCGGTAGTTCACGCTATTCGAAGAATGTCCTTGAAAGAGAAGGAGGAATTAGACAATCAAACACAACAGCTAGTATGGAAGGGTCTGATCAGGCCTAGTTTCTCTGATTGGGGTGCAGCAGTGGTGTTTGTCCCAAAATCTGACGGTACTCTACGGCTATGTGTGGATTATCGTGATTTAAACAAACAGACAACAAAGAACAAATATCCATTGCCGCGGATTGATGATTTGTTAGATCGATTAAATGGAGCACAAGTATTTTCAAGAATGGACCTTGCTACAGGCTTCCATCAACTTCGAATTGCCGAAGAGTGTGTTCCAATGACAGCGTTCAGAGGCCCCGGCTTATTCTACGAGTGGTTAATAATGTCGTTCGGTTTATGTAACGCTCCAGCTTATTTCGTCGATCTAATGAACAGGGTGTTCAGAGGGGTTTTGAATAAATTTGTTCTGGTTTTCATTGACGATATTCTAATCTTCTCTAAATCAAAGGCCGAACATGAAAAGCATCTTGAACAGGTTCTAGAAATTCTGAGGCGGAATGTATTAAAAGCCAAATTTTCCAAATGTATCTTCTGGCAAGATGAAGTAAAATTTCTAGGCCATGTCGTATCAAAAGAAGGAATCGTTGTGGATCCAAGTAAAATCACAGCTATTCAGAACTGGAAACAGCCCAGTACCCCCACTGAAGTCCGCAGTTTTCTCGGATTGGCTAGCTATTACCGGAAGTTCGTCAAAAACTTTTCAAAGATATCTGGTCACCTAACGAAGCTTACAAAGAAGCATTCTAAATTCAAATGGACCCCAGAAAGTGAGGAGGCTTTCGAGGAGCTAAAGTTAAGACTAACGACAGCTCCAGTGTTAACCATCATCGATGGCAACCAAGATTTAAAAGTCTGGACTGATGCTTCTAGAGAAGGCCTTGGCGCAGTGTTAATGCAAAGAGGCCAAGTGATTGCTTATGCTAGCCGTCAAATGAAGCCACACGAGAAGAACTACGTAACTCATGATCTTGAGTTATTAGCTATTGTGTTCGCTTTGAAAATCTGGAGACACTATCTTCTGGGTGGGAGATTCGAACTGTTTACAGATCACCAGTCGTTAAAGTATCTGTTCACTCAGAAGGACTTGAATCTGAGGCAGCAACGTTGGCTAGAGTTCCTTGCAGCGTACGATTTTGAAATTATATATACTCCAGGGAAAGCCAATGTCGTGGCCGATGCGCTGAGCCGGAAGAATGTAATGATCGCCAGCTTTATTATCACGACTTCCTTGATTGACAAAATATCTATTCTTCAGAAGGAGGATATCTTTATTAAGGATATGATTAAAAGGATTCAGAAAGGCGAACCCTCGTGTTTTCAAGTAGATAACGACGAGACCTTGAGGTTGAAAGGAAGGATTTGTGTTCCTGATATCCCAGAGTCAAAAAGGGAAGTGTTAGACGAGCGTCACAAGTCCAAGCTGAGTATCCATCCTGGTGTGGCCAAAATGTACAACGATCTCAAACGAACATTCTGGTGGAAGGCTATGAAAAGAGACGTTTCAATATACGTTAGCCGATGCCCTACTTGCCAGCTAGTCAAAAGCGACCAACAGAAATTGGCTGGATTATTACAACCGCTAGAAGTTCCGGGTTGGAAGTGGGAGCATATTTCTATGGATTTCATTGATGGTCTGCCCAGAACCAGAAAAGGAAATGACAGTATTTGGGTGATCGTAGATCGTTTCACGAAGACCGCCCATTTCATACCTGTCAGATCTAACAGAACTGCTCAGAGTCTGGCGCAGATATACTTCAGGGAAATAGTTAGACTACATGGAGTGCCGCTCAGTATAGTCAGTGATAGAGATACAATATTCACTAGCAAATTCTGGGAAGCATTTCAAGTCGAACTGGGAACGAAGTTAAACTTGAGCACCGCTTATCATCCTCAGACAGACGATCAGACTGAGAGGGTGAATCGTATTTTAGAAGACCTATTGCGGGCTTGTGTTATAGATTTCGGTGGATCATGGGAAGACCATCTACATTTGGCTGAATTCTCATATAACAACAGCTACCAGGCGAGTCTGACAATGTCGCCATTCGAAGCACTGTATGGTAGGCCCTGCCGATCCCCTTCTTGTTGGGTCGAACCAGGAAATAGACTTGTGTTGGGTCCTGATATGATTCGAGAAGCCGCCGATAAAGTCGATTTTATTAAGAAGCGATTACTCGCCGCTCAAAGCCGACAAAAGAGCTATGCCGATAGGAGGAGAAGAGATATATCCTTTGCGGTTGGCGACTGTGTATATTTGAAAGTATCGCCGATGAGGGGAGTTATCCGGTTTGGTAAAACTGGAAAGTTAGCGCCCAAATTCATTGGTCTGTTTCCTATTCTGGAACGGATCGGGACTCTCGCTTATAGGGTCAAACCGCCTGATTGGTTGCCTGGAGTTCATGATGTATTTCATATATCTCAACTTCGAAAGCACGTTCATGATCCAGACTTGATCGTGGAAGAAGCAGCTCAACAGGATATAGAAATTACCCCCGAATTAGCGGTGAGAAGAGAGCCGCTCAAGATCATTGGCAAAGAAACCAAAGAACTGAGGAACAAGAAGGTTCACTTAGTCAAAGTCTAGTGGAGTGGAGATCCGCGAGATTGTACTTGGGAAACTGAGGAGAGCATTCAGAAAGCCTATCCCAGATGTCGAGTAGATATCTCTGATTGACTCCGGTGCAAGGTACATTTACCCTACTTTGCATTATCATTTAATTCTCTACTCTGCTGTTATTTTCTTTCCATGGATGTGAACTTTTAAATTCTATAGTCTGAATGATTTTAAAAGAGTATAGAGGTGGATCGGTATATTTTTGAGAATTTAAAACGATTGTATTGGTTGTTGTGTTGGGTGATTGTAGATTTATCAAACCACTTTCGACTTTGTTCCTTTTCGGGGACGAAAAGTTTTAAGTGGGGGAGATTGTAACGACCCAGAAAATCTGAACCAATTTAAAATTTTTAAATTGGCTAAAATAATGGATTTTAAATATTTAAAATAAATATTTTAAGTAATAGCAATGAAAACTGAGTTTGAATCGACAATTGAAACGAATATAATTAATTATAATTATAAACAAGGCCTGAAATGGCGCTGTAGTTTCAAAAATTGAATCCAAACTTTATCGGACTGTACCAGGTGCAAAATAAAACGGATTTTAGTGAAACTAAAAATATTTAAATCTGTTAGTGAATACCTTTCTAACGAATCTAAAAAATTGAATTTTCCTAACGGAAAACAAAAGTTATGGCCGAATGAATTTTCAGAACGGTCGCTATAGAATTTATATAGCCCGTGAAATTGGCCATTTTGCATACGACCTCGGAATTCAACGAAACCACTTTTGTTGGATCCGGGATGGGAAGTTATTGCTAGGTTTCAAATTTCATAATTTTTGAAGCTAGTATGTGAGCGTGGCAAAGGAAAATGTGTTTTGGTCAATTATAGTTAAATTGGATCGACCAAAAATGGGCCTTTTTGTAAACGGTCTCAGAATTCGACAAAACTAGTTTTGTTGGGACCGTATCGTCAAACCATAGCTAGATTTATTTTTTTGGAATTTTTCGAATCAGTTTGTGGCCCTGGCAAATTGAAATGTACGTTCAAATTAAATATTGAATGTTATATATTTTGGTTTTAAGTAAAACTGACTGAAACAGTCGAATGGGCCTGCGAAACATATCCCATTGTGTTCGGAATGGGGGTAAAACGCTAGGGAGGATAGTCGTTGGGTTTGATTTCGAGTTCGTGGGAGAAAACCCTAATTTTCGAATAAATATAATTATCGGCCAATAGTACATTTTCATTCATTAATTAAAAAAAAAATCCGAAAACCCCCGGTAACAGCCGATATCGACGGCGAGGGTTCTTCAAATCTTTCCGACCAGATCGCCGCCGCCTCGCTCCACGATAGGTCGCGCCACCACCTGGAAACGGAGCGCCTCTCCTTCGTCTTCAAATCAAGACCCACGCCACCCTCTATCGTCGCCGCCTCGACGAGCACGAGCCCAGTGAAGTCAGCACCTTCACTGACGTCGATCTCTCTCCTCCGACCACCGAACAGGCTGCGACCACCACCCCCTGGAGCGCCTCTTGAAGCTCTTCCATGTGGCACAGCCCGATCGCCTTCTTGCTTCCAGGATTCGCCGAAAACCCTAAACCTAGTTTTGAACAGGTATGCGGCTTGTTTGATTTTCAACTGTTTTCACACTTTAAAGTGTTGCAAACTTTGAAAAATCATATCTTTTTCGTTCGTTAACGAAATTCAATGAAACAGGAAACATCGTGACCATGTGGACGCCTTCTACATTTTAGAAGAGACCGCGTATTTTTCTGAGCCTTCCGCTATTTTTGGTGGAGTGGAACCCAATGTGAGATTTCTAATTTATAAACAATATGGAAAACGACGATGTATAAATTATATAGTCGATGTATGAGTTATATAAGCGTTGTACACCTCTTGTATAAGTGTTGTATAAATTATATAGTCGATGTATAAGTTATATATGCGTTGTAAAAATTATATATGTGTTGAAATAAAAGTGAATTGCTATATATAAATATATATATATATATACGCCCGTCGTCCACAAACCATGGACGATATTTATTGGTTGAAATTGTTGTGAAAATTGATTGATAGCGAATGGTTGTTTGGGATTGTTTGTGGTTGATATTGATTGATTGTGGTTGAAAAATACCCATTTGTGGTTGAGAAATATTTGGTTGGAAACCACATAGGATTAGTTTGTGGAAATGAAATAAATATATACATGCCGCCTGCGTGCGAACTAGATGCATGATTCCCATTGTCAAAAACCGCGAGGTTTTAAGGTAGAGCGAGGAGCCGTACTAGGGACGGTCCCGGTTTTAACTACCCTGCCGTTATGTTGCCGAAATTTTGAATAATATTCATGTGTTTGAATTAATTTCATTTGCTGAAACTATATTTATTCATTGAAACAGAAAACCTTCATGTGTTGAATTGATATTCATTCGTTGATTAGAAATTCATGTGTTGAATGGTATTCGTGTTTTAAATATAAAAATCACATTTTTATCTATATATAGAAACTATAGAAAACCTTCATGTGTTGAATTGATATTCATTCGTTGATTAGAAATTCATGTGTTGAATGGTATTCGTGTTTTAAATATAAAAATCACATTTTTATCTATATATAGAAACTATAGAAAACCTTCATGTGTTGAATCGATATTCATTCGTTGAATTGAAATTCATGTGTTGAATGGTATTCATATTTTGAAATAAATTGTTTGATAATAAAAATCACCTTTTATCGACTATATGAACTATGTAAAATAATCTCATTTTGAAAGGAATTGTTTTATAAGAAAAATCCTATTTTTATCACCTATATAAACTATATAAAATAATAGTGTTTTGAAATGAATTGTTCTACAATAAAAAATCCTATTTTTATTATATACATGAATTGTTGAAATATGAAGTGTCAAAAATAGCACTCGTTCAAATAAATATGCATGAGTTGAAATATTCATTAATTAGCTAATGATGTGATTTTTACCTACGCATGTAACATTAGAATGAATGGTGTTTTTAAAACAAATGGAATCAAATATGAAGTTGAACAGAAAATGATAAGTGATAAGAACTGTATATATGTACATGCATATTTATTGAATAGGATATAGCAAAGGGGCTAGAGAAGAGGAATAAAATTTTGTGCCCGACAAATAGGTACACATTTACTGTTTTGTTTGGGTGATGATTTTATGAGCATGTTGGCTAGCCGCTTGGCTTTTTCTTTTTCTTTTCGACATGAGACGCCCGTGTGGCTATTTGGGAATTTTCCCAGCCCCTCCCGTACAAAGGAGGTTATGGCGAAATTTTCCAAAATTTTAAGGCGTTATTGAAATATTTGAAGTGAAAACGATATTGAAATTGTTGAATGAACTATATTTATAAATATATAAATATAAATAAAATTAAAACGAAACGAGGCCGTGCAGTTCGTATTTTGAAACCGTGATTTCAAACAACTAGTGCGGGAAATCCGACCATTGGATTTTCCCGAAATCGCAACCGTTGGGTTCGCCTTGGAATAATCTTTCCAACGGCACCAACTTTGTAAAAATCCAACGTTTGGATTGTCTGGAATGTTTAATTCAAAACTGAAGAAAAACAGCGCCAGAAACGATTATATTTATATATATATAAATATAATTATATTTAATCGAATAACGACGCTGCAGTTCGTATTTTGAAATCGAAAATTCAAACGATTGTACCGGGAGATCCGACCGTCGGATTTTCCCGAAACTGGAACCGTTGGATTCGTTTTGAAAAGACCTTTCTAATGATGTAAATTTTGTGAAGATCCAACGGTTAGATTTTCAGATATGTTTAATTCAAATCTGAAGAAAAACAGTGCCACGGCCACGTTATGGCCCGAAGCGTCGTTTTGAATAAATGGGCTATTTTAAAATAAATAAAAATAGCGATAAATTATTATAAAATATCATAAACGATATGGAATGGAAATAAACGGAATTTGCTCGATTTATGTGGTATTTGATGGTTGAATGTGTTTGGTGTGAAAATTACATTAAAGGACAAAATTGGAGTTGTCGAATGATTTAACCATTGAAATAAATTGATTTGAAATTCTAAATATACGTGAATTATTTGAAAAGGCCGAGTTAATTCTCATTTCAAATAATCGACCGACGATTAAAAGTCGAAGATGAAGACGGTGGTCGAAGACCAGAGATCTTCACCTCGTTTGGATGGTAACCGAGGTCCTGATTGGGAGGCATCCTGAAATATGGATAATGAGTGGTGATCGTCCAGACGTACGTGGTGATCGATGGGTTTGCGAGGTATTTAGTGCCTTCGGTTTCGTTCAGACCCAGAACGGACTTGTAAATGGACTGTGTGTCTGACATTGGATTTTATTCTGTGTTGATTGATCTCTATTAAATATACATCTGTTTGGCGGCGGAGAATTTATTCTTTTGCTTAACGCCTCTCTCTGAAACGCACGAGCTCAGAGGTTGTATATCGATGGACATCAGTCGCATGGCATGAATTGCCTGTGTGGCATGCTAAGATGCAGTGATCAGGGCTTCTGTTGGAAAGCAAAGTCTTGTGAAGATGATCAAAGCACCGCCTGTGTGGTATAGCTTTGTGTATAACGTAAAATCGCGAGCCTCACACCCCGGTATGAACCAGAAACGGGAGAGGACATCAGGGAGGGCCTGCGTTTCTTTCTAGCTAGGGTGGTGTCAGTGACCTACCAGCCCTGACATTTATATACTTTTCACATGTGTGGTTGTTGCTGTTGCGAGGCGCCTCGGTTCGATCGGACGATCCGGGTCCGATGGAGTCATTCATTGGCTCGTTTACGCCCCAAAGGGCGGGGAGACGTAGTGTTCAGGCATAATAATCCACATCGGTGGATCGGCCCTGACGATCTAAAGGGTTGATGCGTTCTGATCCTATGGCTCGGGCTAGAGAGTCACGAATTCGGTAAGGACTATCTTTTGCCTTGGTTCATGACAGAAATCTAATTTCCAAATACGTGACGATGTGGTTTTGATTGTATACCTATATATGACGACATAGTGGTATGGGGCATTAATGCCGTCTATGATTGATAGTTATGATTTGAAATTGTTTTCAAAACATATAAACACTAGCAATAATATCAAATGCCTTTGTTTTATTCGTATCAATCATATTTTGGCCGTTATAAGGTAAAAACTCTATCCTCCGGTTTGCGTTGCATTGTGTGATGGGAACTGAGTCTTATAACGGCTTCATTTTTATAAAAAGCATAGCGATGTTTAAAGGAAAGATTTGTTTTAAAGCACTGGCAATCCAATGGAGTAAACCCGTTCCACGAAAGTGGCGTGGTCCTGTGACTAGCCAAATTATATATGTGTTGAATAGATTTCTCATACCAGTCCCATGACTGACTCGTAGTTTGTTTCACTCTCAAACTCGGGTGCCCCTTTTCCTACACGGGCAGCCTTGTATTCAGGTTTAGCTGGTTCTTTCTGGATAGCTGGAGCTGAAGATGGATTCTATTATTTATCTCTTTTTATGCTGTTCAGCTCCTATTGTACATATTTTGTTTGTTTCCGCTGTAGACATTTATGTATAGCTGAACTGTATTTGTACTAAGTAAGATCCTGTATACTGTGTAACTCTGATGATTACTTTTATCCAGTATATTCTATTGTTCATTATCTGGTGTATTTTATTATTCGGTTCTGCTATTATCTGTTCCTGTGTTATATTCCAAAGATAACCCTTGCCGCCGTCAGTACGGGGTTTGGGGTCGTCACAAGCGCCCAGCTCGAAGACCCCTAACCCCTTCTACCCAACCCGTCGCCTCTACTTCACCCAAGGTCCTCTGCTGTGGGTCTTGCCACCACCATAGACCGCGCAGCAGCTCTGACCCCACCTCAGACCCCCCCCCCCCCCCGGACGCGACAACACCCCCCCTCAGTTCCTCCAACTCCAATTCGACGAAAAAGGTGAGTTTTTAACTGATTTTTAATTAGCATAATAACTGATTTTGATTAGAGTAAAAACTGATTTTTGTATAATATAAAATGAAGAAAAGATTATGTTTCTATCATATAAAAAGGTAAGATTTTTAAGTAGGAATTTTTTTGATTTAAATGTAGATAAACTTTGATTTTTAGTGTAGGAAAACATAGATTTTTAATGTAGGAAAGAATATATTTTTAATAGAAGAAAGATTTGATTTTTAATGGAGTAAAGATTCGATTTTTAATGAAAAAGATAAGATTTTTATCATAGAAAAGATGTGATTTTTATTTAAAAAGTTAAGATTTTTATTATATATAAAGCTAAGGTTTTTATTATATATAAAGTTAAAAAATTTCTTATATAAAGTTTAGATCTTTGATTCGGAAAGTTTAGATCTTTGATTAAGATAAAGATTAGATTATTGAAAAGAAGAAAGGTTTGATTTTTAACTACAAAAAAAGAAATGATTTTTATAAAACCAAAAGATATGATTTTTAAGTCTAGAAAGTAAAGACTATATTTTTAGCGATATAAAGATTATATTTTTAGCGATAGAAAAATATGAATTTTAATTTATATGGAGCGAAATAAAAATATGTGATTCTTATATATGTAGCGAATTAAAAATATGATTTTTATTTATAAGAGAATATAAATATGTGATTTTTATATATGTAGTGAATACGGGGAACGAAAGTGACAAAAGAAGACACGATGAAGATTTCCTACATATGAAGAATCGTGGCATTGGTTTAGCTCTTGGTGAGAACTCCTCACCTTTAATTTATTTCTAGTTTGAAATATATACTAGGATGCAGACGGTGCTTAGCAGCACCCGACACCTATCGTCCACAGACCATGGATGGCTTACTTGTTTGATTGCTGTGTTGTGAAATTGATTGTGTGATGTGGAATGAAATAAAACATTTTATAGTGGAAAATATTTTATAGTTAAAAATGTGATTTTTAACGTGTATATAAAATAAATAGTAATAAACAAATCGGACGATTTGTTTATAAACACTGATTTGACTAATATTGATTGGGACGATAAATTTTACACATCGCCCAACTGCACAAAAAAAAAATCTGTGTTTGTTGATTTGAAACCCTACACGGGTATTGGGATGATATTTGACGTACACTATCCCGATTGTTTAGTTATATGTCAATCAATGGGTTGACAGACTGTGTAAGCGTTAATTATTGATATTTAATGTGTACGCAGCTGTGTGGTGCACTATGGATGATGGTTGATGATTTATCGTTGCTATTACATACATGTGTTGTAGAAAATCCATATAATTAACATTATATGGTAATTGATTGGGCCTCATTTCAATTTGGAAAAAAAGTAATATTATAAAAATAAATTCTTGTGTTGAATAGAAAATAAATTCATGTGTTTAATAGAAAATAAATTCATGTGTTGAATAGAAATAAATTCATGTGTTGAATAGAAAATAAATTCATGTGTTGAATAGAAAATAAATTCATGTGTTGAATAGAAAGTAAATTTATGTGTTGAATAGAAAATAAATTCATGTGTTGAATAGAAAATGTATTCATGTGTTGAATAGAATAAATATTCATGTGTTGAATAGAATAAACATTCATGTGTTGAATAAAAGCCGTTTTGATTAACGCCATTTTGACGCGAACGATATTTATATCGATTATATTTCTTTTTAAAATGAATATAGAAAATTAAGTAATTTAAAAAAACACCATTTTGAAAATTGTATATCGATGATGTGGAATATTCAATTTTGATTAGAAATTGAATATGAAGTTGAAATCGTTTCAAAAACGAATTTAAAACGATTAATAAAATACGTTTTGAATTGAAATCGACGAAATATATATATATATTATATATATATTAATGGCCTGAATAGAACGCGCCGCAGCAGTTCGCGAATTTCGACCATTGACTTCGAATTGACGTTACGGGAGATTTGACCGTCGGATTCTCCTAAAACCGGAACCGTTGGGTTCGTATCAAAAAAAGCTTTCTGACGAATGTTAGTGATGTGAAATTTAACGGTTGGATTTAGAATTATATCCAAATCAAATTTGGAAAAGGTCGTTGTAAGTGTAGTTCGATGGTCGTTGATGGAAATCGACTGTACGGGCCTTGATAAAATTATAAAAAATATCAATAATTTGTGTAAAATCATAAGAAATGATTTGTGAAGAATTGGGATGTAAAATTCCAAATTTGAAAAGATAAAAATAGATTTTTATTGAAATGAACTGGTTTTGAACTAGAATTAAAATCCATTTATTTTTAAAATAAATAAATTGGATTTGAAATGGTTTTAAAAGTAACCAGAATTTCCAATAATTGAATTGGAATGGATTTGAATCGAAATTGTCTTTGGAATATTTCGATGTTGGATTTCGTGATGATACATATATTGTTATGGGAATTTGAAAGATATATTAATATCGTTATTTCCAATACGATATTTGTTGGTCGTAGAATTTGATATTGAATATAAGCCGATATATTTTCTATTCAGAGCCTTGTATTTAATATCAAATGTGATTTTGGTTTGTCGTGAATGGTGTCTTCATTAACACTGTTCTTGAACCCAGTAGAGAAAAAAAGATTAAATCTTTTTGTTTAGATTTAATGAAGTATACCAATTAAATGGTATTTAATTGGAATTGAATAGAATGTGATTTTGGGTTTATCGTGAACAATGTTTTAGATGACATTGGTTCTTTAACCCAGTTAAAGACAGGATATTGATTTTTGGGAAGATTAAAACCAAGTGGAGTTTTAATGAATCTTTAATTAAATTGAAATGATCGAGAATGGAGTATCACCAGTTTTGCTCTAGGCGATAGTTAAATTTTTAATTTGAATTGAACGTGAAATGGTAATTGAATTTACCGATATGAAGTATGACCAGTTTTACTTCATGGGATGAATAAGTTGGGATTGGAAAATAAAATAAATGATTACTTCGGTGTGGTTCGCAAATCCCAACTAGTTTGAATTGATATTCAAAAGAAGATTAAAGAATAAATTTAAAGAATTTATCTTTGATAAAATTAATGGGAACCTTTCCCAAAGTATAAGAATATTTGAATAAAAGAATATTCTAAATTGAAATGAGGCGTATGTTGTGTTTGTGTAACACTTGTTTATTATATACGCGAGTTATTTAGAAAGACCGGGTTTATCCCATTTTGAATAACTGATTTGACGTGGTGTGGAGGATGAAGACGGTGGTTGAAGACCGGAGGTCTTCACATCGTTTGGGTGATTATCGATGATCTTGATTGGGCTGTACACCCAAGAGGAGGGAATCAGTTGGTGATCGTCCAGACGTACTTGGAGATCGATGGATATGCTAGGTACAAGGTGCCTCTGGTTTCGTTCAGACCTAGAACGGACTTGTAAATGGACCGTGTGTCTGACATTGGATTTTATTTTGTGTGATTAATTTCTATTAAATATAAATCTGTTTGGCGGCGGAGAATTTATTCTCTTGCTTAACGCCCTTCTCTGAGACGTACGAGCTCAAAGGTTATATATTGAAGGATATCAAACGCATGGAGTGAATTGCCTGTGTGGCATGCCTAAGTGGCAATATGATCAATGCTTTTGTTGAAAAGCAGAGTCTTGTGGTTGATGATCAAAGCACGGCCTGTGTGGCATAGCTTTGTGTGGCATAGCTTTGTGTGGCGTTGATTAGCGAGCCTCACACCCCGGCTGTGAACCAAAAACATGAGAGGATCTCAGGGAGGGCATGCGTTTCCTTCTAGCTAGGGTAGTGTTAGTGACCTACCAGCCCTGACATTTATATTATTTTCACCTGTGTGGTTGTTGCTGTTGCGAGGCGCCTCAGATATATCGGTGACTGTGTGGAGACGATGGAGTCATTTGGCTCATTTACGCCCCAAAGGGTGGGGAAACGCAGTGTTCAGGAATTTTAATCCATATCGGTGGACCGACCTTGACGATCCAAGGGCTCACCTGTGTCTGGGTCCTGAGGCTTAGGCTAGAGAGTCTCGAATTGGTGAGGCTATCTTTTGCCTCTGTTCACAGATGGAAACCCAACTTCCAATACGCGATATTTGCGGTTTTGATTGTAGAGCCTAATATGGCGACATGATATATGGTACCCATGCCGTCTATGATTGATATTTATGATTGAAATTGTTTTGGCACTATACACTTATAATAGTACCAAATGAAATTTCACATACCAAGCATTCTTGGCTATTATAAGGTAAAAACCCTATCCTCCGGCTTGCGTTGCATTGTGTGATGGGACCTGGGTCTTATAATAGCTTCAATGTTCTTTATTTAGCATTGCGATGTTGTTTTATGCACTGGTATTCTTGGGAGGAAACCCGTTTCATGTTATACGGCGTGGTCCCTTGATTTATCTGACTTTAAAATAAAGTTTTGAATAACTGTTTTAGTTCTCACACCAGTCACATGACTGACCTAGAGTTTATTGTTTTAACCTAAATTCTGGTGCCCTTATTTTCGACACGGGCAGCTAGTAGTTTTGGTTTTGCAGATTTATATTCACAGAATCCTAATTTACAGCTGGAACGATACTCGGAAAGCTCTGTATCCGTGTATTACTTTCAGTTGTGTATTGTATTATTTTCCGCTGCTATGTAATGTAATTTAAATCTCTGATATTTTATGATGTGTAATATTGATTCATACTCTGTATATTCTTGTATTCTGATGGAATTTTTGTAATTAACAATGAAATGTTCTTCTGTTTGTGTCCCGATGTGGCTTTCTCTCAACTCAATCCGGGCTTTCCTTACCGGGGAAGTTCTGGTCGTTTCATACTTAAATATTTAATAATGGATTTTCAAAGATAGAAACAAGTATTGAATCTTTTACGATAAAGATATTCAAGAAAATATTTAAACTTATAAAAGAGAAGAGGTTCTTAATAAATAATGGTTTTGACCTCTTTGATTATATTTAAAACTGAGAAAATCTTAGAGATGAATATTGAATATACTTATACCGAAGGGATAAGTATATGAGTACCTTTTGAAATATTGAAGCTGTAGAAATGAATTGTGAACAACTTACACCGAAGGGATAAGTATATGAGTAACTTTTGAAATTTGAAGCTATAAAGAAATAGGGAAATGAATTGTGGATATACTTATGTAGCATGGATAAGTATGTGAATACATTTGGAGTATTATAGACTACAAAGGAATAGCGAAATCGTAGAACACATACATATATCTTTTATACTTATAACTTGAGTATATACGCAAGTATATAAAGGGATATCAATGAAGTATGAGCTGTTGATTAATATGAAGTCTTATTAGACAAATGAGGTCTTATTAAATAAAAGGATTTTACTTATAAAATAAGTTTTAACTAATGAAATATTAACTAAGCGGAAAGGGAATTTGTCCATTTATATGAGTTAATTGTGCTTTGACTATTTATCATGCTTTGTGACTTGGTAGTGCTTTGGATGTTTATTCATTATGGATATTAAGCGAGGTTGTTTTCTATATACAATCGTCTACTGTGTAAACAGATAGTTGATTAATCAGTTATAGAAAAATCTTAAAAATAGCAGCTAGTTTTGAGGATATAGGGATTGGTAAGTGTCCTACTTATCAAAAACCACTTCAAAACTAGTGTGCGAGTTATATGTTTTTGAAGCGGTTATGAAATGAAGTCTATATGGTGATTCAAGATTTGTTGGGATGCTCGACCACATGCAGTGACTTTGAGATATGTTGAGAGATTTATGTGTGATTCCGAGATATATTGATGTATTGAAATCCATGTGTGATTCCGAGATCTATTGAGGAATTGATTTGTGGTTCTGAAATCTATAATGCTATGTAATCCCAATTGGGAACTCATGTCAAATTCGATTGATGAATACTCATGTGAAAGATGCTGAACTAAACCTCGACATCGGATATGGCTAAAGACAGAGTTGGATTCATGGTCTAGGATTTTTCTAACCCATAACAGTGTATATCAGCTCCATATCTAGAAAATGCTTATAGACGTTGCCCAGAGGATTTTATGGTACTTGGTTTCACGTGGTGCATATTGGTGTTTTCGTGAATGGGACAGTCTTGCTTTCATTCAACGTATTTTATCTAGAGATACACGTCGCTCAGAATATCGTTTTTAATCCTTGTTCATGGAGTTCGGATCCATCTTGACCTCGAGATATCTCCACAGGAAATCCAATACACGAACGTACCTTAGCGGTTTTATTTGTACCCTAAATAGTTGTTGAATATAGCCAATATAACCATTCCAACTATGATATTTATTTATATTATACACCTAAACATTATCTATTATACAACTATACTTCACTTAATGAACGACTAGATGTTATTGAGGGAATAACCGTTGCGGGCATCTGTACAACCTTAAATTGTAATGATATATGTCACATATTTGTTATCTCACGTGATTTCCTAGCCTGATTTGTGTTTAATTTTAATATAATACTCGAGTCAGACCAAGTATATTTTCCAGATCGGATTTTGGATTATTCTAGAGCTTCAGAAGAGGAGATGGTGAAGAGACATATGCTCATACTCTTTTATTTATTTAATTGTTTGTGTTGTTGTATGTATCATCAATTGTAAGGACGTGTTGTTATAATTCTTTGGGATAATTCATTGTGTACACCGATTTATGTATGTATACTGTAGTTTTTCTCTTTTTGTAAAGGGCATTGTTTATATTATAGACTATTCATTCCATTGTGATATTCTGTTTTTTCTTCTGTTCTTCTATCTTCTTTCTTTCCCCATAACAATCAGTCTTTCTAGCACATGATTTGAGATGCATGAATATAAAGGATGTATTAGGTTTGATTTCCAAGAGCCGAAAAGTTGGGTCGTTATAGACATGATTATCACATTTTTACCTGTTTGCTCGCTATTTACCCGTTTACATGCTATTGCATATTATTTTGATCATATAGGTAGATTTAGACTATTTGGACACTTATTTCATCTTGATTGTTATTGGTAGGTTTTGTTCGATTATTACTGCTATTATGAATGTTTGTATGTTAGATTAGGAATTTGTATGACGACTGATAACATGATTGACTTGTTTGGCTTGTTTTGCTTGAAAAACAGTTTGTAGGTGTTAACGATATTTTTCGTCAACACCGGAAGTGGATCAAAAGGGATAGACCCAAATGGAAATCAAGAGGATTGGTTCACTTCTCCAATCGATTCTGGGGGGAACTTAAGAGGCTAGGGCTCATGGGTGTAGAATCGCTGAGAACTATCAGGTCGAATCTAAGCTTAGCGGATGAGGTTCGACCGCCATTCGAGGAAACTGAAGGGTGTAACCCATGTTTCTCTACAGAATTAATTGTAAATTGCGACTATTATGACTAGGGAAATAATAATACACACTTACAGAGCAGTTTTCACATAGGAAGATCCCTTTTCATTAAGCTTTTATTGGAAGTACATGAATACTATATTGAGGAATTCTCCATTAATCTTCTTTATCAAGTTCTTTCTAATGGTAAAAAAAGTAAGGAAAAAGATCCCCTCTAATGTGACCTCTAGGATCTTATTGATAGTGGTTCAGGGCCCCTCCCGTTGGAGGGCTATCGGACCCACATGGGTCTTTGTCGGTTTTTTTGTTCTTGGCTTTGGGTGCTTGACCTTCGACCGCTTTTGATGTATTTGGTCACGGTACTCGAACTCTTAAAGGTAGCTTCTGAATGTAAGCTTGCGGTCATGAACTTTCGGATGTAGGGTTTTGGCTTTATTGTGAATACTTAGAAGGGCTCGACCCCATGGAGTATGTTGATAGTTGCCGGTTGAAACCTCTACGGGTTTCAGTACTAGGTAGACTTGTACGGGTAGCCTGTATCCTTGCCCGGGTTTCGGTTGGCCCACCAGAGGTGTCTTCACGGTAGCCTGTATCCTTGAAGGGTGGATTTCGGTGTCATTCATATTTATTTTCGGATGTGACCTTCCGATATTTATGTAGTAGATGCTCCAGAAGTTGGTTTTGAGTGGCCTTCGCGTTCTCCGGGGTTAGTGCCTTCGATGCTTGCATCTTCAATGTATCTGTATTTGGATGGGTCGCTATCGAAGATTCCTTTAGGTTTGGTCCGATGGATCTACTGCTTTCGGATCACTTGGTTTCGGGTTTGGACGATCTTTTGTTGTAGGACTCCTTTGTCGGGACGATGCTGCTTGGAGAATCCTGTCGGATTGGCCCTGACGGATAAGTCCTGCCAGCTATACCCTGTAGCTTTCGCGATCTTTTCCAAAGGGTTTCGTTCGGTGCTGTGTCTCGAGTTATTCTTTCCAGCTTTTAAGCCTTTTTAACAATGAGTTCTGCTTTCTGGCAATCTTTTAGTGAGCCTTCTATTGCCTGATACCCCTTCACTGCCAACTCGATTCTTTGTTAATTTTGGTAGTAACATTTTCCCTCCTAGTGAAGGGGTGTCTTTCGATTTTACAATCAAACTTTTGTCTTTTCTTCAGAGTGTTTCTTCTGTGCCTCCCGCCTTCCTTCGATCGGCTGTGTTGATTGATCTCCCTTTGTGTGATATGGATTCTGAATATGAAGTGTATTTTCTTTCTCTTTATCCCCGTGCAGTGTCCTTACTTTCCTTATATGAATCTCATTCATTGATTCAATTCCAGGTGGACAGCTGAGAGGCAAGTAAATCTGTTTCTCTTTCTCTCTCCTCTTTTCCTTGTATAGCATTTCACCAAAGCAAATTATTGTTCATCAAAATTTGTTGTATTATTTTCCCGAGATTTCAGCTCTAGCTAGTAGTAAGTTTTTTTTGTAGATTGAACTCTTATTGATTGTTTGAATTGACGCTTAATAGCAACCTTCTATGAGTTCATACTCATCCCGTTCGCTACCAGGGCTTTGGGATGTAAAACCTATATAAACGAAAAAAGCGTAGCAGTGGGCAGTTCAACATATCGATATCAGTTTCCTTAGCTAGGATTGTTGTTCTATAGGATAATGAAATTCCAAATCGTTCGTATGCCTATGTGGTGTTTGTGTAAAATCATCAAAGAAAAATTAGATTGAGCTATGTATTTATGTGATGATATCACCTGGCAGGACTATGTACAAGATTTATGTGAATGTATGGTAAAATATTAGGATAATATTGATTTTTGTAACATAGATTTATTTATATCTCCTAGTTAATAAACGTGATGAGAATGACAGAGAATTGCATGGTGAGAATATAAGAGAAAAGTAAAAGAACCACGGTTTAACCATCTAAAATCGATAGTTGAACCACTGGTTTTAAGGTCCGATCGAGGTTCGTGGGCAATTAAGGTTTGATTGAGTTCCAAACCAAAGTGATCCACCATTCAGTGTTATTCAAGGTCGAATCGTCGTTGGGCATAGTCATGAAAACACTAGATAAGATGCTTCAGAAAATAGAATTCACATATCATTAAGATGTGTATGTTCATCAGTGACTGCGGAATTGGTTCCATGCATATTCTACTATAGTGGTTGTACCTGATCTTTTCTCTAGTTTCTTCTTCAATTTTTGGACATTCATGTTTCCCATTACCTTTTCCTCATGAATGTCAGATATCATATGAATTAGGACAACTAGAGACTGGCTCTTGAATAATTTTCATGCTTAAGCCTGTTCTGGAAAACTATAACATGAATAGCCACTTTTTTATTATAGGTTTGGACCTGTTTTAGGGCATACGAAGGCGAACTCTGAAAACTCGCCTTCGTATATGCCATGCTGAACAAAACCCAACCCAAGAGCATTCTCCCCCATTCCATCTTCACTTTTACCCCTTTCCCCATGTTTTCAATACCAAAAAAAAAACAAAATCCAACTCAAAATTTACCCATTTTTCCTCCTTTCTGTTCCAAAAAGCGTACAATGGCTAGCACATCCGGAGTACGACATGAAATTGGTAAAAAATCTAAACCCTAACTTTTAATTTCGAAATTAGGTCATATAATTTTAAGTATTATAGGTTATGAAACTGATTGTAGCTTCCTATACGAAGTTTGTATGTTGTAATTACAAATTTTGATGTGTACAGTGTTCACATTATTGATTTTAGCTTGTTGGTTATATGAGGTTGGTTATTAGGTGTTATAGTTTGAATTTAGTGTGGTTTGAAATAATGTGGTTGATTAGAAACGAAGTTGTGTGCATTTGAGCTGGATAATAAGCTTGTTAATTTGAAGTTAAGATCGTTGGAACACGAGTTTGATGACTCGTTGAAGCTGTGAATTGTGCCGATGGGTGCAAATTGGAAAAAACATTGTATCAGTTTGGAAATGTTACCGTAGATAATTTTCCTTGTTTATGGAAACTATTAGAAAAGTATAACATGTTTAAGGATGTATAACATGTTTAGACTTGTTTTATAATAGTATAACATGTTCTTGAAAATAATAGTTATAAATTTCTTTAGTAATTAATTCTGCATTTTGCAGAGTACTACGAGATGGACCCTGGACCTGTTGACACGAGCATACTATATCTTCAACAGCAGCATACGACATCAAATCTTAATCGTACCCAGGTGGATTTTTGTAAATGTTTTCATTCTATGACGTTTAGTCTTCTTTTCTGCATGGACATCAAACCACGATTTTTTTTGTTATCTATTAAAATTTCAGAGTGCCAAGGCAGAGTTTATCATTGACCACTCGATTTCACTTAAGAAAGTGACATCGACACATCCAAGTGTTTTGGTTGAGATTGAGAGGGTTGGTTTTATCCATATTTTAGATTAGGATACATCTAACTGGACCATTGTCATATCGCAGCTCTAGCAGACTGGTGGAGGCCAAAGACATCCACGTTTCACTTACCTGTCGATGAGATTACTATTACATTGGGAGATGTAGCTGTTTTGCTTGGATTGCCTATTGAAGGTGAAGCCGTTGCATACGAAGCTGGAGGACATGATTATGTGGAGTTGTGTCGTGACTTTCTTGGGCTACATCCACCGACCAATCAAGTTAGGGGTGGTGAGTTCGTTGAGATCACGTGGTACCGTGCTCAGCTAGAACATGATATTCCTGCAGATGCCACCGAGGTACAGATTCAACATTGGGCTCATTGCGTTATACTGCACATTATATTTTGTGGATTGATGTGCGATCAAACGAAGACCCGTGTAGATTTGAGATGGCTCCTATATTTAGCTGATCTGGGGAAATGCGCTACATATTCTTGGGGTAGCGCAGTATTGACATATACGTATCAGGAGCTGTCTAAGCTTGCATTGTTGCAGTCTGGTAGTATTACTAGCTGCATGACACTTGTTCATGTTAGAACCATATTTCTACAGTTTATTGTTATACGATATGATGCATCATTCTCTTTTCTTAATTTTTTTTGAAACACAGATTTGGTCCTGGACTTATCTTCCAGTCGAAAGGCTGACGGTGACGCCCTTTCCTATCGATCCATCGATGTCACTTGGGTCTAGGTATACTTGTTGATTGTTTATTTAGTTAAACACAAAACATATCATTTCTAATATACATTTTTCAAAATCATGTAACAGGTGGGTGGGATGTAGAAGTACAAGACAAACACCACGACGTAGTGTGAATTTCCACCGCAATGAGTTGGAAGTCCTAGAAGAAGAGAAGGTTACATGGACACCGTACACTCATGAGCTGCTTGGCACACTTCCATCCATGTGTCAAGCTGGTAGGTACCTCTAGACTGCGAGAGTACCAATGATAGCCTACACAACCACCGCCTGACACCTTCCCAATAGGGTTATGAGACAATT
Source organism: Allium sativum (assembly GCA_030737875.1). Taxonomy (NCBI): domain Eukaryota; kingdom Viridiplantae; phylum Streptophyta; class Magnoliopsida; order Asparagales; family Amaryllidaceae; genus Allium; species Allium sativum. Next base: position 473,580,459 of record CM060926.1, read on the forward strand.
TGGCCTGATGCAGCATATACCAGACGAAGAACCTCCTTATATACAGGGTTACAGTCAACATGACTATCCGACTAATTGGGAACTTGATGTAGGTAATAGTTCAACAAGTCTTGTAGGAAATAAATTTATTCACTTATATACTCTACGACTTGTCAATATTACTCATTTATTTCAAGTTCCCACTATTCATCTAGGTCTAAATGGATAATTGTGAACTCAATGATGAAACTATGTTTCAAATGTACGATGAGTATGAACGTGGTAAGCAACCAGCCGAAGAAGTCGAATTTATGCCCGAAACACAAATGGAATTCAAAGTAGAGGTTGTAGAAGTAGCGTCTGAACTCTTTAGTGCCTTGCAACCAAACGTTGCAGTCCAATGTATCAAAACGGTTCAAAAAACCCCACAATGCTTGATTGAAGGAAATACTAGCTTAATAAAACCCCGATAAGTCAAGCTCTAGCATAATGGGTCATTCAGTCCTATGCTATTGCGGAGGAGAATGTAATGTGCTTGTTTTTAAAAGTCAAATGAATGCAGGTTATCACTTTTATGGTTGCAAAGCGTACATTAATGCACAGAATTGTCAAGGATTGCAAATTTGTAAAAAAAAAATCATGGTTCGATCCACTGTTGACAGATAGGGTTGTCTAGTACGCACTTGAGATGCAAGCTGAGGTTAATCGCTTGGAAAGAATGAATGTTGTAGTAAAGGATCAAATGCTTCATGGGTGCTACGGTTTACCCATAAACTATGACTCGTAGTGATGTTGTATTGGGTTGTATTTATGTTGTATTTGTCCGTCGTATTTATATGTTGTGTTGTATTTGATCGGTCGGTCGTAATTTTATGTTATGTTGTATCTTTTCTAGCGCATCTTGTTTGTTTTTAATGGGTAATTGAATTGGATGGAAGCCGTTTGAATAGAATTGAATGAAATAAGCTTAAGATGCTATTTGTATGTTGGGTATTGATATTCGTATTAATTAAACGACGTTTGAACGTATAATTTATAATATAATTTAAAATGAGCTCGTAGCATCGCGGTAGTTCGTAATATTACGTTTTGAATTTCAAATGAATATACATGATTCGTTATAAGTTGGATTTCTTTGAAACAAGTAACATTTTAATCTATTGAACTGTATTTTTCTAATGAAAATGAAAAATCGAGATTTCGTCTTATGGATTATGAGTTATGTCCAAATCAAAATTTCAGAAAGTCGCTATGGAATCATTTAAAAACAATACCAATTTATCAAATAAATATAAGCGATTTTTGCGATAAATTGAATGTCGATTTGAATTAGTCGACATATTGTTAAAACGTTTTATTATTCATAAATTAGTGAGTGGTGAGCAATGTTTGTCTGTTGTGTGTAAACGATATTGAATGTGAACATATACACTTGTTTATATTTCTGCATTGGTGATTTTTGAAACTTCACCTATTGGCGAATTCTCCATGTTCACCAATTGAAATCCAGAAACAAGTCTATATGTGCAAATAAGTTTAAAACATGGCTAAATCCATTATTTATTCTCAAAACAAGGCTAAATCAGTTAATTTTCCATATATTTTTTCTTTCTTGAATTTCCATGTTCCTAAATCCCACTCGCTACTAACGTGGTAGCCTGATTATCCAAAAACTAAAATTGTGCCAGTAGCCTAGCGCAGCTTTGGTATAAAGTAGACCTATCAAAATACAACCCTACCTATTTACTCAACCCGTTTTACCCTAATTACAACCTTGTTCGGTCAACCCATTTATAATTTTTTATTAAATGGGTCATAAAAGGGTTGACCCATTTTTAAAGGGTTACAAATGGGTAATCCACTTACCCATTTAACTCTGCCTACATACGAAGTTGCTATTTTTTTGTAAAAACTACAGTAATTTCTTCATACTGCCTCGAAACAGGATGAGACTTCGAACGATAGAAACCTAAATTACAGACAACGTGAAAAGCTCGGATGTTTTGCCCTATCACCGAACACTGTAGTTCTCCAAGGGGGCTGCCAGTTGTATTTAGAAAATAAGATGCTAAATTCCCATATTTAAACTTTGCCTAAATACAAAGTCGCAATTTTTTGTTAAAACTGCAATAATTTCTTTATACTGCCTCGGAACCGCAAGAGATTTCGACCAATAGAATCCCACCTAAATTATGGATAGTGTGAAACGCTCAGACGTTTTGTCCTATGACCGAACACTATTGTTCTCCAAGGGGACTGCCAGTTGTACTTAAAAAATAACAAGCTAAGTTCCATATTTGAACTCTGCCTACAAACAGAGTCGCTATTTTTTTGTAAAAACAACAGTAATTTCTTCATACTACCTTGGAACTGGATGAGACTTCGACCGATAGATTTCCACCTAAATTACGGATAACGTGAAACACTCGGAAGTTTTTCCCTATGATCGAACACTGTAATTCTCCAAGGGGACTACCAGTTGTACTTAGAAAATAATAGGCTATATTTCCATACTTGAACTCTGCCTACATACAGAGTCACTGTTTTTTGTAAAAGCTTCAATAATTTCTTTATATTGCCTTGGAACCGGATGAGACTTCGACCAATAGATTCCCACCTAAATTACGAACAACGTGAAACACTCGGACGTCTTGTCCTGCGACCGAACACTGTAGTTCTCCAAGGGGGCTGTCATTTGTACTTAGAAAATAACAGGCTAAATTCTCTTATTTGAACTCTTCCTATATACAGAGTCGCTTTTTTTAAAAAAACTGCAATAATTTCTTCATACTTCCTCGAAACCGGACGAGACTTCGACCGATAGATTCCTACCTAAATCACGAACAGTATGAAATACTCAAATATTTCGTCTTATGAACGAACTATATAGCTCTCCAAAGTGATTAACGTTTATACTTAGAAAATAACAGACTAATTCTCATAATTTTATATAAAAAATAGCAGACTACATTTAGATGAGTCACATGGGTGAGTTGGGTTAGATAAAGTTTTGTGTTGAATGGGTCAAAAATAATGGGTCGTAAATGGGTTGGATCAAATTTTGGTTGACCCTCATACGACCATAAATGACCCACCTGACACTTCTAGTATAAAGTGATGATCTAACCTCTTCCAGAGACACAATATCCTTCCTAACAATAAACGGTTGAATGAAATACCCATACGGCACACAAAGTTACTAACATAATTAAGGCAACATCCTCACCTTCATCCTTAACATCAATATTACGTAATTCCAACAAGATTGTGTTTAACTAATCTAAGTAATCTCTTAGAGGTGCAGCTTCATGCATTCCAGGAATAAAATGTATGTTGCTTCAAAAGCAACTTTTAATTAGAGAAATCATCACGTAAAGACTCTCAAGCCTACTCCACAGGTCATACATAAGTTCGCCCTCCATGGCCTCAATGATTGTATCTGTTTCAAGACATAGCATAATTATCATGTCTGTTTTCTCTTATAGAATAACAATCCCATGGTCATGGGTTTCATTGCTTTCTTCACAAGGGACAACCTGATACGGTTATAGGAGAGTAGTGGTTGTTAGCAATTGCATGCTTCCTATTCGTTAGCAATTGCATGCTGCATTTTCTTTTTATTTTATGTTTCTTTTCTATTATGTTGCTTTTTGTTACTGCAAAAATAAAGCACCGAAATAGGCTGGCAGTGAAGGGATAACGGACCACCACAAGCATAAAGGAATCTTCCATAAGAAAAGCCAAGCAAAAGGTAAACCAGAAAGCATAAGGGAACAATTCGAGACCAATGCAACCGAAATCATCATTGAAGAAAAGAGCTTAAAATCTATACAAAGAAAGAATACAGGCAGGGTTATTCAGGCACGATGGGAAAGCAACAGAAGGTCACCCACAACCGAAAGTCAATGAAGAGAGAGACTAAGAATCCTACAAACTGGGACCCAGAAGAGTGAAAGGGTTGTAATATTAACTTGCTTAATACCAATACACAAGGAGACGAAAGCATCAAAGATATAGAGTTCGAGGCATATGGAGATTATCCATGGACTAGCTACCAAGACACCTGTTAGATGGTTACTGAGAGGTTACTCTAATAAACAACTAATAAAGCACCGGAAGAAACCCTCCAGAAAGCCAGGATACACTTCAAGAATCTACCGAAAGGCAAGCCGAAACTTCAGGAAAAGATAAGCTATGCACTCTAATCTACTTAGTGTCGATACCAGCAGGGGTGGCGGACGCGGCAACCACTCACTTGAATCATGAAGGCAAGTACCACAAAGAACTGATAGTGAAGCCGCCTATATCCAAAAGCTCATGACCGAAAGCTTGTATCTAGAAGCTTATATCCGTAAGCCTGAAGCCTTCCTAAAGTTATCCACACCGACATACTTGGTGTTGGTACAAAGAAGACAGACATAACAATCAAAAAGGAGTTCTAGAGACCGAGACCCTCCGTCCGAGAGCCAGAACCAGCACGTTAAAGAACAACAAGAAATGCCTAAAATGCGGTCGAGAGCCAAAATTTCCAAAAACGAAAGGGAAAGCGATTGACAGGGGCTTCTGCGAACCCTATAACAGAAGGGGCCCAGATTTGTCTATAAATAAGACCCCATATGTCTCATTTTCAGGGAAATTTTCTCATTTCTCATAATTGTACTCTTTTTCTATAATAGTAAACCCTATTTTCTAAACCAGTTTGAGGATTTCTACTATCATCACTCATGTACTCTAAATCAAAGATCAATAAAGTGAGGATTGACACTTAGTATATTTTCGTGTGAGTTTCTCATGTGGCTTCTTAGCTATTACCTACATAACTTATTATAGACCTTCTACACGGCTCCAGGTTCCTACTCAAGCCTACACCCTTCTGCGAGGTTCTTACAGAACCCTTCCTATAAGCCAATTAGCCTTTTTTGAGAGTTGTGCTTAAGGAACCCTTGTCCCAAGATAACTGTTGGTTTTTGAGTTGCTTAAGCATGATGCTCACCCCACTGAGGGAAGAGTAACTAATCTTTCGCGCTCTCAACCTTGATATCTAGGAAATGGTGAACTAGCTCAGACTCATGAAGGCTAAATAACCTCATTTTCCCTTAGGACCACTTCTGTAGACTAATCTCCGGTGCTGACGAAAAATATCGCTAACATTTGGCACTAGAAGGAGGGCTTGAACCTCCGACCTTGTGGTTAACTGCCACATATAATTGTGTAGTTCCGTCCATGGTTGGACTAGGCTTTGAAGAAGTAGAAACCATGAATAGAAGGTCTCTACGAGTAACTAGTGAGTTTCCCATTGTTACATCAAGAATTAATGAGCCATGGACATTCGAAAAGGTTAAGTTGGAAACCTTACTCATTCAAGACAAAGACGGAGATGTAGAGCCTTATGATCCTGATCATTAGAGCACTAACCCTTTCCATTTGGGACCTTCTCTGATCATTTCCCTACGCAATTCTATAATAGAAAAACATAATCCTTTTCTTCGTATCAAGGAATCCATCTAAACACAAGCTGAAGGAACAATATTCATGCAAAAGGATTGGAAAAAGTTCTGCTTATCTTGCTACAAAAGAATATAAAAAGAATACACCCTTGTACCAAGGCACAACTAAATGAAAGTTCAAGGACAAGGAGGATACGATGGAATCAAGTGGTAAAAAGGCAAAGTTCCAACATCAAAAGAAAGCCTTTGAATCAAGATTGCCAAAAGGTTGTGAGCTCACTACATCAATTGAGGATATCTACTTCCTAACCAAACATGAGTTGAACTCTTGGCCTTCATCGAAGAAGACATCCAAGAATGAAACCAAGTTGGAAGGACCTTATTGCTACTACCATATGATGAATGAACATGAAACTAATCATTGGAGAGTCCTAGAAGGAATGGTTATCAACTTCTTAAGCCAAGGAAGGCTACACAAATATGTAAAGAAAACAAATCTGACTACAACAATAGATTCTTTGAGAAAAGTATTGCCTACCTAGTTACAGGGATGGTAACCCCCTCAAAATTTGAAATGCCCAAAGGTGGGTCAAATCACAAATGGATTTTAAAAAAACCTTGTCACCGCAGAGTTGGCCAGGGCAAGGCAATCTCTGGAGGTAAGTGGTGTGTAAGCCTTTCTCAATGCCCAAATCAAAAGGGACCAGGTTAAAGCATCGAAAGCGTAAGCCTCTGACCCACACCTGAAATGGTAATGATGGAGCATCTAATTAGCACGCCCTGCCTCTTCTCATAGAAGAGTACACCGTGCCTATGCAATGAACTAAGCACGTCCTACCTCTACTCGCATAAAACCACGTCCTATATCTACTTATGTTCTGCGTTACCCGCATAAGGGAATGCAAACCCCTATCATCACCTATGATGATCAGGATAGGGCACCCTTTTGGAGGGGGGTGGAGTGTAAGCCTCTATCACTGCCTATGATGGTCAGGGTGGAGCATCAAAAGAGTAAGCCTTAATTCTACGTCTATGATGGCCCGGTGTAAGTATCAAAGAACTTATCATTGCCTACGATGGTCAGGATAAGGCGCCTCCTGGAGGGAGGTCGGGTAAGTCTTTGGTCCCTGCTTGTGGATAAGCTAGCCAAGCGCACCGAACGTGTAACACCTCTTAATTTTAAATATTAAAATAAAAAAATTTAAAAACACTTAATTTTTAGGAGAAGAATTAAGGGAAATGGGTTATGCCATTGCATTAGTCTCAGAATTCTTCTTGGAATAGAGTCCAATTTTTCGTAAATCGGACTTTGTATGAGGAATTTATGGCTCTAGAAGTTTCAGGGATTTAAATAAATTAAAACAGCTTGAATTCAAATTCAAAATTCAGATGAAAACACAGAAGCGGGCCGGGCGGGATTTTTCCCGCCCTAGGCCACATAGACCAGGGGTCATCCTCCCCTATACAGGTCGACCTGGGAGTCGACCTCCCCTGATTTGGTCATATCCGAGGCAGATTCAGGATTTTTGCACCTGGACTTGTTTTCTGGACAGATTCTTTGGCTCCTAACCTATTTAAACACCCCCAAACCCCACTTTCTATCCACACAAAACCATTGTAATGCTATGCTGCCTCAATCCTAATTAAAATAAGTTAAAGACGTCCTTATGTTGCTAGAATAGTTCATCTTCTTCTTAAAACTTAAGAATTGCAAGTCAGGATTCTAATACAAACGACGAACGAATTATTCTCTTCTCTAATCTGTCTTTGTGAGTACAATTTCTTTCACAAAATAATTAATAAATTAATTATGTGAGTTATAATTTGGACTACAAGATTATGCATGTTGAATCATTGACCGATATGATATTGTCTATTTTGTGAATATATGCTAGTTGTTGTCTTATGTACATAGATTCATGATGTTGGTTCATATGTCTAAACACATATGCTAGATTTGATTTATTTTGTGACATTAATTTACATGTCTACATCATATGCAAGTGTATATGTAAATCTTATTTTATATGTCTAAATTATATACGCAAGTTTATATATAAGTTTGGATGTGAATCGTATGCTAGTTTATATGTAATTTTGTATGCGAATCATATGTAAGTCTTAGTTTACACGTCTAAATTACATATGCAAGTTTAATACAAGTTTGTATGTAAATTATATGAAAGCTTAGGTGAAAACCATATTCACATATGCAAGTTCACATTTTCATGTTTAGATCCCTATTTAGATTCATGGCAGTATATAGTTTATGCAAATATATGATTTATACGTCTATTGCTTATGCAAGTTATTGACTATGCAAATTTATGTTATAATTCTTATTTGCAAGTTAGATCTATTTTATGTGTTATGCAAGTTGTGATGTTTCTTTTCTTTTTATGAGTTATACTATTTGCGAGTCTAACATATTTCATATTAAATGTACGAACGACGTGGGGACATTGAGAAAATATTAAATATACATATTGAGAATTGGCATAAAATGGATTTAAATGTATATAATTAATTTGAGACATTAATTGGTATAATTCATATACCTGAAAATTTTGGACATAATTTAAGTGACAATTATGGACATGGATTAAAATTAGAAGTTATTGACAATCTGAAATAGGGATATTAATTCAAATTGGGGTTGAATAATAATGTGTAATAATAAATGCCTAAGACACGAGGTTAGACTCGTTTATGGTATAAGACTGTCCGGACCCGCCCGACAAATCCAGCAACCACAAACGGTAGTCTAATGTGAGAGGTAAAAGGCATAAATTAAATGCGTAATAAATGCCTAAGACATGAGGTTAGACACGTTTGTGATATAAGACTGCCCGGACCCGCCCGGCACATCCAGCAACCGCAAACGGCGGTCTAATATGAGAGGTCATAGGCATAATTAAAATATGCTTAGACACAAGGTTAAGTCTGGCTTGTGGTGGAAGTCTGCAAGGAACCGCCTGGCATATCCAGCGGCCATAAGAAATCGACTTAATGTGAGAGTTCTGTGCATTAATAATTAATTAATGCTGATCAACGACGAATATGAATGACGAACAGAAGTTTGGTTGAGTTGAGTAATTCTCTGAGTACCAATCTGATGCTGATTTCAGTCTTTGGGGTTGATAATTATGTAGTTATTCTCTTAACAAATGTATCTATGAACTAAGATGTACATAATCATAAATAAAGTAAAACATGTTATACAATATATATATATATATATATATATATGATACATAAAACATGATAAGTGGATAGGGTTAAGACAAGCTTAACCAATAATCTGATAAGTAGGTAGGGTTAAGACCAGCTTAACCAATAATATATAAGTGGATAGGGTTAAGACTAGCATAACCAATAATCTGAAAAGTAGGTAGGGTTAAGACCAGCCTAACCAATAATATATATTAATTTGATAAGTAGGTAAGGTTAAGACCAGCTTAACCAATAATATATATATTAATCTGATAAGTGGATAGGGTTAAGACAAACTTAACCAATAATACATATTGATCTGATAAGTGGATAGGGTTAAGACAAATTAGCCAATAATATATAAGTGGATAGGGTTAAGACCAACTTAACTAATAATATATAAGCGGATAGGATTAAGACCAGCTTAACCAATAATATATATTGACAAGATAAGAGGATAGGGTTAAGACAAGCTTAACCAATAACACATGTTGATTTGATAAGTGGGTAACATAGGTGACATGTGGGATATAATTATAAACACTTAACCAAGTTGAACATGTATGAAGACATGAATAAGAGGGGGTTAAGTGGGAAATCCTAGTGGGGACCAAGCATAGGTGGAAAGCTTGTGTCAAGTGTTGGGGACCCTTTTCAACCAGTAACCCATTTAGTATCTAAGTGAGCTCGATCTAGATCGAGGACGGGACACGCTTACTGGGTTTGATTGTAAGAAGTCAAAACGGGTTAGCGGTGGCAACGCAAGTCCAACGGGGTCATGTGCGTGCGTGGTACCGGGCTGGTAGGTAAGACGTTGTTGCATCGTGTAGGCATAAGCCGTGCATCTTTTGTGGTATCGGGTTGCCACTTTGGGGAGTGATACACCCCACTGTGGGACCAACATAGGTATCTACGAGTTAGGAAGCCGATCGAACGAGGAAGTAGTGGGTATGACTAGCGGAGATAGGAGCAGGCGGCACCTATGAAGGCAGCTAGGGCTACAACTACCATATTATGAATAAATGTTGTAATTAGAATGGAGAGGGTAGTGGGTACAACTAGTGGAGATAGGAGCAGGCGGCACCTATGAAGACAGCTAAGGGTACACGAAACTACCATTATTATTATTTTGTTCAGTAGGTAGGATCAACTTTTAAAGTGACTAGTATTGGTGCAGTATAGTAATTATCCTATAGTGTTGGAGCCACAATTAACGTTATCTTATTCCTCTTGTTTTCTTTGTCATGCCCATTTGTTTCACAGTCATTCCTTATTTACCAGTTTATGCCTTATCCTAATTACTTTAATAATTATATTGTTAAAGTTATTGGACTCGCCAGACTTTATGTCTGACCCCCTTTGTTTTCGGCTCTTTTCTTTCTTCCCACCCTTCCCCCCTAGGTTCTCAGGGTGGGACTAGTGCTAGTGGAACCTGATTTGGATCTCTTTATCCCCCTTTTGGAAGTGCTTGGATTGCTGAAAGTAAAGTTCAGCTTATCTCTTTTATGGCTACTTATGTTGGGGTTATGCTTTTTTACTTTATGTACTCAGAAAACAATTTGTCAAGACGGATATTAAGTGTACTTGGTTTTATTGTTGGTTTTTGGTGTTGTTGTGTCAAAACTATTTCACTGCTGCAATAAAAGATGTTTTAAAATTTTCAAGTACCAATATATGTATCTGTCTTGTTATATTCCGTTCTATACACCAATAATACTCCATTAAAGTTAATGCATTCCCTTTGTGAGTGACATTAATGGACGTGGGGTGTTACACATGGTATCAGAGCTGAAGGTTACCAGAACAGATAAGTGATTTTGAAAAACCACTTTCAAAAGCATTTTTATAAAGAAATACTTTCAAAAATATGTCTTAAGGAGATTATTTTTAAGAAAAAAGTTTATTTTGAAAAACATAACCCCCAAGAGCCATATATCTTTCCTTCGATTCTCCATTCTAAATCTCTTCCTCTTTCCTTTTTGAATTTCTTCCTCCACTTATAGATGCTTTTTCTAAGATATGTAAGAACTTCTGTATGGTGGGCGGAAAACCGCTTCATGAGACTGGGACGTTTGTCAAAGCTAGAAGGAAGTGGAGGACTTGTTGGTACCTTTAAGATAGACGATGGGAGGAAGGTTCAATTGGCTGCTTGGTTAATGAAGGACGAAGCCTCATTTTGGTAAGAGGTCACGAATGGAGAATGTGCAGAAGAGACATAGATAGGACACATGATAAGAAAGTAGATCCAAAGAAAGGCGCTAAGGATAACAAGGGGCCAAGAGAAAAGGAAGGGCCACACTTGTGAAATACCTGACTACTTAAATAAAGACGTTAGGAAGAAGAAGAAGACTAGTTGTCATCGTTACGGAGAAATAGGACATCTTATTAGGATCGTCCAAAGAAGCAAAAGGCAAAGGTAAGGACAAAGTACAAGATCTTCTGGAGGGCAGATGCGTTCCCACACGGTTGGCATACCTGATAAAGGTAGAAATATCTTGGTTGGAAGTTTGGTTTTTCTTTTTGATCATCCTGTTCGAACCTTGTTTGAATTATGGAGCTTCACACTCATTTGTATCTGCTTCGTTAGTTAAAACACTGCACCTAAATACTTGTAATGACCCGCATTTGCAGAGGATTATAATTAATTTATTTAATTATATAAATAGTGATATAGTGAATTTAATGGTCGTGAAATTAAATAATGGTGAATATTTAATTAAAATAATAAATTAAATAATATATATAATTCTGAATAATCAGAATTGGCTGAAATGGCGATATGGTGTGAACTGGATCATCTGTGATATTAAATTCAGTTTAGAATTGAATTTGAATAACGAATATATTATTTGAACGATAGTTTGAACGTATAATTATATTATAACTAAAATCGAGCTTGAAATGGCGCTGCAGTTCGTAAATCGGCGATTCGAACTTCAACTGAATGTACAGGATTTGTTTTAAGCCGGATTCCTGTGAAATAAGAAACGTGTGGAGTTGGTGTAGTATGTCTTTCTAGTGGAAGAGAAAAATCGGGATTTCGTCGTGTAGATTTTGAGATATGTCCAAATCAAATTTTAGAAAAGTCGCTGTGGAATTCCTTTATAATTTATAAAGAAATTATTTATATTTTAAAAAGGAATTTCAATATAAATCGAATATCGGTTTGACCCAGATTTGAAATATCAAGTTAGAAATTCATATTGGAATATTCTAGAGCTGTATGGTATTCCACTACGAATATATATGATAATATTAATTTATTAATATTTTATTTAATTATACTTAAATACATTTATATATTTAAATGGGTCATCCAGAGCTTTAAAATTAGCCTGTTTTGCATACGAAGTCGGAATTCGACGAAACTAATTTTGTTGGATCAGCAATGTCAAATAGTTGTTAGATTTCCAGTTTCGTGATTTTTAGAGTCACTGTGTGGTCGTACGGGATTTTAAAGTGAATAACAGTCGATAAATTGACCTTTAAAAATATGTTGTGTGAGCATACGAAGTCGGAATTTGACGAAACCAGTTTCGTTGGGACCGTAATGTCGAACTAAAGGTGCATGTCAATTTTCATGATTTTTGGGTGTGGTATGTGGTCACTGGAATTTTAGAGGACATAGAAAAAAATAGCGTTCGCTTATAATTTAATATAATAATCGAATATTAAATTATTAAAAATATCCTATATAATACCCTTACTTTTTCTAAACCTAAATTCATTTTTCCCTAAGTCAAATTCTGCGCCGTCACTTTTTCTCTCAGCAAAAAAAAAAAAAGATCGCCACTTTCTAAAACAAAAAAGAATTCAAATAAAATTCAAGAAATCGCAATACATATGTATTTGGATTCGCTTAGAAGTTCTCTACAACCCAGTACACATTTTTTGTAACTTGCGCACCATTTCTAGAGTGCTGGAACTAGACAGCGAGCGTTAGGGTTTGGGATTGGCGAAAATGGGAGGATCGATTGTTGAATTTGATAATAGAAATGGGTTTGTGGTTGGAAGCCGCAACGTTTGTGAGAGCTTTGTGGGTTTTCGTTCAAATAAGTGTCAATCGACACTGTACAGCAGCATTGGATTTTTGGCACCGAGTTTCGAAATAAGGGGATGGAGGTGTAGAGCTCGCGAAGGAGATGAAGTGGGTGGCAGTTTCATTTGATTTGGTGGAGGAATGGTGGAGATAAGGGTGGAGGAGGCCGCCGTAATGGCCATCGAGTATCCTGGAGCTCGCATGTTGATTTGGGGTGGAAGATAGATTAGAAATGAGTCAACGGGCCTAGTGGATTTTAAATTAAAGGGTATGGGCCTTAGGAAAATGGTGAGCCCGGTTAATATTAAATCCAAGTTTTAATTAATTTAAATGTATGTAAACTTGTAAATGTCATAACAATCTCATACGTTGTCAGAATTGGACGAAACTGGATCCGTTAGGATCGTAGAGACGAAGACTTTGAAATGAAACTGACTGGGAGTGAGTTGGAGCTCGTTTGAATTTATGGAGAAATAAATTGTTTGATTCAAATCAAACAAACAGTTTATCGTTCTTTAACGATGAACTGCCAAAGTGAGTAAATCTCACTAACTCTGAACAGTTTATAATTTCATGTTGTATTTTTAGAACTGTTAAATATTGGCTGATTAACTGTGTGTTGACTGTTTGATTGAACTGCTAGTCAGTTAGTTGAATTTCTATAATGATTCTGTTTAACAGAATATATCATATGGAACTGAAACTGATGTTGATTTTATTATATAACATCTGTGGATGTAGGGAAACATGTTGGAGGAACTCGACTGGATTCCTCAACAGTTATTTTATTGTTTTTCATATATTTTGATATATGATGTGAATTATAACCTGTTGTTGATTGTATGTGTATAAACAATATTGGACATCGTAATTTGATATGTTAAACACCATAACATACCGGGATTTGGAGAAAAGAGGAATTTGTCAAAGTGAATACTGAAAAGAGAATATTTATAAATAGAAATTTATTTATAAATGGATTATTTATAAATAGAAAATACTTAGAAATAAAACCCTAAAGGAATTATTTGCAAACCATTTGCATATAGATTAGAAAGAGACAGGTTTGTAAACCATTTACAAATCAATCAGAAAGAGAAATGTTTGTAAACCATTTACAAAAAGATTGAGTAGAGAAAGGTTTGTAAACCATTACAAATGGAATCGAAAGAGGAATATTTGTAAAACCTTTACAAATGAAATCGAAAAGGACCTGGTACACATGTTGTGTAACTCGCGCACCATTTCTAGAGTGCTGGAACTAGACAACGAGCGTTAGGTTTTGGGATTGGCGAAAATAGGAGGATCGATTGTTGAATTTGATAATAGAAACGGGTTTGTGGTTGGAAGCCGCAACGTTTTTGAGAGCTTTGTGGGTTTTCGTTCAAATTAGTGTCGATCGACACTATACAGCAGCGTTGGATTTTTGGCACCGAGTTTCGAAATAAGGGGATGGAGGAGTAGAGCTCGCGAAGGAGATGAAGTGGGTGGCAGTTTCATTTGATTCGGTGGAGGAATGGTGGAGATAAGGGTGGAGGAGGCCACCGTAATGGCCATCGAGTATCCTGGAGCTCGCGTGTTGATTTGGGGTGGAAGATGGATTAGAAATTAGTCAGCGGGCCTGGTGGATTTTAAATTAAAGGGTATGGGCCTTAGGAAAATGGTGAGCCCGGTTAATATTAAATCCAAGTTTTAATTAATTTAAATGTATGTAAACTTGTAAATGTCATAACAATCTCATACGTTGTCAGAATTGGACGAAACTGGATCCGTTAGGATCGTAGAGACGAAGACTTCGAAATGAAACTGACTGGGAGTAGGGTGGAGCTCGTTTGAATTTATGGAGAAATAAATTGTTTTATTCAAATCAAACAAACAGTTTATCGTTCTTTAACGATGAACTGCCAAAGTGAGTAAATCTCACTAACTCTGAACAATTTATAATTTCATGTTGTATTTTTAGAACTGTTAAATATTGGCTGATTAACTGTGTGTTGACTGTTTGATTGAACTGCTAGTCAGTTAGTTGAATTTCTATATTGATTCTGTTTAACATAATATATCATATGGAACTGAAAGTGATGTTGATTTTATTATATAACATCTGTGGATGCAAGGAAACATGTTGGAGGAGTCCGACTGGATTCCTCAAAGTTATTTTATTGTTTTTCATATATTTTGATATATGATGTGAATTATAACCTGTTGTTGATTGTATGTGTATGAACGATATTGGACATCGTAATTTGATATGTTAAACACCATAACATAGCGGGATTTGGAGAAAAGGGGAATTTGTCAAAGTTAATACTGAAAAGAGAATATTTATAAATAGAATATTTATAAATAGAAATTTATTTATATATGGATTATTTATAAATAGAAAATACTTAGAAATAAAACCCTAAAGGAAATATTTGCAAACCATTTGCAAATAGATTAGAACGAGAAAGGTTTGTAAACCATTTACAAATCAATCAGAAAGAGAAATGTTTGTAAACCATTTACAAATTTGATTGAGTAGAGAAAGGTTTTTAAACCATTTACAAATGGAATCGAAAGAGGAATATTTGTAAAACCTTTACAAATGAAATCGAAAAGGAGGTATTTGTAAAACCATTTGCAAACAGAATTAAAAAGGAAATATTTAGAAAATAAATAAGAGTTAATCGATTAGAGGAAATCAAACAGAGTTAATCGAATCAAAGATATTCGAAGTGAGATAATCGAATCAGAGATATTCGAAGTGAGTGAACCGAATCAGAAATATTCGAAGTGAGTTGATCGAATCTAGTTATTTGACAGGAGTTAAATCGAATAAGATTTATTCGAAGAAAGTGATTATCGAATATAAGTATTCGAAAGTAAGCAAATCGAATTAGTTATGCGAATTAGTTATTCGAATAGAGTTAAATAAATAAGAGTTATTCGAAATAGTTATTCGAATACAGTTAAATAAATAAGGGTTATTTGAATTAGTTATTCGAATAGAGTTAAACACATAAGAGTTATTGAATTAGTTATTCGAAAGGAGTTATCGATTATAGTTTAATCGAAAGGGGTTATCGAATTAGTTATTCGAAAGGAGTTAAGTAAAAAGAGTTAATCGATTAGGGTTAAATAAATAGAGTAAATCGAATTTAGTTTATTTGAAGAAAGGTTAATCGAATCTAGTTATGCGTAAGAGAGATTATCAAATATAGTTATTCGAAGGGAGGAGTTATCGAATAGAGATTTATTCGAACGAAAGTTACATAAGGAAGTGTTAAAGGGTTAAAGATGAACTTACCATATTTCGAGATTTGAAATGTTGTTCAGTTAAGGTCTGAGAGGTAGTTATACCCCAACTTGATTGACTTCGTTTTTAATTTAGAAATGGTTAAGGTTTGAGAGTGAAAGTGGTTAAGTGAATTTAGTAAATAAGTATAGTGGTTTGCGTTGTCGTCGCGATGTTGATTTAAACATTTGTTTAAATCCAAGTAAAAGATGATTTGGAAATGTTTTCCAAATAGAATCAGAAACGTAATCAAATATTGAAATAGGAAATATGAATATATATATATATATATATATGATTGATGATTGATTGATAGAATTTCCATCTAGAAATAATATCGTTGTTTGCACATGTATTTTTCTTTGATAGTTAACTCACCGACTATCGAAGTTTTTGACCATTTTAACATTGTTAATATGGAGAGACCGGTTGGATTATTATCCAAAGAACCACTCTGTGTTGGCATAAGCGTTGCGAATCATATATGCCAAAGATAATTGAAGACAGAGTAAAGTGCAAGGGCTATTGTATTAGTCTTGGATAACAGTGCCTAAGATGGATGTACTGAATAGTGCCTTCGGTTCATCCTGTTCCTGGATGACTTGTATGGATGATTGTCTGACAGAGTATTTCCAGAAAAGTCACGTACATTGATTTCTTCAACCGTACCAAGAGTGGAAGCGGAGAAGGAAACTTCTTTAGCTAACACGTAATGTATTGTTGTAGACGTTAAATAGTGATTTTCGATGGATCTGACAATGTGGCATTCAAAGTGAATCTGATGTGATGATGAAGCGTAACCTCAAGCCTCATCAACCTTTAAATGATAGAAATCGGGCAGGCAGCATGGCTAAGTCAGTCGCTCCGAAGTAGGGTGTATAATCACCTGATCTAGAGTTTCATTTACTTCTAAAAATATATTGTTGATGCTGTCCCATTCGGGAAACAGTTGCTGATCCCAACCGTTGGTGATATACATTCGATACACTCAAGCGAAATGAGTGGTCGGTCATGTGTGGTCGGGTTGTAAGATGTTCTTGTTGAACCCAGTGTATTCCTTTCTAGAGGTGCACTAGAAAAAGGTGGTTCCATACCTTGTCATAGTTGGAAATCCATTAACCAATACGTGTTTGCGGTTTTGATTGTATACTATATATGTAGAACGTGAGATGAAAGCGTTTCTGCTATATGATTATTATATTGTGGTTAATAGACATTATTATAATATCAAAAGGTTTTTGATATAAAGATAATTTGGATTCTCATAAGGGAAAAACCCGTTCCGTTATACGGCGTGGTCTTATGAGATATCATTTACCTGATTGAACTGTTTTAAACTGTTTTACTCATACCAGTCCCTGACTAACCCGGAGTTTATTTTGTTTTGTTTTCCCTAAACTCTTGGGTGCCCAATTTTGTATAAGCAGTCAAGTAGTCGGGATTTACAGATACTTGAAGAGCTAGAGCAGGAGGCTTCAGGATCATATAGCTCTAGTTTATTTCCGTTGTGTTGTAAGTGCTGTACTTTGGTAATGATGTGTATGCATATAATGATTTTATTTCAAGGATATATTATCTATTATATGTTGTTTGTTCCGCTATAAGATTCGTGTTACTCTGATGTTGTGTTCTTCTTCTTCTATTCTAAGTTTCTATCTTATCTTTCCTCACCCTCTAATTTCTTTCATTAATTATTTGGTTATTTTCGATCCTTGGAGGTTCGATATGTGTTGTATATCGGATAGCCATGATCGCAAATTTCCGGGTCGTTATATTTGGTATTAGAGCAGAAGGTTAATTGATTAACTTGGCTCTATGGCGTAACTCAGTAGAGATAGGGTTAGTAACACCCTAGATTGAGTTGAGTGTATGTATACGAGTGAACGTATTTGTTATTAAATATAAAAAAAATTGTTTTATATTGTGGAGATTTGTTGGTTGAGCCGTTTATGAGTTCTGGTCGATCATTTTGATCCACTGTATCGGTAGGGATTTTGTAAACACTCGAATACGATGAACCGTCATGGTATGTTTTGAAAGAGGGTAAATGAATTTTTTTTCCCAAATTATATTTTGATACAAAGGATTTATATTGGAATAATTATAATATAGTGGATATATTGGTTGTTGTTATAATCGAGTAAGATTATAAATTAAATGGTTATGTAAATAACCAATCGGAATTCATATAAGTGAAATACGTGAAATCAGATGAGTTGAATCTGAAATTTTAAACCAGAAATTGAGTTAAAACTCTAGAGAATTGGATAAGTGTTTGTAAATGGATTTGGATTAAAAATAAGGAAAATTTAAGATCTGGGAGATTTTAAATTGTTTTACAAGCAGTATGAATTATATTTTGAAATGAATTTCAAAGTGGAAATGTTTAGAAATGGTTTTATAGTATTGAACTCACTTCGATCGCTGGAAAATAGATTCTGATGATGACAGCTGCATCATCAGTATTCATTTTTGAGTTGTAGGTGACGAATTACTACCAGAGATACTGTTTTGAATTTGTTTTGGGAAAGACAAGTTGTGTTGAATTTCAAGATAGGATTTATAATATAGAATTTGAATAATAGAATTTCATATATAGATTTGAATAATAGAAGTGATATAAAATTTGAATAGAAATTGAATAGAATTAACTAAGTCGAAGAGGAATTAGTTAATCGAGTTTTGAATTTGAAGTTGAACTTCGAAAGGTGAATTGGATTTGTAAATGGATATTCGAAATCGAATATAGAACTTAAATTTGAAATTTGGATTCAAATTAGTTAATAAGAAAGTTAAAATGTATTTGAACATGTCATGTTCAAATACAAAAGTGAAATAGACTAAAGAGTTAATTAACAAATTAATTAACGAATTGTGTTAAAACGATCAGGTATAGTTAAAATAGATTGGGCAGGTATAAATATACATAAGATAGGTATGGATAAGGTATGAAGGTATATAAATAGAATGCTCGACGAAAAGGTATGTATTTAATTCATATATGAGATTTTATGCGCCGTATCGGCTAGCCGCTTGGCTTTTTCTTTTGGATTGGTGAGGGCCGTGGGAGTCTATTTGAAATATCCCGATGCTCCTGGTACAAAGGAGGTTATGGCGAATTTTTTCGGGAATTTAAGGAGTTAGAATATTTTTAAGATAATTTGATAGTTAGAAATCAACGTATCGATATATATATAGAAGTCGATAAGGAAACGAACTTAGAAATAGAATAGTAAAATCAAAAAGGAAGACTAAGAATAAAATCTAGTAAGAATAGAAAGAGGAAGCGTATACGTGTTTAAAAGTGAATAAGTAGTTGTATGGTATTGATTATTCGAGTAAGTAGTCATATCTGTTTTGAAGTTATAAATGTTATTCAGTCAAGGTCTGAGAGGTAGTTATATCCCAACTTGATTGATTTCATTATTAACAAATAAATAGTAAGATTTCAGGCTCGAAGATCAATGTTGAATAAGAGTTAGTTGAATATAGTATTTGGGCTATCGTAACGATGTTTTACACAACATCCGTTTTAACCCAAATAAGTGTAAGCTTGGAAATATAATAAATAATATTTCCTAAGTATAGAAATAAACGAGATCGGAAAAGAGATAAGTAATTGGAATATTTTCCAATTATAAATAGCATATATTTTCTAAAGTTTAGAAAATAAAGGAAGGCGATATTCGGAAATGTTTTCCAAATAACATAAAAAGCCAATATGGTTATTGAAAATATTTGGTTAACAAATATTGATAAAGAAATAGAGAAGTGATTTAACTAATGGAATATTAATTAAGGGCTCAATGACATGTTCAAAAGGAAATTTTGATTTTTGAAAAGAGTAAACTGTTTAAAAACTCCCAGGGAAAGACTGTTTGAATTAAAAACAAATTTAACAGAAATTTGTGAAAGCAAAATTGAATTAAAGTAAAGCCAGTAAAGTGGTAACTGAGGTTGAATTAGAATGATATTGTAACACCCCACTCCCGCTATGATCACTCACTAAGGGAATGCCATAGCATCGGTGGAGTATTTTAGTGAATATAGAACAGAAAAATTACAACAAGACAGATATAAATAGTACTTGAAATTTTAAAACATCATCTCATAACAGCGGAAGTAAAACATGTCTGGTTACATCATAAAACCACAATAAAGGTCAAGTACAATATCAAAATAAAGAAGTACATAATCCCACTCTCATACAATAGCCAAACAAAAGAAAAGATAACTGGATAACTGGAGCTTTACATCTATCCAAGCTCCTAAAGACTGGAACAGCAATCCGATCAAGCTCCACTACTGCTAGGATCCACCGTAGGACCTGAGGGTTGGGAAAAAGATAAAAACAACAGGGTCAGACATAAGTCTGAGCGAGTCCTATAACTTTAACAATACAATCGTTAAAGTAACCAGAGAAGACATAAACTGATATACGGTAACATATAGGGATGAATGGCTACCCTAAGCAGTCAACTAAACGAAGATAAAGGATAAAGACGCATCTACCCTCCCTAAGGTAAATTACTAAACTGCACCACACCAGTCGTTCCTAACTTAAAGGTTGATCCCACCCAAGGACTTATAAAATTTACTAATTAGTACCTGCGTACCCCTAGGTGACCAAGTAGGCGCCACGGGGCCCTACAATCCACTAGGTGTACACACTACTTCCCATTCGATCGGCTCCCTAACGTAGATACCCGTGCTGGCCCCACCGTGGGATGTATCATTCCCCAATGTGGCAACCTGATGGAACTAAAGGTGCACGGCTTATATCTACTCGATGCAACAACGGCTTACCTACCAGCCCGGGCCCACTCACGCATATGAAGCCCGTTGGACTTGCGTTGCCACCGCTAACCCGTTTGCCTCTTACAGTCAAGCCCAGTATGCGTGTCCCGTCCTCGACATGGGTCGAGCCCACAAAGATACGTATGGGTTACTGGTTGAAATGGGCCTCCACAAGCTACCCACCTAAGCTTGTCCCTTTTTCTAGTATATCCCACTTAACCCTTTAATCATGTTTTAATTACATGTTCCATTTTGGTTAAGTATTCTAATCGTATTTTCTATTGCCACCCAAGGCAACCACTAGATTTTCTCATGCCACCCGAGGCACCCACTTAACCCCTCATGTCCCTCTACATGCTAATATGGTTAAGTGTTTCTTAATTAATTAATTAAGAACGTAACCTTTGTAAAGACCTCTCACATTAGACTGTCTTTTATGACCGCTGGTTAAGCCGGTTGGGTCCGGGCAGCCTTATGTCATAACAGAGTCTAACCTCGTGTCTTTACATTAATTACGTATTTAGTTTGTGCCTAAGACCTCTCACATTGGGCTAACATTTGTAGCAACTGGTTAAGCCGGTTGGGTCCGGGCAGTTTTACGCTACAACTGAGTCCAACCTCGTGTCTTAGTCAATTAATTACACCTAATTAATCACCCTCATAATTTTATATTAATTATCCCTAATTAATCAAGTTTTCTTAACATGGGTAGACCTAACTTAATAGGTAAATTCCCATGGGGTAGACCTAACTCAATAGGTAAATTCCCAACACATAGTATGGGTACACCTAACCAAATAGGCAAATTCCCATACTATGTTTATTTATTTTGTGTTATGCATAATTATATTAATTTCACACAATCTTATTAACTTATGCATTTAATTACCCCATCGTTCCCACGTAATTTCGTTCATGATATAACACATATAAAAGGTGTCAACTTGCATATGAATGAACATGTTTCAAAGGTGCCATCTTGCATATTAACAAACACATAACTTGCATATGAACTTGCATAACATGTCACATAACTTGCATATAATATGTCACATAACTTACATATTCATTTTGCATAACAAACTTGCATATTAGCTTATAGACTTGCATAATGTGTCATCATGAACTTGCATATTAATAAACATGTAACTTGCATATTTACATACATGTAACTCGCATATTAACAAACATGTAACTTGCATATAAAGAAACATGTAACTTGCATATTTACATACATGTAACTTGCATATTAACAAACATGTAACTTGCATATTAACAAACATGTAACTTGCATATTTACATACATGTAACTTGCATATTAACAAACATGTAACTTGCATATTTACATACATGTAACTTGCATAGCATATTACCATGAACTTGCATAACATGCATATGATTACATAGCCCACAACTTGCATATTTAGCATCATGCAAACATAACATACATCATATTAAACTTGCATAAGCTTACATACTCAACATGCATAAACATAAGATTAATGCTAACATCATATCATATGATTCAAAGCTCATTAACCCACATACAAAACCATAAATCTCATCACATCTCATCTACTTAGTTTACCAAAAGATCATCAAAGTGATAGAAACTCACAACTAGCAACTTTGAACACCAAATGAAGAAGATTAAGATGCTAAGAAGGGATTAGAAGTTGATTAGAGAGTGATTAGTATGCAACCCTCTTCATAAAATTAGTGGAGGCCATGAGAGCTAGCATTTTGTCATAGTTTAGTCACTAGGTTTAATTATGAATGAATTAGGGTAGGTTAGGGTCTTATTTATAGATTAGGCAAGTGTTTTAGGCCATAGGATTAACCCTAGATTCAATCCAAGCCATCAAAGCATGTCTTGGGGAAGAAGTCAAGTGTAGGAACCATCTAGGGCCTTTAGATTAAAGATGGACCATGAGAACCATTCAAATGCAAAATCTGCACTTGAGCGAATCGGCCCACGGGTTGACAGCCAAACACCCTGGATTAACCCCTAGTCGACCCAGCGGGCTCGGGTCGACTTCAAAAATCGGCCGGTTCGGTTATTCCCCTCTCCCAATTCGCTGTTTTGAGCATTTTTGCATATTTATTTATTAAATTTTCAATTATATATATATATATATATATATATATCAATATATATATATATATATATATCTACACAACCCATTTCACTTAATTAAGTATACTTTAATTTGGGAATTTTCGTGAAACTTCGCGAGGCCATATCTTGGTCATACGGACTCCGATTTTCGAAAACTCGGACTCTATTTCGCGTATTTTTCCGAGACGAACGCAATGGCATAGCCCGTTTCCCTTGATTCCCATTTTAGAATTAAATTCTGCCTCGATTTATGTTATTACAGGTTATTGAAAATACGGGTTGTTACATTCTCCCCTCCTTAAAGGATTTCGTCCCCGAAATCTTCAAGTTAGGAAGAACGTATCCTACCATCCAATCATCCATCTACTCAAAGCATCATCCACGAGCAATCATTGTCCTTACAAGATTCTAAATGCTGGATGGATATATGCAAAAGTGTGTGTATATGTACTTACCTAATGCAAAAATCAGGCGGTTACTGATACAGTAAACCTCCTTAATGCAAACCATGATAGTGCCATGCATCCAATATGTATGCGAAACCCTATTGACACATACAAATTTCTACATGCGTGCACAACCATACACAAAAATGCATCATCCATATGATAACACAGCCATGATACATCCATCAATCTAACTACCACATCCATTTATGCAATATGCAACATGAAGTGACTGAGCCGATCTAGTGCCTAATGTGTGTGTATATGCATCCACGAGCAACCACTAGCAAACAATTGCATCCATATGCATCCATCAACCATAACATGTTTCAAACACATGTTTCAACCATAGGTTTTACCCTATCTAAAGGTCATAGGTATTAGCGAGAGGATATACTAAAGATAAGATAAGTACTAGACAAGCAATAAAGGAGAAGTTAAAAGACATACTCTCAAAAAGAAATGGATACAAAGAACGCATCTTTGCTTCCGTCTCCCAAGTAGCATTGCTTTCGTCATCTCCCCATTGCACTTTAACTAGCTGAACTTCTCTGTTCCTCAACTTCCTAGTTTCTGACCCAAGGATGCGAGTAGGAGCTCGTCGAATCGTCGCATCACGCTCTACCTCTACATCTCTAAGCAAGCTCGGCTCTACCACCTCCGCGGTCTCATGTAAGCACTTCCTCAAATGTGATACATGGAATACATCATGAACACCACTAAGTCTGTCGGGCAACTCCACCCTATATGCCATCCGTCCAATCCTTTCCTTAATAGGAAACGGCCCAACAAATCTCGGTGCTAACTTCCCTACGGACCCAAAGCGAACAACATTTCTCAATGGAGATACTTTGACAAAAACCATGTCCCCAACCTCAAACTCAAGATCCGTCCTTCTCCGATCCGCATAAGATTTCTGTCTATCTTGCGCTGCTTTCATCCTTTTTCGAATTAAATCAATCTTCTCTGAAGTCTCTCTAACCATATCCGGCCCAAGCAAGATCTTATCCGTAGATTCCCACCAACATGTAGGAGATCGACAAGGCCTTCCATAAAGAGCTTCGAAAGGAGCCATACCAATACTGGACTGAAAGCTGTTATTATATGCGAACTCCACCAAAGGAAGATGTTCTTCCCATGTACCTCCAAAATCCAAGATACAAAGCCTCAAAAGATCTTTTAAGATACGGTTCACCCTCTCAGTCTGACCGTCCGTCTGAGGATGATATGCGGTGCTCAAACACAACTGAGTCCCTACCGCCTCTTGCAAACTTCTCCAAAACTCACTAGTGAAAATAGGATCTCGATCACTCACAATGCTGGATGGTACGCCATGCAATCTAACAATCTCTCTAACATAGACTGAAGCAAGCCATGGAGCGGTCCTCTTACTCTTTACGGGTATAAAATGGGCACTCTTGGTAAGTCTGTCTACCACAACCCAAATTCCCGTATTGCCCTTCCTCGATCTCGGTAACCCGTCGATGAAATCCATCGAGACACTATCCCACTTCCACTGTGGAACTTCCAATGGGTGTAGCAACCCACCGGGTTTCCTTTGCTCCACTTTAACTTGTTGGCACACTAAGCATCTAGCCACATACTCGGCCACATCTTTCTTCATACCGGCCCAGAAGAAAACTCTCTTCATGTCTTGGTACATTTTGTCTCCACCGGGATGAATAGTCATTCTTGAACGATGTGCATCATCCAAAATAGCCTTCTTCAAACCCTCATCTTGCGGTACACAAAGTCTACCGTCTCTATGCAACCATCCCTTATCATCTATGGTGTATCTACCCAAATGGCTGGACGACTCCCCTCTTATAAGCTTCTCTACCAACACAACCAACTGTGGGTCGTCTCGCTGAGCCTCGCCAATCCGTCTCAAAAGAGTAGGTCTAACCTCCAAGGATGCCAACAAACCAGGTACAAAATCAACAGAAGGTCTGAAGTCAAACAAAGAAAGAAACTCCAAGCTTCGTCGTTCCACGAACAATGGACTCAAAGATAGCCTTTTTCTACTCAAGGCGTCTGCCACCACGTTACCCTTACCAGGGGTATACGCTATCTCGAAATCATAGGATGCTAAGAACTCCATCCACCTTTGCTGTCTTAAGTTTAAATCCTTCTGAGAGAATAAGTACTTCAATGATTTATGGTCGGTGAACAACTCGAATCTCTCACCAAGAAGATAATGGCGCCAAGACTTAAGTGCGAAAACAATCGCGGCCAACTCTAGATCATGGGTAGGGTAATTCTTCTCATGCACTCTCAATTGTCTCCCTCCATAGGCTATTACCCTTCCCTCCTGCATCAAGACTGCGCCTAATCCTGTTCCACAAGCATCGGTATAAACAACAAACGGCTTACTCCCATCCGGGAGCACTAAAACTGGAGCGGTGGTCAAAGCTCTCTTTAACCGTCGGAAAGCATCATCACAATCTACATCCCACGAGAAAACCAGATTCTTTTTCGTCAAGCGGGTTAATGGGGCTGATATCTTCGCGAAGTCTTTGATGAACTTCCTATAATATCCTGCCAACCCCAAGAAACTTCTTACCTCGGTAGCATTTCTAGGAACTTTCCAATCCTGGATAGATACTATCTTTGCGGGATCCACAGCTATCCCTTCCTTAGAGACCACATGCCCTAAGAATCGCACTTCTCTTCTCCAAAAATGGCATTTAGAGAATTTAGCTTTAAGACTATGCGCTCGAAGAGTCTCCAACACTTCCTTGAGATGTAAGGCATGCTCTTCTTCATTCTTGGAAAAGACCAAGATGTCATCCACAAAAACTACTACAAACTTATTCAGATACTCTCTGAACACTCTACTCATGAGATCAACAAAGTATGCGGGGGCGTTTGTCAACCCAAATGGCATCACTAGCCACTCATAAAAACCATCCGGAGTCCGGAAAGCAGTCTTCTCTATACTGTCCTCCGCCACTCTTAACTGATGAAACCCTGTAGCTAAGTCCATCTGCGAAAATACTGACGCGCCAACCAACTGATCAAAGAGATCATCTATCCTCGGTAATGGGTGTCTATTCTTCTTCGTGAGCTTATTAAGTTCTCTATAATCCACACAAAGTCTGAGGGACCCATCCGCCTTCGTGGCAAACACTACTGGAGCTCCCCACTCCGATATACTTCGCCTTATGAACCCCTTCTCAAGCAACTCCCCTACTTGCTTATGAAGTTCTCTTCTCTCACGAGGAGCCATGTGGCGTACTGGCAAAGACACTGGTTTGGCATTATCCACCAAATAAATTCGGAAATCTATCTCCCGCTTCGGAGGCAAACCCTTTACTTCTTCAAACACATCCGGATATTCCCGGACTACTCTGACAGAACACAAACTCTCGACCGAAGCATCGAGCGATTCAAGATAACTTAGCAAAACAGATTCCATGGGATTGCAAGAGATCTCGAGAGTGTTACCCAAGCGGGTCATGAGCCTGACAACTCTCCTTTCGCAATCAAGAACGGCACCATTACTGGATAACCAGTCCATGCCCAAGATCAACCCATAGCCCGTGAAGCCCAATACAAAAGCATCACATCTAAACTCAACGCTAAGTATAGAAATCTTCAAACCCAAACATATCATAGACAGATATATGGAGCCCCCAATTGGGTTTGAGACAACCAAGGGATCATCAACTAGACTGGTGTCTAAGTGCAGTGACTCAACTAACGATGATGAGATAAAAGAATGCGATGCGCCAGAGTCAAACAAAGTACGAACTGGATGATCAAACAGAAAAACCAGACTTTCAACGGAAATAGTTCTACCTCTCTGCTGAATCGGTGGAACTGAGAGAACCTGAACTTGCCCCCCTGACTGAGGTGGTGCTATAAGAGCTTGCACCTGGCCTCCTGAGGTAGACCCCGTCTTCTGCCCCTTCTTTGGGCAGTTTTTCACAAGATGCCCTGCTTCACCACAATGAAAGCAACCGGTTTTCTTCTTTTTGCGACAATCCTTACTAAGGTGTCCTGGTGTTCCACAATTGAAGCACTTCTTCTTCGTCTTCTTTTTGTCACCATTGCCTTTTCCGCCCTTGCCTTGTTGTTGCTGTTGCGGTTTCTTCTGATCCCCCTTTTTCTCTGGTGCCTTAGAATTCTTATCATCCTCATGCATAAGTGCCATGTAGACAAGCTTCTCAAAAGTGGCCCCCATAGGAATGTGAGTCATAGCTATTCCTTGCAATGGTTCGTTCAAACCTCTAACGAACCTCAAAGCCTTCTTCTCCGGTGTATTCACCAACTCTATGCCAAACCTTGCTAATTGATTGAATTTGTTGACATATTCTTTCACCGTGAGATTCCCTTGCTTCAAATTCAAGAACTTCTCCATAAACAGATTCTCTTCCGCCCTTGAGAGAAACTTAGCCCCAAACCTTTGCTTAAAATCTGCCCAAGAGTCAACAGGGCGTTCTCCATTAGTGACCTCCCACCAGAATGAGGCCTCTCCCTTCATTAACCAAGCCGCCAACTTGACTTTCTTTCCCTCTTCCACTTCAAAGATATCTAGCAACTCTTCCACTTCCTTAAGCCAATCTCTAGCCTCTACGAAAGTCTCTGAACCAAGAAAAGGTTTTCCTCCTATAGCCTTGAACTCCTTGCAAACCTTAGCAAAATTATCCACTCTAGGCTGAGGAGGAGGAGCGGTTGTCTCTGGTGTAGTAGCATTGGCCGGACCCGCAGCCGCGGCCCTAGCCTCTTGCAACCTCCTATACCATAGTGGTATAACTAAACCCTCCGGGATGTTAAGATCTTCAGCCATGCTGAAACGAAAGAGGAAAGATTCAAAAAGGAGATTCCGAAAGATAAAGATATGGCTATTGGGGATTATGCTTTTCTTTTTCAAAAACTTTTTCTCTTAGAAGACATGCTTTTAAAAATCCTTTCTTCGAAAATACTCTTAGAAAGTAGTTTTTCTCAAAAATTTTATCTGTTCTGGTAACCTGGCTCTGATACCACGTGTAACACCCCACTCCCGCTATGATCACTCACTAAGGGAATGCCATAGCATCGGTGGAGTATTTTAGTGAATATAGAACAGAAAAATTACAACAAGACAGATATAAATAGTACTTGAAATTTTAAAACATCATCTCATAACAGCGGAAGTAAAACATGTCTGGTTACATCATAAAACCACAATAAAGGTCAAGTACAATATCAAAATAAAGAAGTACATAATCCCACTCTCATACAATAGCCAAACAAAAGAAAAGATAACTGGATAACTGGAGCTTTACATCTATCCAAGCTCCTAAAGACTGGAACAGCAATCCGATCAAGCTCCACTACTGCTAGGATCCACCGTAGGACCTGAGGGTTGGGAAAAAGATAAAAACAACAGGGTCAGACATAAGTCTGAGCGAGTCCTATAACTTTAACAATACAATCGTTAAAGTAACCAGAGAAGACATAAACTGATATACGGTAACATATAGGGATGAATGGCTACCCTAAGCAGTCAACTAAACGAAGATAAAGGATAAAGACGCATCTACCCTCCCTAAGGTAAATTACTAAACTGCACCACACCAGTCGTTCCTAACTTAAAGGTTGATCCCACCCAAGGACTTATAAAATTTACTAATTAGTACCTGCGTACCCCTAGGTGACCAAGTAGGCGCCACGGGGCCCTACAATCCACTAGGTGTACACACTACTTCCCATTCGATCGGCTCCCTAACGTAGATACCCGTGCTGGCCCCACCGTGGGATGTATCATTCCCCAATGTGGCAACCTGATGGAACTAAAGGTGCACGGCTTATATCTACTCGATGCAACAACGGCTTACCTACCAGCCCGGGCCCACTCACGCATATGAAGCCCGTTGGACTTGCGTTGCCACCGCTAACCCGTTTGCCTCTTACAGTCAAGCCCAGTATGCGTGTCCCGTCCTCGACATGGGTCGAGCCCACAAAGATACGTATGGGTTACTGGTTGAAATGGGCCTCCACAAGCTACCCACCTAAGCTTGTCCCTTTTTCTAGTATATCCCACTTAACCCTTTAATCATGTTTTAATTACATGTTCCATTTTGGTTAAGTATTCTAATCGTATTTTCTATTGCCACCCAAGGCAACCACTAGATTTTCTCATGCCACCCGAGGCACCCACTTAACCCCTCATGTCCCTCTACATGCTAATATGGTTAAGTGTTTCTTAATTAATTAATTAAGAACGTAACCTTTGTAAAGACCTCTCACATTAGACTGTCTTTTATGACCGCTGGTTAAGCCGGTTGGGTCCGGGCAGCCTTATGTCATAACAGAGTCTAACCTCGTGTCTTTACATTAATTACGTATTTAGTTTGTGCCTAAGACCTCTCACATTGGGCTAACATTTGTAGCAACTGGTTAAGCCGGTTGGGTCCGGGCAGTTTTACGCTACAACTGAGTCCAACCTCGTGTCTTAGTCAATTAATTACACCTAATTAATCACCCTCATAATTTTATATTAATTATCCCTAATTAATCAAGTTTTCTTAACATGGGTAGACCTAACTTAATAGGTAAATTCCCATGGGGTAGACCTAACTCAATAGGTAAATTCCCAACACATAGTATGGGTACACCTAACCAAATAGGCAAATTCCCATACTATGTTTATTTATTTTGTGTTATGCATAATTATATTAATTTCACACAATCTTATTAACTTATGCATTTAATTACCCCATCGTTCCCACGTAATTTCGTTCATGATATAACACATATAAAAGGTGTCAACTTGCATATGAATGAACATGTTTCAAAGGTGCCATCTTGCATATTAACAAACACATAACTTGCATATGAACTTGCATAACATGTCACATAACTTGCATATAATATGTCACATAACTTACATATTCATTTTGCATAACAAACTTGCATATTAGCTTATAGACTTGCATAATGTGTCATCATGAACTTGCATATTAATAAACATGTAACTTGCATATTTACATACATGTAACTCGCATATTAACAAACATGTAACTTGCATATAAAGAAACATGTAACTTGCATATTTACATACATGTAACTTGCATATTAACAAACATGTAACTTGCATATTAACAAACATGTAACTTGCATATTTACATACATGTAACTTGCATATTAACAAACATGTAACTTGCATATTTACATACATGTAACTTGCATAGCATATTACCATGAACTTGCATAACATGCATATGATTACATAGCCCACAACTTGCATATTTAGCATCATGCAAACATAACATACATCATATTAAACTTGCATAAGCTTACATACTCAACATGCATAAACATAAGATTAATGCTAACATCATATCATATGATTCAAAGCTCATTAACCCACATACAAAACCATAAATCTCATCACATCTCATCTACTTAGTTTACCAAAAGATCATCAAAGTGATAGAAACTCACAACTAGCAACTTTGAACACCAAATGAAGAAGATTAAGATGCTAAGAAGGGATTAGAAGTTGATTAGAGAGTGATTAGTATGCAACCCTCTTCATAAAATTAGTGGAGGCCATGAGAGCTAGCATTTTGTCATAGTTTAGTCACTAGGTTTAATTATGAATGAATTAGGGTAGGTTAGGGTCTTATTTATAGATTAGGCAAGTGTTTTAGGCCATAGGATTAACCCTAGATTCAATCCAAGCCATCAAAGCATGTCTTGGGGAAGAAGTCAAGTGTAGGAACCATCTAGGGCCTTTAGATTAAAGATGGACCATGAGAACCATTCAAATGCAAAATCTGCACTTGAGCGAATCGGCCCACGGGTTGACAGCCAAACACCCTGGATTAACCCCTAGTCGACCCAGCGGGCTCGGGTCGACTTCAAAAATCGGCCGGTTCGGTTATTCCCCTCTCCCAATTCGCTGTTTTGAGCATTTTTGCATATTTATTTATTAAATTTTCAATTATATATATATATATATATATATCAATATATATATATATATATATCTACACAACCCATTTCACTTAATTAAGTATACTTTAATTTGGGAATTTTCGTGAAACTTCGCGAGGCCATATCTTGGTCATACGGACTCCGATTTTCGAAAACTCGGACTCTATTTCGCGTATTTTTCCGAGACGAACGCAATGGCATAGCCCGTTTCCCTTGATTCCCATTTTAGAATTAAATTCTGCCTCGATTTATGTTATTACAGGTTATTGAAAATACGGGTTGTTACAGATATGAAGACAAACTGGATTGTGAGATTCAAATTTAAAGTGTAATGGGATAATCAAGTTAAGAGTTGGGAATCGAGAAGAAACTCAAGTTAAAATGATATTTGGCTTGGATATAAGCGAATGGTGGTGTTGTGGATAAAAGCAGATTGGAATTTGATTGGGATAACATTGGTATATGCTGAGTTGATAGCATATGGAAGTGATAGAGTTGATATGCTGACAAAAGGTACAAGTTTATATTTCTATCAGATATAAGATTTATGAGCCGAATTAGCAAGCCGCTTGGCTGTTTGATTTTCTTTTGGGTTGGAGATGGCCCAGAGAGGCAAGTTGGAGTTTGAGCTATTAACCAGTACAAAGGAGGTGCTGGAGAAATTTTTCAAAAAGTTAAGATGTTAGAAAATTTCCAGGATTTTTGAAAATTTTCGTTGATAAGAATTAATTTAAAATTTAATTGAAATTAAATTGGTTCAGTTGAAACTGAAGTTAAGAAGTGAACAAATATGTTCTAACCAGTTGATAGGGTCGTTCTGTAACTTAGCAATTTCGAGGACGAAATTATTTTAAGTGGGGAAGAACGTAATGACCCGCATTTGCAGAGGTATTATAATTAATTTATTTAATTATATAAATAGTGATATAGTGAATTTAATGGTCGTGAAATTAAATAATGGTGAATATTTAATTAAAATAGTAAATTAAATAATATATATAATTCTGAATAATCAGAATTGGCTGAAATGGCGATATGGTGTGAACTAGATCATCTGTGATATTAAATTCAGTTTAGAATTGAATTTGAATAACGAATATATTATTTGAACGACAGTTTGAACGTATAATTATATTATAAGTAAAATCGAGCTTCAAATGGCGCTGCAGTTCGTAAATTAGTGATTCGAACTTCAACTAAATGTACATGATTCGTTTTAAGCCGGAATTCTGTGAAATAAGAAACGTGTGGAGCTGGTGGAGTATATCTTTCTAGTGGAAGAGAAATATCGGGATTTCATCGTGTAGATTTTGAGATATGTCCAAATCAAATTTTAGAAAAGTCGTTGTGGAATTCCTTTATAATTTATAAAGAAATTATTTATATTTTAAAAAGGAATTTCAATATAAATCGAATATCAGGTTGACCCAGATTTGAAATATCAAGTTAGAAATTCATATAGGAATATTCTAGAGCTATATGGTATTCCACTGCGAATATATACGATAATATTAATTTATTAATATTTTATTTAATTATATTTAAATATATTTATATATTTAAATGGGTCATCCAAAGCTTTAAAAATAGCCAGTTTTGCATACGAAGTCGGAATTCGACGAAACTAATTTTGTTGGATCCGCAATGTAAAATAGTTGTTAGATTTCCAGTTTCGTGATTTTTAGAGTGACTATGTGGTCGTGCGGGATTTTAAAGTGAAAAACAGTCGATAAATTGACCTTTAAAAATACGCTGTGTGAGCATACGAAGTCGGAATTCGACGAAACCAGTTTCGTTGGGACCGTAATGTCGAACTAAAGGTGCATGTCAATTTTCATGATTTTTGGGTGTGGTATGTGGTCACAGGAATTTTGGAGGACACAGAAAAAACAGCGTTCACTTATAATTTATAATAATCGAATATTAAATTATTAAAAATATCCTATATAATACCCTTACTTTTTCTAAACCTAAATTCATTTTTCCCTAAGTCAGATTCTACGCCGTCACTTTTTCTCTCAGCAAAAAAAAAAGATCGCCACTTTCTAAAACCAAAAAGAATTCAAACAAAATTCAAGAAATCGCAATACATATGTATTTGGATTCGCTTAGAAGTTCTCTACAACCTGGTACACATTTTGTGTAACTCGCGCACCATTTCTGGAGTGCTGGAACTAGACAACGAGCGTTAGGGTTTGGGATTAGCGAAAATAGGAGGATCGATTGTTGAATTTGATAATAGAAACGGGTTTGTGGTTGGAAGCCGCAACGTTTGTGAGAGCTTTGTGGGTTTTCGTTCAAATAAGTGTCGATCGACACTGTACAACAGCGTTGGATTTTTGGCACCGAGTTTTGAAATAAGGGGATGGAGGTGTAGAGCTCGTGAAGGAGATGAAGTGGGTGGCGGTTTCATTTGATTCGGTGGGGGACTGGAGGAGGAGGCCTCCATAATGGCCATCGAGTATCCTGGAGCTCGCATGTTGATTTGGGGTGGAAGATGGATTAGAAATGAGTCAGCGGGCCTAGTGGATTTTAAATTAAAGGGTATGGGCCTTAGGAAAATGGTGAGCCCGGTTAATATTAAATCCAAGTTTTAATTAATTTAAATGTATGTAAACTTGTAAATGTCATGACAATCTCATACGTTGTCAGAATTAGACGAAACTGGATCCGTTAGGATCACAGAGACGAAGACTTCAAAATGAAACTGACTGGGAGTGGGGTGGAGCTCATTTGAATTTATGGCGAAATAAATTGTTTGATTCAAATCAAACAAACAATTTATCTTTCTTTAACGATGAACTGCCAAAGTGAGTAAATCTCACTAACTATGAACAATTTATAATTTCATGTTGTATTTTTAGAACTGTTAAATATTGGTTGATTAACTGTGTGTTGACTATTTGATTGAACTGCTAGTTACTTAGTTGAATTTCTATATTGATTCTGTTTAACAGAATATATCATATGGAACTGAAAGTGATGTTGATTTTATTATATAACATCTGTGGATGCAGGGAAACAGGTTGGAGGAATCCGATTGGATTCCTTAACAGTTATTTTATTGTTTTTCGTATATTTTGATATGTGATGTGAATTATAACCTGTTGTTGATTGTGTG
Organism: Allium sativum; assembly: GCA_030737875.1. Classification (NCBI taxonomy): domain Eukaryota; kingdom Viridiplantae; phylum Streptophyta; class Magnoliopsida; order Asparagales; family Amaryllidaceae; genus Allium; species Allium sativum. Next base: position 473,614,823 of record CM060926.1, read on the forward strand.
TGTATGAACGATATTGGACATCGTAATTTGATATGTTAAACACCATAACATACCGGGATTTGGAGAAAAGGGGAATTTGTCAAAGTGAATACTTAAAAGAGAATATTTATAAATAGAATATTTATAAATAGAAATTTATTTATAAATGGATTATTTATAATTAGAAAATACTTAGAAATAAAATCCTAAAGGAATTATTTGCAAACCATTTGCAAATAGATTAGAAAGAGAAAGGTTTGTAAACCATTTACAAATCAATCAGAAAGAGAAATGTTTGTAAACCATTTTCAAATGAGATTGAATAGAGAAAGGTTTGTAAACCATTCACAAATGGAATCGAAAGAGGAATACTTGTAAAACCTTTACAAATAAAATCGAAAAGGATGTATTTGTAAAACCATTTACAAACAGAATTAAAAAGGAAATATTTAGAAAATAAATAAGAGTTAATCGATTATAGTAAATCAAACAGAATTAATCAAACAGAGTTAATCGAATTAGAGATATTCGATGTGAGATAATTGAATCAGAGATATTCGAAGTGAGTGAATCGAATCAGAGATATTTGAAGTGAGTGAATCGAATCAGAAATATTCGAAGTGAGTTGATCGAATCTAGTTATTTGACAGGAGTTAAATCGAATAAGATTTATTCGAAGAAAGAGATTATCGAATATAAGTATTCGAAAGTAAGCAAATCGAATTAGTTATGCGAATTAGTTATTCGAATAGAGTTAAATAAATAAGAGTTATTCGAATTAGTTATTCGAATAGAGTTAAATAAATAAGGGTTATTTGAATTAGTTATTTGAATAGAGTTAAACACATAAGAGTTATTGAATTAGTTATTCGAAAGGAGTTATCGATTATAGTTTAATCGAAAGGAGTTATCGAATTAGTTATTCGAAAGGAGTTAAGTAAAAAAGAGTTAATCGATTAGGGTTAAATAAATAGAGTAAATCGAATTTAGTTTATTTGAAGAATGGTTAATCGAATCTAGTTATGCGTAAGAGAGATTATCAAATATAGTTATTCGAAGGGAGGAGTTATCGAATAGAGATTTATTCGAACGAAAGTTACGTAAGGAAGTGTTAAAGGGTTAAAGATGAACTTACCATATTTCGAGATTTGAAATGTTGTTCAGTTAAGGTCTGAGAGGTAGTTATACCCCAACTTGATTGACTTCGTTTTTAATTTAGAAATGGTTAAGGTTCGAGAGTGAAAGTGGTTAAGTGAATTTAGTAAATGAGTATAGTGGTTTGCGTTGTCGTCGCAATGTTGATTTAAACATCTGTTTAAATCCAAGTAAAAGAAGATTTGGAAATGTTTTCCAAATAGAATCAGAAACGTAATCAAATATTGAAATAGGAAATATGAATATTTATATGATTGATGATTGATTTGATAGAATTTCCATCTGGAAATAATATCGTTGTTTGCACACCTGTTTTTCTTTGATAGTTAACTCACCGACTATCGAAGTTTTCTGACCATTTTAACGTTGTTAATATGGAGAGACCGTTGGATTATTATCCAAAGAACCACTCTGTATTGGCATAAGTGTTGCGAATCATATATGCCAAAGATATTTGAAGACGGAGTAAAGTGCAGGGGCTGTTGTATAAGTCTTAGATAACAGTGCCTAAGATGGATATACTGAATAGTACCTTCGGTTCATCCTGTTCCTGGATGACTTGTATGGATGAATGTCTGACAGAGTATTTCCAGAAAGGTCACGTACATTGATTTCTTCAACCGTACCAAGAGTGGAAGCGGAGAAAGAAACTTCTTTAGCTAACACGTAATGTACTATTGTAGACGTCAATCGGTGATTTGATGGATTTGACGATGTGACATTCGAAGTGAATCTGATGTGGTGATGAAGCGTAATCTCAAGCCTCATCAACCGGTAAATGACAAAAATCGGGCAGGCAGCATGGCTAAGTCGTTCGCTCCGAAGTAGGGTGTATAATCACCTGATCTAGAGTTTCATTTATTTCTAAATATCTATTGTTGATACTGTCCCATTCGGGAAACGGTTGCTGATCCCAACCTTTGGTGATATACATTCGATACACTCAAGCGAAATGAGTGGTCGGTCATGTGTGGCCGAGTTGCAAGATGTTCTTGTTGAATCCAGTGTATTCCTCTCTAGAGGTACACTAGCGAAAGGTGGTTCCATACCTTGTCATAGTTGGAAATCCATTACCCAATACGTGCTTGCGGTTTTGATTGTATATTATATATGTAGAACATGAGATGAAAGTGTTTCTGCTAGATGATTATTATATTGTGATTGATAGACATTATTATAATATCAAAAGGTTTTTGATATAAAGATAATTTGGAATCTCATAATGGAAAAACCCGTTCCGTTATATGGCGTGGTCTTATGAGATATCGTTTACTTGTTCAACTGTTTTAAACTGTTTTACTCATACCAGTCCCATGACTGACCCGGAGTTTATTTGTTTGTTTCCCTAAACTCTTGGGTGCCTAAATTTGTACGGGCAGTCAAGTAGTCAGGATTTTATAGATACACTTGAAGAGTTGGAGCAGGAGGCTTCAGGATCATATAGCTATAGTTTATTTCCGCTGTGTTGTAAGTGATGTACTTTGATAATGATGTATATTCAAGTACAGATGTATATTTCAAGTTATGTTATATATATTATATGTTATTCGTTCCGCTGTGAGGTTCGTGTTACTCTGATGTTGTGTTCTTCTTCTTCTTCTATTCTAAGTTTCTATCTTATCTATCCTCACCCTCTAATTGCTTCCATAAATCATCCGGTATTTTTTCGATGTTTTGGTTAGTCATCATTGAATTTATGGCGATAACCAAGTCGTCAAAAACCCGGGTCATTACAGTTATTCTCTTAACCAATGTATCTGTGAACTAAGATGTGCTTAATCATAAATTAAGTAAAACATGTTATACGATATATATATATATATATATATATATGATACATAAAACATGATAAGTGGATAGGGTTAAGACCAGCTCAACCAATAATCTGATAAGTAGGCAGGGTTAAGACCAGCATAACCAATAATATATAAGTGGATAGGGTTAAGAACAGCTTAACCAATTATCTGATAAGTAGGTATGGTTAAGACCAGCTTAACCAATAATATCTATTAATTTGATAAGTGGGTAGGGTTAAGACCAACTTAACCAATAATATATATATTAATATGATAAGTTGATAGGGTTAAGACAAACTTAACCAATAATACATATTGATCTGATAAGTTGATAGGGTTAAGACCAACTTAGCCAATAATATATAAGTGGGTAGGGTTAAGACCAACTTAACCAATAATATATAAGTGGATATGGTTAAGACCATCTTAACCAATAATATATATATTGATCTGATAAGCGGATAGGGTTAAGACAGCTTAACCAATAACACATGTTGATTTGATAAGTGGGTAACATGGGTGCATATGGGATATAATTATAAACACTTAACCAAGTTGAAATGTGTAAGAAGACATGAATAAGAGGGGGTTAAGTGGGAAATCCTAGTGGGGACCAAGCATAGGTGGAAAGCTTGTGTCAAGTGTAGGGGACCCTTTTCAACCAGTAACCCATTTAGTATCTAAGTGAGCACGATCTAGATCGAGGACGGGACACGCTTACTGGGTTAGATTGTAAGAGGTCAAAACGGGTTAGCGGTGGCAACGCAAGTCCAACGGGGTCATGTGCGTGCGTGGCCTCGGGCTGGTAGGTAAGACGTTGTTGCATCATGTAGGCATAAGCCGTGCATCTTTTGTGGTATCGGGTTGCCACTTTGGGGAGTGATACACCCCACTGTGGGACCAGCACGGGTATCTACGAGTTAGGGAGCCGATCGAACGAGGAAGTAGCGGGCATGACTAGCGGAGATAGGAGCAGGCGGCACCTATGAAGGCAGCTAGGGCTACAACTACCATATTATGAATAAATGTTGTAATTAGAATGGAGAGGGTAGTGGGTACAACTAGTGGAGATAGGAGCAGGCGGCACCTATGAAGACAACTAAGGGTACACGAAACTACCATTATTATTATTTTGTTCAGTAGGCGGGATCAACTTTTAAAGTGACTAGTATTGGTGCAATATAGTAATTATCCTATAGTGTTGGAGGCGCAATTAACGTTATCTTATTCCTCTTGTTTTCTTTGTCATGCCCTCACAGTCATTCCTTATTTACCAGTTTATGCCTTATCCTAATTACTTTAATAATTATATTATTAAAGTTATTGGACTCGCCAGACTTTATGTCTGACCCCCTTTGTTTTCGCCTCTTTTCTTCCTTCCCACCCTTCCCCTCCCCCCCCCCCCCCCCCAGGTTCTCAGGGTGGGACTAGTGCTAGTGGAACCTGATTTGGATCTCTTTCTCCCCCTTTTGGAAGTGCTTGGATTGCTGAAAGTAAAGTTCAGCTTATCTCTTTCATGGCTACTTACGTTGGGGTTATGCTTTTTTACTTTATGTACTCATAAAACAATTTGTCAAGACGGATATTAAGTGTACTTGGTTTTATTGTTGGTTTTTGATGTTGTTGCGTCAAAACTATTTCTCCGCTGCAATAAAAATTGTTTTAAAATTTTCAAGTACCAATATATGTATCTGTCTTGTTATATTCCATTCTATACACCAATAATACTCCATTAAAGTTAATGCATTCCCTTTTGAGTGACATTAATGGACGTGGGGTGTTACACATGGTATCAGAGCTGAAGATTACCAGAATAGATAAGAGATTTTGAAAAACCGCTTTCAAAAGCATTTTTATAAAGAAATACTTTCAAAAATATGTCTTAAGGAGAATATTTTTAAGAGAAAAGCTTATTTTGAAAAACATAACCCCCAAGAGCCATATATCTTTCCTTCGATTCTCCATTTTAAATCCCTTCCTCTTTCCTTTTTGAATTTCTTCCTCCACATATAGATGCTTTTTCTAAGATATGTAAGAACTTCTGTATGGTGGGCGGAAAACCGCTTCATGATACTGGGACGTTTTTCAAAGCTAGAAGGAAGTGGTGGACTTGTTGGTACCTTTAAGATAGACGATGGGAGGAAGGTTCAATTGGCTGCTTGGTTAATGAAGGACGAAGCCTTATTTTGGTAGGAGGTCACGAATGGAGAATGTGCAGAAGAGACATAGATAGGACACACGATAAGAAAGTAGATCCAAAGAAAGGCGGTAAGGATAACAAGGGGCCAAGAGAAAAGGAAGGGCCACACTTTTGAAATACCTGACTACTTAAATAAAGTCGTTAGAAAGAAGAAGAAGACTAGTTGTCATCATTACAGAGAAATAGGACATCTTATTAGGATCGTCCAAAGAAGCAAAAGGCAAAGGTAAGAATAAAGTACATGATCTTCTGGAGGGCAGACGCGTTCCCTCACGGCTGGCATACCTGATAAAGGTAGAAATATCTTGGTTGGAAGTTTGGTTTTTCTTTTTGATCATCCTGTTCGAACCTTGTTTGAATTCTGGAGCTTCACACGCATTTGTATCTGCTTCATTAGTTAAAACACTGCACCTAAATACTAGTCTATTACGGATCCCATAGTAGTCTCAAATCCTATTGGTGGTTCGGCTCATCTTTCGATGATTTGTCGGGATTTGAGAGTGTCTATCTTGGGCGTTGGGTTTGAATGCAACACATTCGTTCTTGGCTTCATGGGATACGGCTTGATTCTAGGCATGGATTGGCTAGCCAGATATAGTGCCATCCTAGACTGTGAGAAGGGTAGTTAGATTGTTGACTCATTGTGGAAAGACCCTTGATATTTCTTGTGACCCTAGAGGTCCGGTGATGCTTAGCTACCTAGAATCTCTTGACGTGTCCAACAATGATTTGGAATTTGTTCGTGTGGTCCGTGAATATGGTGACGTCTTCGATGAAGTTCGGGGTTTACCCTCGAGGTGCGAGATAGACTTTCGTATATACCTTGTAGATAATGCAAAGTCAGTTGCATTACCGGTGCGCCACATGGCTCCGAGAGAGAGAAGAGAACTCAGTAAGCAAGTAAAGGAGTTGCTTGAGAAGGGGATCATAAGATGAAGCATTTCGGAATGGGGTGCTCTGGTTGTTTTTGCCACAAAGGCTGATGGTACACTTAGATTGTGCATGGACTATAGAGAGCTGAATAAGCTCACAAAGAAGAACAGACACCCATTGTCGACGATAGATGATTTATTCGATCAGTTGGCTGGTGCTTCGGTTTTGTCGCAGCGGGATTTAGCTATAGGATTTCATCAGCTAAGAGTGGCTGAAGACAGCATAAATAAGACTGCATTTAGAACTCCAGACGGTTTTTTCGAGTGGCTCGTCATGCCTTTTGGTTTGAGGAATGCACCCGCATACTTCGTTGACTTAATAAGTAGGGTGTACATGGAGTTTCTAAACAAGTTTGTGGTAGTCATTGTGGATGATATCTTGATTTTCTCTTGAAGCGAGGAAGAGCATGCCCTACATCTTAGGGAAGTCTTAGAGACCCTACGAGCGCATCAACTCAAAGCTAAGTTCTCCAAATGTCATTTTTGGAGGAAAGAAGTGAGGTTCTTAAGACACGTGGTCTCTAAGGAAGGGATAGTTGTGGATCCTGCAAAGGTGGTGGCAACCCAAGGTTGGAAGGTCCCTAGAAACGCGACAGAAGTAAGATGCTTTCTAGGACTGGCAGGCTATTATAGGAAGTTCATTAGGGACTTCGCGAAGATGTCAGCCCCACTTACTCGGTTAATGAAGAAGAACTTGACTTTTGCTTGGGATGTTGGCCTTGACAATGCTTTCCAGCATTTGAAGAGGGCTTTAACGACAACTCCAGTTTTAGTTTTTCCAGATGGAAGTAAGCCATTCACAGTGTATATCGGTGCTTGCAGGATAGGGCTTGGAGTAGTTTTCGATGCAAGAGGAAAAGGTGATATGCAAAAGGCGATAAGTACGAGTATCGCTTATCATCCAAGGATGGATGGACGGACAGAAAGGGGTGAATAGAATCCTTGAAGATCTTTTGAGGTTATGTATCCTAGATTTTGGAGGGACATGAGAAGAGGCAACGAGCTTGGTGGTGTTCATGACGTGTTTCACGTGTCACATTTGCAGAAGTGTTTACAAGATATCATGGAAGTAGTAGAGCCAAGCAGGCTTAGAGAAGTGGAAGTGGAGTGAGATGCCCCGATTAGATGAGCCCCTACATGCATCCTTGGATCGGAGGTCATAAAGTTGCGCAACAGAGAGGTCAAATTGGTTAAGGTGTAGTGGGGAAATGATCAAGGAGACACGACTTGAGAAACAGAAGACAAGATGCGTACGCTGTACCTTTTCTTTTTTAGGGTATGTTTTTAGCTTCTCCTTTTTCTACCGCTTTGTTTATGCTTGTCCTATCGTTTAGTATGTCTTCACAATTATATCTTCGATCTTTAGTTTGGAAAAATCCTATGGTCATAAACATGTGTTTGAGACATGTTATGTTTGGTGGATGCAAGTGGACGCAAGTGTTTGCTAGTGGTTGCTCGTGGATACATTTACACACACATTAGGCACTAGATTAGCTTAATCACTTTCATACTGCATATAAATATGTGTGCATATTTAAATTAATGGATGTATAATGGTTGTGTTATCATATGGATGCTGCATTTAGATGAATGATGGTGCACACATGTAGAAATAATATGTATCATTAGGATTCTTTTGCATACATAAAGGACACATGGCACTATCATGGTTCACATTAAGAAGGTCAACTGAATCAGTAGACTGCCTAATTTTGCATTAGATAAGTAACATATACACACACTTTTTGCATATGTTCATACGACATTAGATGTCTTTTAAGGACAATGGATGCCTATGTTTGATGATTGAGTAGTTGGATGATTGGATGGTAGGATATACATTTGCCTTAACTTGGAGATTTCGGGGGCGAAATCCTTTAAGGAGGGGAGAATGTAACACCCCGTAATTTTAAATATTAAAATTAACAAATTTAAGAACATTTAATTTTTAGGAGAAGAATTAAGGGAAACGGGTTATGCCATTGCGTTCGTCTCGGAATTTTGCTTGTAATAGAGTCCAAGTTTTCGTAAATTGGACTTCGTATGAGGAAGTTATGGCCTTCAGAAGTTTCAGGGATTTAAATAAATAAAAATAGCTCGAATTCAAAATCAAAATTCAAATGAAAACACAGAAGCGGGTTGGACGGGATTTTTCCAGCCCTAGGCCAGGTTGACCGACCCTATACAGGTCGACCTGGGGGTCGACCTAGGGGTCGACCTCCCCTGATTTCGTCAGATCCGAGACAGATTCAGGATTCTGCACCTGGACATGTTTTCTGGATAGATAAGTTGATAGGGTTAAGACAAACTTAACCAATAATACATATTGATCTGATAAGTAGATAGGGTTAAGACCAACTTAGCCAATAATATATAAGTGGATAGGGTTAATATCAACTTAACCAATAATATATAAGTGGATAGGGTTAAGACCATCTTAACCAATAATATATATACATTGATCTGATAAGCGGATAGTGTTAAGACAGCTTAGCCAATAACACATGTTGATTTGTTAAGTGGGTAACATGTGGGATATAATTATAAACACTTAACCAAGTTGAAACGTGTAAGAAGACATGAATAAGAGGGCGTTAAGTGGGAAATCCTAGTGGGGACCAAGCATAGGTGGAAAGCTTGTGTCAAGTGTAGGGGACCCTTTTCAACCAGTAACCCATTTAGTATCTAAGTGAGCTCGATCTAGATCGAGGACGGGACACGCTTACTGGGTTTGATTGTAAGAGGTCAAAACGGGTTAGCGGTGGCAATGCAAGTCCAACGGGGTCATGTGCGTGCGTGGTCCCGGGCTGGTAGGTAAGACGTTGTTGCATCCTGTAGGTATAAGCTGTGCATCTTTAGTGGTATCGGGTTGCCACTTTGGGGAGTGATACACCCCACTGTGGGACCAGCACGGGTATCTACGAGTTAGGGAGTCGATCGAATCGGGAAGGTAGTGGGTACGACTAGTGCAGATAGGAGCAGGCGGCACCTATGAAGGCAGCTAGGGGTACAACTACCATATTATGAATAAATGTTGCAGTTGGAATGGGTAGGGTAGTGGGTACAACAAGTGGAGATAGGAGAAGGCGGCGCCTATGAAAACGGCTAGGGTACACGAAACTACCATTATTGTTATTTTGATCAGTAGGCAGGATCAATTTTTAGGGTGACTAGTATTGGTGCTGTATAGTAATTATCGTATAGTGTTGGAGGCGCAATTAACGTTATCTTATTCCTCTTGTTTGCTTTGTCATGCCCATTTGTTTCACAGTCATTCCTTATTTACCATTTTATGCCTTATCCTAATTACTTTAATAATTATATTGTTAAAGTTATTGGACTCGCCAGACTTTATGTCTGACCCCCTTTGTTTTCGCCTCTTTTCTTCCTTCCTCTTCCCCCCATCCCCCCGTAGCTTCTCAGGGTGGGATTAGTGCTAGTGGAGCCTGATTTGGATCTCTTTCTCCCCCTTTTTAAGTGCTTGGATTGCAGAAAGTAAAGTTCATCTTATGTCTTTTATGGATACTTATGTTCGGGTTATGCTTTTTACTTTACGTACTCAAAAAACAATTTGTCAAGACGGATATTAAGTGTACTTGGTTTTATTGTTGGTTTTTGATGTTGTTGTATCAAAACTATTTCTCCGCTGCAATAAAAGTTGTTTTAAAATTTTCAAGTACTAATATATGTATATGTCTTGTTATATTCAGCTCTATACACCAATAATACTCCATGAAAGTTAATGCATTCCCTTTGTGAGTGACATTAATGGACGTGGGGTGTTACAGGACGCACAGGCCTGGAGTGTGGCCAACAAAGCACGTATATCCTCTGCTTTGATAACCAAAATCCCAGAGAGTGGCTCAGGAAGCACGTACATCCTCTGCTTCTATAATCAAACCTAGAGGAGGAAACAAAATTAATTACCAGGAATGGGTTTCTAGACTTTTATTAAATACCCAAATCTGGGTTAGTTCAGGACTTCTATTAAATACCTAAATCAGGGTTAGTTCAAGACTTCTATTAAATACCCGAATCTGGGTTAATTCAGGATTCCTATTAAAACACTAGAAATGAGTTCTTGGTTCTTTATTAAGCAACCCGAGTCTGGATTAGATCCAAAGCTTCCAATCCTTACCAAAAGAGGCATTCTGGCCGCCTCTCATTAATACCCTAATTTGGGCCACAAAGAATCATATTTTCACTTCCGAAGAAGGATGACAAAACGAGACTCGAAGGAAAGTGTGAAGTCTTTTATTCAGAAGGATTTCTAGCAAAGATAGTAATCCTCCTTCTTGTTCAAGGAGATTTCTTAAACTTATCATGTAAAATCATTATTGTTTCTATTCAATACAAGCAAAAGTCACATGAGTGATACACACACAATTTACAAGTTCATTTACAAGAATTGCATCATTGACTATTTAAATATATATATATATATATATATATGTATGTGTGTGTGTGTGTACATTACAATTACAAACACTATCAAATGTCCTGCCACCCTTCGTCCTCGGGTAAAGGGGGTTGATGGCATGGTGAATTGCGATACTTAGAAGCTCGTTATGTTTTCGCGCCTTTCTGCTAACTTCGCCAAGGTTGTCAGAGGGTTTGACCTGAAGTTTCAAAGCCTTATCATAAGCTCTACACATGGCCCTAAGAGACTTATTGTCTTTCTCTAATTCAAAAACACTAGCATGTAGATGATGTCTTTCCTCTTGTAAATCCTTAACTTGGTCAACATACCGGCTAACACGGTTGAACGAGTGCTTAATCAATTTGGTGTTGTAGATACTCTTCATCTCAGCTATCACATTCTTGCACCAGTCAAAAATGACTGATTCTTCTAACCCTCGAGGAGGATTCTTCAAATAAAAATGCTTTTGAGAAGTGGAGGTCCTAGGTGCAGTCGCAGCACTAGGAGGCTGGGACACTATTATAATTGGAATATTTTTGAAGGAATGTTCCCATGTCTTACATTTGCACTGATATTGTCTAACTCGATTTCCAAGTTAATGATACATTGGCATAAACCTCTTAACTCGTCTTCGAACTCAATAGAGGGTTTAGTCTTTATATACATCTTCAGTCCAAGAATAATTATGTCCTTCTCTTCTAATTGACCTTTTAGGGCATCTATTCCCTCGTCAAATGCTTGATGGATAAATTTTGAAATAAGTTCGTTCCCTCTTGGGATGTAGAAGGAACCTCTTTTGCTAGTAACACATTACCTTGAGACGTGAAGGTTTCATGACGATCCACCTACTCACTAGAATAAAGAGCAATTATGCATAAATCTTTATTCACAAGAATAGTGTCATATTTCTATATAAAAGCTTTGTGTAAATTTTGTTCGAAACCAATTTTCCGTGGCTTCGGTAAACACACAAACCAAAAAAGAATCACAAGGATTCACATACACTTATTAATACATTTATTGTTTACATATCAGCTCAGCATGCTCAATCCTAAGTCCTTTTAAAATCGCCTCATGATCTTTACCCAAAAAGATACGGGGAAGCCGAGGGAATTTCGTATAAACACTCTTGAGTTCTCTTAGAAAGCGTTTTCTCCTGAAAACATGAGACGATGCTGTCAAAAATTCCTTTCTCAATCTACAAATCAATTGTAATGCGGCTTCATGATAAATGAAATTCTGCCATAACATAAATAAGAGAATCAGCAACCGTAGATAGCAAGTAGAGTTGCAAACACATTTTATACATTCATAATATCAAGTTTACAGATACTCTTCGTGGTCGTACAAAATCGACCTTTTGAACAACTCAGTAATAAACCTATCCTTGTTATACTCAAGCTTTTCTGAGGGAAGATCTCTAGGAATTGTAAAACCCTTTCAAGGTTCCAATAAGCCACGGGATGTGAATCAACCCCAAAATCATCTAAATAAAGCCTATGAAGGTAGCGTATTAAACCGCCGCTATGTTCCCCTAAGAAGGAAAAGTCCACCATTGTGTATCGTTTACAGACTTCATACAAAAAGTTAACTAAGATGTCCCTATCCTCGATAAACAACCAAAATAAGGTCATCATCTCCTTGTTGTCCTCCCAAAGGGTTTCTCTGTGTTTGCAGGCTTTCCTTAGTATAGGTGTAGCCTCATGCTCCTTGTAATACATATGCTTAGATGCACTCTTCTCTAAATCATGATATCTCCGGGACAAAGCATTATAGTCTTTTAACAACCTTCCTTGTTCTACGCAGGATCGATTTATTTCTCTTTGTTTTTTATTTAATTCTGCTCTAAGGTGGGAAATAATATTTCTTTTGGTCTATTCAACATAATGACAAGAAACTAGTTACCCTCAAATATTTAAGAAAGGAAAAAGCATTGCGAAAACATAAGTTATACCTGAGAAGGAGAAACCTCAAGGTCAGTAGGTTGTTCTCTTCCTAAGGGCTCAAAAGTACTGCCTTCCTTGATGGGAGGAACTTCGGAGTCTTGAGCAGCATGAGTACCTCCAGCATCAGGACTATATCATATATAATCACGAGAGGCATCTGGAGCTGCAGAAGGATTGTTCCCATCCTTATCATGCACATCTTGGTGGTCACAACCATTGGGATCGTCACTACCATCATCTCCGCTATCATCAGCAAAAGACAAATGTTCCTCTTCTTCACCAGAATCGTCAGAAATATCCTTAATATATAAAAAGTCTTTAGCTTTGAGTTTTCCCTTCTGTGACATATAACCTCCTCGCTTTCCCGACCGAATCATTTTGATAACTTTATTCCTGATGAAAGGAGGGAGGGTAGTAGTTTGAATCTCGAGAAGAATCCGAAGGTTATCAGAAAGAACATGAAATAAGGCATCCTCGTAGTACTCAGTCTTGATCTACGGAAGATAAATTTGCAAAAATTCAGAAATCTTGTCCTTAACCTCATAAATTATCTGCGCAGCATGGGAGAGCTTCTCATCCTTCCTCTTAAGTTCGTCGGCATGACTAACCACGTTTTCTGCTATTTGGTGCTCTAAGGCCGAAACTTGGTCAGGTAATGATTTCTTCGTCTGCTTTTCTTTTTCAAGGGCTACTTCGGCATGTTCAAGGGAAGCTTTAACTTCTCGCATTCATCGCTTAAAGCCTCGTTAGCTACCCAGTGTCAAGTTACCTCGAGAGAAGAGGAAGAAGTAGTTGTTTTAGACAAAAGCCACCTTTTAGTAACCTAAGAAAGAAATAGAATCCAATTAGCTATCATAACAAGTTAAAGATGAAAGAAGAGTTAAGAAATAAAAATCTATACCGAGAGTTGCTGGTTGATTAAATGTTGATAAAAATCCTAGCCTTCTGAAGAAGTGAAAGGTAATGAAGTGTTAGTAGCTTCAGGACAAGAAAGAGCGAGCTTCACAAAATCATCAAAGCTCAATGAGGGTGGGGGAAACCTCGAGGGCTCAACATGTTGAGAAGTGGAAGTTTGTGCCATGGCATGCTTGTCCACTTCTAACGTACTTGGAAAGGTTGAAGATAGAATACGACCCTTACATTCTCTACCAAGGGTACCTTCGGAAGAAACGGTAATAGACACCACAGTAGAATCAATAGTAGGGGCTGTAGAGATGGAAATCTCCCAATCAACAACCTCAACAATAACATCCTGAGAAAGAGGAACATGAGTGACAAGTTTTATTCTTTTAGCCAGTAACTCAATGGTTAATTCGACCAGCCTCTTGATAGCGACAACGGTGGATTGATCTAGAGCATCGGTAAGAGTAACAACTTCAGATCCGAAGGCCCCTAATCAAATGTAGAATACAAAGGTAAATTCAGGAATGAGTATCTGGTAAATTAAAGCTGCTTTAAAAAGAATGTGACAATCCCAATAAGGATACCTAGAAACAAGGGAGAAGAAATAGTGCACACATTCATATCTAAAGTCAAATGCTTGGATCTTGAGACATGAAAAGGCGGGCGCCCCAAGATCCCTTGCCCATCAGGAAGGAGATTATATTGACGCAACTTACCCAAGGTCAACAAAACTGATCGACTCCTCGGTTCTTCAAATGCCTTAGATACAATTGCAAGTGCACGAGACTCACTCTCTGTTAAAGCAACTCTCTTGGAAGCAGGATCTGGAAAGCAAGTAAAATTAAACAATACAAAGAAAAAGTATGACCAGTCATGAAAAATAGGGGAACTCACCAAAATATGCAAAGTTACCTGAAATGCTAGTACGGGATCTGATGAAGAAGAATTGGTCTTCCTAGGGTGTAGTCTTACTAATGTCATCGCTAATGATTTTCTTCAAAGGGTTGGCACGCAAAATAGGCAAGTTTGCTCCTTTAGAAAACCACATCAAATGATGAATAAGATTAGAAGTAAGGGAAGTCTGACCCGGCTCTAATGCCAAAACTTCGAGCCATAAAAGCAAAGTATAGGTGTTTGACAGAAGTTGGATAGGTGCTATTACTAGGTCCCGTAGAGTCGAGATATAAAAATCGGAAAGGGGAAAGAAACCCCCATGCTAGATGTGGATGGCGGAATATGCGAAGTAACCTTCCGGAGGATCTTGATATTATCCCAATTAGTGGTAGGAATGGCATATACATTAGACATTCCAAAGCTATTAAGGATGGAATTTACTTCATCCTGAGAAGTAATTAAAGATTTCTTCAAAGCGAATGGCTTCTTCTTTCAAAAGGTGATTGGAACGCTAAGCTTAGATTGACTGGAGCTCTTCTTATCGGACAAAGTGCTGCTAGGTAATATAATTTCATAAACACGTGAATTAGTACCACATTCGTTAATATGGAATAGGTAGATAACATGGAAACCTATTAATGCTAGATACTTAAATCGTTGCATATTGTAATGTCCTGCCTTTTTGACCGCTTCAAATTGGTAATTAAACCAACTTAAATCGTCAAAATTGATGGAGCATTTTTAGCTTATAGGGTTTAAAAACAAAATCAACACAGAAACACAGAACAAATAGATTACACAGTATTGAATAGCATAATAAAATCTGTATATATATATATATAAATCAAAGTTTTGATACAAATTTTCTATACAGCGGAAGTTAAACAATTTGAATACAAGAAAATGTTTACTGGTTTAAAAACTTCAAAGTGCGCCGTCTTCGAAATCCCAGCTTCGCCAATCTTTGAATCCTAAGCTGTGATCTTTAAATCTGTATTGCTCGGGTCTGACCGAGCATTCCATGCAAAAACATAAACACTCGAGTAAGGATTAATCATAGTTCAAGTAAAATAATTTCAATATAAACTGAGATACATAGTTAATCCTATAATCCGCTAACTTTCGGGTACATCGAACTCGCGATAACTATTGGAATATATCACGACAACCTAGGACGAAACAATTGGAATATCATATGGATTTATATGTAAAAGTATGCCAATGACGTATATATACACATACAATGGGGTATATATATACATACGTGTACATCGGCCACCACATATACTAAAAACGTATATACGTCAATATCCGAGAATCAAGTGTAACATCTGTGTATCAATTTTTAAGTCAGGGACGAACGGTCACATAAGCCTGGACATGCACACGTGTACCCGTACACGTGTGCACTGCCCCGGCATTCCGCAATCGCAAATAACAAATACACTAAGTTCAGAGGGTATGCACGAATATTACAGCAAAACAAAGGACATGCTGCACGTTTAAGTGCATCCACAACAGTTTTGGCAAATGAATCCCGACAGTTTTGGCAAATGGATCACGACAGTTTTGGCAAATGGATCAAGATAGTTTTGGCAAACATATAATCTCAATTTTGCCAAACAAAAATCTCAGTTTTGGCAACCATAAATCTCAGTTTTGGCAAGCATAAATCTCGGTTTTTGGCAAACATATAATCTCAGTTTTGGCAAACATATAATCTCAGTTTTTGGCAAGCATAAATCTCAGTTTTGGCAAACAAAAATCTCAGTTTTTGGCAAGCATAAATCTCAGTTTTGGCAAACATATAATCTTAGTTTTGGCAAGCATAAATCTCGGTTTTTGGCAAGCATAAATCTCAGTTTTAGCAAGCATAAATCTCAGTTTTGGAAAACATATAATCTCAGTTTTGGCAAACAAAAATCTCAGTTTTGGCAACCATAAATCTCAGTTTTGATAAGCATAAATCTCAGTTTTTGACAAACATATAATCTCAGTTTTGACAAACATATAATCTCAGTTTTGGCAAACAAAAATCTCAGTTTTGGCAAATAAAAATCTCAGTTTTGGCAAGCATAAATCTAAGTTTTTGGCAAGCATAAATCTCAGTTTTTGGAAAGCATATAACTCAGTTTTTTTGGCAAGCATAAATTTCAGTTTTGGCAAGCATACATCTCAGTTTTTGCAAGCATAAATCTCAGTTTTTGGCAAGCATAAATCTCAGTTTTTTAGCAAAAATATAACTCAGTTTTTGGCAAATATAAATCTCAGTTTTTGGCAAATGTGTAAATCAGTTTTGGGCGACATATAACATCAGTTTTGGTAAACATATAACATCAGTTTTGGAAAAACTACGTAATGCTAATGCTTTACTGTAACTAACACATCCATATGTAGTATGAGAGTGATTAGGCCAATCTATTGCCTAATGTGTGTGTATACGTATCCACGAGCAACCACTAGCATCCACTTGCATTCATCAAACATAACATATCTCAACACATGTTTACAATCATGGGATTTCCTACCTAAAAGTCGAAGATTTGATCGATAGGATATACTCAGATGATAGAAGCAAGTGCGAATAAAAGTTTTGGAAAGAAGAAGTTAAGAACATAGTCCCAAAAAGGATAGGGTATGAAGCGTGATCTTTGCCTTCAGTCTCCCAAGTCGCATCCTCGCTGTCTTCTCCCATTGCACTTTTATTAACCTGACCTCACTGTTGCGCAGTTTCTTAACCTCTGATCCAAGTATATGGGTAGGAACTTGTCTAAATGTCACCTCCCATTCTACCTCTACCTCCTCACGCATGTTCGGCTCAACTACCTCTGCTGTATCGTGTAGACACTTCGATAATTAAGAAATGAGGAAAAACATCATGAATATCCACAAATATGCAAAGCGAGCTGTACGCCTTAGTTGCGAATACCGCTGGAGCACCCTATTCAGATATGCTTCGCCTAATAAACCCCTTTCTCAAGAAGCTCTCCTACTTGCTTGCTAAGCTCCCTCCTTTCTAGTAGAGCCATGTGGCGCACGGGTCATGCAACTGGCTTTGCATTTTCTACCAAATATATACGAAAATCGATCTCGCGCCTTGGAGATAAACCCCAAACCTCCTCAAAAACATACAGATACTCACGGACTACCACTACAGACTGTAGATCATCGATGACGCAACAAGAGATTCTAGGAAACTAAGCATGACAGACCCTTTTGGGTCATAAGAAATCTCGAGGGTCCTTCCTTGGTAAGTCAAAAGTTAAGGACCCTCCTCTTACAAACTAGAATGACTATATACATGGCTAGCCAACCTATCCCTAGAATCAAACCATAGCCCATGAAACAAGGTATGCATCGCACTCAAACTCGATGCCTAACACAGATATTCTCAAACCCCGACAAATCATAGATAAATGACCCGAAACACTAGAGGGGTTTGAGACAACTACGGGATCCACTACCATACTAGTATCTAAGTGCAGAGATTCAACCACAAAACTAGATGTAAATGAATGTGAAGCGCTAGAATCAAAAGGAGTTCTTATAGGATGAATGGAAAGAAAAATCAAACCATCCACAGAAACTTTCCTACCTCGATCTGGAACACCGATCACGAGATCATGCACTTGCCCTCCAGAAGCTCCTGCTCTTTCACCTTGTCCTTGTTTCTTCGGGCAATCCTTAATAAGATTCCCGACCTCTCCACAATGGAACAAGCGTTCTTCCTTCTTCTGCAATCTGTGCTTACATGACCCACGTGTACACAATTAAAACATTTACTCTTGTCTCGAGCTTTGTTATTCTTTCCTTCCTTCTTTTATGTTTCCTCAACCTTAGCTTCTTCCTTTTCAGCTTTATCTTCCTTATGCATTAATGTCGTATCAACGAGTCTTTCAAAAGTAGCTCCCATTAGAATATGGGACATAGCTAACCCATGAAGGGGTCAGTCCTTTAACAAACTGCAAGGCCTTCTTATGCGGAATGTCTACTAATTCCAAACTAAATCTATCTAGTTGGTTGAATTTGTTCACATATTCTTTAAAAGTCATGTCTCTATGTTTGTGCTCCAAGAACCTCTCCGTTTGCATGATTTTCTCAGCTTGAGAAAGAAACTTCATTTCAAACCTCTGTCTAAAGTCATCCTAATTTTCCACCGGACGCTCCGCTTGGGTTACTTCCCACTAGGACAAAACTTCATCTTTCAGTAGCTAGGTAGCCAACTGAATCTTCCTTCGATCTTTCACTTCAAAGATTACAAACAAGTCCTCGGTCTCCTCGAGCCAATTCCTTGCCTCTACGAATATATCGGTTCCATGGAATGGCTTTCCTCTCATAGCACGGAAATCTTTGCAGATCTTGAAAAAGTTGTCTGCATATGGAGGAGGGGGGAAATAACAGGTGCAGCTAGGGGAGGAATGTTTCCTTGGCCTTCGGCAGGCGTCGTGGACTCCAGATACCTACGGAACTAGAATGATATCGTAATGCTCTCTGGAATAATAGTTTCCCCAGACATGCTAAAAAGAAAAGGAAAGAGATTTAGACAAAGGATCGAAGGATGTTACATATGGATTTGGGGATTAATTTTTTCAAAACAGACTTTTCTTTTTGAAAAATGCTTTCTTTTAAAACCTTCTTTTTGAAAATAATTTTCAAAAACTTTTATCCAATCTGGTAACCTTCAGCTCTGGTACCAAGTGTGACACCCCACATCCGTTAGTGTCACTTACTAAGGGAATACATTAAGTTTCGTGAAACGTTATAGGTAAATAGACATAGAATATTACAAGACCGATATAAATAAGACAGCAGCGGAAATTCAAATTTTTATTTCAAACATAAATCATAACATCGTAATCCAAAATACCGTAAGACACAAAAACCATTACAATAATATAACTTCTGTCTTGTACCATCAGAGTACATAAATATAAAAATCATAATTCCCAAAAAAAAAAAAAGAGTTAAGCCATAGTAGAGATAAGAACTTGAGCCATACTTCTAAAGTAGCTCCTAGCAAGACGATAACCGAGATCTGACTAAGCCTGAGAATTCCCTCCCCACGAACCTAGGGGAAACGGAAGAAAGAAGAAGAAACAAAAAGGGTTAGACATAAAGTCTGGCGAGTCCAGTTACTTTTAGTAAGTAAATAAGCAAAAGTAGCATGACAGGCATATAAGATGGATAAGAAGAGTAACATCATACAAGGTGAGCTTGACAAGGTAACATGATGGAGTATATACGCTTCACTAATGATTACTCTGCACTATTACTAGTATAACCAGAATGAGATGATCCCTTCCACTCTAAAATGGTAGACTTAGGCATACGTCCAGATGTACCCTAACTACTACCCTAATCGATCGACTCCCTAATTCGCGTAGATACCTTGTGCCGGCCCCACAGTAGGAGGTATCACTTCCTAAAGTGGCAACCCCTCGTATCAATAATGTGCACAACCATATCTACAGGTGTCACGGTCGTCTTTTCCCATTCTTCCCGACTCATGCATGCGCATGGCCCAGTCGGTTTGCGCTGCCCACACCGTCCTCCACATTTAGATCTATTACAATCAGTCCAGTAAGCTTGCCCCTTCTTTGACCTAGTTCGGAGTACATGTTTGATACCTACTCCAGGTTACTGGCTGAAACGGGTCCCACACAATATGATACAAGCTCTCCCCTTTGTCTTGTATCCCCCACGAGGTTTTCATTGGTTATATATACCACTAGGTGTCTTTAATTACATAACCCTATTATTTCTACAAGTTATGCTTACCCTAAAAGGTGCCTTTAATTACATAACTTTATTATTTCCTCTGGTTATGTACACCACTAGGTGTCTTTAATTACATAACCATATTGGGTTAAGTTTGTGGGCCTATATGTAAATATTACACACCCCCTCAGATTTACTTAACCCACCCTCTGTTCAACCAAATTTACTTAACCCCAATTTTAGTTCATATTCATACAATCCCTATGAATTCAACTAGGTTAATTATTACAATTCATTACCATGTCCATTTATGGTTATAATGGGCAAGACCACCCACATTATGCCTATAGCTTATGGATGTTGGATATGCCGATCGGGTACGGGCTGACTTCTTCCACAAGTTGGGCCTAACCTCGGGTCTTAGCCCATCTCGTATTTGTGCACTTAGACCCCTCACATTAGATTCAACATTTGCGGTTGCTGGATATGCCAGTCGGGTCTGGGTAGCCTTCCACCACAAATGCAATCTAAACTCGTGTCATAAGTGCCGTTACAGTTTTCCAATCACTGTAGTCCAAGGCATTTTAATTATTAACCAATTAATTATACCTATGTCTTTATAGGTGTTCATGCTCATTTACTCAATTATATTCATAGTGAATAATATGTCCAAATTCATATGCATCATTCAAGTTATGTTAATTCTAATGTTTTTCACCTATTCCCTAACTAACACATTCGCATATATTTGGCGTCATGCCTAGGTTAGAAAGTAGCCTAGCCATAAACAATAAAAGGGAAAGATGATGGGAAGATAACAATAGTGATTATTCTAACATAACTGGCATAAATATACATATATACTGGCATGGTGATAAGGTAGACATATAAGAGTAGATATATGAACTTATGATAATTAAACTAGATCTAACATAATATGGGTGTCATGGGAAGCATGAATTGATCTAAATAAGAATTCATATGTCCAATTAATGACAGATCTTAATTAACCACAACAAGATGATCTAGATCTAAACAAGGATTTAACTATCCAAATAATGATAGATCCAAATTAACCACAAACCTAGATAAAGTTTTAGATCTACAAAGGTGACATGATAAATTAACCACAAGTGAATTAGATCTATAAAAGTAGATCTAGCATGAAAAAGTTTGAGATCCAAGAATAACGTAGATTCATGATTTAAGACAGATCCAAATCACAATACTATCACGTTTTACTTTTAATCATTTAAATCTAAAAGTAACCTAGAACTCACAGTGTTTGGATAAGAAGATAAACCAGAAAAGAAGCTTGTTGAGATGCAGATCAACACTTGAATCTCTAACTGATTAGCCTTATTTGATTGTTGTAGTAGATAAAGGATTCAGTTTAGTTCAGATACCGGCAGCGTTTGGCCTCCATTGAATTCTAGTGAAGAAAACAAGAGTAATGGACCTCTATATATAGCTGCCAGCCTCCAGAAACCGACTCACACCTCAGCCCTAAGGGGGTCGACCCTTGGGTTGACAACCCCCTTGAGGGGTTGACCTTGGGGTCGACTCCCCTAGGTGGGATTTTCCCCGATTTCCCCAATTTTTGCGATTTCGAATTTTGAACTGAAATTTTTGAATTCCTGGGTCCTATATATATAATTATCTTGCATGTATACAAACTTCAAACCTTCATCTCTTCTTCATACGGTGCCCGTTTTATGCAAACCAAATGTCTATCTTGACCAGAATTCGAGACGGACGCAATGGCGCGGTCCATTTCCCTTAATTCTAAATATTAAATTAATTATTATTTAATTTATCCTCTTTAGTGTAGTTTGAAATACGGTGTGTTACACTTCTCTTAGCTTAACACCCTTCTCTGAGATGTATGAGCTCGGGGGTTATATTTTTTAGGACATCAATTATTGAATGCTGGAATGGCGATGTGACATCTAAAGATAGGAATGTGTCGTGTATGAAAGTAAAAACGTAGCCTCTAGCCTCATCAATCGGTAATGACTAAAATAGGGGATATGCTTTAGGACTATGTAGGTAGCTCCCATGTTGGGTATTATCACCACCCGATTCAGAACGAATGGCGCTCTTTGATTATTGTATGTTGAGGTCAGGTTGTTGATCACAACCAAGGAGGTGAAATATTCAGTACAATCCAGAGAGTGGTTGGTCAGTTCTGATTCATAGGGTGTCCATGAGAGGCCCTCGGTACGCTTATCTAGAGATGTACCATGACAGGTGGTACCCTATGCCTTGTCATTGTATGAAAATCCAAACTCCAATACGAGCCTGTAAGGTTTTAGATGTATAGCAACTATGTTAAAATGTGAGATGCAAGCATTTCGGCTATATTTCAATTTCATATTAAGATGATTTAATAAACATTATTATAATATCATTGGATTTATAATATGTTAAGGATGCGGAATGCAAATCTTAAGGCAACACTAATACTAGAGGGGGTGAATAGTGTTTTAAAGATATTACGAAAATTTTAAACCATCTAGAATAACTATATGAATCACATAATGATTATCACACCAGAAATGATCACTAACACAGAAACAATCACAGACATAAGTATAAGTAAATATAAAATGCAGAAAAGGAAAGAACACACTGAATTTTATACTGGTTCGGATTACTTCTACGTCCATTCCCACGCAATATCGGATTGCACAAAGTTTTATTATTATTAATATCCAAGTACAGCACCCTTGATTTCACGGCTACAAGGTTAACAGTGATTCCACCACCCTTGATTTCATGGCTACAAGGTTAACACCATCCCATTCCTTTATTTTATGTCTACATGGAACACACCCTTTCCCAAACAATTCCATAACAATTACAATAGCCCTAGAACTCTTCAAGTAACACTTCGAACAGAGAGTAGATGATAGAGAATGAAAAGAGAAGAAGAATGATATAAATTTTGTTGACATCGGCAAAGTATAAATGTAGAAATCAAGAAATTTAAGTATTTTTATGGTGGTAAGTAAAGGGGTGAAGAAGGGGAAGAAAGAATAATTAAAAATTCGAAATCATCCCCTTTTTATAGTGTCCCAAACGTTGCAACGCTTTTGGAACGTTACAAATAGTGAAAAGACGCTTTCTTTGAAAATTGAAAAAATGACAGCTATATGTCGACATGTCAAAATGCCTATGTTAACATATGTTGTTTACTTTTAATTTTTAAATCATTTTTCAAGTGTTAAAACCATTATATAAATTCTGGGAACTCTTGAGTCAAAACTAGTGATCCAAAATGAGTTTGTCGAAGTATAAAAACATATAAGGGTATAATATAAACATATTTATAAAATTATGTGATATAATAACATAAAACATGCATTATAAACTTGTATATATTATAAAACTTTATAAACTGTAAATATATATCTTACGTAAAATACTTAAAATAATTTGAAATCATTTAGAAAAGAAATTTAAGAATAATTTGAAAAGGGATTTAAAAAAGGAATTTGAAATCAGAATTTGAAAGTGCGAACTCGAGTTTTACATATAAACTAGACTCTACTTACTTGATAATTTTTAGCTCTTGAAATCTTGAAATCTTGGTACTCATAAGACTTGAATCTCTTCTGAATCTTGAATCTCTTGGAACTCAAAAACTATACAGTCTTCAGTATTAAATCATGCATACAAATCCTGCACATATATGTATGTATATACATATATTCAGGATAAAGATGCTAGTATATATTTTAAAATTAATTGAAATAAGGTTGTTGTCATCAAAACTCCATTCTCCAACAATCTCTACTTTTTTTGATGATGACAACCTTGATTTATAAAATATTCATACCTGTTCACCTGTTTAATACCTGTTGATCTGATTCTTCGAATACTCCCCCTTTCACTATGAATCCTAAATAATCCACCTTAAAAAAGCCTAACTAATCCCTATTTTATTATTTCCCCCCTTTGTCATCAACAAAAAGATCTCTAACTACTTTACTCCTATAGTATCCTATACTAGAATATATTGTACTAAATTATACTCCTGTTAAATCTATTACTTAAATCTATTACTTAATCTAAGTAACCCCCCCTAACTCTAAGACAATACTAAAGAAAACAAGGGTATATCCAAGCAAGTCAATAAAGTATTTATATACACTTTATTCAATATTTTACAAGTATTTCAATCCAGTTATGTACAAGTTTCAAATCCAACCAAATCAAGCAATATTTCCAAGAAAAAACAAACAAATTCAAATCAAATCATACCAACCAATTCAAACAAAATCAATTTTCTCTGGGGACTTCCACCCATCCATCTCCTCTAAAGATTGGATCTTTCTTGATGACTTACCAATCTTCATACCCTTTTATGGGTGGTGCTTTAGTGAGGTTGTTGTCTTCGTCTATGAAAAGAGAAGATATTAGCCAACGAATGGCATCAAAGTGCTTCTCTTGATGTTCAACCACCTTTATTTGACTCAATTCGAGATGATGTTGATTACAAAGTATTATAGATAGGATATTCTTGAATGAATTGAGTGTTTCTTCAAGATTTTCCCTCAATTAGGGAATAGGATTTGCCATAATTTGATATTATAGAAAAGGAATGATTAGAGAAGAAAGAGATTGTTCAAAACAAGTTTTTCTGGAAGAAAGAGGTATTTATAAGGTCTGGAATTCGTTTATAATGAAGAGACACTGGTTGGTTATTCAAATTTCGAATTTTGAACAAATTTGAATTTCTGGCAATTATATGTTTACATGTGCATTCTTACATGTCGATATACCCTAATTATTTTTAGGTATTTTGGATTTTTTTACTTAATATAATGTTATTTCTTATAATATTATTTTAATTTATTTAATTATAACCTGTTTTTACAGTAGATTAAATATTGTTTTGACAGAAAAACACCATCCATTACTACTTAAAAGCAAATACATTCAACTAATACAAGATACTAAATACGAGATTCGAAAGCAAATACAAACAAATACGAAAGATAACCTAGACTAGATAAGCTTAGACTTCAGCGGATGATGACGAAGAAGATGATAAACCAAGATTTCTTCCTACTTTGCCAAGGAACTTGTTCATTTTTTAAAACATTTGGGTAGAAGTCTTCTTAATCTTCTTTTGGTTCTTAGCTAACTTAACTTGGTCTTGAACAAGTGATTATTTGGTTATGGACCTAATATTTGTGGGACATTCTACACTTTCTAAAGAGAATCTTCTTCTTCATCAATTTCCATTGGATTCTCCTCTTGTTGTTGTTGTTACATTCGAGCTTATTTATCCTCCAATGTTCCATAAGGTTTAAAAGTGATTGGATTTGCATGAGATGTATATTTGCCAAGTTAAAAACCCTTCTTGGCACAAATTCCTCTCCTTTGAGATCCACTCCAAAATATTTAAAGATACGGGTAAGATAAACTCCATAATAAAGAGTGTTTTCATTGGTGGACATTTATTTGGGATTAAATTCTTTCAAACTAACATCGGCTCAATTGATGTCATAAACACCAAACATAGCGAAGAGAGCTTTTTTGACTTTGAGAGTGGGGTTGTTGAAATATCCGGAGCGAGGTGTGAGAGTATGTTGGAGGAGGAGGTTGATGATTCTTGCTTTTGGGAAGAGAAAGAGATTTTTAAATTTTAAATGATCATCGCTTTCAAATATGTGATGAAACGTTTCCAAATTTGTGATAGCCGCCCCGTACTAGCCGACATTTCCCTCGAAATGCGCTATGCCAATGTCCAAATAGCACGGGACGGTCGTCAAAAGAAAGGGATTTGAAACTATGGATCACCAAAAGAACCTATAATATATCGCACAGCGCATGGACTAAAATATAATAATAACATAACTTGACATAAAATAGGTGAGATGGTGCATAAGCTGAAAACTAAACCATGTTCATCAGAGTAGTGGAATTCAAAATGCAGCTTATGATCCAAAACGTTATTATAACTTCAAAATACTATCTTTAAAGCAAAATAGAAAAGGTGTACTACTAATACCCGAAGTAGTGACCAGCAACAACACAGGGAGAATATATGTAAATAGCATATGGAAGCCTCCTGCTCATCTTCGGACAGCTACTCTCACTTAACCGCCTAACCTGTCTATAGTCTGCTGGTTTAGGAGTACCCAGAGTAATAAGAAGAGACATAAAACTCTAGGCCAGAAAAAAGTCTGGTATGAGCGATAACTGTAAAATAAAAAAATAACAGGTATAAATGATCATACCTGGACCTGCAACCAAAGAGTTAGCACAACATGATGTACAGTACTCTAAGGTGACACTAACATATGGTGTGAAAATGGGAGTGTGTGTGTCATGGTTATAACAAACATCAAACATACCAATCACCCTCACATCTCTCACTCAATGCGTAAAGTATATGATATCCACCGCTTTGATCACCAGAACCATTTGGGGCCATGATGGAGTTCAGCTCCATCCAAGATTTTCTACGACCACTTTGCCCTTGGGGGTCCTGATGGAGTTCGACTCCATACAATTTTGACCCTACCGCACTGGTCCATAGTCAATGCCCCTTCCATCAACAGTGAATCAAAGCTGTATATATCGATAATCCCTTTGCACACGTCACGGAGCAAAGTCCAACCCTTGAAGTTCACTCGTCGGTTCCCATCTGGATCCTGAGTAATAACTTCCCATTTGGACTTCCCTTGCATCTCGGGTTTCAGTCTTATCCGGATCGATTTGGAAACAAGCTTCCATTCGGTTCGGCCATCTTCCCCTCGTTCGGTTCGTGGGACACCTCGACTCGTGGTTCGTGTGCATGCTCCAGTTCGTGACTCTAACTCAGCTCGGTTCGAAGGAGATAGCTTGTGATGCATGCTTCTGGATCGGTTCGGTTCGTGACATGGAGTTCTGGTTCGGTTCAGATGACAACCAGCTTCGGTCAAGCCTCCCTTCCATCATTTGGATCGGGTTCGTGGTACTTGAGCAAAGGCGGCTCGTGATGCATCAGTTCGGGCTCGTGGTGGTGCTCAAGGACTCCAGGCAGGCAGTTTGGTTCGGGGGAGGTGACTCGGTTCATGATTAGTACCCACGACCCCCGGGACGATCCGATCCGACCCTCAACCTTCGGTCCAATCTGAATCCCTACGCCATTTCCAACAAGCTATTTACACCACTCGACAGCGTTTTCGACCATTCTAACCTTCTTATGCCATTGCAAATCATACCAAACAGTAAAAGAAAGTTGTTTAATCAACCATAAACACAGAAACAACAATGTAACATGTTAATATAGATCAAACATACCCAAAAAACATGATTTTCCCCTTAATCCCCTTAACCATGTTTTAACTATAGGGTAAGCAAACTTAATCCAAATTAACCCAAATTTTTATCAGAGGCATAAAATAATATTTTAGAATTTTTACATATTTTTCCAGATTCTTATAATGCATAATTTCGCTAATTATCACTGATCGTCCCTAATTTACCATAATTAGTGAACAAAAGTGAAAATCACTCACCTTAGCCATAAATAAATTCTTAGATCTAAAACTCCACTGATTTGGGTCGAATCCATATAAAACACAGCAGCTTTACCTCCAATTTGATGTTAATTTTCTTTGATTTGATGTTGATTAGCCTAATATTGGATTAGAAAGTGATTAGGAGGTAGTTTAGAAGGTGAAGGCCATTGCAAGGTTTGAAGAAATGAAAGTGGCGGCTGAGAAAATGAAATGAGATGGTTTCCTAACTCATTTCAGCCTCCCCATAACCCTAATCACGAAATGGGTTATGGGCCCATTCACTAATTACCCTATTAAGCCCGGTTAAGCTGTTTTTCACCTTCCAAATCTTATTTCATCCATATCTCCCAAACGGTAAGTTCGTTTGATTAATATGACCACTCTACGAAAAGGTAAACCATCATCCAAATCCAATGGAAGTGGTTTCAGGTTAAAACTCCATACCAATAAAAAGTTATAGGCAAAACAAGATTCGCCAAGGGCAAAAGGGTCATTTAAAATTTGGCAAAAATCGTGAACATGGGAAATGACCCCAATAGTTGTTCCCCAAAGTTACACAACTATACAACTTCGTATGTTAATGAAATAAATATTCTATGATCCTCAGATACGTAGAATGTGGGTCGCTACACTCCCCCCCCCCCTTAAGAAACCCCCCTCTCCCCCTCCCCCCCCCCCCCCCCCGAAATTCCTTAACCAAAACATACAATGTGCCCCGCATGCCTATCAACCATTTACAAACAATCAAACATACATAGTAACACAACAAGCCTATCCTAGCATGCGGTTTACTAATAAAGAATAACTATACCACGATTAAAATCTTACCAGGCAAAGAATTATAGATGTGACTTCCTTATGTTCTCCTCTGTTTCCCAAGTACAATCGTTCTCATTATCGCCCTACTGGACCTTAACCAGTTTCACCGTCTTCCTTCGTAGTTGCTTCCTATTATGTCCGACAATACGAATTGTCCTGCGGCACCCAACTGCCTTGGATTCTACCTCGATATCATCTAATTGATCTGCTGAAATAGTCATATTAGAATCGTGCATGAACTTCCTTAACTGGGAAACATTAAATACTTCATGAACTCCCGCCATCTTGTCAGGAAGTCCAACTTTATTCGCTAAATTCCCAACTTGTTCGAGAACTGGAAATGGACCAACAAATCTTGGTGCCAATTTACCTCTCCTACCAAATTGAATCACACTCTTCAATGGAGAAATCTTGACGAATACCAAGTCACCAATAGAGAATTTCAAATCTTTTCGCCTTTTATTAGCATAACTCTTCTGCCTATCTTGGGCGGTCTTCATTCACTGTTGGATAATCTTGATTTTATCTGAGGTTTCTCTTATTACATATTGTCCAAGCACAAATTTCTTACCGGTTTCCAACCAACATGATGGTGAGTTGCACGGTCTTCCGTATAAAGCTTCAAATGAAGCCATACCAATACTAGATTGATAACTATTATTATATGCGAACTAAACTAGATGCAAATGGTCATTCCATGACCCTCCGAAACCGAATATACAAGCTCTCAAGAGATCCTCCAATACACAATTTACCCTCTCTGTCCGACCATTGGTCTGAGGATACTATGCGATACTGAGATGTAACTCTAACCCTAAAGCCTCTTGTAAGCTCTTCCAAAACCCACTAGTAAATAATGGATCTCGTTCACTCAAAATACCTTTGTGTGCTCCATGAAATCCCACTACCCACTTCATATATAGTTCCACTAACTTAGCTTCCGTTCCTTTCGACTTGACTGGTGTGAACCTTGCACTTTTGGTCAATCGATCTACAACCACCCAAATACTATCATGACCCGATCTAGTTCTTGGCAAAACATCAATGAAATCCATTGAGATTTGTTCCCATTTCCACTTAGGAATTTACAGCGGTTGTAACAAACCACTAGGCTTCTTCTCCTCGGCTTTAACTAACTAGCAGTTCATGGACTTAGATATAAACTTCCCAACGTCTCTCTTCATCCCTTCCTAGTTATAGGTCTGCTTCATGTCTCAATACATTTTGTTACCACCGGGATATATAGTCAGTTTCGAGTGATGATACTCTCTAAGCACTTCATCTCTCAATCCATTAACATTGGGTACAACTACTCTACCATTCGTTTGAAGCCATCCATCTCGATCAAGTCCGTACTTGTTCATTTCCTCACCATCGATATTCATTTCGATCTTGGAGATGATTTCCAATAGGTTATGATCGTCCCTCTGACTGAAGTTGATCCGCTCAATCAAAGTAGGTCTGATCGTCAAACTTGCTAACATTTCTAGATCTAGTTCACACTTAGGTCTGAAATCATATCCTGCGATATATTCCAGTTGCTTCCATTCAAGAAACATAGCCCCCAAACTGGCATGTCTCCTACTCAATGCATCAGCTACCGCATTGCCTTTCCCGGTTGTGTATGCGATATTGAAATCATATGAAGCCAAGAATTCTAACTATCTTTGCTGACGAAGATTTAAATCCTTTTGGGAGAAAAGGTACTTTAATGACTTATGATTGATAAACAACTCAAATATTTCTCCTAAGAGATAATGTCTCCACATCTTTAACGTGAACACATACTAATTCCAAATCATGGGTATGATATCTTTTCTCATGCGGTTTCAGTTGCCAACTAGCATAAGCTACAACCCTACCTCCTTGTATCAGTACAGCACCTAGTCCGGTACCACAAGCATCCGTGTATACCGTCATCTCTTCGTTTCCCTTAGGAATAACTAACACTGGTGCACACGTCGACCTTTCCATTAGACTCTTAAATGCATTCTCACGCCTTATGTCCCAGACGAAAGCATGATTTTTCTTGGTCAGCTGAGTTAATAGTGCCGCTACCTTGGAGAAATCTTGGATAAGCTTACGACAATATCCAGCTAACCCCAAGAAACTTCTCACATCCGTAGCATTCTTGGGCGTAGACCAATCTTGCACCGTAGCCACCTTCGTAGGGTCCACAGGGATACCATTCTCTGAAAACGATATGGCCGAAAAATCTCACTGCTCTCCTCCAGAAGTGACAATTAGAAATTTTTGCTTTAATTGGTGTTTCCTCAACACCTCCATCACTATCCTCAAATGTTCCTTGTGTTCTTCCTCTATCCTCGAGTAAACTAAGATATCGTCCAAGAACACAAGAACAAACTTATTCAATTGATCCCTGAATACCCTATTCATAAGATCCACAAAATATGCTGGTGCATTGGTCAACCCGAATGGCATGGCCAACCACTCATAAAATCCAGACGGCGTTCGAAATGTCGTTTTAGGGATACTCTCAGCTGATATTGTGAGCTGATGAAATCCTATCGTGAGATCCAACTGGGAGAACACTCTTGCTCCACTTAAATGATCAAACAAATTATCTATCCGTGGATGAGGATACTTATTCTTCCTCATCACCTTATTCAGTTGGCGGTAGTCCACACACAATCGAAGGGAACCATCATCCTTGGTAGCAAATACAACTGGAGCTCCACACTCGGAAACACTTTTTTGGATAAATTCCTTCTTTAAAAGATCGTCAACTTGTACTTTGAGCTCTCGCTGCTCCCTTGGCGCCATACGATGAAGTGGCATCACTACAGGTCTGGCATTTTTCACTAAATCAATCTGAAGCTCGATCTCTCGGTGTGGTAGAAGTCTGGTCACTTCCCCGAAGATGTCCAGATACTCGCCAGCTATAGGCACATCTGACAACTCATCGTGCAGGATGTCAAGGGAATTTAGAAAATTAGCCATCACCCCATCACTAGGTAGGAAACCAAATAGTACCCTCCATCCATCGTCTGCTCGAATGGTCACCGAAGACCCCTCACAATCTACCACCACCCCATACCTTTGGAGCCGATCGAGTCCCAAAATAATGCCAAACCCAGTAAAGCCCAAAACAAAGCAATCACAAGCAAACATACATCCATAACTCGATAAGGCCAAATTACAAAAAATCATACATTTGAACCACCAATCGGGTTCGTCACAACTAAAGGTCTATCGACAATCTCGGGTTCCAGTCCCAACCTATCTACCATGTCACTAGATACGAAGGAATGGGAAGCCCAGTATCAAACAGCACTCGAACAGGAACATCATAAATGGAAAGCATACCTTGATTGATGACACCCTTTACTTTTTCCGCTGCAGTTGGGGCATTCGACGAAGAAGGAACAACGTTGATAGCATATGCTTTCACAATCTGCTTCTCTTTAGAAGGTTGCGGACATTTATCCTCGTGATGTCCCACTTGGCCGCAATTGAAGCACTTCCTATCCGCTGGATTTGCTAGACATTCTTTGGCATAGTGGCCCTTCTTTCCACAGCCATAGCACTCTACATCTTTCTAATTCCTCTTTTTCTGACCATCCTTGATTTGGTTTTGTTTTCTCTTATTCTGGGAATTATTCTTGCCTCCACTGCTTGCCTGCAGTTTTGGCTCTCTTACAGATGCAATAGCAACCTCAGTCTTTGACTTAGGATAAAGGCTTTCTGATCTCAATGCCTTTCCCACAATAGACTCGAATGTCTCATCTATATGGTTTATCAGTCTTTCCCCCAAGTACTCATCTAAGCTGGTTATGAACTTCTCGTTCTTCTTCTCGGCAATATCGATAAAAGATAATCCATACTTCAATAAGTATTGAACTCAGCAATATATTCCGAGACTGCCCTACCATTCTGCTTAAGCTCCAAGAATTTCCTAAACAATTATGATTTCTGAGCAACTAGGATAAACTTATCACTAAAGCGGGTCTTAAACTGATTCCAAGTAACTTGATCCTCAGGAGTAGCTGCTTTAATATAATTCCACCAATTCGTAGCCCATCCTTGAAGCTGATGCGATGCTAGCTTTCTCTTCATTGCATCATTGATTCCCAAATCCTCGAAGATTCGCTCACAACTATCCATCCAATCTTGAACCACCATAGCCGATTCCGTTCCATGGAACGGCTTCCTACCAAGACTAGTACAATCCTTGTCAAGCTTGGTGAAATCAGCTCTAGGCACCTGCACTACTGCACTACCACCATTAGCAGTATTAGGAACTGCCCCCTAAACATCCCTAAGAACCTCTCTCATGAAGGTAGTAAACATTGTCCTCATATCAAGAGCACTCCTATTATTCGCCCTGAACCCTTACTCCTCGTATTTCAACTCATCGTTCGATCTGTAAAGAGAAAACGATTAACCATCTCCATAGTGGTGCCAGTGTAGTGCGACTTCATCCTTAGATATACTAATAGTATATATATAGCTTTTGAAAACCAAAATATCACAAATACGCGCTCTCATATACATATACTATCTCTCCTTGATGTCTTCCTTTAGGTTGAACTACACAACCTAGGCTCTGATACCAAATGTGATGGCCTGCCCCGCACCAGCCGACATTTCCCTCGGAATGCGCTGTGCCAATGTCCAACTAGCACGGGACGGTCGTCAAAAGAAAGGTATTTGAAACTATGGATCACCAAAAGAACCTGTAGTATACCTCATATCACATGGACTAAAATATAATAATAACATAACTTGACATAAAATAGGGGAGACAATGCATAAGCTAAAAACTAAACCATGTCCGTCAGAGTAGTAGAATTCAAAATACAGCTTATGATCCAAACCATTATTACAACTTCAAAATACTACTTCTAACGCAAAATAGAAAAGGTATACTACTAATGCCCAAAGTGGTGACCAGCAACAATACAGGGACAATATATGTAAATAGTACGTGGAAGCCTCCTGCTCGTCTCCGGACAGCTACTCGCGTATAACCACCTAACTTATCTCTAATCTGCTCGTTTAGGAGCACCTAGAGTAATAAGAAGGGACATAAAACTTTGGGTCAGACAAAAGTCTGGTATGAGCGAAAGCAGCAAAATAAAACAATAACATGTCTAAATAATCATACCTGAACCTGGACCTACAACCAAAGAGTTAGCACAACAGGATGTACAGTACTCTAAGGTGACACTAACATATGGTGTGAAAATGGGAGTGTGCATGTCATGGTGATAGCAAACATCAAACATAGCAATCATCCTCACATCTCTCACTCAGTGCATAAATTATACGATATCCACCGCTTTGATCACCGGAACCATTTGTGGCCATGACGGAGTTCAGCTCCATCCAAACCTTTCTTCGACCACTTTGCCCTTAGGGATCCTGATGGAGTTCGACTCCATACAACTTTGACCCCACCGCACTGGTCCATAGCCAATGCCCCTCCCATCAATAGTGAATCAAAGCTATAGATATCGATAACCCCTTTGCACATGTCCCGCAGAAAAGTCCAACTCTTGAAGTTCACTCGTTGGTTCCCATATGGATCCTGAGTAATAACTTCCCATTTGGACTTCCTTTGCATCTTTGTTTTCAGTCTTCTCTGGATCCGTTCGGAAACAAGCTTCCATTCAGTTCGACCTTCTTCCCCTCGTTTGGTTTGTGAGATACCACGGCTCTGGTTCGTGGGCATGCTCCGGTTTGTGACTCTAACTCGGCTCAATTCGGAGGAGGCGGCTCGCGATGCATGCTTCTAGATCGGTTTGGTTCGTTACATGGAGTTCTGGTTTGGTTCAGATGGCAACCAGCTTCGGTCAAGCCACCCTTCCTTCATTCGGATCAGGTTCGTGGTACTCGAGCAAAGGCGACTCGTGATGCATCGGTTCGGGCACGTGGTGTTGCTAGAGGACTCCAGGCAGGCGGTTCGGTTCGGGGGAGGCGACTCGGTTTGTGTTTAGTCCCCACGACCCCAGGGACGATCCGATCCGACCCTCAACCTCTGGTCCGATCTGAATTCCTTCGCCATTTCCAGTGAGCTATTTAGGCCACTTGATGGCCTTTTCGTCCATTCTAACCTTCCTACGCCATTTTAAATCATACCATACAGTAATAGCAACATGTATAATCAACCATAAACACCAAACAACAATGTAACATGTTAATATGGATCAAACATTCCCAAAAAACATGGTATTCCCATTAATCCCCTTAACCATGTTTTAACTATAGGGTTAGCAAACTTAATCCAAATTAACCCAAATTTTTATCAGAGGCATAAAATAATTTTTATAATTTTTACATATTTTCCCATATTTTTATGATGCATAATTTCACTAGTTATCACTACTCACCCCTAATTAGCCGTAATTAGTGAATAAAAGTGCAAATCACTAACCTTAGCCACAACTAAATTCTTAGATCTGAAACTCCACTGATTTGTCGAATCCCTATGCAACACAGCAGCTCTACCTCCAATTTGATGTTAATTTGCTTTGATTTGATGTTGATTAGCTTAATATTGGATTAGAAATGATTAGGAGGTAGTTTAGAAGGTGAAAGCCATAGCTAGTTTGAAGAAATGAAAGTGGCGGCTGAGAAAATGAAATGAGATGGTTTCCTAACTCATTACAGCCGTAACCCTAATCCTGAAATGGGTTATGGGCCCATCCACTAATTACCCTATTAAGCCCGGTTAAGCTGTTTTTCATCTTCTAAACCTTATTACAACCATATCATCCAAACGGTAAGTCCGTTTTATAAATGTGACCACTCTACGGATAGGTAAACCATCACCTGAATCCAATGGAAGTGGTTTCAAGTCAAAACTCCTTACCAATCAAAAGTTATAGGCGAAACAAGATTCGGTAGGGGCAAAAGGGTCATTTAAAATTTAGCAAAAATCATGAACATGGGAAATGACCCCAATAGTCGTTCCCCAAAGTTACAAAACCATAGAACTTCGTATGTGAATGAAATAAATATTCTACGATCCTCCGATACGTAGAAAGTAGGTCGTTACAAAATTTGTTTCATCAATTTCGAATTCCAAAAAATCTAAGCCCAAAATTTCACAATCCAAAATGATTTGAGTGCCTTTTATGCTACTCCATACTTTATTCCCATTTCCTTCATAAAAACCACGACCCAAATTTGCATAAAACATTTTGATGAGATTCAGATAACATACTTCATTGTTATCCCGAGCATCAATCAAGCTTAGAACTTCATTTTGATGAAAAAGAGAATGAAGATCTTAAGAGGGAAAATCTTTGAAGATAGTGAATTCTCCCGTGTTGACTTTCCCATTTTTCATATAGTCAACATAGGCTTGAATAGCTTCCTTATCATTATAGAGATGACCTTTGAGGATTTTGGTCAATCTCATGGTTTTTGGTGTGCTAGAAGAAGCCATTAAGGAGTTGTTTTGAAGAGTATAGATATAAAGAAAGTTGTTTGAATTTTGAATGAGAGGTAGAGAGAATAGGATTGAATAGATAAATAAATAGAGATTGAATGGGCACAACTTTTCAGAAATTAAAGACACCTTTTTAGACCTTGGGAGTTAGTGAAAAGTTGGAGGGAAGTTTGAAAGTTCAAACTTTTGTAATTAAAATTTTAATTTAATTTTCTGGCACATATGTCAACATGTTTGTTTGGGTATGTCGACATATAGATGTATTTTGAAAAGACATGTTTCTATTTGACTTTGTTTTATTATATTTTAGATTTATTGTTTCCTGGAATAATATTAATCCTGACAAACATTAATAAAAATTAATTATTGTTTATTATATTATTATTATTATGAATTTCAAAATTCAAATTTGAATTTTAAATTTCAAGTTTGAATTTTAAATTATATTATTATTAAATGAATTTCAAATTTGAATTTTAAATTTCAAGTTTGAATTTTAGAATTTAAAATTCAAACAAGGCAAACAAACAAAACACCCATTCATTCAAATCAACCAAAAAAATAAAAATTAATTATGGTGTACCTAGTTTTTAGATCCATTTCTTCGATATTTTTTGAATTTTGAATCGCTGTGAAACACGTATTTAAATTTCCGATTTCTGGCTCTTCGTCACTTGGTGATGAATCTGAATCGTCTAAAGTCGCTGCATATTTCCTTTTCCTTTTCCTTGACGAATTACTATTGTCTGTTTGTTGATTTGATTTATCTGGATACGGACACATTCTCTTTATATGTCCTGATTTGTTGCAGTTATAACATCTTTCATCATTTCTTCATGAATTTCCTTGATTGTTTCTCTGAAAATTATTTCTCCTTTTATATCTTAATTTTTTTTTGAAATTTTGTGTTATTAAAGCAATTTCTTCACCATTCTTATTGCTTGAATCAGAACAATTTGTTATCACTTTGAATGCTATTTATTTCTTTTTTGTGGGTTTATTCTCGTTTCTTTCTGAACTTCAAATGACATCATATTTCCAATCAAATCCTCAATCTTCATTTCACTGACATTATCGGCTTCTTTATTTGCCAGTGTCTTCTGATCCCATTCTAGAGTCAATGAATTAAGTATTTTTCTGACTTGGTCTTTTTATGAATAAGTTTCCCTAGAGCCATTAACGAATGCATGATTTCCAGGAATCTGCAATACATATCGGAGATAGATTCATTCTCATTCATTTTAAATAACTCAAATTGATTAATTAGCATTGATATCTTTGTCTTTTTAACTTTATTGGTTCCTTCATGAGTAACTTGTAATGTTCTCCATATATCATAAGCATATTTACAAATTGACACTCTATTAAATCCACTTCTATTTAATTAACTGAACAACATATACATGACCTTAGAATTACTTTGTGCAGCAGTCTTTTATTCATTGGTCCATTGTGCAAAATTAGTAGTGGGTTCAACATATTCAGTCTGTGTGCTATTCCATGTGTCTAATCCTTCTGATTGTAAATATATTTTCATTCTACATGCCCAATATGAATAATTACTGCCATTAACTAGTGGTGGTCTAACAGTGGACTAAACCTCTATAAAAGAAGTATTATTACAAGTTTGGTTTCCATTTAATATTTTCAAAAATCATATTATGAACTTTTTGAAAACCTATGCTCTGATACCAATTGTTAAGGATGCGAAATGCGGATCTTAAGGGAAAACTAACACTGGAGGGGGTGAATAGTGTTTTATAGAGATTATGGAAAATTTTAAACAATCTAGAATAACTATATGAATCACAGAAATGATCACAAACACAGAAACAATCACAGACACAGATATAAGTAAATATAAAATGCAGAAAAGGAAAGAACACACCGGATTTTATACTGGTTCGGATTACTCCTACATTCAGTCCCATGCAACACTGGATTGCACAGAGTTTTATTATTATCATATCCAAGTACAACACCCTTGATTTCACGGCCACAAGGTTAACGCCGATTTCACTACCCTTGATTTCACGGCTACAAGGTTAACACCACTCCCTTTCCTTGATTTCAGGGCAACAAGGAACATACCATTTCCCAAACAATTACAATAGCCCTTGAACTTTTCAATTAGCACTTCAAACAGAGAGTAGATGATAAAGAATGAAAAGAGAAGAAGAATGATATAAATTTTGTTGAAATCGGCAAATTATAAGTGTAGAAATCAAGAAATTTAAGAATTTTAATGGTGGTAAGTAAAGCTATGAAGAAGTAGAAGAAATAATGATTAAAAATTCGAAATCAGCCCCTTTTTATATTGTCCCAAAGGTTGCAACGCTTTTGGAACGTTACAAATAGTGAAAAGACACTTCCTTTGAAAATTGAAAAAATGACAGTTATATGTCGGCATGTCAAAATGCCTATGTCCACATATGTTGTATATTTTTATTTTTAAAATCATTTTTCAAGTGCTGAAACCATTATATAAATTCTGGAAATTCTTGAATCAATACTAGTGATCCAAAATGAGTTTTTCAAGGTACAAAAACATATAATAATATGATATAAACATATTTATAAAATTATATGATATAATAATATAAAACATACATTATAAACTTGTATATATTATAAAACTTTATAAAATGTAAATATATATATATATTTAGTAAAATACTTACAATAATTTGAAATCATTTAGAAATGAAATTTAAGAATAACTTGAAAAAGGATTTAAAAAAGGAATTTCAAAACAGAATTTGAAATTAGAATCTGAAAGTGCTAAACCGAGATTTACATATAAACTAGACTCTATTTACTTGATAATCTTGAGCTCTTGAAATCTTGATACTCATGAGTCTTGAATCTCTTCTGAATCCTGAATCTCTTGGAACTCTAAAACTTTACAGTCTTCAGTACTAAATCCTATATACAAATCCTGCAGATATATGTATATATATTATGGATAAAGATGTTAGTATATATTTTAAAATTAATTGAAATAAGTTTGTTATCATCAAAACTCCATTCTCCAGCATAATAAAAGTGTTTTGGGTTATCATAAGGGGAAACCATGTACCATTTTTATGTGTGGTCGTGTCTTCCGCGAGTTCCATTTCTTAAAGGATTTATAAAATTAAGAAAGTTGATTGTGATGTGAGTTTTCTCATAGTAAAGTATCCCAGACCGACGATCTGTGTGATTTTTCTTTTCGTAGAATGGGATCGGTCAAACCGAGTACATTTTTCAGGTTGCATTGGATTTACTTGGAGCTGCAGTAGAGGAGCAAGAGTAGAGACATATTCTCATATTTGTTGTATTAATTTATTTCTGTTGTGTGTAATCTGTATTTATCAGTCATAGTATAGATAAGTTGTTATAACTGTATAGACTGATCAATTTGTGTACTCTAATGATTTATTCATGTGTATATAAAAGAGATGTTTATATAAAAGTTTTCTCTTGTGTAAATAGTATCGATATTTTGTATTTATTCAATCCGCTGTGAGATTCTAATCTTTTTCCATTCTGATGAGTTTGTGCTCTTCTTCTTTTATTCTAACATTTCTTTCTTTTTTTCTCACCCTCTAACTTCTTTCATTTAACTTTCTGGATTTTCGATAATCGAGTTTTGGGCATGTGAATACAGTGAGTGTATTAGTGTCGAAATTCGAATTAGATTGTTACAATGGCATTAGAGCTGAAGGTTATGTGATAACCTTAGCTCTGTGGCGACACTCAATAAGAGATAAGGTAGTGGACTACCTTATTAAGAGTTCAAGTGTATATATATGAGAGCGCGCACCTGTTAGTGTTATAAAAATGTTTTATGTTATGTTTGTTTACTTGTTAAGTGGTATATAAATTCCAAATTTACATGTTTGACCAACGTTGTCGATAGGGATTTCTAAACACTTAAACAAGGAAAATCAACATAGTACTGTTTTAAAAGAGTTGGTAAATGAAACAATTTTGCCAAGATTTTATATATTTATATATATAAAGTAGATTTTCAAACTAAGCATGGTTTTCATGGGGGATTAGTTTGATAAAAAATAGTGATATCCAGTTATTATCAT
Organism: Allium sativum; assembly: GCA_030737875.1. Classification (NCBI taxonomy): domain Eukaryota; kingdom Viridiplantae; phylum Streptophyta; class Magnoliopsida; order Asparagales; family Amaryllidaceae; genus Allium; species Allium sativum. The sequence goes on from CM060926.1 coordinate 473,654,601, forward strand.
TTGTTGTTTGATTAGTCGTGCTCACTTTTGAGCATTAACTATTATTAATTAATATGTACTTGAACCCGACTAGTTTATGGGTAACAGCTATATTGTTTGATAAGAGCATTCTTATCATTTTCTTGCTGGGTAGAGTTATAACTAGGAGAACATTGGAAATGATTATTGTGTGAATTCAGTTTCACGATTTTACTATACGACATTCGATGATGATGTTAAGAATTGAATGATATGAATTTCACCTAAGTAAGTTGTTTAATATAAAATTAAACAAAGGAGAACATAAGTGAAGTAATCCTTATATATAGAACTAGAATTATATAAGTGTAATTCATAGAAGTGATTTATAAATGGGAAATGAATTTGAGTTGAGAATTGAATGATATGAATTTCTGATAAATTTGAAAAATAGTTCTTCTAGATTTAAAATAATTATTATGATTATTTAAAGGTGTTTATGGATTTTTAAGATTTTTAAAAGTGTTAATCTTATTTTGGTCACTGGAAAATAATCCTGATAATAACTTCGGCATCATTAGTGTTCATTTTCGAGTTTGTAAGTAAGAACTTGCAACCATAGATAAATTATTGGGTTAAAATGAAAGTTTGTTTTGAATCCAGAATTTATGATTTTGAAATCCGAGTTTGATTCTAAAATTTTCAACTAAAGTACTATATGATGCATGTATATCCTAAGTATTGGAGTTATTTGATTGTACATTTAACTTGATATGATGTTTCATAGTAGTGTAATGGAATATTCGACAATTATGGATAGTTGAAATTTTCAAGTTAGATTTGAAACCCTGTCTTTGTTTATATGGAAATATAAGAGAATGAGGTTGAAATTTATTAATTAAACGAAGTTTGAACATATTAATTTAATTTAATTCATAAAACGAGCTCGTCGTGCCGTGATAGTTCGTGGTTTTCCGATTTGAACTTCAATTGAGTTTGTAGGATCTAATATAAAATTCTTTGAAACAAGAATCTTCCAGATCTATTGGATTATAGTTTTCTAATGGAAGAGAAAAATTGAGATTTCATCTGGTAGCTTTTGAGTTATGTCAAAATCAACATTCCAAAAAAAATGCGGTGTGGTCGTTTATAAGCTAGAACGATTTATTTTATAAAATGGAAGAACTTTAAGTAAATAAAATTTGGATTTCCATTAGTATAATAACCTGCTTGGTATATTAGCTTGTGGTGAGTTCGGAATTAAATTTCTAAGTTGCTCGGGTTAGCGTGAATAATTAGTTAAGTAATAACCAGAGGTTGTTGATCGAATGGTGACATTTAATAAGTTGTTTATTATCCTGGTGCGACGATGTGGTTTATATTCGGAGTAAACCCAAAAGCTATAAGCAAGCTAGCAAGCTTTTCCTTCCATAAACATGTATATACTTTCATAATCCAAAAGAGAGCGAAGAGAAATCGACAAGTAATACAACAACAACTAACATTTGCACAACCAACATAACAATCATATGCAACAAACAAATATTATGCAACTAGGAATAATGACACAATTCATTAATTAAGACAAATGTAGTGTAACGCTACATGCAATCACCATCAATCAACAAACATAAATATCATATAATGTTATAAACAAAAATAATATTAATTTCATGGTAAAGATACGTTTGCTCAACAAAATGGTACGTATTTCAGATTACATACCGTATATGTAGGCCTTATATATTGTTTTGCCAATGGTTTAGGATGCCTTATTACCGAGATGAGATGTATAGTGTGATATATTGTGATCGTGGAGTTTTTCGGATGGGCCGTTCAAAGATGGTGCTATCGAAATTTTCCAAAAAAATTAGCTCTTAGTAAAATTTAACAAAATGTTTGAGAAATATTTTTGAAGTAAAATTAATCGGTTTGTGACATACTTCTTAACTGGCAATTTCGGGGACGAAATCCATTTAAGGGGGAAAGAACGTAACAATCTGAATTTTTGAGTAAGAATATTTAATTAATTTAAATATTTAAAATGATTAATTTTAAAAATTAATTGCTTGAGTTGGGTTTTAAATGAGAATTTGGTTATAGAATTGATTTGAGAATGAAATATTAAGTTTAAATTTCAAATTTATTTTATTTTGAAGTTATATGAAATTATATTTGAATATAAACGAATATAAGAAATTATTATCAGAGAATTTTTATGTTTTAAAATCAAATAATTATTAATCGATTTTCGTTAACACGTTCGAATAGTCAATTTCAAATGGCATTGGATTTTGATGAAACTAATTTTATAAACTCTGTAATGATTAATTATTGCTAGATTTCAAGTTTCGTACCAACTCGAGTTGTTTTGTGATCGTGCGCGAAACAAATGTGTATCAATTTATGAATTAAAATTAAAAATAGCATTTTTTTTCAAACAGTCTCAGAATTCGACGAAACCCGTTTCATCGGGTCCAGAATACATAACAATTGTAGGATTTCAAATTTGGTAGAATTGGACGATCAACGTGGTCGTACGAGCGTAAAACGTTCAACACAAAATACATATGAATATAATATAATATATATTTGACTATAAATAATCCTTAACATTCTAAACCAAGCTTGACTCCTACCTCTCTCTTCTATCTTCATTCACAGTGTAAATATGGAGCCTCCACCTAATTACTACATCCAAAAAAATAAATCGACTTAAATTACTTCATGGACTTTATTGATGTTAGGTTCATTCCCTTTGTGTGGCCCGGGGTAACTCAACGATGCACTTAGTTTCAGGTGCGATCATTTTTGGGGTAATGACGACTTCCATGCGTGGTCAAAAGATTGGCTTTTGACAATATATGGTCCCCGGTCTAGAGAATAGAAGGCATACCAGAATCTGTGGTGTGGAGGAGCACGGTGTACAAATTTTAGAGGGTTTTCAACCTAAATGATGTCGCACCTTTTTTCGTACTTGTTGTAGGCAATGCTAGGTCGTGATTTTAGGGATACACGCGGGTATGTTTCTGTGGTGTCCATTGGGTCAAGCATGCGAAGAGAGGGTATGTGTGATTGGTCTAGATAAATACGTTGAAGGGTGGAAGGAGATTTAGATGGATAAAGGGGCGGCCATGGTGGGTGAGCAGCGGGAGAGAATGCAGTATTTAAAAGGGGGAAGAACGTATAAGACATGGATTAGGAGTTGATTAGTTAATTAAAGTATTAACTAATATGTTAATGACGTGTTAGTTTATATATAAATGTGTTCAAACTTCTAAATATCATAACTACATCGTACGATGTCAAATTTCGATGAAACAAGATCCATTGGAATCACATCAACAAATACTACGTGTGGAACTAGTTCGAAGTGGTTTGGAGCTCACAAGGATTTTATCTAATTTTAAATACTTGTTTGAAATTAGATAGAACAAGGTGAAATCGACAAATTGGAATGGAAGGTGAGTTAATTCTCACTTTTCCTGGAATACTTCTGAATATTATTATGTCATATAATAATATTCACTACTGTTGTATATAAATTGTTTGTTTGGATGATTTATTGCTTTGTTGGTGGTTGTCGATATATTTATATATATATATATATACATATATATATATATATACATACATACATAATTCCTTCCTGTGAACGAATGACCTTTGACACTACCTGCTTTTAATCGGAAGATTCATCTTAAATGAATTAGATTAGATTATCTAGTTTATGTGCATATATAAACTGATATATGAGTTATGATGTAGGGGGACAGGTTGGAGGGATCCAACAGGATTCCTCAATGTTTTGGATGTTACTTATTTTCACATTGACACATATGAATTGTCTAACATAAACAACGTTTAAAGTCTAATATGGATGATGATTGTTGAAATAAAGTCGACACTGGTGTGTTATAAATCAATAAACAGTATTGGTTATGTAATTGGCAGCAGATGGCCTAAAATTCATATTACTAAGACATTAATTCGTTGTCAGGAGAATTGACGAATTTTGAAGTTATAAAATTAATTTTTCTAATGAAAGTAAGGTTTTAAATTTTATTTTATATAAGTTATATAAAACAAAATTTTTATAAATAAATCAATATTTATAAGTGGATTTTATAATGAAGTTATAAAATGATTTATGTAGCAAAATTCTGTGTTATAAAAAATGTTATAATTCAAGATTTCATGTGTTAAATCTTAACTAAGTTCTATAATTAAGTTTAATGAGGTCATAAAACCCCGCTTTATAATTAATTGAGTTTATAAGTGATTTTCAGTTATTTTGAACAAGTTTAATAAATAGTTTTGTTGAACTTGTAAAACGACGCAAAGATGATGTTGGATTTCAAAATTGAAATCTATAGAAGTTAATTATTCAGAAAAAGCATTTAAGTGATTTAAAAATGAATTTTTAGCTAAGTTTTAAGTGATTGATTTTAAATTTTAAATTAAATTAGTAGATCAAAAGTTTTATAAAGAAAAGGAAATTGAATTTGTAATAAGATTATTGAACTTTTACAAAGGATTTTATAATAAATCCAAGTTTTATAAATAAGGTTCATGAAAGAGAATTAAAGCTAATGCGATGGTTTTAAATAAACGTTTACTTAAGAAATGAACTAAGTAAAAGTGATTGTAATAGGAAGCAATTTTCTAAATGCAGGGAATAATATTAAAAAAACATATTTAAATGGAATAGTAGAAAAGATTGGTGTGATATTATAATTAATATAAGCTTTTGAGTTACAAACTTATATCTATCTTAAGATAAGAATGTTGTCGAGTCAAGGTTTGAGAGACAAATAAAATACCCTAACTTAAATGACCACATTATTATCCAAGAGATGAGACTAGTTTTAAATAGTAGTGGTGTTGAAAATAATCTATTATTTTCATAAGAAATATTACAACTTTAATTTACAAAATTTAGACAGTTAATCAAACTGTTGGGATTAATAATAAACAATGTATCTTATGACATTGTTTGGCCCAAATATAATTTGTGACTATACTTATACCATTTGGTTAAGTATTAAATGTATAGCGATATTTTCAAAGTAATGAAATTAACAGGTTTTGTGAATATGTTGATTCTAAGAGATAAGTGCACTACTATCGTTTTCAAAGTAATGAAAACAAGAGCATTGTGAATATATTTATCCCGTTGAGATAAAGTATATGGAATCGATTTTTAGGAATCAATGAAATGATTTTTAATGAATGTTTTAATTAAATGGATCTGTGTTGCTTATGTACTTAACTGTACAACTGTAGATTGATTTTTTTAATAAAAGGAAGATATGTATATATAACAAAAGGAGAATCTAACCATTCTCCAACGACTCACAAAAACAGATCCGTAGAAATGGCTATAGACTCTGTGCGCACAATAATAAACATAACAGTACGACAAACAAAGCAATCGAAAAACAGAGCAGACGACCATCAAAGCCAACACCGTAGCCAAGAGGAAATTCAACTGCCAAATCGAGGAAGCTTCCCGTGCGACAAAGCCCAAAAGATGAGGGCGAGGAATTTGGAAAAATACAAACTACTCTATAAAGTTAGATAATGAGCGCATCCCAATCTGTCTAAAAGCTCCAAGTCCAAAACAGCTACTCCAGGAGCCAACATTCCCGTAGACCAGCGATCCTATAAGAAACTGAACCCTGCAGTACTAGCAAACAAAACCAGAACAAAAAGGAGGGTGGGGAGGTGTGAGGCGAGGATAGTAGGACGAATCCCACTAACCTAATAGTAGAAGATTCAACCAATCCCCGCCCAATGGGTAGTTAGTACCAATGTGATACCAAAGTACAAGCCAACCTCGTGGAGTTGGAAACAATAGAACCTCTAAATTGTCTAACACGAAAAGCAAGGAACACATCATTCCTTACCCTTCGAATGATAGTAGTAGGGTCCATAGGCAATTCATCAAAAATTGCCTTATTCAGCGAGCACCGGATATGCCAGCAAATGAGACAAGGAATCAACCTCAAGAGGATCAAACGAATAGATTTATCTGAGATTCCGGCCCACCATTATCTCAGTAAATCAGCAAGAGAAGACGCATTACCTTCAAGAGCAACCAAGTTCCCGAAGTAATTCCAAACAGCTTTGGCAAAAAAGCCAAAGAAAAACAATAGAGCTATGGATTCTGTGTCACCAAACCCATAGCACGTGCAATGGGACACAAGTGGGATGCCAATACTATGGAGGTTCTCGACTATTGGTATCCCATCATGTAGGGCCCGCCACATAAACAGAGAAAGCTTCGAGGGAATACAGACACCCTAAATGAAAGAAAAGAGAGGGGGACGTGGAGATGGCATCCTCGTGAAACTCCATGTCGCCTTAATCAAAAAATGACTGTCATCCCAATTGGATCCACCACCGCGTGAATCCGAAATGGCCTTTACGGATTGCATATGTTTTCACGCCTCACTAGCGTAGGATGGGACATCAAAGAAATTCGCGGCTATGAGTATACGGTACTTGGCCTGAAGGAATGTCTCCCATAAGGAGTCGTTCGCATCAAACTGAGCCCATAACTTGCAAGCAAAGGAAGTATAGGTATACTTTGGATTTCTTAGGCCTAAACCCCCTTCACATTTAGGACGACAAATGATGTCCCAAGGAATACAATAATGACGATTAGCGTTGTCGTTTTTACCTCAGAAAAAGGATGAAACCAACGACCAATAAGAACGGAAGAAAGAGGACATAGGAGGCATAGCAGCAAAGACGTGCAATCCTATAGGGTCTAGCAAAGACTTTATAAGAACCAGTCTTCCTGCCTGAGAGAGAAGCACGGCATTCCACCGGATGATCTTTCCCCTGGCTCTGTCTATCAAGGAGTCGAAAATGGCGTTGAGCTTATGACCTCTGTAAAGCATAATACTGAGGTACGGTAAGGGAGGCAGCCTTGAAACCGGTGAATGTTTCAATCTAAGAGGATCTAACCAAAGAAATATCTCTCACCGGAACGAAGCAACTTTTAGCAGAGTTAACAAGTTGGCCTGAGCACCTCTCATACTGCTAAATGAGACAGGTAAGACGATGGACTGAGCGATGGCTACCATTCGTGAAAATGATAATGTCGTCGGTGAAGGATAAGGAAGAGATGAGAGGGCATCCCGAAGGGATGTCAAACCGATGAATTTGATTTGCTATCGTAAGTGAGTGTAAACCATGCACGAAAGCCTCAGTAGTGATAACGAATAGAGTAGAGGAAAGAGGATCTCCCTGACGAAGTCCCCTTCCGTCCTTGAAATACCTATTGGATGATCCCTTGGTTAGAATGGAAAACCAACAATTGGAAATGAGCCTCCAGCTAATATCAATAAGGGGTTCTCGGAACCCGAAATCCCTTAGAACCTTAATGATGAAAACCCAGGATATGCGCCAGCTTGACGACCACAATAAAACCCCTAACCTTCCAATCAATCTAAGACACCAGCTCCTGGGCTAAAAGGATGTTATCCATAATCAAATGTCCTTTTAAAAATCTAGCTTGAGAAGAGGATATAATACGATGCAGAAACAGAGTTAGCCCAGTGGGTAGAACCTTAGATATAATCTTGTTAGATAAGTTAGACAAGCTGATAGGATGAAAATCCGCACACATGCGAGGATTTTCGCACTTAGGGATAAGTACCATGTTGATGGAAGTACAGTCCTAAGGCAGATCTCCAGTGGAGAAGAAAAACTGAATAGCTAGGCAAAAATCCTATTGGGTAATCGGCCAGACACTCCGAAAAAGGCCCCATTGAAGCCAACATGCCCACTAGCGATGTCCTTACTAAGAGCAAAGACACAAGCTTGTATCTCTTCTGAAGAAGGAGGTACGTCCAGGTCAACACTCTCCAAAGGAAGAACCAATATGGGAATGAAGGCTAGTAATGTCAGTTCAGAAACCTACACAGAGGGGAACCAAGAAGGTTTGGAACTGAGGAAGTATGGTCTCTTTGACTTCCACCGGAGTGAAAGCCACAGAGAGATCAGGGCGCTGAATTATAAGAATCATAAGATGTATGTTCTTCTTAAGAATGGAAGAACTTGGAGTTCGTATCACAATCAACAACCCACTTAATCCTCGCCTTCTAACGAAGATAGTTGATCTCGACACGGAGCTTCGATGAAAAGACTAACTAGGCCAACGCCCATGCCTGCTTGTTAGCAAAAGAAGGAACTTCATCGATGGACGCTTCTGCTAGAATAAGAATCTCTTCGGGCGATCTGACACGATCAAAAATATTCTTGAAAACTTGTACATTCCAAGACTTGAGGCAAGCCTTGAGACCCTTAAGCTTACGAGAAAACACAATAGAAGGGGAGCCAACTGCAGGAGAGTTCCATGAGTCTTCCACAACCTAATGGAATGAGTGGTGAGACCTCCACATACTCTGGAACCTAAAAGAGGATGGGCCAGAATGAGTATGGGAGTGCAGCTGAGAAGCATATGAGCATGATCAAAGAAGGTCCGATGCAGATGAGAAACAGAGAATGAGAAGGGAAGGTTGAACCAACCTTCCGATCCAAAGACTCTGTCCAGTCTAGAGAGAATCCAGTTGGGAACTTTCTGGTTATTACACCAAGTAAAAGCCGATTCGACGGAGGAAACTTCGGAAAACCCAAACCAATGATGAAAGCATTAAAATTCGCAACCGTCGTATGGTTAGCGTCAATGCCTTCCCATTTCTCGGCCTGACAGGAAACTATGTTGAAGCTGCCTCCTAAGACCGAAACGGAAAAACCCAAGTCAGAAAGAGAGAGGATGTCGAACCAAAGGGTCAACCTCTCGGTCCGATCACATTTGGCGTAAACTATCGAGAAAAGAAAAGAGGATGAGAAAGAAGGAACCAAGCAAGCTACCGACAGAAGCTGAGACGAACCGAAAACAGATTGAATCGTAACAACTTTGGAACAGAGGATCCAAATCTTCCCACACACATTGGCTAAAGCTCCACCAAAGCCAAGAGTCAAAATGACATTAGTGACCTCTTCTAGACCCATAAAAGGTTCAAAAGTGCAACCAGATAGATGGAATGTTTCCTAACAATATGCTTCAGTCTAGTCATTGATGCATTGTCACCAGTATCATGAACATTCCAAAAAAAAGAAGTGTGCTATCGGGGAAAGCAGAGAATGAGCAGAAGCTACGAGTAGGGAGCTTCCACGATAAGAAGCACCCAATACATCTCAAATAAGATAAAGCGTGTATCGAGTAGATCTAACGATCTTCTCATATGCCACTATAGAGCGTGTGTGAATGGTGTGGGGAGTGTGGGGAGAGTGAGGAGATGCTCTATGTTTACTATGCATGTAAGAAGACCAAACAATTAGAGAACTATTAGATTATGAACCACTAGTTCACGACGAACATGAATTCTTAGTAAGGCGAGATAGGCGATCGTTAATGATCACTATCTCCTCCTTACTAAAAAGGGGGTTGGGAAACAACGGCAGGAGAGGAGGAGACCTCTCCTGTAGAAGCACGTGACAGAAAGACATCAGAGTCAAGATGACTCCAATAAAATGTAGGGACGCGAAAAAGCACGTCACTGGTTCCTGTATCGACATTACCAATACCGAGATTTCAATGGATTGACAACCCCGTAGAAGCGATTACAACTATAGATTGATAGTTGAAGTATGACTATCAATAAATTTCCATTTAACTTATAGCGTGTTGGCTCAAAGAAACGGGATTGGAACTGGATCCAAAACCACTTCGAACCGATTTTCATTCGAAACTGAAATTGCTGGTATGCTTATGCGGGTTAAGATATTTTGAAGACGTAGGCCTTAAAATGAAAAAGACTGTTTTCGATGTCACTGGTTAGCTATTAGGATTATATTTGTACCAGTAGTCCCTACGTTCTGGGGTTATGCAAGATGTGATGACTTCTTGTCATTAATCCTAGGGATTTTCCTGACATGACTTAGTAAAAAGTACCTTTGGTTTGTCCTACTCCTGGGCAAATTGTATGGATGGATGCCGAACATTGCATTTATTAAATTACATACATTGATTTTTACAAACATGCATATGTTTGGTGGCGGAGAAGGCAACTTATCTTAGCTTAACATCACTCTCTGAGACATATAAGCTCGGAGGTTGTATTTTTGTGGACATCAATTAGTAATTGATGAAATGACGATGTAGCATCCAAAGATAGGGATATCCCAAGTATGAAAGGTAAAAACGTAGCCTTTAGCATCATCGATCGGTAATGACTAAAATAGGGGATATGCTTCAAGGCTAGGTGGGTTGCTCATATGTAGGGTATTGTCACCCGCCGATCTAGAACGGATGACCCTTTTATTATTGTATGCTAAGGTTTGGTAATTGTTCACAACCAAAGGGGTGAAATATTCGGTACAATCAAAAGAGGTGTTGGTCGATCTTGATTCGTAAGGAGTCCATGCGAGGCTCATGGTATGCTTGTCTAGAGAAGTATCGTGATAGATGGTACCCCGGTGCCTTGTCATTGTATGGAAATCCAAACTCCAATACAAGCCTATACAGGCTTATATGTATACCAACTATATCAAAAAATGAGATGCAAGCATTTCAGCTATATTCTTATTTTATATTAAGATGATTTAATAAACATTATTATAATATCATTGGATTTATAATAAAATTGTTTTGGGTTATTGTAAGGGAAAAACACATGTCATGTCTATGTGTGGTCGTGTCTTACAAGAGTTCCATTCTTTAAAGGAATTATAAAATTAAGCAAGTTGATTGTGATGTGAGTTTTCTCACTGTTAAGCATCCTATACTAACAACCCGTGTGATTTTGCTTTTTGCAAAATGGGCTTCGTCAGATCAAGTACATTTTATAGGTTGCATTGGATTTATTTGGAGCAGCAGCAGAGGAGTTGGAGTCGAGACGTATTCTCGCATTTATTCTATTAATTTATTTTTGTTGTGTTTGTTCCGTATTTATCTATCATGATACGGATAAGTTGTTATAATTGTATAGATTGATCAATTTGTATATTCTGATGATTTATTCATGCGTATATAAAAGTTTTCTCCTATGTAAAGAGTATCGATATATTATATTTATCCATTTCGCTATGAGATTCTAATCTTTTTCCATTTTGATGAGTTTGTGTTCTTATTTTTCTTCTATTCTAACATTTCTTTATTCTTTCTCACCCTTTAACTTCGTTCTTTTAACATTCTAGATTTTCGATACTTGAGTTTTAGGCACGTGAATACAAAGAGTGTATTAGTGTCGAAATTCGAGCGTCGAATTTTCCGAGTCCTTACAGATTGGTTAAGAAAAAGGGATAAATTTCCATAGTTTGATTTGTAAGGAAAAAACAGAAAACATAATTGCAAGAATAAAAGTAAAATAAGATAGATTAGTGTAAAATAGGGTTTATCCCTATTTTGTACTATCTGGCATTCAGAAATAAATAAAAGAGATGTCTTTCAATTATGGATTTCTGTTTGTACAATTGCTTTATATTAAATTATGGAAATATTCAGTAACCAACCATAGGGAATAAATATAATTTCCTAAAGATAAAGCCTACAAAGATGGTAAGTAAAAGAGTAAACTGAAAGATGTTATAAAACGAAAAAGAATAAGAAATAGAGTTAGACACTTGATGGTCCAAAAAGAGAAAATAAAGAACATAATTAAGAATCTTCTATTACAATATAGAAAATAGAAAGAGACATGATTATTATGATCATAATTTATGTCATATAGACATAACTCCAAGACTGAAATTATCATAAAAAGAAAGTAAGTGATACTATCGTTGTAAAGCAATAAAATAAAATTAATAAAGATAAGAGAATTAAACGCATAAGAAAAGACTTAGACATAGGCTCTAATAAGAAATGTGAGATGCATTTGGAGTAGCCTAAAGCGAATATGAAGGAATGCCTAATAATGCAGGCCAAAGCAGATTCAACATAGTGCGTTGATCCTACCATGCATGTTTATAGAAGCATTCTTTGTCAATTTAGGACCAACGTTCTCAGGAAAATCAAGACTAGCCACGAAGACAAGAAGCAAAGGCTTTGAAGCAAGATGTGGAGAATAACCCAAGGATGGCCCTCCGACATGGGCATAGTTGAGAGGTCCATTAGAGGCAGGTCTATAGTTTCCATCAGTGGGTATGCCTTAACGTCTTTCAAGGTTGATGGGTGACTTTAGGATTCAACGGTTTCCTTGGCTCAGGAAGTAGGTTGTATAGTCATGACCCAATAAAGGTAGCAACCATTTTGATACATGTCATTGTCATCCAATAACAAGTATAAGGAGGATGTGTGTTAAACCAACATGTTAGTGATTTATCACTATAAAGACATTGGATGAGCTGGCAATGCCAATTGGATGCTTAGTTTATTTGTTTTAGATCAAGGACTTAACTCATCAGAGTGTCTTTCCACTAGTAGAGGGTGACTACGTGGAACCTTGGTCACGCTAGAAATGATATATACATCATTTAACATATGTACGCTCTGGTATTTTCCCTTTCAGATTGTAGTAAATCCTCTACAAGTTCTATAGAGAGCCTCGATCGTGCTACTTATTAGTAGATCTTAGAGCATAGAGATAAGATCATATGTAGGTGCTTGATGTACGCGCTAGGTAGCACATTGTAGATGTCCAAGCATTGGAGAGTCCATTGTGGACACAGTTTCATGTTTTTTATCAAACGATGGAACATCTGTATTGTAGGACTTGCGAAGTAGTCCTTTATAGATGTAGTTGTAGCACAATTCTATAGCGAGACGATGAGGATATGGTAGGGTACTCTAAGTAGTACCTATATATATTGGGCATATAGTTGCATGTATATTATTAGGTTTTGTCTATTTGAGAGTAGATGAGTACGATTTATGAACAAAGGCGAGAGTGTTATGAACCCTAATAACCTAATAAAAAGTAAACTAAATATGAAATGATATATATTGTTATTCTTTAAATGTATATAATTTGTCCATTCACCAAAATTTTAGTTCGGACTCCATCCTCATAAAAAACCCGAGGTTTGATTGATGCAAAAGACTTTCTAGCTTATAGAAAGTTGCTTGGTCAGTGTCATTATTATGGTAAGTATTTACTTATTATCGTATTTTATTCAATCTTACTGTGAGATACTTATTATACACTCTTATATATTTTTCTTTGCTTTTTTGCAGGATACCAAATAACCAGCTCGAATTCTAATGGACCTGGATTTTAGCATTTTGCGAAAAATCTGAATCCATGGGAATTTGGGTTGTTACATTTGGTATCATAGCTTAGGTTTAGGGCTTCTAAATAAATATTGAGTGAAAATATTTGTATTTTTAAATATAGATATACTAAATATTATATATACTTGGATCCATAGAAACCCCACTTTTTAAGAGAAACTACATAAGAAAAGACAGTAGTAACAATGTTGTATATCGAAGATGAGACTGAGAGAATCCAAGAGTTATAGGCCCTAAAGTGGCTATGGTATAAGATGTATAATAAATTTAATATAAAACGAAGAATCCATACATTAATATCCGGAAATTTGTAGTATTTTTGATTAGTAGATAAGAAAATAGAGCCTCGAATATATTTTGAAGCATAAGATAGTTAATGGGTTAGGAATATACATATATATCACGCATTAATGGCACCAGTATCATTTTTCAGTTCGAAAGTGGATAATGTTGGGGGAATTACCACAATAAGAAATTGGATTAGGAGAAATAACTTGGTAAAAAAATTCGAAATTGGAAGTTAATAACCCACTTTGTGTCTACTCCACAATTAAACTTTTATCTATTTGAAAAATAGAGAAAAGAATTTTGAAGAACTTTCAAGTTTTAAATTTAAAAGTTTTCGGTTTTCAGAAATTTACTAGTTTACAATACGGAGAATTTCAATAAAATAACTTAAGATAGTAGATTTGTTATAAAATCATTTTTTTATATGGGATAGACAACACAGGTGGAAAGAGATGCTAGATTTTCGGAAATAGTTCTAGAAAACTTATTTTTTTTGTCTAATTGGAAAGAAGTTAGAATAGAGTAAGTAATTTATAGAAGAAAAATTAGAATAGTGTAACTAAAGCCTTAAATGTCTTCATGGATTTAGTACGAAGGAAAATACAGAAATTTTTACGAATAAAATGTGTTGTGACACACTTTAATTCATTGAAACTAGAAGAATCGTAGGATTATGAATCGATAAGTTTGTAGGTAAATGTGTTTTGTTAAATTAACGAGGAAATGTGTAGCAAAGGAGGTGGAATCAAAATAGAGGTAAAGAAACATATTTTGTGTTACCTATTTCAATAATAATAAAGGTTTCCTTTTATTTTACATAGAATACAAAAATCCTCTTTAGGAAAGATACATAGAAATTTGATCATAACAATTCCTCGAAAAAAAATGTGTAGTAAAATAGATAAGTAGCTCCAATTGTATTAAAGTGCATAACATTTTGAAAAGATAAACCATAGTTAATGAATAGAAAGTAGTCAATCCTATTTGTTCCATTTTTGACTTCTAAGAAATGTTTTGAAAAGATAAAATTCAGAGAATTAAAGACGGTTTAGTGGAGTGATTAAACTTTTGAAACTAAAAAAGAGAAGAGAATGGAAACTAAATTACACTTGTATGCAAAGAAGATGAGAATTAGCGCTATGTCAAGGCTAGTGATATAAAAGGATTCCAGTAGTGTGCTTGAACACTACGTAAAGCCTAGAGGAATTATTTTGGTATGTTAATAGACTATAAAATTTGAGTAATAATTGTAGAATGCTTTAAGAAAGGCATTAAGAAGTAAAAATGAGAAATGGTCAACACTTAGAAGCCACGGAACAGTATACAAGGTTGAGAAAAGGAAATTTGGGAAGAATGTCTTCCAAGTGGTTACCATTTTAATTGAGAAGAGTAATTTCAAAACTTGTATAGTTAATGTGGAAATGGTAGAGAGAGATGGATTCCACATAAATATAGGTTTAATAAAGGGTACAAGTTAATAGAGAAATACTTGTTAATTCGAATAATAATTGAGCTCCTATGTAAGTCCATAATATAATGGTAGAAGATTGAATTTACAAGGTGTTAGCCTACTTTGTGAACTAGGCAACACAAAGTCGAGATGTCAAGCGTTGAAGAACATTTCTTCTCAGAAATTATCGGGTCGGATCGGAGGGCTACCTACTACCAGTCGGATCGGAGGGCTACCTACTACCAGTCGGATCGGAGGGCTACTACCAGGTCGGAACGGAGCAGAGTGAAATGGATAAGGACTTAGTTTCAGCATTAATTCGGGTCGGATCAGATGCCCCGATCTGAACCCCCTCTGCAGGCTCCTCCGAACCGAACCCTTAACCCACGTCACTTCCCCCCACGATCGCCTGAAGATTCGGAGCGGTTATAACCAGTTCCTACCCACGATAATCTCTATTCTGATGCGCTGTCAGCATTGGAGTCCATCCGAACCCGAGGACGATGGGATGGAAGACACGTGGCTCCGACCCGGATCGGATTCTGAGCAAATTTTCACCTATAAATACCTCGCTTAGAGACAATTAAAGGGATCTTCTTTTTGGCACTTTGAGAGTTCAAGCACTTTCAAAAAACCGAATTCCAGCATTCCCAGATAATCCAAATCATCATTCAACATTTGTTTTGAAACAACTGAGTGAATGTACATGAGTTGTGAGTGAAATTGTGTGAATATATCATTGTAATTGCACCTATATCATCAAGAATAGTGATTACAAAGTGGACGTAGGCATTTCAACGCCGAACCACTATAAATTATGTGTCTCCATTTTACTTTTGATCTTATTTTATCTCGATTTCAGTCAATTTGGGTGTTAGAACCACTTTTTGGTCTAACATTTTGGTGCTTTCACTGAGAACCATCTGAATTCTCTGTTTTTTGGGATTATCGTTCTACTTTTTGGACCGTTGAGTTCAAAGAAGTTAATCCTCAAATTTCGACGCTCTTGAATACTTGTTGGTTGATTGTTGAAGAACTATGGCCAAAGGAAAAGGCAAGAAAGTTCAAACCAGTTGAGGGAACGGAGTTGGTGAAGATCAGCAAAATGCGGTTGTGACAAGGTCTCGTGGGCAGAGCTCGGCAGTGGATCGGACCGATACAGGAAATCCGAACCGCACTCAAGGGGAGAGCTCCGATCCGATCCGGGTAGGAGAATCTGAAGCAGTGCACACCCCCAACCTGAACCGACCCGAACTAATCGCACTACACCGATCCGACTTGGCTTCCCAGCTCCGACCCGAACAAGCCTCTCAGCTCCGACCCGACCTGATTGCCCAGCTCCGATCCGATCCGTCGCTAGGTGATGTTGGAACCTCTACTCGAGCCCCTCCAAATGCTCCGACTCCAGCCACCAGGGTCAATGATCAGGTCAATCCATCTGCGCCTATTACTCAAGGAGATTTTTCGCGCCTACTTGACATGCTTGAAAGTACTAGGGAGGCTATGAAAATTCACGAGCGCACCAACCTCATGATGCAAGAAAACATGAGACTCATGAGCAGGGAAATTAGCGAACTCCGTAGACAGAACCCCATCCCTGGTTCGTCACACACCAATGGATCAGTCTTCTTCTTCCGAGGAAGAACGGCCCCGTGAAAGGAGGCCACTCGAACAACCTCAGAATTCGGAGCATCTGACGTTCGGATCTTTGGGGTCCCGCGAGGACGCTGCACGAGTACTAGGACCCAATGATCCAAGCTTGAGAGAGCCTTTGTTGTTTCCGATGCAGGGATCCCATGTATTACCTAGAGACCCTAACCTTACCAATCCCACTCAGGGATAAATGCTCCAGCCCCTTCCTCCCGAGATCGACCGGGAGCGTAGGGAACGAAGCAGAGCAGAAGCGGCTCGAAGAAGGAGGGCATCCCCTAATCAGGAGCCCAGAGGAAACCCAAACATCAGAAGGAGGGCATCTCCTGATCAAGAGCCCAGAGGGAACCCGGATACCAGAGCAAGGGAGCCTGAATGGCCCCTGACCAATGCTGACGTATGGGCAATGGTATGCCAGATCATGTCCAAAAGCCGGAACTACACCAATGAAGATTATGGCATTGAGCGAAGCCATACTCCCTTCACTGACGACATCCTCAACTTTCAGTTTCCCCGACGTTTTAACCTGCCGCAGATGGACAAGTACAATGGGAGAACCAATCCGGGACAGCATTTGATGCGATACTCATGGCTCATGAATGCTGATGCTGCCCCTGACGCAGTGAAGTGTAAAGCCTTCCCGATCTATTTAGAAGATGTGGCGCTGCTATGGTTTACCCGACTTCCCCCTCGATCGATATCGAATTTTAGAGAATTGAGCGAACGTCTTATGAATCAGTTCCGACTCCATACCGGAAAGTCTAAGAGTGTTATTGAATTGTCAAGAATTAAGCAGGCGCCGGGAGAGTCTTTGAGGTCATATCTCGACTGTTTCAACTTAGCTGTGACAGAAGTCAGTGACCCGCATGAGCCCACCATCTTGATGGCTTTGATGGAAGGAGTCGATCCTGATTTCGAGTTTGGAGATTATCTTTCTGGGAAGCCACCTCCCACGAGAGAGTTATTCTATGAAAAGGCTGATATTCAGTTAAGACGAGAGGAGGCAAGGGAAAACCGAAAGAGAAAGTCTGGAGCGGCTTCAAAAGAAAATGTTCAGAGTAATGTCGCCGTGAAGCAGTCCGGAGAAAGTTCCGGAAAGGTTGAGGTGAATGTGGGAAACAAGAGTGGAAGCGATAATAATGGAAACGGGGGCAACCACAACAACCGTAACGCGAATGGTAACAGAAGAAATAGGAATAGAGGAAGTGATCCTAACAAAAGACCCCGGTTCGAGACTTATGAGAATTATACACCGCTGAACGACACTCTGGAGAACATTTACTTGGATACGTACAATGTTTTGCAATACAAAAGACCACCACCTCGAGACTCAACGGAGAAAGAAATCGCAACTGGAAAGTTTTGTCTGTTTTATGGAACTCATGGGCATTCAACAAATGAATGTCGACATTTGAGAGATCTGATTGAGAAGCTGCTGCGCGAAGGAAAATTGGATGAATATAAGGCTGCGCCAAGAGACAGGGGGCAAGGAGAACAGGCTCCGAACCAGATCCAATCTGCTCCCAAGCCTACAGCGCAGCAGAAAGGCAAGGGAATTGTTATCAACACCATAGTGGGTGGATCCCACCCAGCGATCCACAGTTTTAGAGCAATGGATCAATACGTTAATGCAGCTAAGCACGTAGATGTAGATGAATGTGGTGATTTGGAAGATGTCGCCCCTGTGAAACAACAAAGGACAATGTTAGATGACGTGGTATTCTGCAGCAGAGACAATACCGGAATCCAGTCACCCACCGACGATCCGTTGGTCATTACCACCACCATTGGACCGGCGTTGGTTCATAAGGTGCTAGTAGACTACGGAAGCTCTGTTAATATTTTGTTTAAAAAGTCATTCGATCAGATGAAACTTGAGTCCGAAGATTTGAAGCCATGCGAAGGTTGGATTCGAGGCTTCCACGGAGCATCGACAACTCCGATGGGGTATATAGAATTGCCCGTAACATTGGGGCAAGGGGAACGCCGGAGAGTACGAATGCTTCAGTTCGTAGTTTTGGACGTAGATTCGCCCTACAACGCATTTTTGGGAAGGCATGCCCTTGCAGAGTTCAGGGCTTGCATCGCCCCTTGGTGTTTATTGCTTAAATTCCCAACTGAAGCCGGAACAGGAGTAGTGAGAGGAGATCAAGTCTCCGGACGGGCTTGTTATGTTGCCGAGTTAAAGATGTTGATGAAGGGACTTAGCATCGAGAATAAAGGTGCCTCGCCTCCTCCAAAGGAGGGTTCGGCATAGCAATTAGAGGGATTAGCCCCGAAGGAGTCGCCCAAAGGAACGCCCGAAGACTTGGATCCCAGAAAAGATGAGGAACCAGAGGCTAGAAAAGCGACTCCTAACGAAGCGACAGTGGACATACCCATTGACGAAGCTGATCCAACAAGAGTTTTGAAGATTGGGTCCCAGCTGGATCCACATCGAGCCAAAGAATTAACTGACTTCCTGAAGGCAAACCTGGACGTATTCGCCTGGACCCACGCCGACATGTGTGGGATATCGCCATCCGTCATAAGCCATTCACTAAATATAAACCCAAAACACCCGCCTGTAAAGCAAAAGAGACGTATGTTGGGCCCAGAGAGGTCGGAAGCTCTAAAAGAAGAAGTGGAGAAGCTGAAACAGAACGGATTTATTAGAGATTCGACATATCCCGACTGGATATCGAATCCCGTCTTAGTAAAGAAGCCGAACGGAAAGTGGCGGACTTGCATTGATTTTTCAGATTTGAACAAAGCTTGCCCGAAAGATAGCTTCCCACTCCCCAGAATTGACCATCTTGTAGATTCGACAGCGGGACACGAACTTCTTTCTTTCATGGACGCATATTCCGGGTACAACCAAATTCGTATGCACGTGCCAGATCAAGAACACACGAGCTTCATTACAAATTTGGGGTTATACTGTTATGTGGTCATGCCGTTCGGATTGAAAAACGCTGGAGCCACTTATCAGCGCTTGGTGAATAGGATGTTTTATAATCAAATAGGGAAGACTATGGAAGTTTATGTGGATGATATGCTTGTCAAATCGAAACAGTCCTCCAGCCATACGCAAGACTTGGCAGAAATGTTCGGTATCCTGCGAAAGTATCGAATGAAGTTGAATCCTTTGAAATGTTCATTTGGAGTGGCATCGGGAAAGTTTCTAGGCTTCATTGTGAGCTCTCGAGGGATTGAAATCAATCCCAGCCAAATAGCAGCGATTAGAAACATTGAAGAACCAAGAAGAATCAAAGATGTCCAAAGTCTTGCAGGGAAAGTAGCTGCGTTGAGTAGATTTATCTCCAAAGCAACGGACAAATGCGTCCCATGTTTTGACTTGATTATGACTGACTCGTAGTTTGTTTCACTTGCAGACTCGGGTGCCCCTATTTCTACACGGGCAGCCTTGTGTTCAGGTTTTAGCAGGCTCTTTCTGGATAGCTGGAGCTGAAGATGGATTCTATCATTTATCTCTTTTTATGTTGTTCAGCTCCTGTTGTACATATTATGTTTTCTTTTCCGCAGTAGACATTTATGTATAGCTGAACAGTATTTTGTACTAAGTATAATCCTATATACTGTGTAACTTTGATGATTATGTTTATCCAGTGTATTCTATTGTACATTATCGGGTGTATTTAATTATTTCTGTTCTGTTGTTATCTGTTTATGTGTTATATTCCAAAGATTACCCCTGCCACCGTCTTATCGGGAATGGGGTCGTCACAAACGTGGTATTAGAGCTTTGGTTAAGCTTATTTATGGAATATAACATATTAACGAACTCGTTAGAAATAGAACCAGTAGTCTTCTGGGACGAGTAACTCATTACAGATAGGATCAGTAATATCCTAGTATGAGTATAGCAGAATGAAGTACACCTCGATAGACACATTTACATTCAAGTATATGTCTCTATGCTTTGTAATATCTTTTCTGTTGACCTGACACTTGGTCTGCTATTTGCAGAAGTACTAGAAAATGAGTGCCAGAAACAGAAGGAATACAGACCCAGATATGGAAGCCCTACTTAAGAAGTATAGAAATATGAGTGGAGTACCATTCTTGGGCGAAGAATCTATTGCTAAAACACAAGCCTGGATTCGTTCTACTGAGAAAATCTTTGAAGGATTAAAGCTGAGGGATGACCAGAAAAGATTACTGGCATCTTGGGCACTCAAAGACGAATCTTTGTTCTGGTGGGATTCAATTGTTAAAGATAATCCAGAAGGTAACATCACCTGGGATAGATTCAAAGAGCTCTTCAGTGCAAAATTTATTCCTCCAGAAGCAACTGAGCGGTTGTGCGATGAATTCTACTATTTGATACAAGGGGATATGAATATCCCAGAATATCATAGGAAATTCAATGAACTTTCTCCATATCTGATTCAAAAGCTAAAGGTGAAGGATCTGAGGTTTATAAACGGTCTTCAAAGATAATATCAGGATAAAGTAATGGGGCATGTGAAGCTTCCTTTTTCTGAAATGATATACATGGCCTACCAGTATGAGGATCTTGATAGAAAAGGTATGTTGCGAAGCGAAGAGGAAGTCAGTTCTAGCAGCAAAGGAAAATTCGAAACTGATAGCCCAAAGACTAATACACAGCCTGAGGCCAGTACGACGTCTAGAGTTAGAAAGAAGCCTAGATTAAATCGGGAAAATGTTATATTTGAGAAAGGACCAGTAACGACTGCCACATGCTCGAGCTGCAATAAGCGAGGACATTTGGCGATAAACTGTAAATCTTGGAACGAACGGAAGAAGGGTAAATCTAGACCCGAGAACAAGCTTCAAGAGAATAGGGTGTGCCATAAGTGCCACCAAGCTGGTCATATTGCGAAAAACTACCGACTATCAGAGAAATCTGAAAAGATACAGGTAAATAAAGTAGCAGAAGTTCCTGCATCCTCAGCCAGTCAGGAAAGGCCAGATGTTTTGGAGGGCACGCTTACTGTCAAAGATATTCCAGTTAAAGTACTGTTTGACACAGGAGTGTCGCGAAGATTTGTTGCAAAGAATGCGGTTAAGAAACTGGATTTGAATTTGAAGAAGCTTAAGGAACCAATGACTGTTCATAATCCAGTTGGGGGTTCTATCAATCTTAGTTGGGTTTGTGGGGTTCCAGTTTCTTTTTCCTGCTACCGATTCCCTACCATTGCGATTGTCATGAATTTTACAGAGTTTGATCTGATTCTGGGAATGGATTGGTTAACCAAGTATGAAGCTGAGGTTAAATGCACCGACAGAGTCGTAAGGGCGAAAATTAAATCAGGAAATTATATAACCATTCCATGTGAAGGTTCGAATTCTGACAGAAAAGACTTCTGGGCAGCATTGGATGTTTATCCTGCTCAGACAGAACCTGTTCCTGTCGTTACAGAAAATATTCAGGTCGACATTGCAAATATTTCAGTTGTCAAGAACTATGCGGATGTGTTCGAAGAAGTTGTTAGCTTACCTCCGCAGAGAGAAATTGATTTCAAAATCTCTTTAGTTCCGAATGCAAGGCCAGTAGTTCACGCTATTCGAAGAATGACCTTGAAGGAAAAAGAAGAGTTAGACAATCAAACTAGACAGCTTGTATGGAAGGGTCTAATCAGGCCAAGCTTTTCTGATTGGGGGGTAGCAGTGGTATTTGTTTCGAAGTCAGATGGTACTCTCATATTATGTGTAGACTATCGTAACTTGAATAAGCAGACATTGAAAAACAAGTATCCATTGTCGTGGATTGATGATTTGTTGGATCGATTAAATGGCGCACAAGTATTTTCTCGAATGGACCTAGCTACAGGTTTCCATCAGCTTCATATCGCCAAGGAGTGTATTCCTTTTGATAGCATTCAGAGGTCCAGACCTATTCTATGAGTGGTTAGTAATGTCGTTCGGCTTATGTAACGCTCCAGCATATTTTGTCGATCTAATGAACCAGGTATTCAGAGGAGTATTGAATAAATCCGTTCTTGTCTTCATTGATGATATTCTAATCTTCTCTAAATCAGAAAGCGAACATGAAAACATTTGGAACAAGTGTTAGAAATTCTCAGAAAGAATGTTTTAAAAGCAAAATTTTCCAAATGTATATTCTGGCAAGAAGAAGTCAAATTTCTTGGCCACGTCGTGTCAAAGCAAGGAATTTCAGTGGATCCCAGTAAGATCACTGCTATTCAGAATTGGAAACAGCCTCGTACGCCCACAGAAGTCAGAAGTTTTCTCGGGTTAGCCAGTTATTATCGAAAATTCATTAAGGATTTCGCGAAGACATCTAGTTCCTTAACAAAACTAACTAAGAAACATTTGAGATTCAGTTGGACTTCGGAATGTGAGGAAGCTTTCCAGAAGCTGAAATTAAAACTGACGACCGCTCCAGTATTAACAATAATAGATGGCAATGAGGACTTGAAAGTCTGGACTGACGCATCTAGAGAAGGCCTTGGTGCAGTGTTAATGCAAAGAGGTCAAGTGATTGCTTATGCTAGCCATCAGCTGAAACCACATGAGAAGAATTATGTGACTCGTGATCTTGAGTTGTTAGCCATTGTATTTGCTTTGAAAATTTGGAGACACTACCTTTTGGGTGAAAAATTCGAACTGTATACGGACCATCAGTCATTGAAATATTTGTTCACCCAGAAGGATTTGAATCTGATACAGCAGCGTTGGCTAGAATTTCTTGCAGCGTATGATTTTGAGATTTTGTACACTCCAGGGAAAGCCAATGTTGTGGCTGATGCGCTGAGTAGAAAGAATGTAGTAATCGCCAGCTTTATCGTTACGACTTCCTTGATTGACAAGATCTCCATTCTACAGAAAGATGATAATTTTGTTAAGGTGATGATCAAAAGAATTCAAAAAGGCGACGCATCCAGTTTCCAAGTAGATAACAAGGGAATTCATAGATTAAAAGGAAGGATTTGTGTTCCCGACGTCTCCGAGCTCAAAAGAGAAGTTCTTGATGAATGCCACAAGTCCAAGCTGAGTATCCACCCAGGGGTTAGCAAAATGTATAATGACCTCAAGCGAACTTTCTGGTGGAAGGCAATGAAAAGAGATATCTCTATATATGTTAGCCGATGTCCCACCTGTCAGCAAGTCAAAAGTGATCAGCAGAAACTCGCTGGATTGTTGCAACCTTTAGAAGTGCTAGGTGGGAAATGGGAACAGATTTTTATGGATTTCATAGATGGTTTGCCCAGAACCAGGAAGGGAAATGACGGTATTTGGGTGATCGTAGATTGTTTCACGAAGACCGCCCATTTCATACCTGTCAGATCGAATAGAACTGCTCAGAGTCTGGCGCAGATATATTTTAAAGAAATTGTTAGACTGCACGGAGTTCCCATGAGCATCGTTAGTGATCATGACCCGATTTTTGCTAGTAAATTCTGGGAAGCATTCCAAGCAGAATTGGGAACGAAACTGAAATTGAGCACGACATATCATCCTCAGATAGATGGTCAGACTGAGAGGGTGAATCGTATTCTTGAAGATTTATTGCGGGCTTGTATTATAGATTTTAGCGGATCGTGGGAAGACCATTTGCATTTGGCCGAATTCTCATACAACAACAGTTACCAAGCGAGCCTGACAATGTCACCATTCGAAGCATTATATGGTAGGCCGTGCCGATCCCCTGCTTGTTGGGTGGAGCCAGGCAATAGACTTGTATTGGGCCCAGATATGATTCGCGAGGCTGCGGATAAAGTCGACTTCGTTAAGAAACAATTACTAGCCGCTCAAAGCCAACAAAAGAGCTATGCAGATAAAAGAAGAAGAGATATATCATTTGTTGTTGGCGACTATGTATATTTGAAAGTATCTCCGATGAGAGGAGTCATCCGATTCGGTAAAACGGGGAAATTGGCACCCAAATTCATTGGTCTGTTTCCTATTGTAGAACGTATTGGAACTCTCGCATATAGGGTTCAGTTGCCTGATTGGTTGCCTGGAGTGCATGACATATTTCACGTATCTCAACTGTGAAAGCATGTGCATGATCCAGATCTCGTTGTAGAAGAAGCCGCACGACAGGATTTGGAAATCACTCCAAAATTGGCAGTTAGAAGAGAGCCGATGAAGATAATTGGCAAAGAAACCAAAGAGCTGAGGAACAAAAAGGTTCACTTAGTCAAAGTGCAATGGAGTGGAGATCCGCGAGATTGTACTTGGGAAACAGAGGAAAGCATTAAGAAAGCCTATCCCAAGTGCAGGGTGGATATCTCTGATTGACTCTGGTGCAAGGTACATCTACCCTATTTTGCATTTCCATCATGTTCTTTACTTAGTTGTTGTTTTCTTTGCATTGATGTAAACTTTTTAATTATATAGTCTGAATGTTTTCAAAGGAGTATAGGAAATAATTAGTATGATTTTGAAAAGGTAAAAATAAATTGATTGATGTTTGTGTTGTGTAATAGTAGATTTGATTAATTAAATTATTAAGAACGATAGTTAATTTAATCAATAAGAGAATAATGGTATAATTTATTCGATTAAATCACACATTGAACTGATTTAAAAATGGATAGAAATATATACATGTGCATTATATATGTTTGAACAGGTAAATGGATAGCTGTTGAGTAAAGAAATTATTTGCGTGCCCAACAAATAGTAAACCTTAATGAGTTGGATGCGAAATATTATTATATCAACTCCTGTGAATGCCATTGGATGCGGAGTGCTGGTTATTCTGTGTGTAATTAATAAATGTCGCCATAGGATAGTAACAATTAATTTTGAACTACACTTCATGACATACTTCTTGAAGATAGGCATACTTCATCATATACCACATAAGCATTTGGAGCTTGTGTGACGAGGTTGAAGATTTACCATACGAGCGAGAGGCTTGTATGGCGATGACTATATTTTACAGGTTGAACAGATGACTAATATGGACTATTTAAATTGTAACGGTAAATTGCCAAATTAAAAAAAAACCACACGGGTCTGGAGTTGACAATAATCACGTCTCTCTAGTTATTAGATACGGTACATGGACTATTTATTTCCCACACGGGACGAGGTGACGAGGATTTATCCTCTGGAGCAATTAAAAATACACACTCCCTCAGGCTTGGACAGGGTGACGAGAATTTATTCTCTGGAGTTATTATCCATACACGCTCCCCTGTAAACACCAGAATATATCACTATAAATATGTGTATGCTTTATAGGATTTATTGGGTACCTAATACGGCCCAATAAATTTCCAAACCCCTCCCCGTACAAAGGAAGTTATGGCGAAATTTTTCAAAAATTTAGGGTGTTAGCAAAATTATTGAAGAATTTGAAAATTCTCAGAAACTGAAAAGTTGGAGAATGGAAGCCAGATTGAAAGTAGAGTTGGTTAATCAAACCACTTTCAACTTTGTTCCTTTTTGGGGACGAAAAGTTTTAAGTGGGGGAGATTGTAACAACCAGGAAAATCTGAACCAGTTTAAAAATTTTAAATTGGCTAAAACGGGGAATTCTAAATATTTAAAATAAAGATATTAAATAATTGTGATGAAAAGTGAGTTTCAATCGATGTTTGAAATTAACTATAATTATTATAAATTATAAATATGGCATGAAATGGCGCTACAGTTTCAAAATTTGAATTCAAACTTTAACTGACTGTACCGAGTGCAAAATAAAACGGATTTTAGTGAAACCAAAAATATTTAAATCTGTTAGTGAATATCTTTCTAAGAATCTGAAAAATCGAAATTTCATAGCGGGAATCAAAAGTTATGGCCAAATGAATTTTCTGAAAGGTCGCTATAGAAATTATATCGCCCTTGAAAATAGACATTTTGCATACGACCTCAGAATTCGACGAAACCACTTTTGTTGGATCCGGGATGTCAAATTATTGCTAGGTTTCAAATTTCATAATTTTTGAAGCTAGTATGTGAGCGTGGCAAAGGAAAATGTGTTTTGGTCAATTATAGTTAAATTGGATCGACCAGAATATGGCCATTTTTCAAACGGTCTCAGAATTCGACGAAACTAGTTTTGTTGGGACCGTATCGTCAAAACATATCTAGATTTATTTTTCAGGAATTTTTACAGCCAGTATGTGGCCCCGACAAATTGAAATGTACATTCAAATTAAATATTAAATGTTTTATATTTTAATTTGAAGGAAAACTGACTCAAGCAGTCGAATGGGCCTACGAAACATATCCCATTGTGTTCAGAATAGGAGTATTTAGCTAAGGACAACAATCGTTGGGTTTGAATTGGTGTTCGTTTGGAGGAAGGGGCATTTTCGGATTTTAAAACTTTATAAATTAAAATAAAATTCCTTGGCCAATCACATCCTTCCGTTTGCTTTCTCTCTCCCCGTAACTCCCAGGTCGACGGCGGAAAACAAACTCCACCTTCTCTCCTCCGTTCCTCCTCCTACAAGCCAAATTAGATATAGGTTCTATGGGGGTTTTTGTAGAGCTCGAGACGAGCTTCAAATCCATAGCAAGTAGGGATTTTTTCGTTGAGTAAATCGAGAGCTCTGGCCCCCCAAAGTTTCGACGTTCGAGCCGCCGGAAATCCCTCTTGCCGCCGACGAGTTGACCACCAGTGGTGGCGCCGTGGAGCCCTCTCCACCCTCGACAACGTCAAGCCGGCTGATCGAAGCAACAATCAACGGATTTGAAAATAATTTGAAACCTAGTTTCGAATTAAAAGGGCAGAGGTACGGGTTTTATATATTTAAACTGTTTTAACATTTAAAAGTGTTGCAAATGGTTAATTAACTTATAAAAATCGTATCTTTTTCATTTGTGGTCGAAATTCAGTGAAACAAGAGGCACCGGGGCCGTGAGGACGTCTTCTACATTTTAGAAGAGACCGCATATTTTTTGGAGCCTTCTGCTATTTTTGGAGGAGTGAAACCCAATGTGAGATTTCTTATTTATAAACGATATGGAAAACAACGATGTATAAATTATATAGTCGATGTGTGAGTTATATAAGCGTTGTACACCTCATGTATAAGCGTTGTATAAGTTGTATGTTCGATGTATAAGTTACATATGCATTGTAAAAATTATATGTGCGTTGAAATGAATTGAAGTGAATTGAAATATATTTACATAGGAATATATATATATATACACACTCCTCTCGTCCACTGACCATGGACGATATTTATTGGTTGTGATATTGTTTGGATTATTTGGTTGATGTGAAATTGGGTGAATAATACGAATGGTTGATAGAATTGTTTGTGGTTGAGAATGATTGATTGTGGTTGAAAAATACCCATCTGTGGTTGAAAACAAAATTAGAATAGATTGTGGAAATGAAAATAAAACATGCCGCCTGCATGCGAACTAGATGCATGAATCCCCATTGTCAAAAGCTGCGAGGCTTTAAGGTAGAGCGAGGAGCCGTACTAGGGACGGCCCCGGTTTTAACTACCCTGCCGTTATGCTGCCGAAATTTTCAATAATATTCATGTGTTAGAATTATTTTCATGTGTTGAAACTATATTCATGTGTTGAATAGAAATTCATGTGTTGAACGATATTCGTGTTTCGAAATAAATTGTTTTATAATAAAAATCAAATTTTTTATCATCTATATGAACTATATAAAATAGTCGTGTTTTGAAATAAATTGTTTTACAATAAAAATCACATTTTTATTATATACATGAATTGTTAAAAATAGTGAAGTGCTGAAATAAATGTCTGTTAGATAAAAATATCATTTTTATCAAATCTATAAAGGGGATATGGTTTTGAAATCGATGAAAGGATTATATTTATATATATTATACAAATATAATCAAAATATAGTGAATAACGAGGCTGTAGTTCGTGTTTTGAAACCGTAACTTCAAACGATTAGTGCGGGAGATCCAACCATCGGATTTTCCCGAAACCACAACCGTTGGGTTCGCCTTGGAAATATCTTTCCAACGGCACCAACTTTGTAAAGATCCAACGGTTGGATTGTCTGGAATGTTTAATTCAAATATGAAGAAAAACAGCGCCAGAATCGATTATATATATATATATATATATATATAATTAAATCGAATAACGACGCTGCAGTTCGTATTTTGAAATTGTAACTTCAAACGATTAGTGCGGGAGATCCGACCGTCGGATTTTCCCAAAACTGAAACCATTGGATTTACTTTGAAAAGATCTTTCTAATGACATAAATTTTGTGAAGATCCAACGGTTAGATTTTCATATATGTGTAAATCAAATCAGGAGAAAAACAGCGCCACGGCCGCATTATGGCCTGAAGCGTTGTTTGAATGAATTGGCTATTTTTAAATAAATAAAAATAGCGATAAATCATGATAAAATATTATAAACAATATGGAATGGAAATAAACTGAATTTGCTCGATTTATCTGATATTTGATGGTTGAATGTGTGTGGTGTGAAAATTACATATAAAAAAATTGGTGATGTCGAATAATTTAACCATTGAAATGAATTGATTAGAAATTCTAGATATACGTGAATTATTTGAAAAGGCCGAGTTAATTCTCATTTCAAATAATTGATCGACGAGTGAAAGTCGAAGATATGAAGACGGTGCAAGACCGATGATCTTCACGTCGAATGGATGGGTACTGCTGATGCTCATGATAGGTGTAGCTACCTTGACGGGGTTGAAGTAGTAGCCACCCTGACGTACTTGTTGATTGTACGGATATGCGAGGTATTGAGTGCCTCCGGTTTCGTTCAGACCCAGAACGAACGTGTAAATGGACTGTGTGTCTGACATTGGATTTTGTTCTATGCTGATTGATCTCTATTAAATATATATCTGTTTGGCGGCGGAGAATTTATTCTCTTGCTTAACGCCCTTCTCTGAGACGTACGAGCCCAGAGGTTATATATCGTTAGAAATCAGTCGCACGGAGTGAATTGCCTGTGTGGCACGCTTAAGTGATAGATGATCAAGGCTTCTGTTGAAAAGCAAAGTCTTGTGGTTGATGATCAAAGCATGGCCTGTGTGGCATAGCTTTGTGTATAGCGTTGTTTCGCGAGCCTCACACCCCGGTATGAGCCATAAACGGGAGACGGA
Source organism: Allium sativum (assembly GCA_030737875.1). NCBI lineage: Eukaryota > Viridiplantae > Streptophyta > Magnoliopsida > Asparagales > Amaryllidaceae > Allium > Allium sativum. The sequence continues at coordinate 473,684,241 of CM060926.1, forward strand.
CATCAGGGAGGACATGCGTTTACTTCTAGCTAGGAGTGGTGCTTTGGGTTTTACATGTCCGGGTATTTTACTTATGTGGATGATGGAAAGCGAGGCCTCGGTTGCTTCGGTCTCTTCGGAGCCGATGGTGTGGTCAGATATGACCAGTGACGCCCCATAGGGCGGGAAAACGCAGTGTTCAGGAATTTTAATCCACATCGGTGGACCGGCCCTGACGATCCAAGGGCCCACATGAGTCTGGGTCCTGAGGGGCGGGCTAGAGCGTCTCGAATTCGGTAAGGACTATCTTTTGCCTTGGTTCATGGCGGAAATCCAATTTCCAAATACGACATCGTGCGGTTTTGATTGTATGTCTATATATGGCGACATAGTGGTATGAGGCATTAATGCCGCCTATGATTGATAGTTATGATTGAAATTGTTTGTGAAACATATATACACTAGCAATAATATCAAATGATTTGTTTTGCTCGTACCAAGCATATTTTGGCCATTATAAGGTAAAACTCTGTCCTCTGGCGTGTGTTGCATTGTGTGATGGGAACTGAGTCTTATAATGGCTTCATTTTTATCAAAAGCATTGCGATGTCTAAAAGATTTATTTGTTGTAAAGCACTGGCAATCCAATGGAGTAAACCCGTTCCGCGAAAGCGGCGTGGTCCTGTGATTAGCCATATTGTAAAATGTGTTAAGTAGATTTCTCATACCAGTCCCATGACTGACTCGTAGTTTGTTTCACTTGCAAACTCGGGTGCCCCTATTTCTACACGGGCAGTCTTGTGTTCAGGTTTTAGCAGGCTCTTTCTGGATAGCTGGAGATGAAGATGGATTCTATCATTTATCTCTTTTTATGCTGTTCATCTCCTGTTGTACATATTATGTTTTCTTTTCCGCAGTAGACATTTATGTATAGCTGAACTGTATTTTGTACTAAGTATGATCCTATATACTGTGTAACTCTGATGATTATGTTTATCCAGTGTATTCTATTGTACATTATCGGGTGTATTTAATTATTTCTGTTCTGTTGTTATCTGTTTATGTGTTATATTCCAAAGATTACCCTTGCCACCGTCTTATCGGGAATGGGGTCGTCACAGAAGGCTTTTGGCGATCTAGGATTGATGAACAATGGGCTGTAGGGGATGAGAGGGGTTGAGGGAATTGTCGACTTGGGTCGAAGCATGTACACAGAGAAGATGGTACAGAGTTTGATACAGTGGGTACAGGGTGATTGGGGCTTCAACGTGGTGGAGGAACCTGGTGTAAACACATGGTCTCATGAAGGTAAAAATGGAGAAATTGGGGGTGAAAGGGTCACGAATTTGTAAAAGAATACACAAGAGAGGATTTCTTTTCTCTTCACCGGAAGAAGAAGTATAAAAAAGGTGCTTACCATGGTATTATAGATTAAGGATACAATTATATAATTAATTAAATAATTAATGATTTTTAATTTAATATAAATTTGTAACCTATATAATTTGTTTAATTGCGAACAGAATTGGATGAAACAGGAACCAATGGAATCGTAATTGGAAGCATATGCGTACGGGCTAGCATGGAATGAGTCAGAACTACTAGAATTTCATGATAAAATCAAAAGATGTTTTTTTAACGAAAATAAAAGCAGAATCGTCAACTGCGAACCAATGTAAGTAAACTTACTAACTCTACCTCGTTTATATTTCATATTATTAGTTGAATAATTGATAAAATTGGTTGAAACGGTTGATATAATTATATAGTTGATCGATTATTAGTCCTGATATTTCATATTAATGTGAAATAATATCATTGATGTTGATTAACATCTGTGGATGCAGGGAAACAGGTTGGAGGGATCCAACTGGATTCCTCAACATTTATATTATTGTTTGTTATTTACTGTGATATATCGTGTGATTGATTATTCTGTGTTGAATTACTCTGGCCCTAGGAATTCGGTATTTTAAATATCCTAAAATATTTTCGAATAAATAAAAAAGGAATTCAAGACTTTAAAAAGGAAATTATTTCCAAGGTGGAAATTGAACGTCGAATAGATTTGAGAATAAAAACTTGTTTTAGTGAATAAAACAAGTAATTAAATCTATAAATGATATTTATGGATTATCATTGTGTAAGTAATATTTGGCTTAAAATCAATATTTTATAATCAAATGTAGAATCGTGATAAGGTTTTAAAAGGAGTTTTTATATGGAAATCTGTTTTAACAGTTAATTTGAGAAGATTAATTCATAAACAATGTGTATAATTTTAGTAAAATATTTTGAAATAAATTGAAATATAAATTCAGATTTGAATTTATATCGAAAGTGGAAATCGATTAACAGTTAACTGATATGTACGGTTGACAAAAAAAATTAACCATTTTAATTGATAATGAAATTAATCTGAATTTAACGAAGGTTGTTAAATATTAGTTAATCTTCGATTAACTATAATTAAAGTAATTATCGAATTGGTTAGTGTTGATAAAGTTAATTATTATTTAATAAGCTTTTAAAAGTAATAATTATACTATTTTTAGTTAATAACAAAGTTAATTATTTTTAATATAGTTAATAATAAAGTTAATTGTTATTTTAATTAATAATAATTAAAACAATTATTTTAATTGGGGACTCAGTTAAGAAATGATTTAGTGGCATTATAGTTTGATCAAGGAGGTGATAAGAGTTTCATAAAAGGATTTGTAATCCAAGTTTTAAATGAGATTTGTAAATGGGATTTGTCGGTAAATGTAGAGATTTAAATAAGGCTTTTTCTTAATTTTTAAATTAAGTAAAGAAAATTCAATGAAATGAAACTTTTAAGGAAGATGGTTAATAGGTTAATAATAGACTAAAATGTGTTAATGGTTTTAGAATGAAATCTAAGCTAAGTGGTGAAAAGATGGTAAACGGATTAGTATAAGTGATTAATCCAAACAAGGTTTAAATGAGTTTTTAAAACCAAAGTGATGACTTTAATTCAATTAAGCAAAGCACTGCAACTGAAATAAAGATTTTAAACGCAAAGGAAAACACATAAGATGGTTTTGTGTTAAACATTGATAAATGGATTTTTGAAATAAAATTCAAGTAAAGAGGTCTTATTGTAAAGGTGGAAAGTGGATTTTTATCCTTATATACCCTTTATCTTATGGGTTTCGACAAACAGAATGGTATAAGTCTGCATTATTTAAATCCAGACATTTTGACTGTCTTTTAAAAATGAACAACGGAAGCGTGTGCGTAGCACACGGTACTTTATTCAAAACAGTGATTATAATGCTACTATTATAATAGATGTTTTGTAAATCTAAACAACAATTTTAACGCTGCTATTATAATAAATGTTTTATAAATCTGAACAGTGATTTTAATGCTATCGTTATAATGAATATTTTATAAATCAAGTATTTGGAAACAACGATTATAACGCTATCGTTATAATCAATGTTTTTCAGTAAATGGAATGGATTCTTAGATTGAATCCAAGAGTCACGTAAGCGATGTTTTGTTTGAAGTTGTGAGCTTCGACTATTTCAAAGTTGAGAATGTTGTTCAATTAAGGTTTGAGAGGTAATTATACCCCAACTTGATTGACTTCATGATTGATAGAGAAATGGTTAAGGTTCGATAGTGAAGATTGGTTAGCAATATAGCTAGTTAATAAATGATTAATGGTTTGAGTTAGAATAACGATGTTTTATAACATCGCGTTAATTTAAAGGATTTTTGAAATGTTTTCCCCAAATAAAATGAGAGATATTTTCAACGCATAGAAAATGAAACGAATTGGTCAACGAAAAATTAAGAAATGCAAGATGGAAATATTTTTCCGATATTAATAAGGTATATTTTCTGAATATAGAAAATAAGGATTCGTGGATATTTATAAATGTTTCCTAACTGGAATAAGAAATATTTTCTCGAATAAAGGAATTAGGATATTGGAAATGTTTTTTTCAAGGATCGATAGAGAAAATAGAGTTTGGAAAGGATACGAAAGATGGGAAATGAGAATTGGAAATGATAATATAATAAGGAATTGATTTAAAAAAAGGGCCCAGTGTTGTTTGATGCTTGATCGGTAGGATTTCCAATGGAAGTAGGATCGTTGATTGTATGGATGTTTCTTTGATAGTTAAATCATTGACTATTGAAGTTTTGATTTATTTTATACCTCCGTTGTCAATATGGAGAGACCGGGATCAGATTTGACATCTGAAAACCACTCTAGATTGGTATAAGCGTACATATCAACTTATGCTGGCGATAATTGAAGACGGAGCAAGATGCAAGCGCTGTTCTGTTAACCCTAGGTAGAAATTTCCCAAGATGGATTAATAGAATGGTGCCTTCGGTTTGTCCAGACCCAAGACAACTTGTAAGGACGAGTGTTGGATAGAGTATTTACATAGGGATTACGTACGTTGATTCCTTCAAACATACGAAGTTGGTGGCAAAGAAGGGAAACTTCTTTAGCCTAATAATCTGAGTATTTTTGTGGGAATCAATTAGTGATTTCCAATGGATCTGACGATGTGACATTCAAAGTGAATGGTGGCCAGATGTTCTGGAAGATAAATCAAACCTCAAGCCTCACAACTGGGAATTGACAAAAATCGGGCAGGCAGCATGGCTATGTGGGTCGCTCCCATTAGGATGTATAATCACCTATCTAGAGAAATTCTATTTGCTTCTTTAATCTATTGATGATGTCCTTTCGGGAAACGGTTGCTGATCCCAACCGTTGGTGATATACATTCTATACACTCAAGCGAAATGAGTGGCCGGTCATGTGTGGGTCGGGTTGCAAGACGTTCTTTTTGAACCCCAGTGTGTCCCCTTTAGAGTACACTGATAGGAAGGTGGATCCATACCTTGTCATGTTGGAAATCCAATCTCCAATAAACGCCCTACGGTTTTTGATTTTATATTATATATGGAGCGTGAGATGCAAGCGTTCCGCTAGATTCTATTTATTTGTTGTAGACACTATTATAATACCACCGGATTTGATATCAAAATGTTTTTGGGTTATCGTAAGGTAAAAACCATCCGTGTTTATGTGTGGATCGGTCTTACGATTATTTTTTCTTTCTAAAGGGTTTTTAAAAGTTAAACCAATGGTTGGAGTTTACTCACACCAGTCCCATGACTGACCCAGAGTTTATTTTGTTTGTTTACCCTAAACTCTTGGGTGCCCAAATTTGCACAGGCAGTCAAGTAGTCGGGATTTTACAGATTCACTTGGAGGAGTTTGAAGCAGGAGGCTTCACCAGTTTGCTATAAACTCATATTTCCGTTGTGTATCATGTTTATATCTGGAAATAGGTATTTATAATTGTTCCTGAAATTACTATTATGCTTTGACAATGGTATATGTATTCAAAACATATTTGTATTTCAAAAGTTATGTTATTTAATATATTTTATTCGTTCCGCTGTGAGTTTTTGTTCTTCATTTTCTTCTATTCTAATATTTCTTTCTTTCTATTTCTCATCCTCTAACTTCTTTCTAATAATGATTTGTATTTCTGTGCAATTTGGGTTGGATGTGTGGTGTTATTAGTTGACTCAAAGTGTACGGAAATCCGGGTCGTTACTGTTGGTATCAGAGCTGAAGGTTGAGTAGTAACCTTGGCTCTGTGGCGTGATTCAATAGAGATGGGGTTAGTAACACCCTAGATTGAGTTTGAGTGTGTATATATATGAGAGTGCGTATTTGTAGATTTGATATAAATTTGTTTTATATTGTGTTGACTGGTTTATTTAGTGGTTTATGAATTCTGGTCGATACAGAATGTACAACTGTATCGATAGGTGTTTCTAAACTCTCGAATAATGTAATTCGATACAGTATTGTTTTAAAATGGGTAAATGAAATAATTTTGCCTAAAAATTATTTTGATATAAAAGGAAAAGTTTTTGAATTATTATATATGAATGTGTTGATGGTTATTACAATCAAATGAAATATTGAAATGGTTATATAATTTGTATACGGATAATGTATACAAATGAGATAAACCAAGATTAAGTTCAAACCAGAATTGGAATTTAAATTCTAGGTGTTTAGAAATTATTTTCTGGAATATTATAAAGTAATATAACATTACTTTAAAGTATTTTTGAATAAGAATGGTTTAAAAGGATTTTTAAGGGGATTAAGCAATGAAATCACTTCAGTGGCGAGAAAATAATTCTGATAATGGGTCGCGACATTATCGGTATTCTTTTTCAAGTTTCTAAGTGACGGATTGTTATCATAATAGATTTATTAATGGAAATTGTTTGAGAAAAATAAAATTGTTTTAGAAATTTAAATGTTTTGAGTTGAATTGATTATAAATATAGGTGTATGATTATTATTTCACGCTGATTTTGAAATAAAACTCGGGAATTTAAATTCTGGAATTAAAATTTAACTTGTATAAGTTGAATAGCTTAAAATGGTAAAAATGTATCAAATGAAATGAAATATAACTTAAGTTAACAAAATTGGATTGGATTAGAAATAATTTCGAATGAAACCAAAAAAAGAGAAATGTTGAGATTCGAAATATTAATATGAATTCGACATATGAATAAGAAAGTTGAATATATATTGGATGTTGTTAATTGAAATTGAATTGTGATATGACTTAAATAGAAATCAGATTTGAATTGATAGAATGGAAGTGAACTAATCAAAAGTTGATTAGAGTGTTAAAAACTGGAAGTTGGGTTGATTTGAAACCAACTAGAAATGGATATAAGTATGCTGAGCATATATTGAATGGAAGCAAATGCAAGAATTAGAGTTATGCCCGACAAAAAGGTACATGTAACAATATTACTTGGGTTTGATGATTTTATGAGCCTATGGGGCAAGCCGCTTGGCTTTTTGATTTTCTTTTGAATTGGAGAAGGCCTAGAAAGGTTAGTTGTGATTGTACTGATTGAGCCGTGCAAAGGAGATGCTGGCGAAATATTTCAAAAATTTAACGAGTTAGAAAATTTTCAAGAAATTATTGATAATTTGAAAATCGAGTGTTGATTGTAATTGTAATTGTAATTAAAGAACCAGAATTGGTTAATAAAATTTCAAGTGGAATAATGAAATTGATAAATGGATTCAAAATCTATTGGAATGGGTGTGAATATGCAGAAGAGCATATAGATTGAAGGAAAGAATGTGATGATAGATTATCCAAAAATGGTGGACAGGTCATTTGGAAAGAATTATGAATGGTTGAGTAGTATGAGAATTCAAAGGTCGGGTAAGAACTGGGTTATGAAGGTATGGAATATAAGACTTGAACTAAGTAGGTTATGAGGAGTGAGAGTTATAGCATTACTACTTAGCAATTTCGAGGACGAAATTATTTTAAGGGGAAAAGAAAGTAACGATCCGGATTTTGAGCCATTTAATTCTGAATATTTAAATTTGTTTTAAATATTTTATCTGAATTATAAATGGAGATTTATAAAGAATTTATTTATTAATGTAAGAATATAATTAAGATTATGGTTAATCATTATTATTAAAAATGGTTAACTATAATTTATTTATAATGAATGTTAACAACATGTAATTATAAAGGTATTTTTATTTTTGTCCGTAGCAATCTGTAAATAAATGGAATTCTATATGACGGAGACCGCTTAAACTTTAAAACTACCTTACGCTGAAAGCTACAATCAAACATGCTATTTACTGTTTCTAAATCATGCGTGAGAAGGGATTTCAAAACCCGTGCTTTCCAAGCAAATCACTACCGTGAGTGCCAAGCAATTTATTCCCGTGCGTGCCAAGGAAATTCACCCTATATGACATGCTGTTTCGCTTATCCTATTTCTTTTTTCTTACTCTCAAAATCAAATAAAAACTCTTTATAAGCCAAGCCTCCTGTAGATATCCCTAAACCCCCAATTTCCATCGTTACCTTTTCTATTTCTTTTATAGTTCTCTTCAAATCTTCATGAGCCAATTAAAAATCAAATACTACATACAAAAATTCAATATTTGATTTGTATGATCATTGAGACAAGGGCTTCAATTTCTTATGTATTCAAAATGGTGCGGTTTAGTCTCATGAAGCTCGAAGTCACTGCAGTGACACCTAGGGCTTGAAACATTTATTCACGGTGGAGATGTCGGAGTCATTGTGGTGGTCAAAGGAGACAGCTGAGCCTCTGGCGAAGTGGGCGGTGATGGACAATCAGGGTGCAATCACCTCAAGTGTCGGTAGGAGGCATTCTGGTCGCAACAACATGGATGTGAGTCAGGTTCGGTTATGTGATTTCATTGGGGCTTTTGGGCGTCGATTGAGAAACTGAAGTTACGGTGGAATTTGCGTTTTTGTGTGACTTGGGGAGATGGGAATGGCTCTTGCGTAAATGGTTGGTTTAAAGGGGCAGTATTATAATTATGAAGCTGCAGTGACATCAAGGAGAGAGAAGAGAAGTATTTGGAAGGTAACGTGATACTGAGGAGAGAAGGCTTTTGGCGATCTTGGATTGATGAACAATGGACTATAGGGGATAAGAGGGGTTGAGGGAATTGTTGACTTGGGTTGAAGCATGTATACAGAGAAGATGGTACTGAGTTTGATATAGTGGGTACAAGGTGATTGGGGCTTCAACGTGGTGGAGGAACCTGGTGTAAACACATGGTCTCGTGAAGGTAAAAATAGAGAAATTGGGGGTGAAAGGGTCACGACGTTTGTAAAAGAATACACATGAGCGGATTTCTTTTCTCTTCACCGGAAGAAGAAGTATAAAAAAGGTGCTTACCATGGTATTATAGATTAAGGATATAATTATATAATTAATTAAATAATTAATGACCTTTAATTTAATATAAATTTGTAACCTATATGATTTGTTTAATTGCGAACAGAATGGAATGAAACAGGAATCGATGGAATCGTAATTGCGAAGCATATGCGTACGGGTTAGCATGGAATGAGTTAGAACTACTAGAATTTCATGATAAAATCAAAAGCTGTTTGTTTTTAACGGAAATAAAAGCAGAATCATCAACTGCGAACTAATGTGAGTAACTTACTAACTCTACCTCGTTTATATTTTTACATAAACGAGTTTTAAATTTATTCATAATAATTGTATATTGTGCAATGGTTGATTGGTTGAATAGTTGATAAATTGGTTGAAATGTTTTATATAATTACATCGTTGATCGATTATTAGTTTTGATATTTCATATTGATGTGATATAATATCATTGATGTTGATTAACATCTGTGGATGCAGGGAAACAGGTTGGAGGGATCCAACTGGATTCCTCAATATTTATATTACTGTTTGTTATTTACTTTGATATATCCTGTGATTGATTATGCTGTGTTGAATTACTCTGGCCCTAGAAATTCGGTATTTTAAATATCGTAAAATATTTTCGAATAAATAAAAAAGGAATTCAAGACTTTAAAAAGGAAATTATTTCCAAGGTGGAAATTGAATGTCGAATAGATTTGAGAATAAAAATTTGTTTTAGTGAATAAAACAAGTAATTAAATTTATAAACGATATTTATGGATTATCATTGTGTAATTAATATTTAGCTTAAAATCAATATTTTATAATCAAATGTAGAATGTGATAAGGTTTTAAAAGGAGTATTTATATGGAAATCTGTTTTAACAGTTAATTTGAGAAGATTAATTCGTAAATGATGTGTATAATTTCAGTAAAATATTTTGAAATAAATTGAAATATAAATTCAGATTTGAATTTATATCGAAAGTGGAAATTGGTTAACAGTTAACTGATATGTATGGTTGACCAAAAAAATTAACCATTTTAATTGATAATGAAATTAATCTGAATTTAACGAAGGGTGTTAAATATTAGTTAATCTTCGATTAACTATAATTAAAGTAATTATCGAATTGGTTAGTGTTAGTAAAGTTAATTATTATTTAATAAGATTTTAAAAGTAATAATTATACTATTTTTAGTTAATAACAAAGTTAACTATTTTTAATATAGTTAATAATAAAGTTAATTGTTATTTTAATTAATAATAATTAAAACAATGATTTTAATTGGGGATTCAATTAAGACATGATTTATTGGCATTATAGTTTGATCGAGGAGGTGATAAGAGTTTCATAAAGGGATTTGTAATCCAAGTTTTAAATGAGATTTGTAAATGGGATTTGTCGGTAAATGTAGAGATTTAAATAAGGTTTTTTCTTAATTTTTAAATTAAGTAAAGAAAATTCAATGAAATGAAACTTTTAAGGAAGACGGTTAATAGGTTTATAATAAACTAAAATGTGTTAATGGTTTTAGAATGAAATCTAAGCTAAGTGGTGAAAAGATGGTAAACGGATTAGTATAAGTGATTAATCCAAACAAGGTTTAAATGAGTTTTCAAAACCAAAGTGATGACTTTAATTGAATTAAGCAAAGCACTGCAACTGAAATAAAGATTTTAACTGCAAAGGAAAACACATAAGATAGTTTTGTGTTAAACATTGATAAATGGATTTTTGAAATAAAATCCAAGTAAAGAGGTCTTGTTGTAAAGAAGGTGGAAAGCGGATTTTTATCCTTATATACCCTTTATCTTATGGGTTTCGACAAATAGAATGGTATATGTCTACATTGTTTAAATCCAGACATTTTGACTATCTTTTATAAATGAACAACGGAAGCGTGTGCGTCGCACACGGTACTTTATTTAAAACAACGATTATAACGCTACTGTTATAATAGATGTTTTGTAAATCTAAACAACAATTTTAATGTTGCTATTATAATAAATGTTTTATAAATCTAAAAAGTGATTTTAATGCTATCGTCATAATGAATGTTTTATAAATCAAATATTTAGAAACAACGATTATAACGCTACCGTTATAACCAATGTTTTTCAGTAAATGGAATGGATTCTTAGATTGAATCCGAGAGTCGCGTAAGCGATGTTTTGTTTGAAGTTGTGAGCTTTGACTATTTCAAAGTTGAGAATGTTGTTCAATTAAGGTCTGAGAGGTAATTATACCCCAACTTGACTGACTTCATGATTGATAGAGAAATTGTTAAGGTTCGATAGTGAAGATTGGTTTGCAATATAACTAGTTAATAAATGATTAATGGTTTGAGTTAGAACAACGATGTTTTATAACATCGCGTTAATTTAAAGGATTTTTGAAATGTTTTCCCTAAATGAAATGAGAGATATTTTCTAGCATAGAAAATGAAACGAATTGGTCAACGAGAAATTAAGAAATGCAAGATTGAAATATTTTTTCGATATTAATAAGGTATATTTTCTGAATATAGAAAATAAGGATTCGTGGATATTTAGAGATGTTTCCTAACTGGAATAACAAATATTTTCTCGAATAAAGGAATTAGGATATTGGAAATGTTTTTTTCAAGAATCAAGAGAGAAAATAGAGTTTTGAAAGGATACGAAAGATGGGAAATGAGAATTGGAAATGATAATATAATAAGGAATTGATTTAAAAAAGGGCCCAGTGTTGTTTGATGCTTGATCGGTAGGATTTCCAATTGGAAGTAGGACCGTTGATTGTATGGATATTTCTTTGATAGTTAAATCACCGACTATCGAAGATTTGATTTATTTTATACCTCCATTGTCAATATGGAGAGACCAAGATCAGATTTAATATCTGAAAACCACTCTATATTGGTATAAGCATACATATCAACTTATGCTGAAGATAATTGAAGACGGAGTAAGATGCAATGGATGTTCTGTTAACCCTAGCTAGAAATTGCCCAAGATGGATTAATAGAATGGTGCCTTCAGTTTGTCCAGACCCAGGACAAACTGTAAGGATGAGTGTCTGACAGAGTATTTACAAAGGGATTATGTACGTTGATTCCTTCAAACGTACGAAGTTGGTGGCAAAGAAGGGAAACTTCTTTAGCCTAACAATCTGAGTATTTTTGTGGGAATCAATTAGTGATTTCCGATGGATCTGTCGATGTGACATTCAAAGTGAATGGTGGCCAGATGTTTTGGAAGATAATTCAAACCTCAAGCCTCACAACTGAGAATTGACGAAAATCGGCCAGGCAGCATGGCTATGTGAGTCGCTCCCATTAGGATGTATAATCATCTATCTAGATAAATTTCATTTGCTTCTTTAATCTATCGATGTTGTCCTTTCGGGAAACGGTTGCTGATCCCAACCGTTGGTGATATACATTCGATACACTCAAGCGAAATGAGTGGTCGGTCATGTGTGGGCCGGGTTGCAAGACGTTCTTGTTGAACCCCAGTGTATCCCCTCTAGAGTACACTGATCGGAAGGTGGATCCATACCTTGTCATGTTGGAAATCCAGTCTCCAATAAACACCCTGCGGTTTTTGATTTTATATTATATGTGGAGCGTAAGATGCAAGTGTTCCGCTAGATTCTATTTATTTGTTGTAGACACTATTTTAATACCACCAGATTTGATATCAAAATGTTTTTGGGTTATCGTAAGGTAAAAAACATCCGTGTTTATGTGTGGATCGGTCTTACGATTATCTTTTCTTTCTAAAGGGTTTTTAAAAGTTAAACCAATGGTTGGAGTTTACTCACACCGGTCTCATGACTGACCCAGATTTTATTTTCATTGTTTTCCCTAAACTCTTGGGTGCCCAAATTTGTACGGACAGTCAAGTAGTTGGGATTTTACAGATTCACTTAAAGGAGTTTGAAGTAGGAGGCTTCACTAGTTTGCTATAGACTCATATTTCCACTATGTATCATGTTTATATCTGGAAACGGGTATTTATAATTGTTCCAGAAATAACTGTAATGCTCTGATAATGGTATGTGTATTCAAAACATATTTGTACTTCAAAAGTTATGTTATTTAATATATTTTATTCGTTCCGTTGCGAGTTTGTGTTCTTCGTTTTCTTCTATTCTAATATTTCATTCTTTCTATCTCTCATCCTCTAACTTCTTTCTAATAATGACTCGTATTTCTGTGCAATTTGGGTTAGACGCGTGGTGTTATTAGTCGACTCAAAGAGTACGGAAATCCAGATCATTACACCCGGTGACTATTAATGTAGCGAACATGAGTCAATGATAGCTGGCTTAAATTTGGCACTACAATTTAGGATACCTCGGGTAGAAATATTTAGTGACTCACGGTTGATGGTAAACCAAATAAAGCAAACCTATAAAACCAAGGACTCACGGCTATTCCTATTTGTGAAGAAGGTTTTGAAATTGCTTTCCTAGTTTGAGGATTTCTCAGTCCATCAAATACCTCGCAGGGAGAATACCCAAGCGGATTCACTCGCTAAATTAGCTAGTTCCCGAGGGTCCTCCGAAACTCGTGATTCCCGTGGGTTATCAAGAAAAGCATAGTGTCGAACATGAAAAATCAAAAATAGAGAATGAGCTATTAGTCTTAACGAGATCCCAAGCCCTGAGAAGGGGAGATGAGAGAGACATAGAGGAAACTCCAATGGGGATCCTCCCTTAACTGAAACGAATTGCCATCGTGAGAATACATGGATGACTCCCATAATGGATTATCTCCTATATGAGACTTTGCCCCTTAATAAGCAAAACGCGAGAAGGATAAAATGTCAGGCTCCCACATTTGTGATTGCAGATAACGTGCTCTATATAAAAGGACATTCGCTTCCTTACTTAAGGTGTATAAGTTCCAAAGACGGGCTCAACCTCCTGAAGGAAGCTCATGAAGGATGGTGTGGAGACCACTCCAGTGGAATTAAGCTGGCCAAAAGGGTCATGCAACAGGGATACTATTGGCCACGGATGGTCAGTCAAGCAGTAGAATATGTCAAAAGATGTGATAGGTGTCAAAGGTACTCTAAGGTGCCCCAGCTTCCACCTAGTGAACTAACCACTATATCAAGCCCATGGCCATTCGGCGTATGGGGTATAGATTTGATTGGACCCTTTTACAATCTCCAAAGGGGGGCAAAGTACGTTGTAGTAGCCATCGACTACTTCACCAAGTGGGTAGAGGTAGAACCCCTTCCGACAATCACATCCAAAAAGGTGTTAAGGTTCGTAATAAAGAATATCATAACCCGCTTCGGAATCCCTCACAAAATTATCTCAGATAACGGAACACAATTCAAAAGCGAAGAGTTCACTCGGTTTTGTAAGAAAAATGGAATAATCAAAAGTTTCTCCTTGGTAGCCCATCTGAAGGCCAACGGAGCGGTGGAAGCTGACAACAAAACCATAAAGACGATTCTTAAAAAACGTTTAAACCAGGCTAAAGGGAATTGGGTCGAAGAGTTACCTTTAGTGCTTTGGGCGTATAGTACCACTGCTAAAACAGCCACAGGGCACACTCCTTTTTCCCTGACATATGGATGTGAAGCTATGCTTCCGGTCGAGATTGAGATACCATCGCATAGAAGGATAGCATACGCGTTCAATCCCAACTAAGAATTAAGAAAATAATCCCTAGATTCAATACAAGGATTAAGAAATGAGGCAGCAATCAGAACAACCAAATACCAAACAAGGATTACGAAATACTACAACTCAAAGGTTAGGACCAGAACCTTCGTAAAAGGAGAGTTAGTTTTACGAAGGGTGATGGAAAACTCAAAGAAACCAGTGGATGTCCCGCTTGGTCCAAACTGGGAAGGACCTTTGGTCATCCATCAAGAAGTTATATGTAGTAACCCGTTACTTCCCCGTTAAGGAAAGAGCGGATACTTTGAGAACAACACACAACAGAACGCAGACGGGAGAACATTTCATTGTTATTACAACAATTCCATCAGATACAAGAATATACAGAGTATAAATAAATAAATTACATTCGATAAATATCAGATATTACAATAAATTACATCGCAGCGGAAAAATAATACAAAGCACAACTGAAAGTAATACACGGATACAGAGCTTTCCGGATATCATTCCAGCTGTAAACCAGGATCCTGTGAATATAAATCTGCAAAACCAAAATTACTAGCTGCCCGTGTCGAAAATAGGGGCACCCAGAGTTTAGGTTAAAACAATAAACTCCAGGTCAGTCATGTGACTGGTGTGAGAACTAAAACAGTTATTTAAAACTTTACTTTAAAAGAGAGTAATTCAAGGGACCACGCCGTATAACACGGAACGAGTTCCCTCCCAAGAATACCAGTGCATAGAATAAACGGCGCAATGCTTTTTCGAAAAATGAAGCTATTATAAGACCCAGGTCCCATCACACAATGCAACGCAAGCCGGAGGATAGGGTTTTACCTTATAACAGCCAAACATGCTTGGTACGTTTAAAACAAATCATTTGATACTATAATAAGTGTATAGTGTCAAAACAATTTCAATCATAAATATAAATCATAGACGGCATAAGTGCCCCATACCACTATGTCGCCATACTAGGCTCTACAAATAAAGCCGAAATACACGTATTGGAAATTGGATTTCCATCATGAGTCGAGGCAAGGGGCAAGCTCCTCTCCGCTTTCGAGACACTCTAGCAAATGTCTCAGGACTACACACTCTGGGCAATCCTGGATCTTCAGGGCCGGTCCTCACTTACGTTAGAGGATTAATTATGCCTGAACACACGTTTCCCGGTCCTTACAGGCCTAAAATCGAGGCGCCTCATCCAACAACCACAAAGGTGAAAAGTATATAAATGTCAGGGCTGGTAAGTCACTGACACCACCAAAGCTAGAAAGAAACGCCGTGCTCTCCCCGCAGTCCTTATCCCGTTTTTGACTCATACCGAGGTGTGAGGCTCGCGAATTCACGTTATACACAAAGCTGCCACGTAGGCCGTGCTTTGATCATCAACCACAAGACTTTGCTTTTCAACAGAAGCCTTGATCCATGCAACTCAGCATGCCACACAGGCAATTCATGCCATGCGATTGATATCTATCGATATATAACCTCTAAGCTCGTACGTCTCAGAGAAGGGCGTTAAGCAAGAGAATAAATTCTCCGCCGCCAAACAGATATATATATATTTAACAGAAATTAATCAACACAGAATAAAATCCAATGTCAGACACACAATCCATTTACAAGTTCGTTCTGGGTCTGAACGAAACCGGAGGCACTTTCCTCACATATCCATCGATCTCCAAGTACGTCTGGACGATCACCAACTGATTCCCTCATCTCGGGTGTATAGCCCAATCAAGATCATCAGTAATCACCCAAACGATGTGAAGACTTCCGGTCTTCAACCACCGTCTTCATCTTCGATATATCGTCGAATCGGTTATTCAGAATGGGTATAAACCCGGACTTTCCGAACAACCCGCGTATATTAAAACAAATGTTACACAAACACAACATACGCCTCATTCCAATTCAGCAGCCACTAACCGCAAATTTCATATTCTTAGGGAAAGGTTCCCATTAATTTTATCCAAGATAAATTCTTTAAAATTTATCCTTTAATCTTCCTTTGGACGTCATTTCAAACCAAATTATGGTTTTCCAAACTAGTCGAGATTAGCGAACCACACCGAAGTAATTATTTATTTCCCAATCCCAACCTATTCATCCCATGAAGCAAAACTGGTAATACTCCATATCTAACACCACGGTGTTACCGGTAAAATTAATTACCATTTCATGTTCAAATCTAATTAAAGATTTAACTATCGCTTTGGAGCAAAACTGGCGATACTCCATCCTCGCTCACTTACTAAATTTGATAATTTAAATTATCAATTCAGATTTCAATTTAATTGCAGATTCATTAAAACTCCCTTTACTGGGTTAAAGAACTAGTGTCATTTAAAACACAGTTCACGACAAACCAAAATCACATTTTATTTATTATCGGGTTAAAGAACAAGTGTTATTTAAAAACGCCGTTCACGATAAACCCACAAATCAATTCTATTTAAAACTCGTTTCAAATCCAATTTATTTATTTAAAAATAAATGGGTTTTAATCTTAGTTCAAAACTAGTTCATTTCGATAAAAATCTATTTTTATCTTTTCAAATATGGAGTTTTTCATCCCAAATTTTCCCAAATCATTTCTTATGATTTTACACAAATTATTACTATTTTCAATAATTTTATCAAGGCCCGTACAGTCGATTTCCATCAACGGCCCTCGAACTGCACTTACAGCGACCTTTTCCAAATTTGATTTGGACGTATCTCCAAATCCAACCGTTAGATTTCCAATTTCCAATATTCGTTAGAAATTCTATTCGATACGAACCCAACGGTTCCGGTTTTAGGAGAATCCGACGGTCGGATCTCCCGTAATGTCCGTTCGAAGTTAATGGTCGAAATTGGCGAACTGCCGCGGCGCGGCGCGTTCTATTCAGGCCATTATATTATATATATATAATATATATTTCGTCGATTTCTATTTAAAACGAATTTTATAAATAGTTTTGAATTCGTTTCAAAAACAATTTCAACCTTTATTTCAAATTCAAATCAAAATTGAATTTTCTATTATAAATTCTTCTTACTTTCATTTCTATTTGATTTCAATTCAAATCGATTTTAATTCGATTCGAATTCGGATTCTTTTCAATTCAATTCAAATTCGTTTTCTATTCAATTCAAATCAATTCGAATTCGTTTTCTTTTCAATTCAATTCAAATTCATTTTCTATTCAATTCAAATCAATTCGAATTCATTTTCTTTTCAATTCAATTCAATTCGAATTCGTTACATATTCAATTCAAATCAAATTCGTTATATATTCAATTCAAATCAAATTCGTTATATAGTCAATATAAATATCGTTCGCGTCAAAATAGCGCATCTCTAATCAACACGGCTTTATATATTTCAATAATTCCGTTATTCTATTCAACAAATGAATATTTATTCTATTCAATACATGAATCTATATTTTTGTCAACACATGACTAATCTCAACGAATGAGTACTGTCCATATGTGACTATTTTGTTATTTAATATATTTTATAAAATTTATGGTATCTATCGTTTGATATTAAATCAGACTCCAACCGTAAATTAGAAAGAGAATGGTTCCCTGAATATTAACCCCGAAGGCTGAAACCAACATCAGATCAATATCCAGGAGACCACCCTTCTTATCTATTTTCCCGTTAGTTTCTAATTTTATATATGATAAAGATGTAAATTTTATTGTTAAAATATTTCGTTCAACACATGACTAATCTCAACGGATGAGTACAGTCAACACATGAACCTTTATTTTATAATGATAAAGATGTAAATTTGATTGTTAAAATATTTCGTTCAACACATGACTAATCTCAACGGATGAGTACAGTCAACACATGAACCTTTATTTTATAATATTCTTTATTTTCCCGATTGGAATGAGGCCCAATCAATTACCATATAAAGTTAATTATATGGATTCCATACAACACATGTATATAATAGCAACGATAAATAATCAACCATCATCCAATGTGCACTACACTGTATAAGCATCAAATGTAGATATCTAACGCTTATAACAGCCTGTCAATCAATCGATCGACATACAACTAATTATTGGGATTAGTGTATTCTATATTTTATCCCAATACCCGTGTGGGGTTTCAAATCAACAAACACAGATTTTTATTTGTGTAGTTGGGCGATGTGTAAAATTTATCGTCCCAATCAATGTCAGTCAAATAAGTGTACATAAACAAACCGTCCGGTTTGTAAATGAATATTTATTTATTCACATTCACTATATTCCTATTCACGTTAAAAATTATATTTTTAACGATAAGATATTTTATTTTAACACATGAATTTCTATTCAGTCCATTTACAAAGTAAAAATGGTATTTTTATTTTTCTAACTTATTTTAGAAAATTTCGGCGGCATAACGGCACGATACTAGAAACGGGACAAGGCCTAGCCTTATCCCCGGTCTAGTGATGGTCCACGCCATTCACACATCAATCAAATCAAATTCGTTTCACCAAACAATTCAATTCAACCCAAATAATCTAACCAACTACACAGCCAAACAAACAAGTCCATGGTCTGTGGACGATTGTGTTGGGTGCTACTAAACACCGTCTGCATCATAGTATATATATATAACTAGAAAAAGAAATTGAAGAGCGAGAAGTTCTCATCGATAGCTATCCCAACTCCACGACACTTCATTTATAGAAATCTTCGTCGTGATCACCTTTTTGTCATCTTCGTTGCCCGTATTCACTACATATATAAAAATCACATTTTTACTTCGCTATTTAATATATAAAAATCGAATTTTTACTACGCTATTCAATATATAAAAATCGAATTTTTACTTCGCTATTCAATATATAAAAATCGAATTTTTACTTCGCTATTCAATATATAAAAATCGAATTTTTACTACGCTATTCAATATATAAAAATCGAATTTTTACTACGCTATTCAATATATAAAAATCGAATTTTTACTTCGCTATTCAATATATAAAAATCGAATTTTTACTTCGTTATTCAATATATAAAAATCGAATTTTTTTAAATATAAAGATTTCGCCCTTTCAAATATAAAAATCTCGCCTTTTCATTTATAAAAATCTCACCTTTTCATTTATAGTTTCATCACTATAAAAATCACATTTTTATTTTGCTACATATAAAAAGATGATATTTTTACTACTTCTATAATGTAAAAGATTATATTTTTATCCTCCTATCATATAAAATAAAACTGAAATTAATCTACAAACTAATTTAATTAAATAAATTTACCTTCATTGTGGTGGGGAGGGTTTCTGAGCTCGGCAGTGGTGGTAGGTGGTGCTCGCGCCTGCGGAGGAGGGTGGTGGCGTCGAGGGTCGGGTAGGGCTGGAGGGGGTTTGCGCGCAGGGGGGGTATCGCGGTCGGCATCAGGATAGGGGGGTTTCGATCGAGGCTGAGGAGGAGGGGGGTTTGCGGTGGCGTGTCGTCGACAAGGGTTCGGGGGGGTCTCGATTTCGATTGGAAGAGGAGAGGAGGGCGGAGGCGATGGGGAGGTCGGAGCCGTGCCTGGCGACGGCGGCGGCGAGGTCTGGTGGGGCGCGATGGGGAGCACGAGCGGATTTCTCATTCTTTTATTTTCTTCTGAATATGATTTCTATGGGAGGGGGCCAGATGTTAAAGGGAGAGGGAGGGAGGAGGATATTTTTTTATTTATATTTAATTATTTAATTCAAAAAGTTGACTTTTACATACGACCTCTAAACGAGGCCCATCTCCTGTCGTCTACAGCTAATTACCCTCATTCCGAACACAATGGGATATGTATCGTAGGCTGATTCGATCGTTTCGATTAGTTTCCGTCAAAATCAACATATAACTCTATATTTTGAATTTGAACGCGCATTTCAATTTACCGGGGTCACATACTAACTCTAAAAATTCCCGAAAAATATTTTCTAGCTTCGTATTGACGATACGGTCCTAACTAAACTAGTTTCGTCGAATTCTGAGATCGTTGGAAAAATGACCAATTTCCAGTCGATTAAAATCAACTAAAACTGGTCAAACGCGTTTTCCTTTGCCACGCTCACATATTGATTCGAAAAATTATGAAATTTGGAATCTAGCAATAATTTGACATCACGGACTCAACAAAAGTGGTTTCGTCGAAATCCGAGGTCGTTTTCAAAATTTCCATTTTTAAGGGCCTGAATTCCATAGCGACTATTCAGAATTTTCAACTGGACATATCTTTTGATTCCCGCTATGAAATTTTGATTTTTCGGATTCGTTGGAAAGATATTCCCAATTAGATCCTATTATTTTTGGTTTCACTAAAATCCGGATTGTTTTGCACCCGGTACATTCAATTGAAGTTTGAAATCGAATTATCGTACTACCGCGCCATTTTCAATTCTATTTATAATTATATATAAATATTTATATTCTAACGGCGATGTATATAATATATACGTCGAATTCCATTATAATTAAATTTCTGGTCGTGTTTATTTAAAATAATCTATTTTAAATGTTCAAAATTCGCTAAAATTGCCAAAATAAAAATTTTAAACTGGCCAAGATTTTCGGGTTGTTACAATCTCCCCCACTTAAAACTTTTCGTCCCCGAAAAGGAAGAAAGTCAAAAGTGGTTTGATTAATCTACTCTACGTTCGATCCGGCTTCCATTCTCCAACTTTTCAGTTTCTGAGAATTTTCAAATTTTCAAAAATTTGGCTAACACCCTAAATTTTCGAAAAATTTCGCCATAACCTCCCCTGCACCGGGAGCCACGGGAAAATCCCAAAATTGCCATACAGGCCTTCTGATCTCAAAAAGAAAAAGAAAAGGCCAAGCGGCTAGCCAATAGGCTCATAAAATCATCATCACCCAAACAAAACAGTAAATTATATAGTAAACATGTACCTATTTGTCGGGCAAACAAATTTTATTTCTCTGCTCTAGCCTCCTTGCTATGACCTGTTCAATGTAAGTACATGTATATGCAAGCAAATGCGACTAATTTTCAATACAGTTCAATATTCGACACAATTAGGCTAAATGGTTAAAAATTATCAAACAAATAAACAACACAAACATCAATCAATTAGTGGATTAACGTTTCAAATTCATAAATTTGATATATAGTCAAAAATCATGTTTTTGATGCCAATTCACAACAATAAATCTATCTATATAAGTTTTGGTTCTCACACCAGTCTAATGGAAATATATAGAGATCACACCTTCGAAACACGAAAATAAACCACTGATGCCGTACGTCATCAGTGGAATCATCCCCGGGCTACTAGAGTGCGATTCTATATCTATCCAGTATATTAAAACTTCGAATATACGTTCATGATGCGTATATGCAAAACCTTTATATACTAGATTGTCCAAATCAATACAAATAAGATATTCAAATACGTATAAAACGATTTAAATTTCAAAACAAAATTGTTTTCATTTGAAAAATATACACTTCACACTCGTTCTAGGATACTACTGATCCTATCTCTAACGAGTCATTCTAATTGGATATTACTAATCCAATATCTGATGAATTCTTTCATATGGTTCTAATGTGTCTTGTTCTCGAGCTCTGTAAACCAAAGCTCTGATACCACTGTAGTAACCCGTTACTTTCCCGTTAAGGAAAGAGCGGATACTTTGAGAACAACACACAACAGAACGCAGACGGGAGAACATTTCTTGTTATTACAACAATTCCATCAGATACAAGAATATACGGAGGATAAATAAATAAATTACATTCGATAAATATCAGAGATTACAATAAATTACATCGCAGCGGAAAAATAATACAAAGCAAAACTGAAAGTAATACACGGATACAAAGCTTTCCGGATATCATTCCAGCTGTAAACCAGGATCCTGTGAATATAAATCTGCAAAACCAAAACTACTAGCTACCCATGTCGAAAATAGGGGCACCCAGAGTTTAGGTTAAAACAATAAACTCCAGGTCAGTCATGTGACTGGTGTGAGAA
The DNA here is from genome assembly GCA_030737875.1 of Allium sativum. Classification (NCBI taxonomy): domain Eukaryota; kingdom Viridiplantae; phylum Streptophyta; class Magnoliopsida; order Asparagales; family Amaryllidaceae; genus Allium; species Allium sativum. Next base: position 473,706,628 of record CM060926.1, read on the forward strand.
CTAAAACAGTTATTTAAAACTTTACTTTAAAAGAGAGTAATTCAAGGGACCACGCCGTATAACACGGAATGGGTTCCCTCCCAAGAATACCAGTGCATAGAATAAACGGCGCAATGCTTTTTCGAAAAATGAAGCTATTATAAGACCTAGGTCCCATCACACAATGCAACGCAAGCCGGAGGATAGGGTTTTACCTTATAACAGCCAAACATGCTTGGTACGTTTAAAACAAATCATTTGATACTATAATAAGTGTATAGTGTCAAAACAATTTCAATCATAAATATAAATCATAGACGACATAAGTGCCCCATACCACTATGTCGCCATACTAGGCTCTACAAATAAAGCCGAAATACACGTATTGGAATATGGATTTCCATCATGAGTCGAGGCAAGGGGCAAGCTCCTCTTCGCTTTCGAGACACTCTAGCAAATGTCTCAGGACTACACACTCTGGGCAATCCTGGATCTTCAGGGTCGGTCCTCACTTACGTTAGAGGATTAATTATACCTGAACACACGTTTCCCGGTCCTTACAAACCTAAAATCGAGGCGCCTCATCCAACAACCACATAGGTGAAAAGTATATAAATGTCATGGCTGGTAAGTCACTGACACCACCAAAGCTAGAAAGAAACGCCGTGCTCTCCCCGCAGTCCTTATCCCATTTTTGACTCATACCGAGGTGTGAGGCTCGCGAATTCACGTTATACACAAAGCTGCCACGTAGGCCGTGCTTTGGTCATCAACCACAAGACTTTGCTTTTCAACAGAAGCCTTGATCCATGCAACTCAGCATACCACACAGGCAATTCATGCTATGCGATTGATATCTATCGATATATAACCTCTAAGCTCGTACGTCTCAGAGAAGGGCGTTAAGCAAGAGAATAAATTCTCCGCCGCCAAACAGATAAATATTTAACGGAAATCAATCAACACAGAATAAAATCCAATGTCAGACACACAATCCATTTACAAGTTCGTTCTGGGTCTAAACGAAACCGAAGGCACCTTCCTCGCATATCCATCGATCTCCAAGTACGTCTGGACGATCACCAACTGATTCCCTCATCTCGGGTGTACAGCCCAATCAAGATCATCAGTAATCACCCAAACGATGTGAAGACTTCCGGTCTTCAACCACCGTCTTCATCTTCGACATATCGTCGAATCGGTTATTCAGAATGGGTATAAACCCGGACTTTCCGAACAACCCGCGTATATTAAAACAAATGTTACACAAACACAACATACGCCTCATTCCAATTCAGCAGCCACTAACCGCAAATTTCATATTCTTAGGGAAAGGTTCCCATTAATTTTATCCAAGATAAATTCTTTAAAATTTATCCTTTAATCTTCCTTTGGATATCATTTCAAACCAAATTATGGTTTTCCAAACTAGTCAAGATTAGCGAACCACATCGAAGTAATTATTTATTTCCCAATCCCAACCTATTCATCCCATGAAGCAAAACTGGTAATACTCCATATCTAACACCACGGTGTTATCGGTAAAATTAATTACCATTTCACGTTCAAATCTAATTAAAGATTTAACTATCGCTTTGGAGCAAAACTGGCGATACTCCATCCTCGCTCACTTTCTAAATTTGATAATTTAAATTATCAATTCAGATTTCAATTTAATTGCAGATTCATTAAAACTCCCTTTACTGGGTTAAAGAACTAGTGTCATTTAAAACACAGTTCACGACAAACCCAAATCACATTTTATTTATTATCGGGTTAAAGAAAAAGTGTTATTTAAAAACACCGTTCACGATAAACCCACAAATCAATTCTATTTAAAACCCGTTTCAAATCTAATTTATTTATTTAAAAATAAATGGGTTTTAATCTTAGTTCAAAACTAGTTCATTTCGATAAAAATCTATTTTTATCTTTTCAAATATGGAGTTTTTCATCCCAAATTTTCCCAAATCATTTCTTATGATTTTACACAAATTATTACTATTTTTAATAATTTTATCAAGGCCCGTACAGTCGATTTCCATCAACGGCCCTCGAACTGCACTTACACCGACCTTTTCCAAATTTGATTTGGACGTATCTCCCAATCCAACCGTTAGATTTCCAATTTCCAATATTCTTTAGAAAGCTCTTTTCGATACGAACCCAAGGGTTCCAGTTTTAGGAGAATCCGACGGTCGGATCTCCCGTAATGTCCGTTCGAAGTTAATGGTCGAAATTCGCGAACTGCCGCGGCGCGGCGCGTTCTATTCAGGCCATTATATTTTATATATAATATGTATAATATATATAATATATATTTCTTCGATTTCTATTTAAAACGAATTTTATAAATAGTTTTGAATTCGTTTCAAAAACAATTTCAACCTTTATTTCAAATTCAAATCAAAATTGAATTTTCTATTATAAATTCTTCTTACTTTCATTTCTATTTGATTTCAATTCAAATCGATTTTAATTCGATTCGAATTCGTTTTCTTTTAAATTCAATTCAAATTCGTTTTCTATTCAATTCAAATCAATTCGAATTCGTTTTCTTTTCAATTCAATTCAAATTCGTTTTCTATTCAATTCAAATCAATTCGGATTCGTTTTCTTTTCAATTCAATTCAATTCGAATTCGTTATATATTCAATTCAAATCAAATTCGTTATATATTCAATTCAAATCAAATTCATTATATATTCAATATAAATATCGTTCGCGTCAAAATAGCGCATCTCTAATCAACACGGCTTTATATATTTCAATAATTCCGTTATTCTATTCAACAAATGAATATTTATTTTATTCAATACATGAATCTATATTTTTGTCAACACATGACTAATCTCAACGAATGAGTACTGTCCATATGTGACTATTTTTGTTATTTAATATATTTTATAAAATTTATGGTATCTATCGTTTGATATTAAATCAGACTCCAACCGTAAATTAGTAAGAGAACGGTTCCCTGAATATTAACCCCGAAGGCCGAAACCAACATCAGATCAATATTCAGGAGACCACTCATCTTATCTATTTTCCAGTTAGTTTCTAATTTTATATATGATAAAGATGTAAATTTTATTGTTAAAATATTTCGTTCAACACATGACTAATCTCAACGGATGAGTACAGTCAACACATGAACCTTTATTTTATAATGATAAAGATGTAAATTTGATTGTTAAAATATTTCGTTCAACACATGACTAATCTCAACGGATGAGTACAGTCAATACATGAACCTTTATTTTATAATATTCTTTATTTTCCGGATTAGAATGAGGCCCAATCAATTACCATATAAAGTTAATTATATGGATTCCATACAACACATGTATATAATAGCAACGATAAATAATCAACCATTATCCAATGTGCACTACACTGTATAAGCATCAAATGTAGATATCTAACGCTTATAACAGCCTGTCAATCAATCGATCGACATACAACTAATTATTGGGATTAGTGTATTCTGTATTTTATCCCAATACCCGTGTGGGGTTTCAAATCAACAAACACAGATTTTTATTTGTGTAGTTGGGCGATGTGTAAAATTTATCGTCCCAATCAATGTCAGTCAAATAAGTGTACATAAACAAACCATCCGGTTTGTAAATGAATATTTATTTATTCACATTCACTATATTCCTATTCACGTTAAAAATTATATTTTTAACGATAAGATATTTTATTTTAACACATGAATTTCTATTCAGTCCATTTACAAAGTAAAAATGGTATTTTTATTTTTCTAACTTATTTTAGAAAATTTCGGCGGCATAACGACACGATACTAGAAACGGGACAAGGCCTAGCCTTATCCCCGGTCTAGTGATGGTCCACGCCATTCACACATCAATCAAATCAAATTCGTTTCACCAAACAATTCAATTCAACCTAAATAATCTAACCAACTACACAGCCAAACAAACAAGTCCATGGTCTGTGGACGATTGTGTCGGGTGCTACTAAACACCGTCTGCATCCTAGTATATATATATAACTAGAAAATGAAATTGAAGAGTGAGAAGTTCTCACCGATAGCTATCCCAACTCCATGACACTTCATTTATAGAAATCTTCGTCGTGATCACCTTTTTGTCATCTTCGTTGCCCGTATTCACTACATATACAAAAATCACATTTTTACTTCGCTATTCAATATATAAAAATCGAATTTTTACTACGCTATTCAATATATAAAAATCGAATTTTTACTTCGCTATTCAATATATAAAAATCGAATTTTTACTTCGCTATTCAATATATAAAAATCGAATTTTTACTACGCTATTTAATATATAAAAATCGAATTTTTACTACGCTATTCAATATATAAAAATCGAATTTTTACTTCGCTATTCAATATATAAAAATCGAATTTTTACTTCGTTATTCAATATATAAAAATCGATTTTTTTTAAATATAAAGATTTCGCCTTTTCAAATATAAAAATCTCGCCTTTTCATTTATAAAAATCTCGCCTTTTCATTTATAGTTTCATCACTATAAAAATCACATTTTTATTTTGCTACATATAAAAAGAAAATATTTTTACTACTTCTATAATGTAAAAGATTATATTTTTATCCTCCTATCATATAAAATAAAACTGAAATTAATCTACAAACTAATTTAATTAAATAAATTTACCTTCATTGTGGTGGGGAGGGTTTCAGAGCTCGGCAGTGGTGGTAGGTGGTGCTCGCGCCTACGGAGGAGGGTGGTGGCGTCGAGGGTCGGGTAGGGCTGGAGGGGGTTTGCGCGCAGGGTGGGGGGTATCGCGGTCGGCATCAGGATAGGGGGATTTTCGATCGAGGCTGAGGAGGAGGGGGGTTTGCGGTGGCGCACCGTCGACAGGGGTTCTGGGGGGGGTCTCGATTTCGATTGGAAGAGGAGAGGAGGGCGGAGGCGATAGGGAGGGCGGAGCCGTGCCTGGCGACGGCGGCGGCGAGGTCTGGTGGGGCGCGATGGGGAGCATGAGCGGATCTCTTTTTTTCTTCTTCTTCTGAATATGATTTCAACGGGGGGGGGGGGGGGGGGGGGGGCAGAAGTTAAAGGGAAAGGGAGGGAGGAGGATATATTTTTTATTTCTATTTAATTATTTAATTCAAAAAGTTGACTTTTACATACGACCTCTAAACGAGGCACATCGCCTGTCGTCCATAGCTAATTACCCCCATTCCGAACACAATGGGATATGTATCGTAGGCTGATTCGATCGTTTCGATCAGTTTCCGTCAAAATCAACATATAACTCTATATTTTGAATTTGAACGCGCATTTCAATTTACCGGGGTCACATACTAACTCTAAAAATTCCCAAAAAATATTTTCTAGCTTCGTATTGACGATACGATCCTAACTAAACTAGTTTCGTCGAATTCTGAGACCGTTGGAAAAATGGCCAATTTCCAGTCGATTAAAATCAACTAAAACTGGTCAAACGCGTTTTCCTTTGCCACGCTCACATATTGATTCGAAAAATTATGAAATTTGGAATCTAGCAATAATTTGACATCACGGACTCAACAAAAGTGGTTTCGTCGAAATCCGAGGTCGTTTGCAAAATTTCCATTTTTAAGGGCCTGAATTCCATAGCGACTATTCAGAATTTTCAACTGGACATATCTTTTGATTCCCGCTATGAAATTTTGATTTTTCGGATTCGTTGGAAAGATATTCCCAATTAGATCCTATTATTTTTGGTTTCACTAAAATCCGGATTGTTTTGCACCCGGTACATTCAATTGAAGTTTGAAATCGAATTATCGTACTACCGCGCCATTTTCAATTCTATTTATAATTATATATAAATATTTATATTCTAACGGCGATGTATATAATATATACGTCGAATTCCATTATAATTAAATTTCTGGTCATTTTTATTTAAAATAATCTATTTTAAATGTTCAAAATTCGCTAAAATTGCCAAAATAAAAATTTTAAACTGGCCCAGATTTTCGGGTTGTTACATTATACCCGGAACATATCGACTGAGCAAGCCCAATGAGGACCTTGTTCCAAGAACATGGAACTCGGAACATTTAAGACCATATTTCCCAATGGTAGAGAAATAAGAGAAAAGGTTTTCTTCCAAAGATGGTAACATAACTAAGGGTATGAAAACCCTTTCTATTGCTTAAAAGAAGAGCCAAAAGGGATCGAGCTGAGAAAAGGGATCAAATCCCTCGTCATCAAGACGAGGCATCCCCCGGAGGGGGATGGTGTGTTAGTCTTTCTTCTTGCCCAAATCATAGGGCACTAAATTAAACATTCAAAAGCGTAAGCCGTCGTTTCACACCAGTAATGGTCGTGGCGGTGCGTTTACGCCCTGCATCTGCTAGAACTAAGCACGTCCTACCTCTGCTTATGTTCCGCGTTACCAGCTGAAGGGAGCGCTAACCCCTATCACCACCTACAATGGTCTGGATAAGGCACTCCTCGGAGGGGGTGGCGTGTAAGACTCCATCAGTACCTACGATGGTCCGTATAAAGCGTCAAAAGAGTCAACCTTATTTTTAATCCTAAGATGGCCCCGTCTAAGTTTCTAAGACCCATTCACTACCTACGATGGTCAGGTTAAGGCGTCTCTTGGAGGGAGGACGGGTAAGTCCTTGGGCCCTGCTTATGGATAAGCTAGCCAAGCACATCGAACGCACATGCCCAAAGAGTGGCCAACAAAGCACGTACATCCTCTGCTTTGACACCAAAAGCCCAGAAAGTGGCTCAAGAAGCATGTACAACCTCTGCTTCACAAATCAAATCCGAAGGGGGTTCTAACAACATTTATACCGGAAGGAGTTCCGGTCTTCAATCTTCAAAATACCCGAATCTGGATGGATTCGACCCTTCATTAATACCGAAAGGGGTTCCCGGTCTTCAGTCTTCAAAATACCCGAATCTAGATGGATTCAGCTCTTCATTAATACCAGAAGGGGTTCTCGGTCTTCAATCTTCAAAATACTCGAATCTGGGTGGATTTGGCTCTTCATTAATACCGAAAGGGGTTTCTGGTCTTCAATCTTCAAAATACCTGAATCTGGGTGGATTCGGCTCTTTATTAATACCGGAAGGGGTTCCCAATCTTCAATCTTCAAAATACCCGAACTAAGTGGATTCGGTTCTTTATTAATACCGAAGGGGGTTCCCGGTCTTCAACCTACCAAATACCTGAATCTGGGCGGATTTAGCCCTTTATTAATACCAGAAGGGGTTCCCGGTCTTCAATCTTTAAAATACCCGAGTCTGGGTGGATTCGTCTCTTCATTAATATCGGAAGGGGTTCCTGGTCTTCAATCTTCAAAATACCTGAATCTGGATGGATCCGGTTCTTCATTAATATTGGAAGGGGTTCCCGGTCTTTAACCTACCAAATACCAGAATCTAGGTAGATTCGGCTCTTTATTAATACCAGATGGGGTTACCGGTCTTCAATCTTCAAAATACCTGAATCTGGGTGGATCGGTTCTTCATTATTACCAAAAGGGGTTCCCAGTATTCAACCTACCAAATACCCAAATCTGGGCGGATTCGGCTCTTCGTTAATACCGGAAGCGGTTCCCGGTCTTCAATCTTTGAAATGTCTGAATCTAGGTGGATTTTGTCCTTCACAAATGCCAAAAGGAATTTCCAGTCTTCCATTTATATCAATGCCCGAGTATGGGTCGGTTCTTTCCTCCACCAACGCCGAAGGAGGATTTCTTCATTAAGACCCGTGACATAATCCAGCTTAAGAAACAACTAACAGATGGATAGAAAAGAGTTTGGAAAAAGAAGCTTGACTTGGAAATTCGAAGACACCCCTTCACTAGAGGGGAAAATGTTACTACCAAAAATTACTCTAAGCGTAAGCCGATGGTGAAGGGGTATAAGATGAATTTAAGCATAGAGAGAATAATTCTAGGATGACATAAACCGACACCCCTTGGAAAGAAATGAGCTCAAAACCTATAGAATGCTGGCGAAGCTCATCCAGCACGGTCCACCCGAAGGGGAGTTTTGCATCGAAAGGTAACCGAAGACAGGAAACGAGAAAAAAGGAGGGCACAGGCTCCGCTTATCAAAGCCTAGAAGTACTATCAGAATTATCTCGCTCAACACCAATACAAAAAAAGGAGAAGGGTATCAGGCCAGCATGTAAGGATTATCTAGAGCAGGTTTTTGAAAAATCAACTACTTAGATGACGAAGGGCCATATTCATAAGTAACAGAGATATCATTGAAAGCCACTTTCCAGAGAACAAGAATACTTCAAAAACCTCAACTGAAAGGCTACCTGGGACCCAAGCGGATATACAAGCTACCCGTACTAATTTATTTAGTACAGAAACCAACGACGGTTTCGCGTCGACAACTATCTACATACATTACGAGGGCAGACTTCTCTAAGTATTCACGATAAAGCCAGAAGCCTACATCAAAAAGCTTACGTCTAAGTGCCTACACTTGGGGCTGTTAACAAGGGTTCAAATACCATCCCAATGAAGCTGCAAATGACCGAAACCCCTACATCAGAAGACTATAATTAGCTCTCCAGAGACGACAGGAAGCCAAATGTCCGAAGTCAAGGAAGAAGCCGCCGGCAAAAGCCCCTGCAAGCCCAATAGCCCAGCAGCGAAAACAGTACAAATTTTCTATAAATAGGACCTTAGAGGCCACATAAAGGGGAACGGATTTTTCATTCCTCAAGATTATTCTTTCTTCTCAGAAAAAGAGAAAAATCTAATTCCCCAAAAGCGGATTAAGGATTTTCTTCAACTTTTGTAATACATCTACAATTTATGAATGGAGAATTCAAAGGCTTAAATACCTTGCAATTTGATAATCTTTTTGTGCTGTTATGGTGAAACAGGGAGCTAACACTAACCTTTCATGTGAAGAAGTTGATCGCAGCGCCTTTGAAGAAAAAGGAGGACTTTGAAGAGATCCAAAGTCCTCCTCCTTCCATCCTGAGGGTTTTTTCACATTAATTAACGTCTTTATAATGAGCCTAACGCTCCTTGATCTTGAGAAAGAAGATCTCCGCTGGTTTATCACTTGGTCCTTGGAGCGTCTTCAGCCCTTCAGGCCGATTCGATGAAAAACGACCATCTGAGTCAATAAACATCGCGGTGGTTTCTTCCTTTAGTATGAGAAAGCATTGGACTGTTTTCCTTTTATCACAATATGTGTTATTGTGTTCGCAACTAAGGAAGTTATTAATCTAACGAGATCTTAGTCATGTCTGGCTGGGTGAACCCCCTCCGGACTATTTCGTATCTCTGCGATATTGTCAGTGGAGTATCCATCCCCTGAAGGTAGGATATATAATCTCTAAGGTTGATATCTTGATGCCTGAAGAGAGATGGATCTAACCTAACAATACTGATTTCTTGACATCCTCCAGCAGCCCTGGGTCATGAATACATCAAATTACTTGAACCTATGCCCCACACGACCTATCTCTGGTGTTGACGAAAAATATCGTTAACATAAGCGTTAGCGACTTTACATCATGTCATGATAACGACCTTCACCTTGTTGTGATAACTCATGTCGCATGAACGACTTGGTTATGATATGTTGACGACTTGTTGAGAACGACATGCTTTATTATATGTAAGCAACGACATGCTTCTCCATGAAAATGACTTGCGAGATGGAGTGAACGACATGGTTTTAGCGGCTTACGGTATGAATGGATTTAACACCATGAATTGCATGGTCACAACGACATGCTTTTCGGTGAAGATCTAAATGACTTTATCAAGTCGCTAAACGACTTTGCGTCATGTCGCCAGAACATAATTATGAAGCTGCCTAGTTCATTTTTTATTATATCGTCAACATATTTATTCTGAACCACCTTTATATAATTGGGTTAACACACGCTAGCCAATTAATCCCGATGTGAGACCAAACGTAGAGTGGTATGCTAGAGAATTAAACCCATACCAGGACAGATTTAACAACATCACATACATTGCTTACATTTTGATCATACGGCTTAATAATAAAGAGCTTACTTTGCATGATTATCGGCTCTCCCATTATAGCATTCTGTTTGTCTTTGTCGCAAGCAAATTGAAACATAAACAACACTCCGTCAGATTTGACTTTCAGATCTCCTTTTGGCTTCCAAACAGATTTCTGAACAATAGTCGTATATGAGAGGGGTTTGTCAAGGAAAAAGCCTACTAACGAGTCATTCCAAACAGCACTACCTCCTTTAACAATTTCAGGGGTGTGTTGCATTGCTCCTTCATGGAAAGCAGGTTGCATATCAATGGGTTTGTACTTCCCGGTATTGTGTGGGCAGACGGTGAAACATGGAAGTCCATACACGTTGATTATCAAGTTGCGGGTTTACTTCTGACGTAACAGAGGGTTTGCTTGCGAGATTATCACTGTTAGAATAAGAAGGTTTGCTCGGAGGCAAAGGGTTGCTTGAGAGAGGGCTAGGTTGAAGGTCGACTCTAGGAGGTGGATCAGGGAGCGCTGGAGGAGGGTCAATTTCAGGAGGGAGGGCAGCGTGTTTGTTGATTTGAAAGCTTGAAGAGGGGAGCAGATTTGGGGAGAGAGATTTCTTTATCTGCCATTAAATCGACCGTTGTGTTTCACGTGGTCCTTTCCTTTATTCGTCTACTGTTATTTTTGTTCATAGTTAGATGTTATGAAGATTTTTCATCGTGATCTCTCTGTTTTGAATATGATGGAGACACCGGCTGATGAAAAAATTGTGGAATATGGAAAACTCTATTCCAACCCAGAAAATTAATTAGTAGCCCCCTGCAGTTTGAAAAAACTGGCAAACCCCTGTTTTTGGTGAGTAGTCCCCCGCTGAATTAAAAAAAGCCAATAATACCCTCTCCGTAAGGTTTTGCGTGGTTTTTCAGAGTACCTCGTAGATGCACTTCGCGGTTTCTTTGAGTGTCACGTAGTATCTCTACGTGGTTCCTTGATAATAAACAAATGCACAAGATTCTCACATGACAATGGTAAATATACTAAGAGAATTAAGGCAGCATCCTCATCTTCAACTTTCACATCAATATTTCACAATTCGAACAAAATTGTGTCTAATTGATCGTCTAAGCGATCTCTTGGTGGTGCACCTTCTTGCTTTTTCAGACTATACATACGTTGCTTTAAAAGCAACTTGTTTATTAGAGACTTCGATATGTAAAGACTCTTAAGCCAGCTCCAGAGACTAGATGCAGCTTCCTCCTTTGCAACCTGTTGGAAGAATGAATAAGGTACCGTTTGAATTTCCAACTGGCCAGTTAATGTTCGCGGACGTGTCGGACGCTTCCGACGCATCGATGTAGGGCCCACACCATTTGCCCCTTCCAACCGAACAGTTCAAAAGTTAGCTTTCACGTTCGACGCAAGCTGACAACAGTTTTTCACCTTTTTTATACATGCCCATACAAATAAAACACATACAAATAATTAATAAATAATAATTTTACCCCTTCCAATTTACCCCTTTCGTTAAAAAAACACATTCCCTATTCATAACAATTCCCCTTCAAATAACCCTTCAAAATACCCCTTCCAAATTCCCCTTCCCGTTCAAAATCAAATGGACCCTAAGTGTTTGAGGCAAACTAAGTCCTACATCAGGGAAAATTATGCCTTAATTCACTACTTATACTAACTCTTCCTATTCTATATCAAAAGAAATGAGGAGAACGAGGAATAGAAGGGACAAGAGGCTATGTAGGCATGAACACATATTTCATGATTAATATTAAAGGTCAAAGACAGGGCCTTGGGGTCTTGTGATCGATTGGGCCTCCAGTTGCCGTCAGGCCTGTTGCGCTAGAAAAAAGGCTAATTTTTGGACTGTGGCCGCGCAATTGCCAACGTATATGTCTGTTGGTAAAGTGTCGCAACCTTTCCAACAGTCATTACCGTTGCAATTCAAACAATGGCACCCCTTGCCTGTTCCCAGCCTATAAATAGGCAGTCGAAAATCAAAACAGAATACATTTTTTACAGTTCTGTTTTCTTCTTCTCGTCTCTATATCTTCTTCCACAAAATTGCTCTGGTCTGCAATAAATAAAAACATATACTACCTTGCGTTCGTCATCAATTTGTGATTGCAGCGCAGCATCACAAATATGTTCCGTTTCATCCTTGGGAGACGATTGCCCATTTAACCTATCAGCGCTGTAGAGGGAGCAATTTCGTTTTAAGGAAACAGCACTCGCTAGACTCGGATATTAATCGGTAATCTTACTTTTGTGTTCTTGATTTCTTACTTGATCAGTATTGTTTATTTTTGAATCCCTTGCAAACTGTTATTGATAATTGTTATTGCAAATTGCAATATCATTGAATCAATATTGCTAACGCTTATAAGCATTATTGTTCATAGAAATGATTTTCTATCGTTTCTGTAGATTGGTTTCTAACATTCTTGAAACGAAATTGTGATTGTTGCATCTGTTTGCAGATGACGATGTCGCAAAGTAGCAACGACAAATCTGTGCCGACATAGACTGTGCCATCGGCTCCGCCTCTGGTTCCACCAACTGTTCCATATTCACATGACGAGATACCAGAGAAGTTTAATGGCTAGGATTTAAAATGCTGGCAAAAAAAGATGCTTTTCTACCTGACAACCTGGGGGCTGGCCAAATACCTTTCAGAGGATCCCTCATTTGTTGAAGAACTAGAGCCTGACGCCACCAAAGTCGAGGCTCTTACTGCATGGAAGAATTTTGACTTCATCTGTAAGAATTACATTCTTAATGGTTTAGATAATAGTTTATATAATGTACACCGCAAAGATGCTCTGGTTATCTCTTAAAAAGAAGTACAAGACTGGAGATGCCGGAATGAAGAAATTCGTTATTGGGAAGTTTCTTGACTTTAAAATGGTCGATTCCAAAACAGTCGTTAATCAGATTCAAGAACTCCAAGTAATCATTCCTGAAATTCATGACGAAAAGATGGAGTTAAGTGAGTCATTCCAAGTAGCTGCCGCTATCGAAAAGTTACCTCCGTCACAGAAGGACTTCTAAAACCTTTAGACCCGATTTATATGCATATATGATAGAAAATGAACCTCTGACTTACCAAAAAGCAATGTCATCTCCTAAGGCTCCATACTGGAAGGAGGCGGTCAACAGTGAAATAGAATCCATTTTACAAAACCATACATGGGAAGTAGTGGATCTACCCAAAGGATCAAAACCACTAGGATATAAATGGATATTTAAGAAAAAATTAAAAGCTGACGGCTCAATAGACAAGTAGAAAGCAAGACTTGTGATAAAAGGATTTAGACAAAAGGAAGATCTAGATTACTTTGATACGTATTCACCAGTAACTAGAATAACATCGATTAGGATGCTTATTGCAACCGCATCCATATTAAATTTGGAAATACACCAAATGGATTTGAAAACTGCGTTTTTGAATGGTGAATTAGAAGAAAAAATTTATATGTAGCAACCTGAAGGGTTTCTAAGCCCAGGAAATGAAAATAAGGTGTGCAAGTTAGTAAAATCACTTTATAGCCTTAAACAAACTCCGAAATAATAGCACATAAAATTTGATGAGACTATGTTATCAAATGGATTCAAAATAAATGAATCAGATAAATGCGTCTATGTAAAATATACGGACATTTGATATGTCATTGTATGTCTTTATGTTGATGATTTGTTAATCCTAGGGAATAACAAGGCCATAATAAAATCTACGAAGGATATGTTGTTCTCTATATTCGATATGAAAGACCTAGGAGAGGTTGATGTAATCTTAGGTGTGAAAAATTACAAAAACACAACAAAGATATGCATTATCTCAGTCACATAACATTGCCAAATTACTTGAAAGCTTCAAGCAATGTAATATAACCATTGCAAAATCACTAGTGAATATGAACCAAAATTGAGTACAGAACACCGACGATGGAATATACCAGCCTGAATATTCTCGTATACTAGGTAGTATTATGTACATTATGAATTGTACTAGACCTGATATTGCATATGCTACAAGCAAGTTGAGTAGATATACCAGTAATCGTGGCAAACATCATTGGAAAGCAATAATCAGGTTCCTAGGATATCTAAAGTACACACAAAACAATGTGTTGCAATATGAGAAGTATCCTTCAGTAGTAGAAGGATATAGTGATGCCAATTGGATAACTGGCTCACATGACACAAAATCTACTAGTGGATATGTGTTTACATTAGGAAATGGAGCAATCTCGTGGAAATCATCCAAACAAACTTGCATAGCAAGGTCGACAATGGAATCGGGGTTCATTGCTCTAGATAAAGCTGCAGAAGAAGTAGATTGGCTTAGGAGTTTCTTCTTGGAAGATATTCCAAATTGGGAAAAACCTGTACCTCCAATATGTGTAAGTTGTGATAGTCAATTTGCTACAGGAAGGGCAAATAGTACATTTTATAATGGTAAGTCTCGACATATTCGTCATAGACATAAAACTATAAGACAACTTCTCTCTAATGGAGTTATCACTATAGACTATGTAAGGTCAAAGGATAACATAGCGGATCCACTAACCAAAGGCTTGCCAAGAGAGAAAGTTCAAACCTTATCAATGGGAATGGGTTTAAGACCTATGAATTAAAAGTTTTCTAAAACGGAAACCCCACCTAGTTAACTGGAGATCCCAAGATCTAGGTTCAAAGGGACAACTAAGTTTAAGATAAACTTGAAAGCACTATTAAATACAAACCATTCCTATGATAAGTCAGTGCATAACCTGTCGGAGTATAGGATAATCTTGGCTTTTAATGATGTCTATACTGTGGTGTTATAAAGAACCAAGTGGGGTATTACAGGATACTCTTTATAGAATCATCTATGTGAGTGTGAAGGCGCCGCTTCAAGAAGAATTGTAAGGTCGAATTCTTCAAGCACTCATGAAACCAAGGCGGTGTTCATGGCAAAAACGAACACAAACAGAGAACCAAGGAGTTAAAGAGCATTTATCATGTGTTATCTTTATAGACTTATAAAAACGGCTTACAGTTCAAAGATAGTCCAGTCTACTGATTCGCCAGTTAGTTATAACGATAAAACACTAGGAAAATTTCAAGGCCTCTGTTCTACTTTTACCAATATGATAGATATTACACAAAATCACAGAATAGATTAGATAACCACTCATTCATGTGGGGGATTGTTGGAAGAATGAATAAGTGTTTGAGGCAAACTAAGTCCCACATTGGGAGAAATTGTGCCTTAATTCACTGCTTATACTAACTCTTCCTATACTATATCAAAAGAAATGATGAGAAAGAGGAATAGAAGGGACAAGAGGCTATGTAGGCATGAACACATATTTCATGATTAATATTAAAGGTCAAAGATAAGGCCTTGGGCCATGGGGCTCTTGGGGTCTCGTATCGATTGGGCCTTCGGTTGCCACCAGGCCTGCTGCGCTAGAAGAAACGACTAATTTTTGAACTGTGGCCGCGCAATTGCCAATGCACATGTCTGTTGGTAAGGGGTCGCAACCTTTACAACAGTCATTACCATTGCAATTCAAACAGTGGCAACCCTTCGTGAATAAATGCTTGTTCCCACCCTATAAATGGCACTCGAAAATCAAAACAGAATACACTTTTTATAGTTATGTTTTCTTCTTCTTCGCTCTATATCTTCTTCCACAAAATTGCTCTGGTCTGCAATAAATAAAAACATATACTACCTTATGTTCGTCGTCAATTTGTGATTGTAACGCAACATCACAAATAGGTTCCGTTTCATCCTTAGGAGACGATTGCTCATTCATCCTATTAGCGCCGTAGAGGAAGCAATTTCGCTTCAAGGAAACAACACTCGCTGGACTTGGATATTAATTGGTAATCTTACTTTTGTGTTCTTGATTTCCTACTTAATCGGTACTGTTTCTTTTTGAATCCCTTGCAAATTGTTATTGATAATTGTCGTTGCAAATTGCAATACCACTGAATCAATATTGCTAACGCTTATAAGCGTTACTGTTCGTAGAAACAATTTTCTACCGTTTCTGTAGATTGGTTGAAACGAAATTGTTATTGTTGCTTCTGTTTGCGGACGATGATGTCGTAAAGTAGCAACGACAAATCTGTGCCGACACAGACTGTGCCACCGGCTCCGCCTCTGGTTCCACCAGCTGTTCCATATTCACACGGCGAGAGACTAGAGAAGTTTAATGGCCAGGATTTCAAACGCTTGCAAAAAAGATGCTTTTCTACCTGACAACTTGGGGCTGGCCAAATACCTTTCAGAGGATCCCCCATTTGTTGAAGAACTGGAGCCTGACGCCACCGAAGTCGAGGCTCTTACTACATGGAAGAATTCTGACTTCATCTGTAAGAATTACATTCTCAATGGTTTAGATAATAGTTTATATAATGTATATTGTACCGTTGAGACCGCAAAGATGCTCTGGTTATCTCTTGAAAAGAAGTACAAGTTAGTAAAATCACTGTATGGCATTAAACAAGCTAATGACATGAGAAATTTGATGAGACTATGTTATCAAATGGATTCAAAATAAATGAATCAGATAAATGCGTCTATGTAAAATATACGGATATTAGATATGTCATTATATGTCTTTATGTTGATGATTTGTTAATCCTAGGAGATAATAAGGCCATAATAAAAATCTATGAAGGATATGTTGTCCTTTAGATTCAATATGAAAGACCTAGGAGAGGCTGATGTAATCTTGGGTGTGAAAATTATAAAAACACCATAAGGTTATGCATTATCTCAATCGCATTACATTGCCAAATTACTTGAAAGGTTCAAGCAGTATAATATAACCATTGCAAAATCACCAGTGGATATGAACCAAAATTGGGTAAAGAACACCGGTGATGGAATATATCAGCTTGAATACTCTCGTATACTAGGAAGTATCATGTACGTCATGAATTGTACTAGGCCTGATAATGCATAGGATATAAGCAAATTGAGTAGATATACCGGTAATTCTGACAAACATCACTGGAAAGCAATAACCAGGGTCCTAGGATATCTAAAGTACACACAAAACTATGTATTGCAATATGAGAAGTATCCTTCAGTAGTAGAAGGATATAGTGATGCCAATTGGATAACTGTCTCAAATGACACGAAATCCACTAGTGGATATGTGTTTACATTAGGAAATTGAGCAATCTCATGTAAACCATCCAAACAGACTTGCATAGCAAAGTCGACAATGGAATCAGAGTTCATTGCTCTAGATAAAGCTGTAGAAGGAGCAAATTGGCTTAGGAGTTTCTTGGAAGATATTCCAAATTGGGAAAAACTTGTACCTCCAATATGTATACAATGTGAAAATCAATTTGCTATAGAAAGGGCAAATAGTAGATTTTATAATGGTAAGCCTTGACATATTCGTCGTAGACATAAAACCATAAGACAACTTTTCTCTAATGGAGTTATCACTATAGACTATGTAAGGTCAAAGGATAACATAGCGGATCCACTAACCAAAGGCTTGCCAAGAGAGAAAGTTCAAACCTTATCGATGGGAATGCGTTTAAGACCTACGAATTAAAAGTTTTCTAAAACGGAAACCCCACCTAATTGATTGGAGATCCCATGATCCAGGTTCAAAAGGACTACTAAGTTTAAGATAAACTTGACAGCAATGTTAAATACAAATCATTCCTATGATAAGTCAATGCACAACCCGTCGGAGAATAGGATAAACTTGGTTTTTAATGATGTCTATACTTGTGGTGTTATAAAGAACCAAGTGGGGCATTACGGGATACTTTTTATAGAATCACCAATGTGAGTGTGAAGGCGCTGCTTCAAGAAGAATTGTAAGGTTGAATTCTTTAGGCAGTCATGAAACCAAGGCGGTGTTTCATGGCAAAAATGAACATAAATAGAGAACTAAGGAGTTAAAGAGCGTTTATCATGTGTTGTCTTTATAGACTTACACAAACGGCTTACAATTCAAAGACAGTCCAGTCTATTGATTCGCCAGTTAGTTATAACGATAAAACACTAGGAAAATTTCAAGGCCTGTTTGCTATTTTTACCAATATGATAAATGTTACACAAAATCTCAGAACAGATCAGACAACCACTCATTCATGTGGGGCATTGGTGGAAGAATGTACAAGTGTTTGAGGCAAAATAAATCCCATATCGGGGAAAATTGTGCCATAATTCACTACTTATACTAACTCTTCCTATACTATATCAAAAGAAATGAGGAGAGAGAGGAATAGAAGGGACAAGAGGCTATGTAGGCATGAACACATATTTCATGATTAATATTAAAGGTCAAAGATATGGCCTTGGAGCTTTTGGGGTCTCGTAATCGATTGGGCCTTCGGTTGCCGCCAGGCCTGCTGCGCTAGAAGAAACAACTACTTTTTGAACAGTATCCTTCCTAACAACTAATTAATATTAAAGGTCAAATCTAGGAAAAAAAAATATAATAAAAGAAGGACATTTTCATTTTTTTTTTTTAATTTTATGATGAAAATGGAAGACCACTAATTAATTTTTAGATTGAAATAGAATTAGCCATGGAATAAAAGTCATTTCCATAGTTAGTTTGCTTTATTTCATTTACTCGTATTTGAAAATCTGCAAATGCAGCATGTAATAGAAAATCAAATAGTTTGAGTTTTTATTATTTGTAATTATCAAATGTATACTATAGATTAAATTTAAAAACAAAATTTGAATACTCCGCTCAATATAAACAAACGCAAATTACATTCACATACGTATCGCATCCAATACATCTGTTGCGTTTGATGCAAACGCACCCTCAGGTGCTGAGGCGGGTAAGCCGCCATCCTAAAAATGCGTGTGCTGTAAAATTTAGGTGGACTCACCCATAGAATAGAAATAATTTTCGTAAACAGATAGCGGGGGATGCCAACTCTCTATCCTAGGCCCCAACATTTTCAAAAAGCAATGATCGGTAAGCTTACCTCCGCTTTTCCTTTTGTGCTTCCCAGCGGAGCACCATACCCTACCCTCCGTTTCTCTCTCCCCGGGTACAATGTCAACTTCTCTTCTGCCTTTTCTCTTAAACCATAACCACCAAAACCAGCCGCTGCAATGTTGCCTACGGACATGCAAGAGGTGCTGGACTTTCTCACTTCTAACGGCTTCGTACGTGCCGCTTCCGTCTTGAAGGAAGAATTGTTGGATGATGGGGCTGGACTTCCGCTCGCTCCGTTGAGAATATCGCAGGCGACGGCCAGATCTATTTCTTGCTCTTCTTCTTCTTCTTCTGGAGATTTTCTGAGCATGGGATCTTCGCCTTCAGGTATTCAACTGTTTATTTACTGAATTAGTATACAGATTCAAGCACCTATTCAGTAATTTCACAATGTAAATGAAATTTGTATGCAGGAGTTGGATGACAAAGCGTAGTTGAATTGTATTACTTTTTTAAGGATTTGTGCGGTGCATTGCGTTAATATTCAAATTTGAGTTCTGTAGCCGACGATACGTTTTAGAAACCATTATTTTTAGCGTGCTTAAAAGAATCGAGCGTTTTTGTTTAATCTTTTGCCGGAATGCTTGTTATATTTTTATGAAACTTGTAAATGCTACAGTTTAATTATGGTTGTGATCAACAGTAACCACTGGGATCTGAAATTTATAAAGCTGTAAAGCTTCACATATCTCTGAGCATGCTTGATCAAATTTTAGCTTTGAGATTCAGTTTTTAAAGTCTTTTATCCACAGTGTTATTCAACTTAGAACATTGCTCTAGTTAAAGTTCAATTGAGAAAATTTCACTGTGATTACCTCACTTATATTTTCACTACTTCAACTGCAGATTTGTTAAATCCGTACGGTGCTTGGTCTCCAGTCGGGCCTAAATCAGAGGACTCCTCATCTAGGCCATCGGAATTTGGAACCGCTCGAGACTACAATGATCCAAACATGTTTGATGATTCTTGTTGGTATGGAGACCAGTATGAAGATTACCTTATCGATCCATTCAATATGCCTTTAATAACTGCTACCAATAGCTTTCATAGTGAAGACAAGTTTGTTATGTCCATAGATAACGATGGAAATGCCAATCAAGAGAGCTTAAAAATTTGTGCTACCAGTAAACCTGAAATATATAGCTGTTCTTTTCCTCTTTGCGACTGTTGCAATGAAAATGTTGCAGAAAGAAACAAAAACATGAACTCAAGTTCATCTATATATGGAAGATACCAAATAATGGATGATGATACTGAGATTTTGGACGAACGTGATGAAGATGAATGCCAAATGAAGAATGTAGATGAATGCCCAAACACTATTTTGTGGAAGAATAATTCACTTTATGAGCAAAATGGGATATCAGGCACAAACAATTTTGTTGTGAATAATTCATATGCAGTTGATGAACATGCTTTCATAAGTAAGTTAAACACATATATATGTGCGTGCACAGTTGAATGGTTATATATCTTTTTTTCCCACTCTTTCTTCACAAATATATAATTGTGTAAAACTTCTGCCCGTGTATCATAATCTGACTAAAATATGATAACCCCTGATTATGCAGATCCTTATGAAGTAAACGTAATAAGTGCAATAATTGAAAAATACGTAATGGCACATAATCTTCTGCAAAGGACCTACGCTTAGATTTATTCTCTTTTCCCAACAATTTATGAATTATCTCAAGGATAGAAGAGATGACCAGGGATTATAAACCCTCATCCGTAAGTTAGCCATGAACGCTCATTCGTTTTTCTGGATAAACTTACTGGACATATAGTAGTGTCTGTTAGGGTAATTGCTTGCAGTTTGATTTACGTACGAACTGAGCATGGATGTCGCTGCAGTTTGATTTACATATTAACTGAGCATGGATGTCACTACAGTTTGATTTACATATTAACTGAGCATGCATGCAAAGTTACCTAACGTTGTGGGTTTACCATTTTGATTGCTTTGTCTTCAACCATCCACACACGCGCGTGTGAAATATCATGAAATTCACTCCATGATTTTCAGAGTGCATGCAAAATTGAATGATTTGTCTTCCCTAGATAAAGATTGATATTAGTGTCCAGTCATAAATTTGCGTGTAAAAATTTATATATTTGTAAACATTGCATTTGTTCTGTATTATTACTATTTTCTAGTACCAGGAACAACTGACAATAGATTGCAAACTCAGATAACGATACTGCCAAGAGAAATGAAGGTAACTGGAAGGATCGTTCTGTAGTTGACACTGGTAAAAAAGATCTGGATATAGGAACCTATGATAAGCAATTAGTGGCTGATAAATGTTCCGACTCGGATGCAAATAATATCTCTGAATTCGGACCTTTTGAACCTTCTATTGCTACTAAGGTTGGGAGTGAGGATCACGGCTTTGCTAATGAGCTTCAGCTCTGTGATACCAGCGACGAAGAATATGAAACTTTTGAATTGAGAATTATTCATCGCAAAAGCAGGTATGAACCATGGCATCAATGTTATCTCCTTATATTATATAACTTACGGTAACAAGGAGCTGCAAGAAGATTAGTCATTTTCATTTATAGCAGATCCTACAATCAGTTTTGTTACTTTGCCCAAGGCCATTATTCCTTCATTCAAATCCTGAAACACTGGGTTTGAATCAGTATGCAAATCAATGTTTTCTATGCTGTTGTGGACGGAGTGGGGGTGATGAAGTTTTTAAAAGTACAAGACATCAGCAAACGATGCTACTGAGGAGCACTATGAGGCTCTCTGGGCATCAAGCTTTAACCTAGATATTTGGAGGAGGCCAATGGAGTCTAAACAGAGCAGTTATCAGTGTAGCATGTTTCCATGAACTAACGTTCATGTTCTGAGCTCGGTCTCTTTGAATATTATTTCCAAGTTTTTCTGTCGACCCCTCTATTAGCTTAGAGCCTTGCGCAAAAAGTTATCCTTTTATAAATGCTGAAATGGTCCACTGTCCACCTATTCCTCTTCTCTGATAGTTAAATTTCAATGCATTGTAAATTTGTAATGAAAGAAAACAAGAGGGTAAGGTGAAAGAATAGAATATACAAGATGTTTTTTTTACAATGAAAGTTTCTTTCAGCCTATCTTATATGCTTATTCCACAGTATCCCAATATTGATTTTTCAGGACTGGATTTGAAGAGAATAAGGAGTTGCCAATTGTTCCAAATTCAGTGTTAGCAGGAAGGTATTATATAACTGAACTTCTTGGTTCTGGTGCATTTAGTAGCGTTGTGCAAGCATATGATCTTCACACTGGAACCGATGTCAGCCTAAAAATAATTAAAAATGATAAGGACTTCTTTGATCAGAGCTTAGATGAGATTAAACTCCTCAAATTTGTGAACAAGTATGACCCCTGTGATCAGTTTCACATCTTGCGATTGCATGACTACTTTTATCATCAGGTATATCATTAGGTATATCATCACTTGTATCTTGTTACGTTATTTTTCTTTCAAACTTTTCCTTTAGGAACAAACAATTCACTTATTAAATTCCTTTCTTCAGCTCATTTTTTAAAATCTCATTTTCATATTAGAGTCGTGTAATTTGTATTAGCATGTGCCGTTAGGCACACATTAAAGTTAATTATTAACATTAAAACAAACAAACAAAAAGTCAACTTCAAATCCACAAACACCCTCTATATTGAAATGATGAATCCACGAGTCATAAACTCTTGCGAACTATCATTAATATTAACTTGTGCTCAATAGACACATGTTAATATTTCCATCACAGGTTTGAAAGGCACACCATGGCATACACTGTGGTGCAAAGTGCGATGTTTGCACCTTTCTTTCGCACGGCGCAACACACATGGAAAGGCTCGACGATGTCGCAAATGATATTTACGGCGCAAATGGCGCGCGAATATGACGAGCCTTTTCATTATTATTTTGGTTTTTGCTTTTATTTTTCATTTTTCAAGTATCAAAATAAAATTCAATGATGGTTAAATGTATTATATATTCTTTATATAATGACATGATTACACTTTGAATTAATATTCAACAGATTTAAATTATTTATTTATATATTACACACTGAATTACGATATGTAATTAAAACCAAGATCCACAAATTCGTACCAAATCGATATGAACTCAACTTTAAACCCGATGGTCTCGAATTGAGTTTAGTTGATGAAAAATAAAACAAAAACCGATTTGATCAGGAAGATAGATAGAAAACGAGAAAATATATGCAATTTTAGTGTTATTACCCATGCAGACTCAAATCGATCCAATCCGAATCAAGCATCATGTTGGTTTTAAGATTTAAAGCGCATAAGTTACTCTGCAAAATCCAACCAGATTAGAATCGAAGCATGCAAGGTTTGGTGCAGATCCTTTTGAATGAGTCTAATTACTACATTTGCACTGAACAAATATCGAATGGTCGCATTCTCTAATTTAATCTCGCATGAAATTCGAACTGTCTGCTCTACTTACTGTTGCATCGAACATATAATTGAATGAATGCTTTCTTTAATTAATCTCACACGGACTACAAAACTGTCTGCTCCTATTATGGTTGCATCGAGTAAATTGTCAATCGGTATGACATAGATGACAACGATGCTGAAGTTTGTGAATTTGACGATGCAAATATTAATTTAGAATATATGATTACTGAATCAGATTCAACTTTCTAGTATATTAGTAACATGTACAATTGTTTTGCATTTTAGCTTTTGAAGACTATTATGATTGAAATTATATGCTTATGATGTTATATTTGGTGATCATTTTTTTTTAAATGTCAAATTTTCAGTTACATATGTTTTACTAAAATAAATATAGATTACATTCGAAATTTGAAGTTCATTATACATACATACATGCATACATATACATACATACATATACATACATACATATATATATACACACACACACACACACATGTGTGTGTGTGTGTGTAGAGGAAGTCTATTTAAACACAAAATTTTGACACAATTGATCTTCACTATTGGATCGCCCCTTGAATTGTACCCCTTTACGTACGGATAAAAAGATTCAATGGTCGAGGCTTTGTGTCTCCAATTTTGTGTTCAAATAGTGGTCTCCATATATATATATATATATATATATATATATATAACTTAGGAAGATAACTCCTATATATATATATTAAATTTAGGAACAAAACGGCAAACATGCGTAGTAAATTAAAAAGGCATGTGTCATTTGTTGTGCCGTGCACCAAGGTTCCAGGGAGGTTTTGCGCGCCGTGCGCCACTAATAACTATGATTTCCATTCGTGAACTACATATTTATAACCATCTATGTACTACATCTCATCATACTTACCGTTTGATTTAGTTTCAAGTTTTACCTCTACTAATGTACATACTAGTATTTCGCTCATAAATACAACTGAATAATTCTATTTCTAATCTGCAAGTTGTCTTATTTTGCAAATCATGCAGGAGCATCTTTTCATTGTCTGTGAATTGCTTAAAGCTAACTTGTATGAATTTCAAAAATACACTGAAGAATCTGGTGGGGATGTGTATTTTACATTACCCAAAATACAGGCAAGCTTTTCTTGGACTATTTATAAATATAGAATGCTTCATTTATTTATGGCATGTGTGGATAGCCGAAACACATCCAATATGCGCCTTCAAACCCCCCCCCCCCCCCAAAAAAAAGGTTGATACCCAGTGTCAAAGGCTCCCGTACTCAAGCGTGAGATTCTTATTTTTGTTCTTAATGACGCTTGTGATATTGTTTTCCATTTGAGTCTCCGAGCTGCCATACAGCATTTCACATCATGCTATGTCCTTTCATTTTCATATTTTGTTCATAGATTATTTTGCTTTCAATCCTAAACCTTGTCTACATCTGACTTAGCGCTCTTTTTTCCTTAACACAGATATCCTCCAAGTTTGATTCAACTCTGAATTTCCAAATGACTAAATATCATGTTAGTTGAAACATCTATTGTATCTATACCATCAGAAACTTCATTAATTATACCAATAAATTTGAATCTATACATCCATCTGTCAAACCAAGATAATACCGTTCTGTTATTGGAAGATTAGGCTTACAAATTTGGAAGTTTAGGGTACTCAGGTTGTTTGGCAAAGTACATAAAACAGTTAAGAGGAGGGTTGCTTCGTTAACCATGTTAATGATAGATAAGTCATTATTTTGCTTTATGAACCATGTGAATGTCCTTTTCAGTTAAAACCCGTATAGATGTCCGTTTGAAGCATGTAGATTCCCGAGCCAAGAGGTGTCTGCATCATCTACTGGCTAGCTACTAGCTAGTGAATTTTAAATAATGGCATGGACTTGATTTTCATTTGAAAAAACACTAGGAGGGTTTTACTACCCTTTCCTTGTTCCACATTTAGGTTAATACATTTAGGCTTATAAATTTAGGTTAATAGTATAATTTTCTTATTTAATAAGGGCAAGAGACGATATGTATCTGTTTTGCAGATAAACACAGGTTTATTCCACACATTTTGGATGGAAGTACTTTCTAATATATAAGGAAAACTTTACATTCTTATTATTTCCTAACAGTCTGTAATCTGTATAGTCTAGGAATTGTTGCATAGTTGTTTTTTACGCACACTGGTGGTAATTGTACTTAGTACACTAGTCTATGTGAAATAATCATTCCATGATTGATACTGTTTGTGGTGGCACGTTCACTATGAAAACTTACCTTTTCTGTTAATTAGTACACCTTTACAAGCCAGTTTGACATCATACATTATGACAATCTTTCTCAGTCTATAGCTCGACAATGTTTAGAAGCTTTGGAGTACCTTCATCACTTGCAAATTATTCATTGTGATTTGAAGCCGGAAAATATTCTCATTAAAAGTTACAGCAGATGTGAAGTTAAAGTTATTGATCTTGGAAGCAGCTGCTTTCAAACAGACACCTTAAATTTTTATGTGCAGTCACGTTCTTATCGAGCACCCGAAGTTATTATTGGTCTCTCATTGGATGAAAAGATTGATATTTGGTCACTTGGGTGCATCTTAGCTGAGCTTTACACCGGTGATGTAAGTTCGTTTTAAGTTGCATACCTAATACTTTCCGTTGTTCAATGTTCGTTGAATGATGGTGTATATTGGTGTGGTATCATGTGTAATTTTACTTTTCTTTAATAGGTGCTATTTCCAAACGAGTCCTTACCAATGATGCTATTTCGTATGATCGAAATACTAGGGCCTATTGATAAAGAAATGCTGTCTAAGGGGCAGGAAACACACAAGTACTTTACCAAAACTTTTAAGCTTTTCCTCAGAAACGAGGTTCGTTGCTTATCTTTGTCACTTATTTCTAGTTCAGTTGAACATTTGTTATGAGTAAGGATTTGGATGTCACCAAATTACTTATTATGCTAAAAAAAATTGATATTATGTTTCTCAGGTTAGATATATCATTCAGCAATCATAATTTGTAAGCATGCACATCAAACAGTTAAGGCTTTGTTGTATCCTCCTAATGTGGAAATTAATATTGTATGTACCATGAAAAATATTGCAAGGGAAGGTCGTTTGACCAAAACTGTAGCTTATGTGTTAGAATAATTAATATATGTTATATTAATTATTCTAACATGTTAGCATAATTAATATATGTTATTTATGTTAGTGTGTGTGTGTGTGTGTGTATATATATATAATATTACATAATAACATATATCAATGATAGAAGATTTGTCATCGGTTATTTATGTGTGTGTGTATATATATATATATATGTGTGTGTGTGTATATATATATATATATATATATATATATATATATGGGACGGCTATTTGAACACAAAATTAGACACAAACTTAGAGACACAATGCCTCAACCGTTAGATCTTTTTGTCTTTATGTGGTGAGTTGTAATTCATGGGGTGTTCCAATGGTGTAAATTCATTGTGTCACCAAATGTGTCTAAATCTTGTGTCCCAATAGACTTTTCCATATATATATGTATATATATATATATATATATATATATATATTAGATATGGACATATGGTAATATATATATATATTTATGACAGACGATTTGATATGTGTTAATTACGGTAATATATGTTACATATGGTTATATATATATATATATATATATATATATATATATATATATAAAATTTATGTTAATGTTTATCTGATTGCAATAATTCATGTAAACATTGCAGTCTTAAACTCCTATATAAAGGGGCTGAGAATAATGAAATAGCAATAAAAGAAATTGAATTCTATCATTAATATATGTTATTTATGCAATATATATAGAGGGAGGTTCTATGGCACCCCTATTATGTGGCACTCCATTTGCCCCTCATTAATAACCATTCATTTATATTTAAATAAGTTAGTGGGCAGAGAGAGAGTTAGTGGAAGGTGAGAGAAACATGAATGTGTGGTGGAAATCAGGGAGGCTATTAGGGTGCTGCACTATTTGGGGTGCTCTTGATCCTATCTCATATATATATATTAACATAAATAACATATATTAATTATTCTAACATTGGCAATAGGGCAAGTCCACAAAAATTTGCTATAATCATCAAGAAAAAGAACATAATAATAGTGGCCTAGAGAATTAACAACAGGCAACGTCCAAAGATCGCTGTGAATAATATCAAAAGGTAGCAAAGTGTATGACATAGAATCATAAAATGGTAATTTAGAATGTTTTCCAAGAACACAAGAAGAACAATAAGTTTTACGAGACTTATTACAATTAATGAAGTTTTTATGATTTAATGATCTGAGCACAGCAGCGCCAGATGTCCTAAACGGTTATGTCAAAGATCTGGAGAGAGAGAGAGAGAGCAGTAAAGAATGACTGATTCATAAAGGGAGTGGTTTGGTTATTGCAGAAGAGAGGATAAAGATCCCGGTGCTGTCACATCTTATTAGTTTGACTCTCGTCTGTAAATCGTTAATAGAAAATCCAAACGGATCAAATTCAACAGAAACCATATTATCAGTGGTGAACTTTCGAACGGATATCAGGTTTTTAATAAGTTTAGGAGCATGTAAAATATTACTTAGGATAAATGGAGGGTATGGTAAGGGTAAATTAGTGCTATCGTGACCAACAATTGGAATCAGATGACCATTGCCAACAATAATGTTATGATAAATATTGCTGGAATTGAAATACGAAGAAAGTACACATTGGTTCGTTGTCATGTGAGATGTTATACCGATATCCATGTAAAAAAATTCATCGGCATGCATAGCGGCCATTGGTGGTGATTTAACAGGAAAAGAGATGGTTGAAGAAGAAGAAAGAGCGGAGGATGGGAAAGCAAAGGTTTAGATATTTGAAACATACTCTGATACCATGATAGAATGCAATTTCTTTTCTTGCCATTTCATTATTCTCAACCCCTTTATATAGGAGTTTAGGGCTGCAAATGTTTACAGCAATTATTGCAATAAGATAAACATTAACATAATATATATATATATATATATTACTATATGTAATATATATATATATATATATATATATATATATATATATATTAACATAATTAACACATATTAAATCTTTTGTCATTAATATATATATTACCATATGTAATATATATATATATATATATATATATTAACATATATAACCAATGACAAATCTTCTATCATTAATATATGTTATTTATGCAATATATATATATATATATATATATATATATATATATAAATAACATATATTAATTATTCTAACATTATGCACCATCTGGTTATTTGGTGATACCCTCAAATGTAGCACAGGGTTTGCATTTATGATCACATTTACATGCATGCATTATTGCACCGTTGATCAAATCAATCCAATGTATAATATTAAAGATGCAAATGAGGTGTTACATTTTAGAGATATTATTGAACATTTCACATGTTATATGAGCATGATTAGCTATATCCCACGTCCACCACATTGCATTTACACCTTTATATTTTTGGGTCATAATTTGAAATAAAAAATAAATATTAGGATGTCTTGTCTGCACCATGGACAAAACCTCCCAAATAACGAAATTATTTTGAAACTTCTAGCATACGAAAAATGGTAGTCGATAATCGATATCAACCTTCGTGACATTTCAAATAATGAAATCATTCTGGAACTTCTAGCATATGAAAAATGGTAGTCGATATCAACCTTTATGACATTTATTTTAGGCGGTGATTTGAATGATACTTTAGATATGATGAAATTATCCAAATGAACCTTTTTTTTTTTGCCCAGTTGTGAAAGGCTCAGCGAGCGAAGGTAAAGAAACATAGCCTCTCTTATGGAAATAGAACCTTATTATATGTTTTGGGTTCCGTCTCTAGCCGACTCCAATTTGTTTGGGAATAATGGATATTTTCTTGTTTTTTTTTTTTTTTTTTTTTTTTTTTTCAAACCATCGTTTGATATTTCCAGTTATTAGAATTTAGTAACCTTTTTACACAGATGTTATCTACTAATTGCTGGCACCATCTCTGTAAATAATTGCAGTATTCTGATACTCATCAACATGTAAGAAAAATGGGTTCAAATCAATATTTAAGATAAAAAATTTGATGTCTATTACTTTGCATAATTATTATCGATGGTATACAAGTACCGGAATAAGATATATTTTTCGGACCTGATGTTGGTATCAACTAGATCACATATGAGATTTTTTATTATTTTTTTATTATAATATATCTTAAGTGCAAACTTTTCGTCTGGCTGTTAACTTTCAAAATTGACTCTGAATATCTTTATCCTTATGTCATTTAAAAAGAGGATCTAACAATTAAATCATTTTTTACGAATTCAAACTGCATTTCGACAAATATGATTAAATCTTAATATTATTTAAAAATAGGATCTAATGAACATACGTTTTTTACATCATCGTTCTTTATAAGTTAATAACACAAACAAAAATTAAAAGTAATAAAAATTAGATACTGTAATAAAATATTTATAAATAAAAATTCAAGCTAGCTACCCATGATTTCAATTTATAAATATAACTAATAGTTAGTGCAAATCATTTTCTCTTGAATGTGTTGAACGTATATAGTCCATAAAAGCATAATTCACGCGTAAAGCATGTGCTATAATCATGTGTAAGGTGCATGCCGTAACGCTTGTACCAGAAACTGAGTTGGGCAGAAGTCAGAGATACAAAAAGCTATAATGATGCAGATTTTATAGATATGACCTGTGACATATTTTCACTTTTGGCACATCTATCATGTTTTGAACTTCGGTTTAAAATGGTAAATTTTTTGCAGAGATATATTGCCCATATAAACATCAACAGAAATAACGAGACAATCATTTTGAAACTCCTAAGCCCTTATAATCTTTATTATTTAACCTTTTTCTTTGTTTTTTTAGTTGAGATTTGTCCAGTGAACATCCTTAGATCTTAATTTTGATGGTCAGCATCTTAAGGTCGTTGGGAATTGATCGTGCTGCTTCTTGATTGGTGACACATGGCCTTATTCAAGAGAGAGCTACCATTTGAGCTTAATCTTTTAAGAAAAAAACAATAGAAACTAAAATTAATTAACATTGATGTTTGTATTAATTTATCAAAACCTATTAATTGTGATATCAACCTTGGAATTACTTATTACAAACGTTGACCCAGCTCATTAAGCTGGGTTTATATGAATATAAATTTTTGGTGATAGCAAATATTATGTGAATGTTTCCAAAATTTCATAGCACTTAGAATTCTCTCCAAATGCGAGAATGGTACTAAAATTGTTGCGGAAAAAGAAAGTGGGGGATCCTTACTCATTGATATAGGGTTTTTAGGAACTCTCCTTCAGGATCCGTGACTTTTCTCTCTTGTATAATCCTATTAGCATTCTGTCCCTTTGTAAGCACTTTTAGCATCCTTTGTTTAAGGGTTCATGACATTGATCACATATCTATATATGTAGGCCATTGTTAAAGAGACTTCAGTTTTGGATATGAGGGGGTCACAAAAGTTTGGTCAACACCCTTGGGAAAAAAGAAAAAAGAAATATACGCTATGCGCGGTGATCTCATACCAGAAGAACGTCTAAATTTGGTGACCCCCTACTGAAAATTCTCTCATATTCAAAATTGATGCCCCTTTAACAATGCTTAAATAAACTAGTAAAGTTCCACAACATCCCTAGCTAGTTTTAAGATTGCGCACGCACTGTCTCAAGTGATATAAGATTTTATGAATTTATTTGTATAATGCCAAATAACATTTCCACAAAAATTTGACCTCATTTGAGCATCTCACACACATTGAAATAGACATACAAACCAGTGACTTATGATTTTGAAAGGGACGGAAGTTTAAAATGATTTCAATTTTAAAAGATGCTATTTATAACGTTAGATCAAAAGGTCACAAAAATTTGCGGCATTCAAGTAAGGGTAGACTGTGTGTATATGAGAAGCACTCCACAACATCCCAATTTGCAGCATTCCTCCCATCCCCCTATTTGAGCCATTAGTTTATATTTAAATGAATTGATGTGTAGAGAGAGTTGGTGGAATGAGAAGAAAAAAAAAAAAAAAAAAAAAACGTGAATGACAGTGGAAATCAGGAGATATGTAGGAACGTTGCACTGTTTGAGATGTACAGAATGCTTTTGTGCGCACGCGCGTGCGCTTGCTAGGATCAATAGCCGTCTTTATTTAGTGTCATATGGAGCCTTTAATACTAATCACAAGTTTATATTTAAATCTTCGGTTCTTGTTCTAGTAGATAGGATGAACAACTATTTAAATAGAAGTTCATGGCAGATGTCAGAGGCTACGAAAGGATGCTGGATAAGGAGGGCTTTTGGTCATAGCTCTATAGATAAAGCAATTATGAGTTGAGTCCGCATTAATTTATTCTGGGTGCAATTACTGGTTACACCACTACAATTTTGCTTGTACACCATTAAAAAAAAAATGTCATTTCGGCATTACGTTGCAAGTAGTTTTAAAGCTAACCTAAAACGTGGTAGAAATCCACCTAATTTCAAAAGGGAAAGTCTATTTAGACACAAAATATAGACACAATTGGTAACTTAATGAATCTGCAATGCTGGATTTCTTTGTGATTTCTTCCTCCTATATAAGAACAAAATGATCCAACAATGGAGATCTTGTGTGCTCCAATTTATGCTTAATATTATTCATTTTTTGAGGAGCGGCCATGGTTATACTTCTCTGGAATTTGCACCCAAAACTATTGACTACAAAGCAGAAATTTACCATTATATTGTTTATGTAATTATTAACTGTGGTTATTGATATAGGTAATTATTAACTGTGGTTATTGATATATATTGCTTATGCGACTAGCGGAAGGCGTCATCTTTTGGTTTTTCCTCCATGTATCATTGTCAGTATAACAAATGTTCCTACTTTTTGCAGGAAACGGACCAAATAGAGGTTTTAAGACCAAAGAAATCATCATTGGGTCATCATTTGCAAGCTAATGATGCAGCATTTCTAGAATTTTTACACTCGCTGCTCCAAATAGATCCCAAGAGACGGCCTACTGCTACTGAAGCCTTGGGTCATCGTTGGCTGTCTATTGCATATTCCTGATCTCCTTAGAGCATACAGTTTTCTCCAAATTTCTTCATTTGTCTGTTAAGTTTTTAGTGCATAGTGTGATCATAAAATGAGTTTTGTGTATATCCGGTGCCCATAGGGATCTTACGACTGTAGTTAAATGTGTGCATAAAAGCCCCGTGACGTGTGTTTCTTCATATTTGTTAATGGTGAGTTAAATGTTGATCGCAGTAAACAGGTAAATTCTCGTGTAGGTTTTTTAGAACGTTATAAAGGGAGTTTGATGTCGTTGTCAAATCCATTTGTTTCCATCTGTTTGGAATTGGACTCTGTTCTCTCTTGAACATGACCTTTTATCACGCTGCTAGAATACCTGTGTGATTTTTCACCGAATTCACCCGAAATATACCCCCCACGTTGAATTCGGGGGTATAATTGTCATTCTTCCTCTCAATACTGCCATTATCTCTATCTTCCGCAAGTTTCAACCAATACTTCCTCTCCACTTTCACCGCAATTCAGAACGAAAATCAGTTTTCGGGCATACTAGCATTTTTGTTTATCGTAGACTGCTTGAATCTGTATCAGTACACATATTATCAGTATGTAGCACGGTAATGATATAATTAGTAATGGGTACGATACATTTGCACGGTAATGTTTAATTTGGAAAGTAGTTGTGTTTTTCGAGGCAAACGCTGTGTGGGCGGGGATGAAAAATCCTACTGATTCGAATAATCTAAAGGGGAAAAAAAATAAGGAAGGAAGGTAATTGTAGATGTTTATCAAAGGAAGCTACTATCGCAATATAAAATTAAACATAGAATTTTACACATGAATTATGAGCTGTTGTATTTGTTTGTTTTTATGTGAAAAGAGAAATTAAAGAGATTTAATGATTGATGTGTTGTGTATTTACTTTTATGTTTAGATAGTTCTTGCTTTTTTCAAATTACAACAACAATAATTAAGCCATAAATCTCAAACAAGTTGGGGTTGGCTAAACATAGAACCCAAAATAAAATAAAAATAAAAAAAATAAAAAAAATAAAAAGTAAAATAAAATAGAAGAACAAAAGTTAAAAGCTTCCGTATAAAAGGAAGTTAAAAAAAAACTATGGTTCTGGTATATGGATTGTTAACCTTCATGCACTACTATCCGATACCAGCCCTTCAGATATACTCTTATTTCTTAAGTCTCTTTTTACTATCTTTTCTCATTTCATTTAAGGCGACCCCTACCTCTTTTTGGACATTCGGCACGGTCTATAATTCCAACGTGCATAGGTGCATCGTGCGACCTTCGTTGGAGATATTTGAACCCTCTCAAGCAGTGTTAGACTAACTTCTCTTTCACATGTGCAATTGCAAGTTTGTCCCGAATATCATCATTTCTAATCTGATCCCGCCCACGGCTCCTACGCAACATACGCATCTCTGCTACACTTATCTTCTGGACGTGCTGCTTTTTAGTAGGCCAACATTCTACACCATATAACATCGCATGCCTGATTGCTGTTCTGTAGAATTTTCCTTTAGCTTATGAGGAATCTTCCTATTACAGAGAATACCAGATGTTATTCATCATTTCACCCATCCTGCTTGAATTCTAAAACTAATATCCCTATCAATCTCCCCATCAAACTGCAACATAGATCCTAAATATCGAAAAGATTCCTTCCCGTGTACTACTTGATCGGCCAGGGTGACCCCTCCATCATCCAACCTGACACTGTTGAACTCACACTTCATATACTCCGTTTTAGTTCTGCTAAGCTTGAAACCCTTTGATTTCAAGGTCTTAATCCATATTCTACTTTCATCAATCAACACATCATTTACAAAGACCATATACCAGGAAATCTCCCCTCGTGTACCTTTTGTGATTTCATCCATCACTAATGCAAATATATAGGTGCTCAAAGTCGAACCTTGATGTAACCCTATGTTAATGGGAAAGTCACTGGTCTCATTATCGCATGCCCTAATACTAGTCACAATCCCCTCATACATATTCTTGATAAAGGTAATGTACTTTTATGGCACCCTCTTTCTTTCTAGCGCCCACCACATAATCTTCCTCGGTACTCCGTCATAAGCTTTCCCCAAATCAATAAAAACCATGTAAAGATGTTTCTTTTGCTCCCTGCATCTCTCCATAAGTTGCCTAATCAAAAAAACCGCCTCAGTGTTTGACCTTCCAGACATGAAACCAAATTGATTTCTAGAAACACTTGTCAATCTCCTCAAACGTTGTTCGCAAACTCATTCCCCAAGCTTCATTGTATGACTTATAAGCTTAATTCCTCTGTAGTTTGTGCAACTTTGAATATCTCCTTTATTCTTGAATATTAGAACTAAAATGCTTCTCCTCCACTCATTTGGCATCTTGTTTGATTTGAAAATATTATTAAACAGCTTAGTTAGTCAAGTTATCCTTGCATTTCCAAAGCATCTCCACACCTCAATAGGGATATCATCAGGCCCGTATGCTTTCATCCATTTCAACTCCCCTTTTACTTCAGCCTCTTGAATTCTCCAAACACAATGTATATCGATGATGCCGGCAAAGTCTTCCAACTCGATCGAGGAGCTATCACTTTTTTCGTTGAATAACTTATCAAAGTATGCTCTCCATCTATTTTTTATCTCGTCGTCCTTCATCAAAAGTCTATCATTCTCGTCCTTAATGCATTTAACCTGGTTGAAGTCTCTTTTCATCCTCTCGCGTAGCTTGGCTATTCTACAGACGTCTCTTTCGCCCATTTTCGTACTCAGCCTTTGATACAAATCTTCATACGATCGATCCCTTGCTTCACTCATCGCTCTCTTTCCCGTCTTCTTTGCCACTTTGTGCACGTTGTCCTTGCTCCGATGATGGTGCATGCATTTGTAGCATTCCTTCTTCTCTTTGATAACCTTTTACACATCGTTGTTCGACCACCACGAATCTTTGGGTTCTCGCTTATTTCCTCTTGTTATCCCAAACACCTCAATAGCCACTTTCCTAATGCAAGTTATCATCTCATTCCATATGACATTTGCTTCTCCTTCCACATTTCATACCCCTTCTCCCATCACTCATCTTTAAACACCCGTAAGTCATCTCCTTTTAGTTTCCACCATCTCGTCCTACTAATCTTCGTTCTTTTATCCTTCACCACCTGAAGACGAAACACACATAACAATAGCTGATGTTGTGAGATTACACATTCTCCGGGTATGACCTTGTAATCAACAAATCTGTAACACCCCACGCCCATTAATGTCACTCACAAAGGGAATGCATTAACTTTCATGGAGCATTTTAAGTGTGTATAGAACAGAAACTTAACAACAAGACAGATATAAACAATACTAAAACTTTAAAACTTTATTTCATTGCAGCGGAAAACACATAAGTTTGATTACATCATCAAAACCAGAGTCAAAGCACACAATATCCATCTTGACTAAATCAAAGTACATAAATTGAAAGACATAATCCCCAATACAAAATAGCCATAAATAAGAGAGGCTGAACTTTACTTCAACGATCCAAGCAATCTTCTAAAAGCAAGAAATACAACTGTCCAAAATCAAGCTCCACTGGTGCTAGTTCCAACCTGAGCACCTGGGGGGGGGGGGGGGGGGCAGGAAGAAAAGAGGAGGAAACAAAGGGGGTCATACATAAAGTCTGGCGAGTGCGATTAACTTTAACAATATAATTACCAAAATAACTAGGCTAAGGCATAAGTTGGAAAATAAGGAAATGACTGTGAACAATTGAGTAAGACAGAGTAAATAAGGAAAACAAGATTGAACTAAGATAACATTGAAGCGCACCTAAACCACTATATGATAATTACTATACTGCACCACCACTAGTTACCCTAAGGTTGATCCCGCCTACAAGATTTTAACAATGATAATGGTAGTTTCGTGCACCCCTAGTTGCCTTCATAGGTGCCGCCTGCCCCTATCACCACTAGGTTTACCCACTACCCCCATTCGATCGGCTCCCTAAACCCGTTGGACTTGCGTTGCCACCGCTAACCCGGTTTGGCCTCTTACAGTCGACCCAGTATGCGTGTCCCGTCCTCGACTTGGGTCGAGCCCACAAAGATACATATGAGTTACTAGTTGAAATGGGCCCCCATTACTTGACACAAGCTATCCACCTAAGCTTGGTCCCCTCTAGTACACCCCACTTAACCCTCTTCTTATTCATGTTCACTTACATGTTTCAATTTTGGTTAAGTGTTTCTAATCGTATTTCAAATGCCACCCAAGGCACCCTCTAGATTCCACATGCCACCCAAGGCACCCACTTAACCCCCTCATGTCCCAATACATGTTTATCTGGTTAAGTGTTTCTTAATTCATTAAGACCGTAACCTCATAAAGACCTCCCACATTAGACTGGCATTTGTGGCAAATGGATTTGCCGGGCAGGTCCGGGGAGTCTTACACCACAAACGAGCCTAACCTCATGTCTTTACAATTGTTACGTATTTAATTTATGCGATCTCTCACATTAGACTGGCATTTGTGGCAGCTGGATTTGCCGGGCGGGTCCGGGCAGTCTTACACCACAAACGAGCCTAACCTCGTGTCTTAGACGATTAATTACTCCTAATTACTCAATCCCCAATTTGAATTACTTTCCCTATTCAAATTATCAGTCAATTCCAAATTTAACTATGGCCATAATTGACTCAATTATGTCCATCCATTTATGGTATGCAAAATCATACCAATTTTCATCACAAATTTATTTTTTGCCATTTAAGGCATTTATGCCAATTCTTAATATTAATTCTTTTTAATATTATCCCATCACCCCACGTTGTACGTTCGTTCGTTTAACGTAAAATATATGTTAGACTCGAATAGTCTAACTCATGGAATAAAGAGAAAACATCACAACATACATATAATTAAAAATAGATCTAAACATAAGGGGTGAACTTGCATGTGTGAATGATGTTCTACATCTAAAACTTGCATAGGCCAAAGTTACAACTTGCATAAAACTACATATGTCATAGATCCAGATCTAAAGGTGTAAACTTGTTTGGGTGATAGTCACAAACTTGCATAAATCATGTATGTCATAGATCTACATCTAAAGGTGTAAACTTGCATAGGCAATAACCACAAACTTGCATAACATGATTCATATTCCAAACTCATATATTTGTATAAACTTGCATATGTGATTTATGCAACATAACAATGGTGTGAACTTACATCTAAACATGTAAAATAACATGTAGAATTTATCATAAAACTCACACATGTCATAGCCTAACTTTAGATCAAATTTTCACATAAACTAGGTGTCATGAAACATGTAAGGTTTCATATAATTTTCTCCAACTTGCATATGATTCATGTCTAAATCAAAATCTAAACTTGCATACATACTCATGATTTATCATATGAATCAACATAACCAAAATAGCATATGAACAACATGATGATTTGATTATACATAAGTCAATCATAGAATTACAACTTAGATGGTAGCATCATAAATTTACCACATATATGATAACATCACAACATAATATCATAATATTTACAACATGTATGATAACATCACAATTTTACAACATAATTATAACATACGGTCAATAATTCACATCATATCCAAATAATCCACACTATAACTTAATCCAATTAAATTACTAATTATTTTATTAAAGAAATCGAAATCACAACTCAAAGAAGGTCTTGAGTTCTGAATTCTGAAGTTGTATTAGCTTTCCTTTGATGAAGATTCGTTGTTAGAGTTGAAAAGAATTGGATTTGATTTGCTTTCTTCCTCTCTAATTGGTGGCGGCTATTCTGAGTTGCTAGGTGACGGCATGGAGGCCATGAATCTAATTTTAATTTGATTTTAGGGTTTGGGTCTATAAGTGTTTTTATAGTGTTTAGGATTAGTTTAAGCCGTCCGATCAACCCAGAATTAATCCCAGTCAATCAGAGCAGATCAGAAACCCGAATGAGTCAGCATCCAGTCACAAATAGGTCATCAATCAAATCTGCCCGGGGGGGGGGGGGGTGTGGGTCGACCCCCAGGTCGACCTGGTCAGGGTAGGTCGAACTGGACCTGGCGGGAATTTTCCCGCCTAGCCTGTTTGACTCTGAAATTTTGAATTTTGAAATCTGTTTTGAATTTTCTGAAACTTCCGATGGCCATAACTTCTTTATAAGAAGTCCAATTCATGCAAACTCGAACTCTATCTCAACCAAAATTCCGAGACGAACACAATGGCGCAACCCGTTTCCCTTAATTCTCGCATATGAGATTAGTTATTCTTTAATTTGTGAAAATTAATATTAACAGAAATACGGGGTGTTACATTCTCCCCTCCTTAAAGGATTTCGCCCCCGAAATCTCCAAGTTAAGGAGAATGCATATCCTAACATCCAAACAACCATCTACTCAACCATCAAACACAGACAACCATTGTCATTATAAAATTCCTAATGTTGTATGAACATATGCAAGAAGTGTGTGTATATATGTTCTCTATCTAATGCAAAATTAAGCGGTCTACTGATTCAGTTGACCTCCTTAATGCAAACCATGATAGTGCCATGCGTCCATTATGTATGCGAAAGAATCCTATCGATACATATTATTTCTACATGTGTGCACAACCATTCACCAAAAATGCAACATCCATGTGATAGCACAACCATTATATATCCATTACTTAAATATGTACACACATTTATATGCAATATGAAGTGACTGAGCCGATCTAGTGCCTAAAGTGTGTGTATATGCATCCAAGAGCAGCCACTAGCAACCACTTGCATCCACATGCATCCATCATACATAACATGTCTCAAACACATGTTTCAACCATAGGATTACCCTATTTAAAGGTCAAAGATACTAGAGAGAGGACATACTAAAGATAAACAAGTACAAACTAACCGATAAAGGAAAAATTAAAGAACATACCCTCGAAAAGAAAAGGGCACAATGAACGCATCTTTGCTTCCGTCTCCCAAGTAGCGTTGCTCTCGTCATCTCCCCATTGCACTTTGACTAGCTTGACCTCTCGATTCCTCAACTTCTTAATCT
Organism: Allium sativum; assembly: GCA_030737875.1. Lineage (NCBI taxonomy): Eukaryota > Viridiplantae > Streptophyta > Magnoliopsida > Asparagales > Amaryllidaceae > Allium > Allium sativum. The sequence continues at coordinate 473,746,219 of CM060926.1, forward strand.
CCGACCCAAGAATGCAAGTAGGAGCTCATCGAATCGTCGCATCACGCTCGATCTCCACCTCTCTAAGCAAGCTCGGCTCCACCACTTCCACGGTCTCGTGCAGGAACTTCCTCAAATGTGATACATGGAATACGTCGTGTACACCACTAAGTCTCTCGGGCAACTCCACTCTATACGCCATCTGCCCAATCCTTTCCTTAATAGGAAACGGCCCAACGAACCTTGGTGCTAACTTCCCAACGGACCCAAAGTGAACCACATTCCGTAATAGAGACACCTTGACAAAGACCATGACCCCAATATCAAACTCAAGATCTGTCCTCCTCTTGTCCGCATACGATTTCTGCCTATCTTGCGCCGTCTTCATCCTCCTTCGAATCAAATCGATCTTTTCCGTAGTCTCTCTAATCATATCGGCCCCAAGCAATATCTTATCTGTAGATTCCCACCAACATGTAGGAGAACGACACAGCCGTCCATAAAGAGCCTTGAACGGTGCCATGCCAATGTTAGACTGGAAGCTATTATTATATGCGAACTCTACCAACGGAAAATGTTCCTCCCATGTACCTCCGAAGTCTAAGACACACAACCTCAACAAGTCCTCTAGAATACGATTCACCCTCTCGGTCTGGCCGTCCGTCTGAGGATGATATGCGGTGCTCAAACATAACTAAGTCCCTACCACCTCTTGCAAGCTCTTCCAAAATTTGCTAGTAAAGATAGGATCGCGGTCGCTCACTATGCTAGAAGGAACACCGTGCAAACGAACTATCTCTCGAATGTATACGGAGGCTAACCATGGAGCAGTCCTCTTACTCTTCACGGGAATGAAATGGGCGCTCTTAGTAAGTCTGTCTACCACGACCCAAATCCCCATATTACCCTTCCTCGATCTCGGTAATCCGTCAACAAAGTCCATCAAAACACTTTCCCACTTCCATTGTGGGACCTCCAATGGGTGAATCAACCCACCGGGCTTCTTTTGCTCTGCTTTTACTTGTTGGCACACCAAGCATCTAGCGACAAACTCGGCCACATCCCTCTTCATGCCGGCCCAAAAGTAAACTCGTCTCATGTCCATGTACATCTTGTCCCCGCCGGGATGGATGGTCATCTTCGAACGATGTGCATCATCAAGAATGGTCTTCCTCAAATTCTCGTCCCGTGGTACACAAAGTCTACCGTCCCTACGTAACCAACCCTTATCATCTGGAGTATACCTACGGAGATGGCTCGATGACTCCCCTCTTTTGAGCTTCTCTACTAACTCAACCAACTGTGGGTCATCTCGCTGTGCCTCACCAATCCATCCCAAAAGCGTAGGTCTGACCTATAAGGATGCTAGTAAACCGGCTACAAAGTCAACGGAAGGTCTAAAGTCAAACGTAGCGATGAACTCTAAACTTCGCTGCTCAACATACAACGGACTCAAGGACAACCTTTTCCTACTTAAGGCGTCTGCCACCACGTTACCCTTGCCAGGGCTATATGCTATCTCGAAGTCGTAGGATGCTAAGAATTCCATCCACCTTTGCTGCCTCAAGTTCAAGTCCTTCTGAGAGAACAAGTATTTTAGCGATTTGTGGTCAGTGAACAATTCGAATTTCTCGCCAAGATGATAATGGAGCCAAGACTTAAGCGCGAAAACAATAGCAGCCAACTCTAGGTCATGTGTAGGGTAATTTTTCTCATGCATTCTCAACTGCCTCCCTCCATTGGCTATTACCCTTCCCTCTTGCATTAAGACTGCGCCTAGTCCTGTCCCACAAGCATCGGTATAAACAGTAAATGGCTTACTCCCATCTGGCAACACTAAGATTGGGGTTGTGATCAAAGCTCTCTTTAAACGTTGGAACGCATCATCACAATCTACATAGCATGTGAAAACTAGGTTCTTCTTCGTCAAGCGTGTTAATGGAGTTGATATTTTTGCGAAGTCTTTGATAAACTTCCTATAGTAGCCAGCCAACCCTAAGAAACTCCTCACCTCGGTAGCATTTTTAGGGACCTTCCAATCTTGAATGGCCACTACCTTCGCGGGATCCACAACTATCCCCTCTTTGGAAACCACCTGCCCTAAGAATCGCACTTCCTTCCTCCAAAAGTGACATTTAGAAAATTTAGCTTTAAGGCTATGCGCTCGAAGAGTCTCCAACACTTCCCTAAGATGTAGGGCATGCTCTTCCTCGCTCTTAGAAAAGATCAAGATGTCATCCACAAAGACTACCACGAATTTATTAAGGTACTCCCTAAACACCCTACTCATCAAGTCAACAAAGTATGCGGGGCCGTTTGTCAAACCGAAGGGCATCACAAGCCACTCGAAGAAGTCGTCTAAAGTTCTAAAGGCAGTCTTGTCTATGCTATCCTCGGCCACTCTCAACTGATGGAAACCCGTGGCTAAGTCCAACTGCAAAAACACTGAGGCGCCAACTAACTGATCGAAGAGATCGTCAATCCTCGGCACTGGGTGTCTATTCTTCTTAGTAAGCTTATTAAGTTCTCTATAGTCCACACAAAGTCTAAGGGACCCATCTGCCTTTGTGGCAAATACTACTGGAGCACCCCACTCCGATATACTACGTCTGATGAACCCCTTTTCAAGCAACTCCTTCACTTTCTTACTGAGTTCTCTTCTCTCTCTTGGAGCCATGTGGCGCACTGGCAATGCAACTGGCTTTGCATTATCTACTAGATATATTCAAAAGTCTATCTCACGTTTTGGGGGTAAACCCCTCACCTCATCAAAGACATCAACATATTCATGGACTATACGAACAGAATGTAAATCATCATCGGATGCGTCAAGGGATTTTAGGTAGCTAAGCATTACTGGACCTCTAGGGTCACAAGGAATATCAAGGGTCTTCCCACAATGAGTCAACAATCTAACTACCCTTCTTTCACAATCTAGGATGGCCCCGTGTCTAGTTAGCCAATCCATACCTAGAATCAAGCCGTAGCCCATAAAGACAAGAACAAAGGCGTTGCATTCAAACTCAACGCCCAAGATAAACACTCTCAAATCCCGACAAATCATAGAAAGATGAGCTGAACCACCAATAGGATTTGAGACCACTAAGGGATCTGTAACTAAACTATTATCTAGGTGCATTGTTTCAACTAATGATGTAGAAATAAACGAATGTGATGCGCCAAAATCGAATAAAGTATGGACAGGATGATCAAACAGAAAAACTAAACTTTCAACGGAAATTGCTCTACCTCTTTTTTGCAGCGGTGGGATCACGAGAGCCTGAACTTGTCCCCTTTCCTGCCCTGGTGCCATAAGAGCCTGCTCCTGTGCTCCCGAGGTAGACCCTGCCCTCTGCCCTTTCTTTAGGCATTCCTTAATCAGATGTCCCGCTTCGCCACAGTGGAAACAACCAGTCTTCTTTTTCTTCCTACAATCTTTGCTTAGGTGGCCGGGTGTCCCACAGTTAAAGCATTTTTTCTTTCCCTTAGCATTGTTGCCTTTACCACCTTTCTTGTTCTATTGTTGCTGTTGCGGTTTCTTTTAATCCCCTTTCTTCTCGGGTGCCTTATTAGCATTGGCGCCCTTCTCTTCTTCATGCATAAGCGCCATGTCAACTAGTCTCTCAAAGGTAGCCCCCATGGGGATGTGGGTCATAGCTAACCCATGAAGCAGCTCGTTCAAATCCTTAACGAATCTCAAGGCCTTCTTTTCTGGTGTATTCACCAAGTCTAAGCCAAATCTCTCCAACTGGTTGAACTTGTTGACGTATTCTTTCACCGATAGAATCCCTTGCTTCAATGCCAAAAACCTTTCCATATAGAGATTCTCTTCAGCCCGTGAGAGAAACTTCGCCTCAAACCTCCGCCTGAAGTCTGGCCATGTATCAACTGTACGCTCCCCATTAGTGACCTCCCACCAAAACGAGGCCTCATCCTTCGTTAGCCAGGCAGCTAACTGGACCTTTCTTCCATCTTCCACTTCAAAGATTCCAAACAATTCTTCTACCTCCTTTAGCCAATTACGAGCTTCAACAAATGTCTCTGTCCCGTGAAAAGGTTTTTTACCTATTGCTCGAAAGTCCTTACATATCTTTGCAAAAGTATCGACACGAGGAGGAGGAGGGGGAGGAGGAGGAGGGAGAGGAGCATTTGCTGGACCTGCAGTGGTGGCCCTAGTCTCCAAATACCTCCTAAACCATCCTGGTATCATTATCCCCTCGGGTATCTCAGGAATTTCGGACATGCTGAAACGAAAAAGCAAAGATTCAATACAAAAGAACCGAAGGAAAGATATATGGCTCTTGGGGTTATGCTTTCTAAAATAATCTTTTCTCTGGAAAATACTTTCCTTAAAACATACTTTTGAAGGTACTTCTTTATAAAAATTGTTTTTCAAAAACACTTTTCAAAATTCATATCTGTTCTGGCAACCTTCAGCTCTGATACCACGTGTAACACCCCACATCCATTAATGTCACTCACAAAGGGAATGCATTAACTTTCATGGAGCATTTTAAGTGTGTATAGAACATAAACTTAACAACAAGACAGATATAAATAGTACTAAAACTTTAAAACTTTATTTCATTGCAGCGGAAAGCACATAAGTTTGATTACATCATCAAAACCAGAGCCAAAGTACACAATATCCATCTTGCCTAAATCGAAGTACATAAATTGAAAGACATAATCCCCAATACAAAATAGCCATAAATAAGAGAGCCTGAACTTTACTTCAGTGATCCAAGCAATCTTCTAAAAGCAAGAAATACAGCTGTCCAAAATCAAGCTCCACTAGTGCTAGTTCCAACCTGAGCACTTGAGGGGGAAAGGAAGAAAAGAGGAGGAAACAAAGGGGGTCAGACATAAAGTCTGGCGAGTGCGATAACTTTAACAATATAATTACCAAAATGACTAGGCTAAGGCATAAGTTGTAAAATAAGGAAATGACTGTGAACAATTGAGTAGGACAGAGTAAATAAGGAAACAAGATTGAACTAAGATAACGTTGAAGCGCACCTAAACCACTATAGGATAATTACTATACTGCACCACCACTAGTTACCCTAAGGTTGATCCTGCCTACAAGACTTTAACAATGATAATGGTAGTTTCGTGCACCCCTAGTTGCCTTCATAGGTGCCGCCTGCCCCTATCTGCACTAGGTGTACCCACTACCCCCATTCGATCGGTTCCCTAACTCGTAGATACCCGTGCTGGCCCCACAGTGGGGTGTATCACTCCCCAAAGTGGCAACCCGATACCACAAATAATGCACGACATATACCCACACGATGCAACAACATCTTACCTACCAGCCCGGGTCCACACACGCATATGAACCTGTTGGACTTGCGTTGCCACCGCTAACCCGGTTTGGCCTCTTACAGTCAGCCCAATATGCGTGTCCCGTCCTCGACTTGGGTCGAGCCCACAAAGATACGTATGGGTTACTGGTTGAAACGGGACCCCATTACTTGACACAAGCTATCCACCTAAGCTTGGTCCCCTCTAGTACACCCCACTTAACCCTCTTCTTATTCATGTTCACTTACATGTTTCAATTTTGGTTAAGTGTTTCTAATCGTATTTCAAATGCCACCCAAGGCACCAACTAGATTCCACATGCCACCCAAGGCACCCGCTTAACCCTCTCATGTCCCACTACATGTTTATCTGGTTAAGTGTTTCTTAATTCATTAAGATCGTAACCTCATCAAGACCTCCCAGATTAGACTGGCTTTTGTGGCAGCTGGATTTGCCGGGCGGGTCCGGGCAGTCTTACACCACAAACGAGCCTAACCTCGTGTCTTTACAATTGTTACGTATTTAATTTATGCCTAAAACCTCTCACACTAGACTGGCATTTGTGGCAGCTGGATTTGCCGGGCGTGTCCGGGCAGTCTTATACCACAAACGAGCTTAACCTCGTGTCTTAGACGACTAATTACTCCTAATTACTCATTCCCCAATTTGAATTACTTTCCCTATTCAAATTATCAATCAATTCCAAATTTAACTATGGCCATAATTGACTCAATTATGTCCATCCATTTATGGTATGTAAAATCATACCAATTTTCATCACAAATTTATTTTATGCCTTTTAAGGCATTTATGCCAATTCTTAATATTAAATCTTTTTAATATTATCCCATTACCCCACGTTGTACGTTCGTTCGTTTAACGTAAAATATATGTTAGACTCGAATAGTCTAACTCATGGAATAAAGAGAAAACATCACAACATCCATACAATTAAAAATAGATCTAAACATAAGGGGTGAACTTGCATGTGTGAATGATGTTCTACATCTAAAACTTGCATAGGCCAAAGTTGCAACTTGCATAAAACTACATATGTCATAGATCCAGATCTAAAGGTGTAAACTTGTTTGGGTGATAGTCACAAACTTGCATAAATCATGTATGTCATAGATCTACATCTAAAGGTGTAAACTTGCATAGGCAATAACCACAAACTTGCATAACATGATTCATATTCCAAACTCATATATTTGTATAAACTTGCATATGTGATTTATGCAACATAACAATGGTGTGAACTTACATCTAAACATGTAAACTAGCATGTAGAATTTATCATAAAACTCACATATGTCATAGCCTAACTTTAGATCAAATTTTCACATAAACTAGGTGTCATGAAACATGTAAGGTTTCATATAATTTTCTCCAACTTGCATATGATTCATGTCTAAATCAAAATCTAAACTTGCATACATACTCACGATTTATCATATGAATCAACATAACCAAACTAGCATATGAACAACATGATGATTTGATTATACATAAGCCAATCATAGTATTACAACATAGATGGTAGCATCATAAATTTACCACATATATGATAACATCACAACATAATATCATAGAATTTACAACATGTATGATAACATCACAATTTTACAACATAATTATAACATGCGGTCAATAATTCACATCATATCCAAATAATCCATATCATAACTTAATCCAATTAAATTACTAATTATTTTATTAAAGAAATCGAACTCACAACTCAAAGAAGGTCTTGAGTTCTGAATTCTAAGTTCTAAGTTGTATTAGCTTTCCTTTGATGAAGATTCGTTGTTAGAGTTAAAAAGAATTGGATTTGATTTGCTTTCTTCCTCTCTAATTGGTGGAGGCTATTCTGAGTTGCTAGGTGACGGCATGGAGTTCATGAATCTAATTTTAATTTGGTTTTAGGGTTTGAGTCTATAGGTATTTTTACAGAGTTTAGGATTAGTTTAAGCCGTTCGATCAACCCAGAATTAATCCCAGCCAATCAGAGCAGATCAGAAACCCTAATGAGTCAGCATCCAGTCACAAACAGGTCATCAATCAAATCTGCCCGGGGGGGGGGGGGGGAGGGGGGTAGGTCGACCCCCAGGTCGACCTGGTCAGGGTAGGTCGAACTGGACCTGGCGGGAATTTTCCCGCCTAGCCTGTTTGACTTTGAAATTTTGAATTTTGAAATCTGTTTTGAATTTTCTGAAACTTCCGATGGCCATAACTTCTTAATACGAAGTCCAATTCACGTAAACTCGGACTCTATCTCAACCAGAATTCCGAGATGAACACAATGGCGCAACCCGTTTCCCTTAATTCTCACATCTGAGATTAGTTATTCTTTAATTTGTGAACATTAATATTAATAGAAATACGGGGTGTTACAAAATCTTCATTATTGTCTCTTCTAGTCAGGACAAAGTCAATCAGGCTGGATTGTTAGCTACTACTTAAGGTGATCAGATGTGATTGTCTCTTTCTAAAGAAAGTATTAGCAATCATGAGATCATAAGAAATTCAATATTTTTTCACCCTCTTGGTTCCTACGGCCATAACCAAAACCACATGCACTCTCTCAAATCCCCAGCTAGATGAGCCAACATGGTCGTTGAAGTCTCCTCCTATAAAAAGTTTCTCGCTATCAGGCACATATTTAACCATGACCTCCAAGTCTTCCCCGAACTTCCTTTTGGCTTCTTCACTCAGGCCTACCTGTGGGTTATATGCACTAATGACATTTAGACCACATCACCAACTACTAGCTTAACTAGGATGATCCTGTCCCCTTTTCTTCTGATGTCGGCCACTTCGTTCTTAAAGCTCTTGTCAATCAATATGCCTACCCTGTTCTTGTTACGCACTTCTCCCGTGTACCATAATTTGAAACCAGTGTTCTCCGCCTCCCTCGCCGTCTGACCTGTCCATTTAGTCTCTTGAACACACAAGATGTTTACACGTCTCCTAATCATGGTATCAACTATCTCTCTTAATTTTCCTGTTAAGGACCCTAAATTCCAACTACCTAACTGAACCCTCTTTGTTTGTTTTCGTTTTTAGATTAAAAAAATAGAGTAAATCTCGTCTTCATTTGTTTTGTTTTCATTCTTCATTTTCTTTTAATCTTTCTCTTGTATGTTTCATGGTTGACTTGTCAACTAGATTACCTAAAATTAAATAACAATCTCCATAATTTCTAAAATAAAATTCTCTAGGAACTCCATTTCTTTGGAGTGATTGAAGAAGGTTTTAATTTCAAAATTGGAATGTATGGAGCTTTGATCATGTATTTCTTGCCAAAGTGATCTGCTAAGAAATGGTAAATGTTAACCCAATTCATAAACATAATTCAATCAGAAGGTCAAAACTACTTGAAAACTTGGTAATATGCTTTGAAGGGATAGAGAATTAGACTTAGAAAAATTCAAATGTTTTGGAGCAAACAAAAGTTCTCTGTGCATGAGAGGTCCTCTCGATACAAAAAGGTTTTGTATCGAATTCGAGGTCTCATTCTCTTCTTGGACTCCAAGTAGACTCAAACCACTTGTCAAATAGCGTTTTTCCCTGAGATTGAACAAGAAACTTCATGAAGAAAGTAGAACAAGTTAAGTACAATCGGGTTGATCATTAAAAAGAACTCGATTTTCATTGAAAAGGAGCTTAAAACACGATGGATAAATATAGGAGAGTAGAGCTAGAAGGAACTCAAGTTCAACGAGGCGAAAACTCTCGGTATTGGCAGACCACTTCTGCTCATACGAGCATGAGCGCTCTTATAGGCCTCTGGACCCACCACAAGAAAACATTGATTTAGCGTTAAATTTTTAGAAGCGGTAAATTCCATCGCTAATTTGCAATGGATTTCCATGTGATTTGCAAGGATAGGTTTTTGTATTTTTAAACTTTTTACTTTTATTTATTACCGTCGTATTTTGTCATCCCTCACTAATCCGTCGCAAATTGCGTCAAATTACCGACAGAAAATTTGCGCCGCTATTTTCCACTACAAATACGAGCAGAATACCGACGAATATTAATAGAAGTTATTTTACAGCAGAATTCCAACAGAGTTACAAGAGATGTTTATAATATTTTTCTAAGATATAATTTAGTGTTATTTTTTTAATAATTATTAAAATGTTCAATAATTACTAATTAATTTGTTCTATTAATGATTTATAAGTAGTAATAAATTATAATTTACGTTCTATATTAAATAAATTATAATAATTGATTATTTAGAATTAGTTAAATAATCTTTGCCATAACCTATGTAATTATTAAATTCTTAATTAAGTCTTCTGATTTTATCACAATTTTCAGTTAGTATGCCAGTATATTTTACGCTAAATCTTAAAATTTTAAATTGTTCTTTTATATTTATTACCCTAAATAATGAAAATATCAATTTATTATAATAGTTATTTAATAATTAATAATAAAATTTGATACTTATGAAATGGTATCTAGTATTCAGTAATTAATTTTAAATAATTGTATTTAATAGCTACAGTTGATAATTATAGTTGATACTTACATTTTATTATTATGGTTGGTATTTATATTTTATATTTTTGCGTTCCATTTTAATTATCACCATTTATTGATTAAAAATTATTGGTTACGCCCACTAAACTTGTGAAAATAAACCATCGCAAAATAAACCCTTAACCCCCGTTTGCAGCCGTCATCCACGAAATACAGAAATCGCTAAAATGGCGAAACCCTACCCTGTTATATCCTCCATCGTTCATTCGATCGTCTCCATCGCTGACAGCGCTTGCTCTCCTCCATTGCTCGCCCCCACCGCCTACGGCGTTTTCCCGCATCCGTTCCATTGTTGCTTTCCTTCACTAAGCAGGTATCCACAATCTATTGTTGTTCGCCTTCGTTAAGAAACAATCTATTATGAATTAGCAAAATTGGAATTACCATCTGAGTTATACACCCCTAAATTGATGTTACTCCACTGGTTGTCTACCTATAAATTTACTCAAATTTCAACCTATAACTATTTCTTTTAGTTGTTTTCTGCCGATTAATATTATTATGCACCATTGGTTTTACTTGTTCTGAATTTTTGAGATCTAATTTCATATGGTTTTATTCATTCTAAATTACTATGATTTAATTTCATTTATCAATTTGAAGAATATGTTATGTGGTAGTTTTAATATCCTTGCATGCTACTATGACTATTAAATAGCTAATGATGACTTGTTACAAGTAACTGCTCAAATTTATGTGCTATAGGCTTGCCCTTTTGAGCTTTTGAAAAGTTTTTCTTTTAGTACCTCTAATGTACAAGCTGAAATAGCATAATTATATACCGATCAGCCTATTCAATCATAGTGTGTTGTTACCTATATTTTTATGTAATTATGACTGATTGATTTTATATGCCGGATAAAATAGTACATTTTTAGTTATAAAGCCAACATAACATTACTGTTCTAGATGTTGGCACAATATATATATATATATATATATATATATATATATATAAGTAATGGTATATACTTGTATTGTAAACCCGTAAATGTTTAGATTGAACTTTTATGAAATAAAATTGTGATGTTACGATGGTGCTACATTATTATTTGACCTTGTTTAAACAACTATTAAGATGTTGATAAAACTGACAAAACAATGGCTTTCGGGCATGCAGTTTCTGGGGCCTCCATCTTTCGCTCTTATTCCAAACATGCAGCCAAAGAAAAATGAGGACAAACTATCCTGATCCATCGGCCAAAATGAAAAATAATCATGGTTTACTTCACAATTTAGATTCAAGGTTCCTTAGCAAGGCAGCATGTTAAGACACAACAAACTATTATGGCGAACGATGCCGAGTCACATCAGTCTGGGGGGTAAGGCACAATACTTCCGACTGTAACGACCCGAACTTCCCCGTAGAGGAAAGCCCGAATTATCTTGAGAACACGACAAATCAGAACACAAATATAAGAACCTTTCATTGCTTATTAAAACAATTTACATCAGAGTACAAGAATACACAGAGTATGAATAAATAATATACATTCGATAAATATCAGAGATTTACAAATTACAATGTAGCGGAAAATAATACGAATCACAACTGAAAGGAATATACAGATACCGAGCTTTCCGAATATTCTTCAAGTTGTAAACCAAGATCCTGTGAATATAAATCTACAAAACCAAAACTACTAGCTGCCCGTGTGGAAAATAGGGGCACCCAGAGTTTAGGTTAAAACAATAAACTCCAAGTCAGTCATGTGACTGGTGTGAGAACAAAAATAGTTATTTAAAGTTTTACTTTAAAATGGAGTAAATCAAGGGACCACGCCGTATAACATGGATTGGGTTTCCTCCCAAGAATACCAGTGCATATAGCAAAACAATGCAATGCTTTTCGAAAAAATGAAGCTATTATAAGACCCAGGTCCCATTACACAATGCAACGCAAGCCGGAGGATAGGGTTTTCCCTTATAATAGCCAAACATGCTTGGTACGTTTAAAACAATTCATTTGATACTATTAGAAGAGCATAAGTGTATAAAACAACTTCAAATATAAATGTATCAATCCTATACGACATTGGTAACATATATCATGTCGCCATACTAGTTCTATAACTGAAACCGCAAAGACACGTATTGGAAGTTGAATTTCCATCTTTGAACCAAGGCAAGGGATTGTCCTTACTGCTTCAAGACAATCTATCCCAAGTCTCAGGCCAGAGCTCGAGTGACCCTTGGATCATCAGGGCCGGTCCACACAGAGTGGATTAAAATGCCTGAACAATACGTTTCCCCGCCCCATGCGGCGTAAACTGGTCTGTATATCGACCAGACCATCCATCGACCCCGTAGTGACTGATATAACCAAGGCGCCTCACTATCCATCATCCATATAAGTAAAACGTATGGGCTTGCAAAACCCTGACACCACTCCTAGTTAGAAGGAAATGCATGCCCTCCCAAAAGTCCTCTCCCGTTTCTGGTTCACAATGGGGTGTGAGGCTCGCGAATTAACGCTATACACAAATCTATGCTATATTAAAGCCGTGCTTCGATCATCAACCACAAGACTCTGTTTTTAACAGAAGCCTTGATCATCTGCATCTCAGCAAGCCACACAGGCAATTCACGTCATACGACTGATGTCTATCGATATATAACCTCTCAGCTCGTACGTCTCAGAGATGGGTGTTAAGCAAGAGAATAAATTCTTTGCCGCCAAACAGATATATTTTAATAGAGATCAATCAACACAGAATAAAATCCAATGTCAGACACACACCGATTTACAAGTTCGTTCTGGGTCTGAACGAAACCGGAGGCCCCGTATTTCTCCTCCTGTATGTCCAATACAGGAGAGAGGTCCTCGCATATCCGATCGATCTCCATGTACGTCTGGACGATCACCACTTATTACCTCGTCTTGGGTTTACAACCCAATCAAGACATCAGTAATCATCCAAATAATGTGTAGACCTCTAGTCTTCTACCATCGTCTTCATCGTCGACTTATCGTCAAACCAGTTATTCAGAAACGGATAAACCCGGTTTTTCTGAATAACTCGCATATATAATAAACAATGCTATAAAAACACAACATACGCCTCATTCCAATTCAGAATATTCTTTTATTCAAATATTCACATCTTTAGGGATATGTTCCCATTAATTTTATCAAAGATAAATTCTTTAAAATTTATTCTTTAATCTTCCTTTGGATATCATTCAAACCATATTAAGGTTTGCCAAACTAGTCGGGATTAACGCACCTTACCAAAGTAATCGTTTATTATATTTCCCAATCCCAATATATTCATCCTATGGAGCAAAACTGGTAATACCCCATATCTAACACCACGGTGTTATCGGTAAAATCAATTATCCTTTCACGTTCAAATCTAATTAAAGATTTAACTATCGCTTGGAGCAAAACTGGTGATACTCCATTCTCGATCATTTCATGAATTCGATAAATTTAATTATGCCATTCACATTCCATTCTAATTAAAGATTCATTAAAACTCTAATTCAATTTTAATCTAAAAAATAATTACTTAATGATTATTAAAAGTTAAGAAATTAATCTTATCTTTAACTGGGCTAAAGAACTAATGTCATTTAAAACACAGTTCACGATAAACCCAAAATCCCATTCCATTAATTATGTAATCTTCACGGAAAATTGATCAATATATATAATCGATATAAACTTCCAAATCCAACCAATAATATAAATGGGATAACGGCAAAGCCTTTTAAATTCCATATATAGTAACAGTCTTCCTCCAAAGAAGCCCACTTTGATTATTATCTAATCGAATTCCATTCCATTCCAATTTAATATATTAAACTGGAAAATTTTTATTTAGGAAAATTTCCATTAAATCTTAATAAAAAGATTTAAATATTCCCAATTACATTTCACGGTTAATCGGGTTAAAGAACGAATGTCGTTAAAACCCGATTCACATTCCATTTTATTCCAATTAAATGTTAATTAACTGGAAACTCTAATGATCTTAATTAAAAGATTTATTCTTTTCACACGAGGTTTAGAAATAGCGTTAACGAAGACACCATTCATGACAAACCCAAAATCCAATTCTTTTATTCAATTCCAATTAAATATTAACTAATTGGAAAACTTCACTAAATCTTAATAAAAAAAATTTATTTTTTTCAACAGTGTTATTTAAGACACCGTTCATGACAAACCCAAAATCTCATTTGATATTAAATACAAGGCTCTGAATAGAAAGTATATCGGCTTATATTCAATATTAAATTCTAAAACCAACAAATATCGTATTAGAAATAACGATATAAATGTATCTTTCAATTTTCAACAACAATATCTGTATAATCACGAAATCCCACATCGAAATATTCCGAAGATGATTTCCATTCAAATCCATTCCAATTGTTATATTGGAAATTTCTGGTAATATCAAAACCGTTCACAAATCCAATTTATTTTATTTAAAAATTATTGGATTTCCAATCTAGTTAATAACTAGTTCATTTTGATAAAAATATATTTTTATCTTTTCAAATATGGAATTTTCATCCTAATTCTTCCAAATTGTTTCTTATGATTTTACGAAAATTATTAATATTTTTAATAATTTTATCAAGGCCCGTACAGTCGATTTCCATAAACAATCATCGAACTTTACTTACACCGATCTTTTCCAAATTTGATTTGGATATAATTCCAAATCCAACCGTTAGATTTTAAATCTCTTGTATTCATTGGAAAGCTCTTTTCTATACAAATCCAATGGTTCCGGTTTTAGGAGAATCCGACGGTCGGATCCCCTGTAATATCAATTTGATGACAATGGTCGAAATTCGCGAACGGCCGCAGCGCGTTCTATTCAAGCCATTATATAATATATATAATATATATTTCGTTGATTTCCATTTAAAACGTACTTTATAAATCGTTTACAAATTCGTTTCAAAACGATTCTAACTCCATTTTCAATTTTAAATCAAAATTGAATATTCCATATCATTATAATAAAAAATGATAATATTTTCAAAATATCAGATTTCAAAATCAATTCTTTTCGATATTCATTATAAAAATGAATAAAATCAATATAAATACCATTTGCGTCAAAATGGCGCATATCTAACCAACACAGCTTCATATATTTAAATATTTTCGTGTCCATCCCAAATCAGACATCAAAATCATGTTTTGATCCAATACTGAATATTATTTTAAATATTCATTACTCGCCATTTTAAAATATTCTTCAATTTAAAATATTTGTTCATTCTGAATTGGAATCAGACACAGTCAATTACCATATAATTTTATTTATATGGATTTCATACCCACATGTACACAACAATAATCAAACATAGTCAACCATCATCCAGAGTACATTACACAACTGCATAAGCGTTAAATATAAATAATTAACGCTTACAACAGCCTGTCAACCCATCGATTGACATACAAATAAATATTGGGATTAGTGTATGTCCAATATCATCCTAATACCCGTGTGGGGTTTTCAAACAACAAACACTAATTATTATTTGTCAAGTTGGGCGTTGTGTAAAATATATCGTCCCAATCAATATCAGTCAAATGTGTGTACATAAACAAATCATCCGATTTGTAAATGAATATTTATTTTATTCATATACACATTAAAAATTATTTTTTTAACTATAAAATATTTATTTATACAACAAAAATGATATGTATCGTTCCAACATTTTAGAAAATTTCGGCAGCATAACGATGCGATAGTAGAACCGGAGTAAGGTCTAGCCTTATCCCTCACCTAATAATGGCTCGCGCCATGTACATACCAATTCTAATCAATTCATTTCACCCAAACAACCAAATTCCAACAAACAATCCAATCAACCAAACAGCCAATCAAACATGGTTTCAAACAAAGGTGTCGGGTGCTACTAAGCACCGTCTGCATCCTAGTATATATATTTAACTAGAAAATAAATTAAAGTGAGAAGTTCTCACTTTTGGGATCCACTCCTCCAATTCTTTTTCTTAACCGTTTGGATTTGTCCGAAATTCCAACGTAGTCCTTTCCATGCTGTTCATAATAAAAATCGCATTTTTAATATGATGTTTATATATTAAAAATCATATTTTATATATAAAATATTACATTTTTATTTCGCTTCATATATAAAATTGATATTTTTATTCCGCTACTTCATATATAAAAATCAAAATTTTATATCGCTATTCAAATAATAAAAAATCAAAATTTTATTTCGCTATTCAAATAACAAAAATCGAATTTTTATTTCGCTTCTATATAGATAAAAATCTAATTTTTATCTACTAAAAATCGTATTTTTAATCCAAAGCTATTCAAATAAGAATCACATTTTGAAAGCGAAGTTATCTAAATAAAAATCCTATTTTTATTTTCATACCATTCATATAAAAATCATATATTTAAACCACTACTTATAAAATAAAAATCACAATTTTATTTTACTGTTCGTATTTTTATTCCAACTCTATATTATAAAAAAAATCACTTCTTTATATTATTAAAAATCATATCTTTTTTCATTTAAAAAAATCATAAAAATCCTATCTTCATAATCATATTTCTAACATACGATAAAATGCTATTTTTATCTTTATATGAGTTAAAATCAAAGAAAAGAAAAAAACTTACATAGGCTTTAGGGTTCCGATCGCCGGAGACGTCGGAGGTGGGGATGCTGGTGGTTCGCGGCGATGCGGGGGTGGCTTAGGCGGCGACGGTTCCCAGTAGTCAGGGCGCGGCGGTTTCTATTCGATTTGGGGATTGGAGGCGGGTTTATCTGAGGAGGAGGAGAGGGAGGAGCTCGGCAGTGGCGGCAGAGGCCAGGGGAGGCGGAGCTCAGCGGTGGCAGCGATGCCGACGCAATGGCAGCGGCGTGGAGGAGCGCGACATCGTATTTAGTGGCGAGTTTCCTGGAGTTGACCACAATATAGAATTTTTATCAAGGGTTTAGAAAATATTAGGGGTATTTATATATATATATAATATATATATATATATATAATATATGTGTGTATAATATTATTATTTTATTCGGAAATTGCTTGTTTATTGATACAAACTCCAATTCAAGTCTATTGACTGTTGCCTTTAGCTAAATACCCCCATTCCGAACACAATGGGATATGTTTCATAACCAATTCGACTGTTACAACCAGTTTTTATTTAAATTAAAATATAAATCAATATATATTTAATTTAAACGTACATTTTAATTTACCGGGGCCACATACGGACTCCAAAAATTCCCGAAAATTAAATCTGGCTATGTTTTGACGATACGGTCCTATCAAAACTAATTTCTCCGAATTTGGAGATCATTTGAAAAACGGTCATTTTTTAGTCGATTAAATTCAAACTGAATTGACCAAACATGTATAAATTCACCACGCTCACAAATTGATTCCAAAAATTATGAAAATTGGAATCAAGTAATAATTTGACATTTCGGATCCAAAATTGTGGTCTCATCGAAAACGGAGGTCATTTGCAAAATCACTATTTTTAAGGGCTATATTCCATAGCGATAATTTTGAATTTTCAACTGGGCATAACTTTTTATTCCCGCTATGAAATCTGGATTTTTCACATTTGTTGGAAAGATATTTTCAAACAAATTCAAATAATTCTAGTTTCACTAAAATCCGTTTTATTTTGAATCTTGTACATTCATTTGAAATTTGAAATTGAATTTTCAAACTACCGCGCCATTTTCAATTCCTTTTATAATTAAAATAAATATTTATATTTTAATTTCGATTCAAATAAACTTATTCGTTCTAATTCTGTTCAAAATAAATTTATAGTCGATATTATTTAAATAAATCATTTTAAATATTCAAGATTCATTAAAATTGCCAAAATATTTTTTTTTAATTGGTTTTGATTTTCCGGGTTGTTACAATCTCCCCCACTTAAATCTTTTCGTCATCGAAAAGGAACGGAGCTGAAAGTTGTTTTTACTAATCAACTCAACTTTCATTCTTCAACATTTCAGTTTCTAAGAATTTTCCAATTCTTCAATAATTTGGCTAACACCCTAAATTTTTGAAAAATTTCGACATAACCTCCTTTGTATGGGGAGACATTTAAAACCTCAACTAGCCACGCAGGGCCCTCATCATCCAAAAAGAAAAATCCAAGCGGCTAGCCAATCGTCTCATAAAATCATTCAAACCCAATAAATTAGTAATCATGTACCTGTTTGTCGGGCATACAATTTTATTCCTCTCCTCTAGCCTCCTTGCTATGACCTGTTCAATGTATATACATGTATATGCATGCAATTTCTAATAATTTTCAATTCAACTCAATATTTGATACAATTTGGCTTAATGGTTCAAAATTTTAATAAATCAAACCAATAATCAAACAACACAATCAACAATCAATTAGCTGATTATCATTGCAAACACATAATTTTTATATGTATAAAAATCCATTTTTGATGCCAACTCATAACTCATAACAATAGACCCTATCTAGTTTTGGTTCACGCACCAGTGAATTGGGAATATATAGATATCCCACTTTCGGCACTCGAACATAAACTCTGATGATGATGCATCAATCATCAGAATCATTTCCGGGCGACTAGAGCGTGATTCTATATCTATCCAGTATATTAAAATTTCGAATATACGTTCATGACGTGTATATGCAAAATCCCTCAATTGTCCAAAATAAAATAATACACTCAAATACGTATAATTATATTAAATTTTCAAAAAAAATTGGTTTTCATTTTTATTTTAAAAATAACACTCTTCAGACTCATTCTAGGAGACTACTGATCCTATCTCTAACAAGTCATTCTCATTGGATATTACTAGTCCAATCTCTGATGAATTTCTAATGTGTCCTGTGCTCGAGCTCTATAAACCAAAGCTCTGATACCACGTGTAACGATCCGAACTTCCTCGTAGTGGAAAGCCCGGATTGTCTTGAGAACACGAAAAATCAGAACATAAATAGAAGAACCTTTCATTGCTTATTATAACAATTTACATCAGAGTACAAGAATATACAGAGTATGAATAAATAATATACATTCGATAAATATCAGAGATTTACAAATTACAATGCAGCGGAAAATAATACAAATCACAACTGAAAGGAATATACGGATACAGAGCTTTCCGAATATCATTCCAGCTGTAAACCAAAATCATGTGAATATAAATCTACAAAACCAAAACTACTAGCTGCCCGTATGGAAAATAGGGACACCAGAGTTTAGGTTAAAACAATAAACTCCAGGTCAGTCATGTGACTGGTGTGAGAACTAAAACAGTTATTTAAAGCTTTACTTTAAATTGGAGTAAATCAAGGACCACGCTGTATAACACGTAACGGGTTTCCTCCCAAGAATACCAGTGCATATAACAAAACATCGCAATGCTTTTCAGAAAAATGAAGCTATTATGAGACCCAGGTCCCATCACACAGTGCAACGAAAGCTGAAGGATAGGATTTTCCCTTATAATAGCCAAACATGCTTGGTACGTTTAAAACAAATCATTTGATATTATTATAAGTGCATAGTGTATAAAACAACTTCAAATATAAATGTATCAACCCTACACGGCATGGGTACCATATATCATGTCACCATACTAGTTCTACAATTAAAAATGCAAAGACACGTACTGGAAGTTGGATTTCCGTCTATGCACCAAGCCAAGGGATCGTCCTTACCTCTTCGAGACAATCTAGCCCATGTCTTATGTCAGAGCTCGAGTGACCCTTGGATCGTCAGGGCCGGTCCACACGGAGTGGATTAAAACGACTGAACAATACATTTTCCTACCCTATGAGGCGTAAGCTGGTCAGTATATCGACCAAACCATCCATCGGCCCTGCAGTGACCGATATAACCGAGGCGCCTCGCTATCCATCATCCACATAAGTAAAACGTCTGGGCTTGCAAAACCATAACACCACTCCTAGCTAGAAGGAAACGCATGCCCTCCCTGAAGTCTCTCACATTTCTGGTTCGCACCGGGGTGTAAGGCTCATGAATTGACGCTACACACAAACCTATGCTATATTAAAGTCGTGCTTTGATCATCAACCACATCTTTTCAACAGAAGCCTTGATCATTTGCATCTCAGCATGCCACACAGGTAATTCACGCCATGCGACTGATGTCTATCGATATATAACCTCTAAGCTTGTACGTCTCAAAGAAGGGCGTTAAGCAACAGAATAAATTCTCCGCCGCCAAACAGATATATTTTAATAGAGATCAATCTACATAGAATAAAACCCAATGTCAGACACACATCCATTTACAAGTTCGTTCTGGGTCTGAACGAAACCGGAGGCACCTTATTCTTGGTCTTGTATGTCCAATACAGGAGAGAGGTCCTCGCATACCCGGTCGATCTCCAAGTACGTCTGGACGATCACCACTTATTACCTCGTGTTGGGTGTACATCCCAATCAAGACATCAGTAATCATCCAAATGATGTGAAGACCTCCGGTATTCTACCACCGTCTTCATCGTCGAATCAGTTATTCAAAATGGGATAAACCCGGTCTTTCTGAATAACTCGCATATATAATAAACAAGTGCTATAAAAACACAATGTATGCCTCATTCCAATTCAGAATATTCTTTTATTCAAATATTCACATCTTTAGGGATATGTTCCCATTAATTTTATCAAAGATAAATTCTTTAAAATTTATTCTTTAATCTTCCTTTGGATATCATTTAAACCATATTAAGGTTTTCCAAACTAGTCGGGATTAACGCACCTTACCGAAGTAATCATTTATTATATTTACCAATCCCAATCTATTCATCCCATGGAGCAAAACTGGTAATACCCCATATCTAACACCACATTGTTATCGGTAAAATTAATTACCTTTTCACGTTCAAATCTAATTAAAGATTTAACTATCGCTTGGAGCAAAACTGGTGAAACTCCATTCTCGATCATTTCATGAATTCGATAAATTTAATTATCCCATTCACATTCCAATCTAATTAAAGATTCATTAAAACTCTAATTCAGTTTTAATCTCAAAAATCATTACTTAATGATTATTCAAAGTTAAGAAATTAATCTTATCTTTAACTGGGCTAAAGAACTAATGTCATTTAAAACACGGTTCATGATAAACCCAAAATCTCATTCCACTAATTATGGAATCTTCACGGAAAATTGATGAATATATATAATCGATATAAACTTCCGTATCCAACCAATAATATAAATGAAATAACGGCAAAGCCTTTTAAATTCCATATATAGTAACAGTCTTCCTCCTCAGAAGCCCACTTCGATTATTATCTAATCGAATTCCATTCCAATCCAATTTAATATATTAAACTAGAAAATTTAACTTTGGAAAATTTCCATTAAATCTTAATAAAAAGATTTATATATTCCAAATCACATTTCATAGTTAATCGGGTTAAAGAACGAATGTCGTTAAAAACACAGTTCACAATAAACCCGATTCACATTCCATTTTATTCCAACTAAATGTTAATTAACTGGAAACTCTAATAATCTTAATTAAAAGATTTATTCTTTTCACACGAGGTTTAAGAATAGTGTTAATGAAGACACCATTCACGACAAACCCAAAATCCAATTCTTTTATTCAATTCCAATTAAATATTAATTAATCGGGAAACTTCACTAGATCTTAATCGAAAGATTTAAATTTTCTTAACTGGATTTAAGAATAGTGTTATTTAAGACACCATTCACGACAAACCCAAACTCCCATTTGATATTAAATACAAGACTCTGAATAGAAAGTATATCGGCTTATATTCAATATCAAATTCTGAAACCAACAAATATCATATTAGAAATAATGATGTAAATATATCTTTCAAATTTCCATAACAATATCTGTATAATCACGAAATCGCACATCGAAATTTTCCAAAGATGATTTCCATTCAAATGCATTCCACTTGTTATATTGGAAATTTCTGGTTATATCAAAACCGTTCACAAATCCAATTTATTTTATTTAAAAATTATTGGATTTCCAATCTAGTTATTAACTAGTTCATTTCGATAAAAATATATTTTTATCTTTTCAAATATGGAATTTTCATCCTAATTCTTTCCAAATCATTTCTTATGATTTTACACAAATTATTAATATTTTTAATAATTTTATCAAGGCCCGTATAGTCGATTTTCATAAACGGTCATCAAACTTTACTTACATCGACCTTTTTTAAATTTGATTTGGACATAATTCCAAATCCAACCGTTAGATTTCAAATCTCTTGCATTCATTGGAAAGCTCTTTTCGATACGAACCCATCGGTTCTGGTTTTAGGAGAATCAGACGTTCGGATCTCCCGTAATGTCAATTCGAAGTCAATGGTCGAAATTCGCGAACGGCCGCAGTGCGGCGCGTTCTATTCAGGCCATTATATTATATATTTAATATATAATTCATCAATTTCCATTTAAAGCGTATTTTATAAATCATTTACAAATTCGTTTCAAAACGGTTCTAACTCCATTTTCAATTTTAAATCAAAATTGAATATTCCATATCATTATAATAAAAAATGATAATATTTTAAAAATATCAGATTTCAAAATCAATTCTTTTCGATATTCATTATAAAAATGAATAAAATCGATATAAATACCGTTCGCGTCAAAATGGCGCATATCTAATCAATACGGCTTCATATATTTAAATATTTTCGTGTCCATCCCAAATCGGACATCAAAATCATATTTTGATCCATTACTGAATATTATTTTAAAATATTAGTTATTTTAAAATATTCGTTAATATTTTAAAATATTCATTAATCGCTATTTTAAATTATTCTTTAATTTAAAATATTCGTTCATTCTGAATTGGAATCAGACACAGTCAATTACCATTTAATTTTATTTATATGGATTTCATACTCATATGTATACAACAATAATCAAACACAGTCAACCATCATCCAGAGTACATTACACAACTGCATAAGCGTTAAATATAAATAATTAACGCTTACAACCGCCTGCCAACCCATAGATTGACGTATAACTAAATATTGGGATTAGTGTATGTCCAATATCATCCCAATACCCGTGTGGGGTTTTGTGACGGCCCGTTCCGCACCAACCGACACTTCCTCCAAGTGTGCGCTGTACACATGTCCAACTGGCACGGAACGGTCGTCATAAGAAAAGAAAGAAGAGAATGAACTAATCAAGAAACCTGTAGAATGTCTCACAGCGCATGGAATAAAATATAATAATAACATACTTGACACAAAACAGGCGAGACAGTGCACAAGCTGATAACTAGAATCAACATCAATCATCAAAGCAGCGGAAATCCAAATACAGCTTATTACAATTTTCCAAATTTACTGTCTCTAAACAAAAGAAAGCTGAAATAGAAGATACACCAACAATGCCCAAGCAGTGATCTTCAACAACACAGGGAGAATACTATATATATTACGTGGAAGCCTCCTGCTCGTCTCCGGATCATCTACCCGTGCATCACCAGCTAACCTGTCTCTAGTCTGCTCGTGTGAGCACCCAGAGTAATAAGAAGAGACATAAAACTCTGGGTCAGACATAAAGCCTGGTATGAGCGATAAGCATCTAAACAGAATAACAACAGGTATACTAAACCATACCTGAACCTGGACCTGCAACCAAAGAGTTAGTACCACATACCGTACAATACTCCAAGGTGCCATAATAAATGGTGTAAGAATACGGGGGTGGGGTGTACATGTCAAAATGATAGCAACAAATCATCCATAGCAACCATCCTCACATCTCTCACTCGGTGCGTAAAGCGTACGACATCTACCACTTTGGAACACTAGACAAACTGAGGCAACGACGAATCCCGACTTGTAGAAACCCTGCTGTGACCAAGCCAAACACTTGGAGTCATGACCAAACATTTCAATGACCCACTTCATTGGTCATAGCCCTTGGTTCTACCAATGCCATAATGGCCCTGAATCCGCCTTCGTACCTCCTACCATAGTGGTCCGAAGCTATAGGTATCGATAACTCCTTGGCACGCGTCCCGCAGCAAAGCCCAACCATGAAGCGAACTCATTGATTCCCATCTAAATCTTGAGCTCTAACTTCTCATCTGGACTTCCTTTGCATCTCGGGTTTTGATCGAATTGGAGTGGGTCTTCAGAAGAGTTGTCACGCAGTAACAGTCCTGGAATTCGGTTCGGTTCGGTAATCATTGCCCTCGTCTGTTCGGTTCGGGTTTCTTCACTCCGGGTCGGGTCGGTGTCTTCCTCCGGGTCGGGTCGGTGTCTTCCTCCGGGTCGGGTCGGGTTGCTATCCTCCTTCCAGCTCATGCTCCTTCTTCGATCAGCTCCCTCGTTTCTTCTACTCCGATCCGATCACTTTACTTCAGTCCGATCCGCTCCGCTCCCTAGCCTACTGCGATCCGATCACTTTACTTCAGTCCGATCCGCTCCGCTCCCTAGCCTACTCCGATCCGAACCGGTTCGGAACCTGCACACTTCTGCAACTTTCCAGCGAGCTTTCTACGCCATTCGACGACGTTTTCAAGCAATTTAACTATTCTAATCAATCATGAAACATACCATAGAGTCATAGCAACATGTAATAGCAACCACAAACAGCAACCAACAATTCAAATGAACCAAAATGGATCAAAAGTGGCTAAAACCTCACATTTGCCTATAATCCCTCTTAATCATGTTTAAGCATACGATTAGCAAAACACATCGAAATTAACCCAAATTTCTAACAGAGCCTTAAAACATTATTTTAGAATTTTAAGAATTTTTCCAGAATTTATTTACGTATAAATTCGCTAATCTTCACTAATTACCCCTTAATTACCGTAATTAGTGCAAAAACTATGCAAATCACTCACCTTGGCCACAAACAAAATACTCAGAACTGAAACTCCTCTGATTTGGGCGAATACTGATGTCCAACAGCAGCTCTAACCTTGCTTTGGTGCTTTTTCTTCTTAATTTGATGCCTCTAAGCCTTAATCCTTGATTAGGAAGTGATTTTTGGGTGTTTTAGAGAGATTTAGAGAGTGGAGGCCATGGCCAGGTCAAGAGAAATGAAAGTGGCGGCTGGAAATTGTCTAAAGAAATGTTTTCTAACCCTAATCAGCCTCCATATACCCCTAAACCCGAAATTCCCCTTGGGCCTAGCTGCTAATTACCCGGTTAAGCCCAATTAAGCTGTTTTTCTCCATCTGAAACTTGTTTCAGCCATATCTCCCAAACGGTAAGTCCGTTTGGCTAATGTAACCACTCTACGGAAAGAGAAACCATCATCCGAAGCCAATGGAAGTGGTTTCAAGTCAAAATTCCTTTTCAGTCAAAAGTTATGGCCAAAATAGTGCCAACCAGGGGTAGAATGGTCATTTAAAAATCGGGAAAAATCAAGAACATGGGAAATGACCCCAATAGTCGTCTCCCAAAGTTACATGACCATACGACTTCGTATGTGAAAGAAATAAATATTCTACGATCCTAAGATGCGTAGAATGCGGGTCGTTACACTCTCCCCCCCTTAAGAAATTTCGCCCCCGAAATTCCTTAACCCAAAACATACAAAGGATCCCGCATGCCTAACAACCATATACAACAATCAAATATGCAAAATAAGCAAACAAGCCTATCCTAGCATGCGGAAAATCTAAATTGAAGTCAAAATCTTACCAGACAAAGAGTTCTGGATACTTCTTCCTTATGTCCTCCTCTGTTTCCCAAGTACAATCACTCTCGTCCTCGCTCCACTGTACCTTGACTAGCTTCACCGCCTTCCTTCGAAGTTGCTTCATGTCGTACTCGACAATACGGGCCGGCTTGCGGTTCCCAACCGCCTCGGGTTCTACTTCGAAGTCCTCTAACTGCTCAGGTGAAATAGTCATATCTGAGTCGTGAACGAACTTCCTTAGTTGGGAAACATGAAATACATTATGAACTCCCGCCATCTTCTCTGGTAAGTCAATCCTATATGCCAAATTCCCGACTAGTTCAAGAACAGGGAACGGGCCCACAAACCTTGGTGTCAATTTGTCTCTCCTGCCAAATCGTATTACGCTCTTCAACGGAGAAATCTTGACAAACACCAAGTCACCC
Source organism: Allium sativum (assembly GCA_030737875.1). Lineage (NCBI taxonomy): Eukaryota > Viridiplantae > Streptophyta > Magnoliopsida > Asparagales > Amaryllidaceae > Allium > Allium sativum. The sequence continues at coordinate 473,772,180 of CM060926.1, forward strand.
ACGGAGAATTTTAAGTCTCTTCTCCTCTTATCAGCATAACTCTTCTGCCTATCTTGGGCTGCCTTCATTCGTTGCTGAATGATCTTGATCTTATCTGAAGTTTCCCTCACCACATCTGGTCCAAGCATAAACTTCTCGCCAGTCTCTATCCAACATGATGGTGAGTTGCACGGCCTTCCATACAAAGCTTCAAATGGAGCCATACCGATACTGGATTGGTAACTATTATTATATGCAAACTCTACTAGATGCAAATGGTCATCCCATGATCCACCAAAATCCAATATACATGCTCTCAAGAGATCTTCCAAAATACGGTTCACCCTCTCCGTCTGACCGTCGGTCTGAGGATGATATGCGGTACTGAGATGTAACTCTGACCCTAGAGCTTCTTGTAAGCTCTTCCAAAACCCACTAGTGAACAACGGGTCTCGGTCACTCACAATGCTTTTAGGTACTCCATGGAATCTCACTACCCACTTCATATACAACTCTGCTAACTTAGCTGCCGTTCTGGTCGATTTGACTGGTATAAACCTTGCACTTTTAGTCAGTCGATCTACAATTACCCAAATGCCGTCATATCCCGATCTAGTCCTTGGTAAACCATCGATGAAATCCATCGAGACTTGCTCCCATTTCCATTCGGGAATTTCTAATGGCTGCAACAACCCACTAGGCTTCTTTTGCTCGGCTTTAACTAGCTGGCAATTCATGCATTTGGATATAAACTTCCCAACGTCTCTTTTCATCCCTTCCCAGTAGTAGGTCTGCTTCATATCTCGATACATCTTATTACCACCGGGGTGTATAGTCAGCTTTGAGTGATGACATTCTCTAAGCACTTCATCTCTCAATCCATTGACATTGGGTACAACAAGCTTTCCATTCTTTCTAAGCCATCTATCTCGATCAAGCCCATACTTGTTCATCTCCTCATCGATACCCATCTCTAACGTGGAGATGATTTCCAATAGGTTAGGATCGTCCCTCTGACTAGAGCCGATCCGCTCAATCAAAGTGGGTCTGATCGTCAAACTCGCTAACATTTCTGGATCCAATTCGTATTTTGGTCTGAAATCAAACCCCGCGATAAACTCCAGTTGCTTCCATTCAAGGAACATAGCCCCTAAGCTGGCATGTCTTCTACTCAATGCATCAGCCACCGCATTGCCCTTTCCTGTTGTGTATGCGATGTCAAAATCATAGGAAGCTAAGAACTCTAACCATCTCTGCTGACGGAGATTTAAATCCTTCTGGGAGAAGAGATATTTTAACGACTTATGGTCTGTAAACAGCTCAAATCTTTCTCCCAAGAGATAGTGTCTCCACATCTTTAGCGCGAACACGATCGCTGCCAACTCTAAATCATGGGTAGGGTATCTTCTCTCGTGCGGTTTCAATTGCCGACTTGCATAAGCTACAACCCTACCGCCTTGCATCAATACAGCACCCAGTCCGGTACCACAGGCATCCGTGTATACCGTCATCTCTTCATCCCCCTTAGGAATGACTAACACTGGTGCGCTTGTTAACTTGTCCTTTAGGCTTTTAAATGCATTCTCACACCTTTCATCCTAAACAAAAGCTTGATTCTTCTTGGTCAACTGGGTCAATGGTGCTGCTATCTTGGAGAAACCTTGGATAAACTTACGATAATATCCCGCTAACCCCAAGAAACTTCTTACATCAGTTGCATTCTTGGGCGTAGGCCAATCTTGTACCGTAGCCACCTTCGCTGGGTCCACGGCAATACCATTCTCTGATACAACATGGCCCAAGAACCTCACTTCCCTCTTCCAGAAGTGACACTTAGAAAACTTTGCTTTCAATTGGTGTTTTCTCAACACCTCCATCGCTACTCTTAAATGTTCCTTGTGTTCCTCCTCTGTCCTCGAATAGACCAAAATATCATCAACGAACACAAGGACAGACTTATTCAGCTGATCTCTGAATACCCTATTCATAAGGTCCACAAAATATGCCGGGGCATTAGTCAGTCCAAATGGCATAACCAACCATTCATAAAACCCAGACGGCGTCCGAAATGCCGTTTTAGCTATACTCTCAGCTTCCACTCTAAGCTGATGAAAACCTGTCGCGAGATCCAACTGAGAAAATACTCTCGCGCCACTCAACTGATCGAACAAATCATCTATCCGCGGTAGAGGATACTTGTTCTTCCTCGTCACTTTATTCAATTCGCGGTAGTCTACACACAAACGAAGGGAACCATCCGCCTTGGTAGCAAACACAACTGGTGCTCCCCATTCAGAAACACTCCTTCTGATAAATCCCTTCTTCAAAAGATCGCTGACTTGCACCTCGAGCTCTCGCTGCTCCCTTGGTGCCATACGACGAAGTGGCATCACTATAGGCCTGGCATCTTTTACCAAATCAATACGGAACTCAATCTCTCGGTGTGGTGGAAGTCCGGTCACTTCTTCGAAAACATCCGGATACTGGCCAACCACGGGCAAACCTGACAACTCACTATGCGGAATGTCGAGGGAGTTTAGAAAACTAGCCAATACCCCTTTACTGGGTAGACCACCAAACACTATCCTCCGCCCATCATCCGCTCTAGCTGTCACCAACAAGCCCTCACAGTCTACCACCACCCCGTACCTTCGGAGCCAATCTACTCCCAAAATAATGCCAAACCCAGTAAAGCCCAAAACAAAGCAATCACAAACAAACATGCATCCATGACTCGATAAGACCACATTACGACAAATCATGCTAAGGCTAGTCGAACCACCAATCGGGTTCGTCACTACTAAAGGCCTATCGACAATCTCGGGCTCCAATCCCAACCTATCTACCAGGTCACTAGATACGAAAGAACTGGAAGCTCCGGTATCAAACAAAACTCTAACAGGAACATCATAAACAGAAAGCATACCTTGAATGACGACATTCTTTCCCTTCTCCGCCGCAGTTGGGGCATTCGACGAAGAAGGAATAGCATTAAGAGCATATGCTTTCACCATTTGCTTTTCCTTAGGGGGTTGCGGACACTTGTCCTTGTGATGTCCCAATTGGCCACAATTGAAGCACTTCCTGTCCGCTGGCTTGGCCCGACAATTACTAGCATAATGGCCCTTCTTACCACAACTGAAGCACTCCACATCTTGCTTATTCTTCTTCTTCTGGCCATCCCTAGCCTGGTTCTGCTTTCTCTTATTCTGAGAACCACCTTTGCCTCCACCACTAGCTTGTGGCTTTGGCTCTTCTGCGGATGCAGCCTCAGTCTTCGACTTGGGGTAGAGACTTTCTGACCTTAACGCTTTCCCCACAATCGATTCAAACGTCTCATCGATGTGGTTAATAAGTTTTTCCCCCAAGTATTGATCCAAACCAGTTATAAATTTCTCATTCTTTTTCTCAGCAGTATCAATAAGAGATAACCCATATTTTGACAAAGTGTCAAACTCAGCAATATACTCCGAGACAGCTCTGCCATTCTGCTTGAGCTCCAAGAACTTCTTAAACAGCATTGACTTCTGAGCAGCTGGAATGAACTTCTCACTAAAGCGAGCTTTAAACTGCTCCCAAGTAATCTGATCTTCGGGAGTAGCTGCCTTTATAGCATTCCACCAATTCATTGCCCGCCCTTGCAGCTGACGGGACGCTAGCCTCCTCTTCATCGCATCCTCGATACCCAAATCCTCGAAGATACGTTCGCAACTATCCAACCAATCTTGAACATCCGTAGCCGACTCCGTTCCGTGGAACGGCTTCCCACCAAGGCTAGTATAATCCTTATTCAGCTTGGCGAAGTCGACTCTTGGCGCCTGCACTATTGGACCACCACCATTTCCGCCATTGGGAGCTGCCCTCTGAACATCCCTAAGCATCTCTCTCATGAGGTCTGTAAACATCGCCCTCATGTCAGCAGCATTCCCATTATTGGCTCCCCTACCAACACCTCTAGTATCTCGGCTCATCGTCAATCTGAAAAAGGAAACGATTAACGATTCCATAGTGGTGCTAGTGCAGTACGACTTCATCCTTATACTACTAATAGTATATATATATATAGCTTCTTAAAAACCAAAGTAATCACAAATACGCTCTCTCGTATACGTATATTATCTCTCCCTGATAACTTCCCTAGATTAACTACGCAACCTAGAGCTCTGATACCAAGTGTGACGGCCCGCCCCGCACCAACCGACACTTCCTCCAAGTGTGCGCTGTACACATGTCCAACTGGCACGGAACGGTCGTCATAAGAAAAGAAAGAAGAGAATGAACTAATCAAGAAACCTGTAGAATGTCTCACAGCGCATGGAATAAAATATAATAATAACATACTTGACACAAAACAGGCGAGACAGTGCACAAGCTGATAACTAGAATCAACATCAATCATCAAAGCAGCGGAAATCCAAATACAGCTTATTACAATTTTCCAAATTTACTGTCTCTAAACAAAAGAAAGCTGAAATAGAAGATACACCAATAATGCCCAAGCAGTGATCTTCAACAACACAGGGAGAATACTATATATATTACGTGGAAGCCTCCTGCTCGTCTCCGGATCATCTACCCGTGCATCACCAGCTAACCTGTCTCTAGTCTGCTCGTGTGAGCACCCAGAGTAATAAGAAGAGACATAAAACTCTGGGTCAGACATAAAGCCTGGTATGAGCGATAAGCATCTAAACAGAATAACAACAGGTATACTAAACCATACCTGAACCTGGACCTGCAACCAAAGAGTTAGTACCACATACCGTACAATACTCCAAGGTGCCATAATAAATGGTGTAAGAATACGGGGGTGGGGTGTACATGTCAAAATGATAGCAACAAATCATCCATAGCAACCATCCTCACATCTCTCACTCGGTGCGTAAAGCGTACGACATCTACCACTTTGGAACACTAGACAAACTGAGGCAACGACGAATCCCGACTTGTAGAAACCCTGCTGTGACCAAGCCAAACACTTGGAGTCATGACCAAACATTTCAATGACCCACTTCATTGGTCATAGCCCTTGGTTCTACCAATGCCATAATGGCCCTGAATCCGCCTTCGTACCTCCTACCATAGTGGTCCGAAGCTATAGGTATCGATAACTCCTTGGCACGCGTCCCGCAGCAAAGCCCAACCATGAAGCGAACTCATTGATTCCCATCTAAATCTTGAGCTCTAACTTCTCATCTGGACTTCCTTTGCATCTCGGGTTTTGATCGAATTGGAGTGGGTCTTCAGAAGAGTTGTCACGCAGTAACAGTCCTGGAATTCGGTTCGGTTCGGTAATCATTGCCCTCGTCTGTTCGGTTCGGGTTTCTTCACTCCGGGTCGGGTCGGTGTCTTCCTCCGGGTCGGGTCGGTGTCTTCCTCCGGGTCGGGTCGGGTTGCTATCCTCCTTCCAGCTCATGCTCCTTCTTCGATCAGCTCCCTCGTTTCTTCTACTCCGATCCGATCACTTTACTTCAGTCCGATCCGCTCCGCTCCCTAGCCTACTGCGATCCGATCACTTTACTTCAGTCCGATCCGCTCCGCTCCCTAGCCTACTCCGATCCGAACCGGTTCGGAACCTGCACACTTCTGCAACTTTCCAGCGAGCTTTCTACGCCATTCGACGACGTTTTCAAGCAATTTAACTATTCTAATCAATCATGAAACATACCATAGAGTCATAGCAACATGTAATAGCAACCACAAACAGCAACCAACAATTCAAATGAACCAAAATGGATCAAAAGTGGCTAAAACCTCACATTTGCCTATAATCCCTCTTAATCATGTTTAAGCATACGATTAGCAAAACACATCGAAATTAACCCAAATTTCTAACAGAGCCTTAAAACATTATTTTAGAATTTTAAGAATTTTTCCAGAATTTATTTACGTATAAATTCGCTAATCTTCACTAATTACCCCTTAATTACCGTAATTAGTGCAAAACTATGCAAATCACTCACCTTGGCCACAAACAAAATACTCAGAACTGAAACTCCTCTGATTTGGGCGAATACTGATGTCCAACAGCAGCTCTAACCTTGCTTTGGTGCTTTTTCTTCTTAATTTGATGCCTCTAAGCCTTAATCCTTGATTAGGAAGTGATTTTTGGGTGTTTTAGAGAGATTTAGAGAGTGGAGGCCATGGCCAGGTCAAGAGAAATGAAAGTGGCGGCTGGAAATTGTCTAAAGAAATGTTTTCTAACCCTAATCAGCCTCCATATACCCCTAAACCCGAAATTCCCCTTGGGCCTAGCTGCTAATTACCCGGTTAAGCCCAATTAAGCTGTTTTTCTCCATCTGAAACTTGTTTCAGCCATATCTCCCAAACGGTAAGTCCGTTTGGCTAATGTAACCACTCTACGGAAAGAGAAACCATCATCCGAAGCCAATGGAAGTGGTTTCAAGTCAAAATTCCTTTTCAGTCAAAAGTTATGGCCAAAATAGTGCCAACCAGGGGTAGAATGGTCATTTAAAAATCGGGAAAAATCAAGAACATGGGAAATGACCCCAATAGTCGTCTCCCAAAGTTACATGACCATACGACTTCGTATGTGAAAGAAATAAATATTCTACGATCCTAAGATGCGTAGAATGCGGGTCGTTACAGGTTTTCAAACAACAAACACTGATTATTATTTGTGCAATTGGGCGATGTGTAAAATACATCGTCCCAATCAATATCAGTCAAATGTGTGTACATAAACAAATCGTCCGATTTGTAAATGAATATTTATTTTATTCATATACACAATAAATATATACTTTTAACTACAAATATTTATTTATACAGTAAAAATGATATTTTTATCATTCTAACATTTTAGAAAATTTCGGTGGCATAACGACATGATACTAAAACCAGAATAAGGTCTAGCCTTATCCCTCGCCTAATAATGGCTCGTGCCATATATATACCAATTCTAATCAATTCATTTCACCCAAACAACCAAATTCCAACAAATAATCCAATCAACCAAACAACCAATCAAACATGGTTTCCAACAAAGGTGTAGGGTGCTACTAAGCACCGTCTGCATCCTAGTATATATATTTAACTAGAAAATAAATTGAAGTGAGAAGTTCTCACTTTTGGGACCCACTCCTCCAATTCTATTTCTGAATTTCTGAACCGTTTAGTTTGTCCGAAATTCCAAAGTAGTCCTTTCCACACTGTTCATAATAAAAATCACATTTTTAATATGATGTTTATATATTAAAAAAATCATATTTTATATATAAAATATTACATTTTTATTTCGCTTCATATACAAAATGATATTTTTATTCTGCTACTTCATATATAAAAATAAAAAATTTATATCGCTATTCAAATAATAAAAAATCGAACTTTTATTTCGCTGTTCAAATAATAAAAATCGAATTTTTATTTCGCTTCTATATATATAAAAATCGAATTTTTATTTACTAAAAACCGTATTTTTAATCCAAAGCTACTTAAATAAGAATCACATTTTGAAAGCGAAGTTATCTAAATAAAAACCCTATTTTTATTTTCATACCATTCTTATAAAAATCATATTTTTAAACCGCTACTTATAAAATAAAAATCACATTTTTATGATACTATTCGTATTTTTATTTCAACTCTATATTATATTTATTTTACTATTCGTGTTTTTATTTCAACTCTATATTTTAAAAAAATCGCTTCTTTATATTATTAAAAATCAAATCTTTTTTCATTTAAAAAAATCATAAAAATCCTATCTTCATAATCATATTTCTAACATACGATAAAATGCTATTTTTATCTTCATATGAGTTAAAATCAAAGAAAAGAATTTTTTTTTACATTGGCTTTAGGGTTCTGATCGTCAGAGACGTCGGAGGTGGGGATGCTGGTGGTTCACGGCGGTCCGGGGGTGGCTCAGGAGGAAGGCTCAGGCAGCGGCGGGTCCCAGTGGTCAGGGCACGGCGGTTTCTATTCGATTTGGGTTTTGGAGGCAGGTTTATCTACGTAGTAGGAGAGGGAGGAGCTCGGCAGTGGCGGTGGAGTGCAGGGGAGGCGGAGCTCGGCGGTGGCAGCATTGTGGAGGAGCGCGACATCGTATTTGGGGGGGGGGGGGGGTTCCTGGAGTTGACCACGATATTGAATTTTGATCTAGGTTTAGAAAATATTAGCGGTATTTATAATATATATAATATTATTATTTTATTCGGAAATTGCTTGTTTGTCGATACAAACTCCAATTCAAGTCCAACGACTGTTGCCTCTAACTAAACACTCCCATTCCGAACACAATGGGATATGTTTCGTAACCCAATTCGACTGTTGTGGTCAGTTTTTCTTTTTAAAATATAAATCAATAAATATATAATTCAAATGTACATTTTAATTTACCAGGGCCACATACGGACTCCAAAAATTCCCGAAAAATAAATTTGGCTATGTTTTGATGATACGGTCCTATCAAAATTAATTTCACCGAATTTGGAGACCGTTTGAAAAACGGCCATTTTTTAGTCGATTAAATTCAAACTGAATTGACAAAACACGTTTAAATTCACCACGCTCACAAATTGATTCCAAAAATTATGAAAATTGGAATTGAGCAATAATTTGACATTCCAAATCCAACAAAAGTGGTCTCATCGAAAACGGAGGTCGTTTGCAAAATCGCTATTTTTAAGGGCTATATTCCATAGCGACTATTCTGAATTTTCAACTGGGCATAATTTTTTATTCCCGCTATGAAATCTGGATTTTTCAGATTTGTTGGAAAGATGTTTTCAAACAGGTTCAAATATTTCTAGTTTTACTAAAATCCGATTTATTTTGAATCCTGTACATTCATTTGAAATTTAAAATCAAATTTTCAAACTACCGTGCCATTTTCAATTCCTTTTATAATTAAAATAAATATTTATATTCTAATTTCGGTTTAAATAAATTTATACGTTCTAATTCTGTTCAAAATAAATTTCTAATCATTATTATTTAAAATAAATCATTTTAAATATTCAAAATTCATTAAAATTGCCAAAATAAAATTTTTTAATTGGTTCTGATTTTCCGGGTTGTTACACCGACAAGCAGCGAATCAGACAACTATAGTAAATAGGCAACTCCAAATAGTGCACTACATATAGATCTTCGATAATGAGTTAACTAAGTTGTTGGCTTGATGAAAAGGAACAAGGGTACTTATTTCTAGTTTGGAAATTAACAATTGGCATTCTTCTGTTCGCTATTATATAATAATGTTTCCAACATGGCATATTATTATTTATCGTTGTTATAGTTTAATATTTACTTTTTTATACACAAAGCATATTGACAATGTCTATTTTAAGTTATGTTTCTATACAACTGCTTATTCTTTCTGTTCGCTATAATTCATTGATTTCTTTCCCTTCCCATCCCATTTCTTTATTTTGAGATTTATTCCTCAAAAGATATGTTTGCATATATAATCTATTTTTTTCATCTATGACTTCTTTTTACGGATTCATACCAAACAACTGATGATTTTTATTTATTAATGGACATTTATAGTATATTTTATATCTGAATTCAGCGTTGAACCATTATTTACAGTATATTTTATTTACATGCCTATCTATAGGTATGTACATCTCTAATACAATTTTTTCCCTATAATTTTTATAAGTAAATAAATCCTGCAATTTTATCCCATTATTATTATTTACTATTCCACTTATAAAAAGTATATATTACATTTCTACAACTACAAGTATAAATGTTTGTCTTTCAAATTATTTTAGATCGGATTTTTCATAGTTTGGTCTTTGTTCTTAAGTACACAAAAAAAAGATCAGCGCAAAATTTTTTATTTTTAACAAACATGGTGTTTGGATGCAAATTCAGTTGTCAATCTTCCATGACTGTAAAAACTAAACACATAAAAAAAAATCACTGAAGCCATCATAACAAAAATCTATATTAATATCTTTATCCGGTAATTTCTACAACTAGCAAGAATTCTCTTTGTTATTTTCGCTATATAGTAAAAAAAATTATTGAAATAGAAGTAATATGCTAATGATTAATTTGATCATTTTATTATGTTGAAATTTTCATTTAATGGTTAACTTTGTAGTCAACAACGCTAAGTGCTAATGAGTGGAATGCAAGAAACATCAATGAATTATCACTTTAAGTTCAAACAAAAAGAAGGTTCTACATTGTGCTACTTTGGTTTCACTAGTGATCTAGAAACGGAAAAAGTAAATAAATAATATTGGACTAAGCAAAGCAATTGATTAGTTTTATATAACATAACAAGAGTTGCTGGAGTTCGGAGAATATCAGCTATGAATAACGTGCAAGGTTAGAACGAATGACATGGATGTAGCAGCAAGTACAAGTCTTAGAGATTGGAAATTCATTTATGCTGGCAACATTAAGGTCAAAGGCGAATTGCCTGGCACATTCAAATTTTTTAGAAACCAGCAGTATAGATGGGCTTGTGGCCCTGTAAGCATATTCAGAAACACTTTTGGAGATATCTTAAGAACCAAGGTTAGTATTATTTCTTGTTTCTAAGGCAAATTCTTTGTAATTTTCCTATGCCTATACAATTAGGGTTTGTTCTATATAAATCTATGTTATAGCACAAGCATTTCTCTGTTCCTATAACACATACTTGGAAAAATTCTCTATATAAATCTGTGTTATATCTCAAGCAATTCTCTGTTCATCATGTAACATGTAAGTGCACAAATTAGCAGTGTTACTCGAAATTATTAGGTGCTTTTTTTATTAAAGAAATTTGGTGGTTTACTATTTGCATATGAAAGAGGATACAGTCATACACCATTAGTCAGTACAAAATCAAAACAAGTGAAATGAAGAAACTCTCTCAAAACAAGAAGTTCTTTAATTAGAATTAAGTTAGTAGTATGAGGAACATAGATTCAGTTTATGTTATGAGAAAGCCCATAATTAAATGGAAATTTTACTCTAAATTTTTTAGAGGCATTGTTCCATGCAAATCAATGTCCAGGTTTCCCTACAATATCTTAGTATTATGTATAAACCTTAGTATTATGCATTTTTTACTTGAATATAACTACACAATAGAACTTGTATGTAGAAAAGATTAGCCTCCTTGTAAGCAGAGCATACACGACCAGCCTAGAGTACCTAGCATTAAATCAGGTCATATGCATTTGTGCTAACATGTGCTTACTGTTTACGAATAATGAAGGTAAGATTATGCTTCGAATGCACCTAAACCAGCCATCTAGAAAATACGATAACCCAAAATGAACGTGACTCCAATGATAACGTAGTCAACAAATCAGTGGCCAGTCTAGGCCAACTGCATTAACGATGTCCACACTACACTGAAATTTTGCAGAAGGTGGAGAACATTGATTGCATAGGAAACCATCTACACATACCAAACATATCATGTTAAGAAATAATAGGTGGAATAAGAACTTTTACACCAATTTTGAGGGAACAACTGAAACTGAACTGAATGATAAACCACTATCCATTGGAGGAATGAGCAACGACTACAAACCATTAACAAAATTTATATCAAAATTTTAGTTATTATTGGTTTTCTTTTGTGTTTTTGTTTCGTTTGCTACTCTTTATACAATTCGGTTTTCAGTTGTTGGCCTGAATATTTAAGTTGTACATGTATGTGAGTGTTCATATGCATATAGCTTGTATTATCTTCCCATTCTTCAAAGAAATTTTGTACGTTTGTTTAAAAACAATGAAAATAATTTATTTTATTTTTATGTTGAAAAGATTGATTTAGAAATGCTTTTAGAAGAATTTAAACTTGTGACTTTTTTTAACTTCAAAACTCTGAGTAATTATTTTCATTAAACTATAATATATTTACAAAATAACTGACAAAATTTGACCTCCGACTAAATTAGGTCACGTCATAGCCAGCTAGATCTTCTATTCAATTCTTCTACCAAAGCAGAGCAGGCCAATCAAGTGATCTTTGATACCACACAAGGGTTTTGCCAGAATAAGAACTTCATTCATGTCATGATTGTATATATATATTTAATCTTCAAAGCTGTTCATAATAAATTAGTAGTCGATGACCACGTTGCATTAATCTGGGAAGATTTGTTGGTATCAGCTGTGATTATAGAAGCTAAGTAGCCATATATTGTAACTGCTAATTTTTATGTCCTAATCTGTTGCAAGCTTAAGGATACATAACATGTCAGAAGGTGAAATGACGATCGTCAAACCTAAGGATATGAAATCATACATATGGCTACAGTGTTCTAGTTAGCCATAAGAAATAATATAATTCAGCCAAAATCAATTTTCCACTGTCAAATATCCTTTCTTGTGAATTTCTTCTTGTTTTAGTGAATCGCCCTATCTTTTCCTGTTATCTCTCATGGTATGTTTTCATAATTTTCATTCTCAATGCCGCAGAATACTACTACTGGCCTAGAAATTCTGATGCTTAAAGAGAATTTGAGACAATTTGGAATGAAGCCACTAATTCATAAGGGGGAAATGTCATTTCAACTACAATATCTATAATGTTTGGGAGGTAAGTAGACAAATCTTTTGGACTATCCTCAACTGAAAATCAAACTAGTTAACCAATAATTTTGTTTACTGCAAATACAGATTTACAAAGGTTCCTGAGTAATCTCATTACAAATACAGATTTATACTTGCATCTGTTGGATGATTTCATTTCCATTTTACTGGATGATGGAGAGATGAATTCAGCCTGCAATGGCAATATGGCGTAAGATAATGAAATTCAAGATGGTAAATTAAAATTTATTAGCCAGCAATTCCGGTAGTGTGAGTATCTTAATTTTACACGTACATAACATGGTGGGTGACAAGTAAATCCAAGTTGGACCTCTACACTCAGTTACAACTCTTTCCAGTAGTGCTAATGGTGCACTGCACCACAGTAATAGTGCACATGTGCACCACGGTAGTGGTGCAAATGCACCACAGTGGTGCAAATGCACCACAGTGGTGAACTGCACCACACAGTGGTGCAACAACACCACTATGTGGTGCAGCAGCACCACTGCAGTGGTGCAGAAGCACCACTGTGTTGTGAAGTTCACTACTGTGGTGCATTTGCACCACAGTAGTGGTGCACCTATCATTTTGGATATTGTTGCACCAACTTGTCTATTTAACATTTGACTCTTGATGTGCTTGTTATGTATAGTTGACTACTTTTTATTCCTAAAACTTATTTTGGTGTTATGTTACAGACTAACAGTTCCAAGATCAAGGAGAAATTTGGAGGACAAGCATTCAAGCCCTGTTGGGATAGATCCATGCAGAAAATGAGAAGCTTTTTTATATATGTGTGCAGGTATTTTTCCTTTTTTTGAACTTTAGACATTATGATGCATAGATCCATCAACTATGTAAACATATTTTTTGTTTACTTTTTTGTTTATGTGACATTAGTTTTTAATTGTATTGGATAATGTTATGAATTTTGGGTATTATGTGAATATCTTATCAATTATTGTACCATTAATTTTTTATTGTTATATAATGTTTTGTGACATTACTTTTTCTGGTTGATATATATGTATATATGTTTCAATGCACGATGAGTATTGAATGTTGAGTACTGTTGAAATTAATATATTTGATGTCTAGATTGATGGTTAGAAATGGTGCAAAATGTTTGCTATATATTTTCGTTGTTAATCCGTCGCTATATAGCTAGGATTTACGAACGGATAACTAGAATGTAAAATGTTTGCTATATATTTCCGTCGGTAATCCATGGCTAAATAGCGTGCATTTAGCGATGGAAAAATATTCACTGAATTTATTATGTTATATATATCCATCGGTAAAACGTCAGTGAAATATTTTAAAATGAAATGATAATATATCAGAAAACGACGTTGAAGTGACGGAGAACCGACATGTTTTTTAGCGACAGTCGTATTCTGCTGCAAATCCGTCGCTAATAGGCCTTTGGTGAGGGTTTAGCGACGGATTTTTCCACTGTAAAATTAGTGTTTTCTTGTAGTGACCTTATCCTGGGCATTGAATCAAATGGGTTCTAACTCTATGCTGATGCTCCTATATAAATACCAACTCTAAAGCAAATAGAGAACGATCTTTCTTTGATGTAATCTACATCTTCTATAATCAGATCTTTGCTAACTTTCTACATCTCCTATCTCCTTCGTAATACCACACAAGAAGACATTTTTGACAGTTTCAAACCTAAGAGCTTATAAATCCCTATGCGTCGATGACTCCAAATCTCTCAAACTCGTTCTAGTTTTATCTAAAACTCAAAGTAATATAAATTTGAATGGGCGTAGACGAGAGATTGCCAATCCATTTTTTTTGTCATGCATGTTATTTTTTTGTTATTTCATTACTTCTAATAGATTTAGGTCGTTCATGTTCCTTACAACTTATTCTTGGGTGTTGATCCAATTTTGACATCAACATTTTGAAATAAATATAAGAACCAACAATTAACTTTAAATTAGATTAATCCAAAAGTTAAGTCTCAAAGACGTTATTTAAAGAAATCAGGATTGGCTTAAGCAGTCGTGTTGCCTTAAGGAGATTGATTAAGGCCTTATGAAATGACCATGTTTCCCCATTGGTAGGTAGGCAAAAAAAGTAAAAACCAGCAACCAGTATAGTGAAAAAATTGCAGAAGGCTATAACCATGCCAGGAATCGAACACTGCACCTCATGGGATAGGAGCAGATGCTCAACAGCTGAGATATAGACGCCATTGATAGAACATATTAGTGCTTTATAAAAATTAACTACCAGGTGACAATCATCACCACATTCTCCTCCCTAACTGTCGCCCATCCAGAGGTGGGTTGCCCTCTTCAGCCGCCTAGCTGGCCTAGCCCTAAAACCGGGCCTAAAAGAAGTTACAATTTGCTTTTGAAGAAATTATGGCATGGAAATGGTTTAGAAATTCATTTGGAGAAATCATTAGAGATGATGATGGTGAATCTCATCACCCAAAGTTAACAACCATCATACTTAGCAGAACTTGATAAAATGGTGCAAGAATTAAACTAAAAGATGACTAACATCGAAAGAACACTCATGGAGAAGAAGGATCCACCTTGAAGTCCCGATGTTTTCGGCAAATTAGAAAGGGTACTTCTGCAGGACTAGATCAGGATTTTTTTGTTTTCCCCTAAAGCAGAAAAAAAGAAAATAGATAATGTGCAAAGGAGTTGTTGGGAGAATCAAAAGAAGTGCTAGAAGAAGGGCTAGCGTACACTACTTGGAATCAGAAAGAATCTTAGGGATAAGGTAGGCCTTGGAGTTGATACTATGTTAGTTTCAGATTCCGAGGGTGAAAAACAGTTGGATAATGATGATTATGGATTGAACGTCGAGAGTGAAATACAGGACAACTGACCCTAGTAGCACCTGTTTAAGTGTGATTTTAATATGAATTGTAACAAACCATACTGTTGAAAGCCTAAATTTTGAAGAAAATTGAAATCCAAACATATCATAATATGAATCATTTGGTTTGGTAATTAACAAAATAGCATGAGCAATATCAAAGATTTGTAAAATTAAATATCAAATGTGACTACTACCTTGAATTCAACAAAATTCCTCGGAAGTCAAAGTGCCACATCGATACCGAGCATTAAATAAAGAAGACTCCATCTATATCCAATCGTTTTCAGCTTAAGAGACGTGTCCTTCTAATATATCCTACAGTTTGTAATGAGGATGGAGTTTGAACAGTCGTTCTGGTGAATGAAAGATCAAAATACTATCCACAACGCAAACTTAAACCGATTGGTTTTTATCTAATGGTTATGTCTATTTTCTTGGTTATTAATAATCTACTATTTACACATACCACCAACTACCCTTGATTCCAAGGTGGAGAATACTAACAAAGCTCATCAACCATCCAATATTAGCAAATCCATTATCACTTAATGTTTCCAAAAGAAGCGGGCTCCTTTTCTGATTCATTAGCCCCTCAATACCTTCCAAAAATAGGTAGACCCAACAACCATTTAAGACCTATCTAGACAAACTCTAATCATTCAATTTAATATCTCTTTAAGATAAGTAGACCCATTGACCATTTAAAATCTATCATGCTGAACCCTAGACAGTTGGGACTTATTCCTAAGGTGGTTTCTTAACAACACTAGTGATAGCCAATATGTACTAGCTACAAAGACCTTTAACTGTTATCTAGGGTTACTGGTATTAATATCAAAGTGTTATCGTGACCTAATCCCTTAAAGAAAATAAAATAACTAGTAATGAAAGAGGTAACATGCAGTCGCTTAATACCTACATGATAGGTAGACTCCTTGCTATTTAAGACCAACTCCCTCGATGGGCCCCAATGTTACTATCTAGCTGACATTATATGGTAATCCCTTAGTCGCTTAATACTTCCTTTAGGATTGGGAGGCCTTGGGATGTTTAAGACATATTTCCTGAGTAAACTCCCCTAGTCATTTGATACTTACTAAGAAGCGGACTTACACAAAGATACCATTTATCTTAACTCCTTTGGTCATTTATTAATTCATTCAGGATTGAGACAGACTCACCGACCACTTAATATCTCAATCCAAAAAAAGGCGAATCCAACGACTACATAATACCTAAATCCCTGAAGCATGCCTTAGATTATCAGAATCTCCTAAGGTTTCTTCTTTCAATAAAGAGGCATGTCGTAACAACCCAGAATTTCGGTGATAATTAGTTTAGTTATTTAATTAGATTCTCAAAATGGAATTTTTACAAATGATGGAATTTAACCATGAAATTTGCACTGTTGCATCCGTGACGGAATTCTACTCAACTTTCATGTCTGAAACTTTGCGAACGGAGTCCGTATGAAAAAGTTACGGATGAAATATGAAAACAAACGAAAAATTAATAAAACAGAATCCTTAATATATAAAAACAAACATATTTGCCTCTACATGCTGCCAGGTCGACCGGGCGATCGATCTCTTCAAGCGGCGGCTAGGTTTGTGTATATTTATATATATGTATGTATATGTATGTTTTTATAAAAACGAAGGTCTAAGCTCATTTCTATGCTTATAAATAAAGGGCTATACCCTATTCTCTTATTTATATTTTCTGAAGGCAGCAACGAAGCTCTTCCATTTTCATTCCTCCAGTTTCTTCTAAAACACAAATTATAAACATATACAAATCAAAATTTCAAGATTGGAGAGATTAGAATCAAACCTATGAAAAAGAGATAGTTCTACGAATAAGTAATCTAAATTGTTGAATTCCCTTATTATTTTCCTATTTCTTTTCCAGATCTACGAATCAAAATATTTGTTTGCAAATCCTCTTCTTTTTTATTTTTTGAAATAAATCATATATCTGTAAGATTTGGGAATCTTAGGCCTAAAAGCTGAGTCAGATTTGGATTTCGATTGCTTTCTAGTGAGTGGGAAATTATATGCATCGTTTATAATAAACATATATAATTCTTTTGTGTTGAATTGGAATTATATGCCTAAAAGTGTCAGATTTGTGTATTTTATCAAATTTGAATTATTATGAGTATTAGTTAAGTACGCATGGAGTTGTAGGCTTTTTAATTTATTGTCATCATCTTGCCTACAATTGTTCATAGATTTGTTTGTGGTCATTGTAAACACCTCGGATATGGAAATCAGCCCCTAAATCATTTTTATATTTGTAGTTTTATTCCAGATTCATAGAAATTAGGTACTAAATTGTAATTATGCAGTAATGGTTAAAATAGTTAATAATCCTATTGTGTTTGGTATTATTTGTGGCTTTACTTGATTATTGTAATTTTGTCCTTTTTGTTTTTTTTTGTATAAAAAGATGTTATTTGTAATCAACAAGGAAACAAATAAGAAAAGTTATGCAAATTCATGTATTTTTATGTAGTTTGCAACATCCATTCTCAATAAAATATTAAAATGTTTCGTTATGATTTGAAATGTGTCAGTATTCCTCTTCTAAAGTTGTTTGGGAAAAATATACAATAATTACGACAAATAGCGTTTTTTTAAGATTTTGAATCTTAAGACAAGATTAAACACAAAAAGGGTTGTTGTGGTTGTTAGTTTAGACTAGAACGTAATTAATAAACAATAATAATAAATATAAATTAGCAACAACATTAACTTCACGTTTAAATTATATGTGTGTATATATATATATATATATATATATTAATCTTATCTATCCAAATTTACGTAAATGATGCTATTATGTTAAATAAATGTTTATGTGTTAATATATATTTGAATTTGAAGCGTTTTCATTTTATGGGAATAAATGTATGGTAATAACTCTCATTGTAAATGGAGATTAAACGTTCGTGACCGTTGTAGCAAACAATATGGAATTTGTTGCTATAATAAAAAGGTCATAAATAGGATAATAAGTATTGTAACCATATTTGTTTTGGAGAATTAATTGAATAGGATAAATATGCTTAAATGGTTAAAATTAAAATTGGTACCTAGGAATAGTGATTGTAACTCCAAGTCTACAACTATGGATTAAATAAATAGCAAGTTTATATATATATATATATATATATATATATAAACACACACAAACACACACACACACACACACATATATATATACATACATTTATTAACATAAGAATTAATTGACATTAAAGTTGTAGTAATATTTGATAGTTACAATAATTAGATTAGAATTCGAATGAGACTGATATGAATGACATTTGATAGGATAATGAATGCCTTGGGAAAATATGATTGTTAGTGTCATAAATTACATATTATGTAATAACCCGGAAATTCTGAGCCAGTTTAAAATTTTTATTTTGGCAATTCTAGCGAATTTTGAACATTTGAAATAAATTATTTTAAATAATATGACCAGAAATTTATTTTGAATAGAATTCGAACGTATATATTATATATGTCGTCGTTAGAATATAAATAATTATATATAATTATAAAAGGAATTGAAAATGGCGCAGTAGTTCGATAATTCGATTTCAATCTTCAATTGAACGTACCGGGTGCAAAACAAACCGGATTTTAGCAAAACCAAAAATAATAGAATCTACTTGTGAATATCTTTCCAAAGAATCCGAAAAATTGAGATTTCATAACGGGAATCAAAAGATATGTCCAGTTGAAAATTCTGAATAGTCGCTATGGAATTCAGGCCCTTAAAAATGGGAATTTTGCAAACGACCTCGGATTTCGACGAAACCACTTTTGTTGGATCCGCGATGTCAAATTATTGCTAGATTCCAAATTTCATAATTTTTCGAATCAATATGTGAGCGTGGCAAAGGAAAACGCGTTTGACCAGTTTAAGTTGATTTTAATCGACTGGAAAATGGCCATTTTTCTAACGGTCTCAGAATTCGACGAAACTAGTTTTGTTAGGACCGTATCGTCAATACGAAGCTAGAAAATATTTTTATAGAATTTTTAGAGTTCGTATGTGACCCCGGTAAATTGAAATGCGCGTTCAAATTCAATATATAGAGTTATATGTTGATTTTGACGAAAACTGATTGTAACGATCGAATCAGCTTACGATACATATCCCATTGTGTTCGGAATGAGAGTAATTAGCTATTGACGACAGACGGTGGGCCTCGTTTTGAGGTCGAAAATAAAAGTTGCTTTTTGGTGGAAAATAAAATAATTTAATATATATATATATATATCTCCCCTTCCCCTTAAAACCCGTTGCCCCCCTCTTTCTCTTCCACTCAGAAATCAAAATGAGAAAAGAAAAAAAAAAAGAGAAGGGGGGATCGCGACCGCCCCCCCTCCCCCCCCCCCCCCCCCGATGAGCTCGCCGCCGCCCCAGGTGGGGCGCCACCACCTACCGCCGCCTCCCTCTCCTCTTCTCCTTCTCTTCCTCCCCTCCAACCAAGACCCGCGACCCCTAGATCCGAACCCACCTCGCGCCCCCCTAAACCCGACGCAAACCGACCTCCCCCTTCCCCTTGCCTCGCGTCAGTGAAACCCCCCCCCTTTCTTCCATTTTACAGTAAGTTTTCCCCACTTTTTATTTTAGTTAAAACTGAATTTTTATATTGGTTGAAACTGAATTTTATTCAATAGGAAAATTAGAGATAGAATTTTTATTCGATAATAAAGTTAAAAATATGATTTTTACATTATAGAAGTGTTAAAAATTGGATCTTTATATATGTAGTGAATTAAAAATATGACCTTTATATAGTAGAAGATATAAAAATACTATTTTTATATATGTAGTGTATTGAAAATAAAATTTCTATATAATATAGATAATAAAAATATAATCTTTTATATTGTATAAATATAAAAATATAATTTTTATATATAGGTGAAATAAAAATTAAATCTTCATATTTGAAAAGGCGAAATCTTTATATAGAGAATAGTGTGATACATATAGAATTTTTATCTATATAGTAGCGGTGTAAAAATAGAATTTTATCCATATGGAGTAATTATAAAAATAAGATTTTTATATATTGAATAGCGAAGTAAAAATTCGATTTTTATATATTGAATAGCGAAGTAAAAATATGATTTTTATATATTGAATAGCGAAGTAAAATTATGATTTTTATATATTGAATAACGAAGTAAAAGTATGATTTTTGTATATTGAATAGCGAAGTAAAAATTCGATTTTTATATATTGAATAGCGAAGAAAAAATTCGATTTTTATACATTGAATAGCGAAATAAAAATGTGATTTATGTATATGTAGTGACTACGGGCAGCGAAAGTGATAAAAGGCGAGAACGGCGAAGATTTCTACATAAGAAGAGTCGCGGCGTTGGTTTAGCTAATCGGTGAGAACTTCTCACTCTAAATTTCATTTTCTAGTTATATATATATATACTAGGATGCAGACGGTGCTTAGCAGCACCCGACACCCGTCATCCACAGACCATGGATGGCTTGTTTGTTTGTTTGATGTATTGTGAAATTTGTTTGTGATGTGGATATGAAATCGATAATATAGATTAATGTGTTGAAATAAATTAATTATTGTTAAAAATATTATTTTTAACGTGAATATGAATATAGTGAAAGTGAATAAATAAATATTTATAAACAAATCGGCCGATTTGTTTATATACACTGATTTGACTGATATTGATTGGGGTGATAAATTTTACACATCGCCCAACTGCACAAATAAAAATATGTGTTTGTTGATTTGAAACCCCACATGGGTGTTGGGATGATATTTGAGTACACTAATCCCAATTATTTAATTGTATTTCGATCGATTGGTCGACAGATTGTGTAAGCGTTGATTATTTATATTTGATGCTTATGCAGTTGTGTGGTGCACTTTGGATGATGGTTGATTGTTTATCGTTGCTATTATATACATGTGTTGTATGGAATCCATATAATTAATATTATATGGTGATTGATTGGGCCTCATTCCAATCGGAAAAATAATGAATATTATAAAAGAAAATTCATGTGTTGGATATAAAAATAGTCATGTGTTGACGATGTTCATGTGTTGAGACTATTCATGTGTTGAGTAAAATATTTTAATAATAAAATTTACATCTTTATCATATTTAAAATTAGAACTACTTTCTAGTAGGAGGCTAATTAAAATCAAACGATATATACCATAGTTTTATAAAATATTTTACATAACAAAAATAGTCGTGTGTTGACAGTACTCATGTGTTGAGATTAGTCGTGTGTTGAAAGAAATATAGATTCATGTGTTGAATATAATAAATACTCATTTGTTGAATAGAATAACGAATTTATTGAAATATATAAAGCCGTGTTGATTAGAGCTGCGCTGTTTTGACGTGAACGATATTTATATCGATTATATTCGTTTTTATAATGAATATTGAAAAGGTAGTGATTTCAAAATATAACGTTTTGAAAATATTATCATTTATATAGTAATGATATGAAATATTCAATTTTGATTTGGAATTGAAATAGTGTTGAAATGGTTTTGAAAACGAATTTAAAACGATTTGTAAAATACGTTTTAAAAGGAAATCGACGGAATATATAATATATATATATATATATATTATATATATAATGGCCTGAATAGAACGCGCCGCGCCGCGGCAGTTCGCGAATTTCGACCATTGACTTCGAATTGACGTTGCAGGAGATCCGACTGTCAAATTCTCCTAAAACTGGAACCGTTGGGTTCATATCGAAAAGAGCTTTCCAATGAATATTAGAAATTTAAAATCTAACAGTTGGATTTGGAATTATGTCCAAATCAAATTTGGAAAAGGTCGTTGTAAGTGCAGTTCGATGGCCGTTGATGGAAATCGACTGTACGGGCCTTGATAAAATTATTAAAAATATCTATAATTTGTGAAAAATCATAAGAAATGATTTGGGAAAAATTGGGCTGAAGAATTCCACATTTGAAAAGATAAAAATAGATTTTTATCGAAATGAACTAGTTTTGAACTAGAATTAAAATCAATTTATTTTTGAAATAAATAAATTGAATTTGAAAGTGATTTTAAAAATAATCAATATTCCCAATAGGTGAATTGGACTGGAGTTGAATCGAAATTATCTTCAGAATATTTCGATGTTGGATTTCGTGACTATGCAGATATTGTTATGGGAATTTGAAAGATATATTTTATATCGTTATTTCCAATACGATATTTGTTGGTTTCAGAATTTGATATTGAATATAAGCCGGTATATTTTCTATTCAGAGCCTTGTATTTAATATCAAATGTGATTTGGGTTTATCGTGGATCGTGTTTTAGAGGACATTGGTTCTTTAACCCAGTTAAAGGCAGGATGTTGATTTTTGAAAAGATTGAAACTAAGTGGAGTTTTAATGAATCTTTAATTAGATTAAAAAGTGAATTGATAATTTAAATTATCAAATCTGAAAGGTGATCGAGAATGGAGTGCCACCAGTTTTGCTCCAAAGCGATAGTTAAATCTTTAATTGATTTGAACGTGAAATGGTAATTAATTTTACCGATAACACCGGGGTATTAGGAATGGAGTATCACCAGTTTTGCTCCATGCGATATATAGGTTGGAATTGGGAAATAAAATAAATAATTACTTCGGTGTGGTTCGCTAATCCCGACTAGTTTGAAATGATATCCAAAGGAAGATTAAAGAATAAATTTAGAAGAATTTATCTTGGATAAAATTAATGGGAACCTCTCCCTAAGAATGTGATTTTGTGAATAAAAGAATATTCTGAATTGGAATGAGGTGTTCGTCGTGTTTGTGTAACATTTGTTTACTATATACGTGGATTATTCAGAAAGGCCGGGTTTCTACCCATTCTGAATAACCGATTCGACGAGATGTCGAAGATGAAGACGGTGGTAGAAGACCGTAAGTCTTCACATCGTTTGGGTAATTACTGATGATCTCGATTGGGCTGTACACCCAATATGAGGGAAACAGTTGGTGATCGTCTAGACGTACTTGGTGATGGATGGATATGCGAGGAAAGTGCCTCCGGTTTCGTTCAGACCCAGAACGAACTTGTAAATGGATTGTGTGTCTGACATTGGATTTTATTCTGTGTTGATTGATCTCTATTAAATATACATCTGTTTGGCGGCGGAGAATTTATTCTCTTGCTTAACGCCCTTCTCTGAGACGTACGAGCTCAGAGGTTGTATATCGATGGACATCAGTCGCATGGAGTGAATTGCCAGTGTGGCACGCGTAAGTGGCAATTGTTCCAGGCTCCTGTTGAAAAGCAAAGTCTTGTGGTTGATGATCAAAGCACGGCCTGTGTGGCGTAGCTTTGTGTATAACGTGAATTCGCGAGCCTCACACCTCGGTATGAGTCAAAAACGGGATACGGACCCAAGGAGTGCACGACGTTTCTTTCTAGCTATGGTGGTGTCAGTGACCTACCAGCCCTGATATTTATATACTTTTCACCTGTGTGGTTGTTGGATACGAGACGCCTCGGATATAGGTCTGTAAGGACCGGGAAACGTGTGTTCAGGAATAATTAATCCTCAAAAGTAAGAGAGGATCGGCCTTGGAGGTTCCAAAGGATCATAGTGGGGTCCTGAGGCATTTGCTAGAGTGTCTCAAATCGGAGAGGAGCTTGCCCCTTGCCTCGACTCATGACGGAAATCCGATTTCCAATACGTGATATTGCGGGTTTAATTGTAGAACTAGCATGGCGACATGATATATGGTACCCATGTCGTCTATGATTGATATTTATGATTTGAATTGTTTTGACACTATACACTTATTATAGTATCAAATGATTTGTTTTAAACGTACCAAGCATGTTTGGCTATTATAAGGGAAAACCCTATCCTCCGGCTTGCGTTGCATTGTGTGATGGGACCTAGGTCTTATAATAGCTTCATTTTTCCAAAGAGCATTGCGCTGTTTTGTTATATGCACTAGTATTCTTGGGAGGAAACCCGTTCCGTGTTATACGGCGTGGTCCCTTGAATTACTCTCTTTTAAAGTAAATTTTTAAATAACTGTTTTAGTTCTCACACCAGTCACATGACTGACTTGGAGTTTATTGTTTTAACCTAAACTGTGGGTACCCCTATTTTCCACACGGGCAGCTAGTAGTTTTGGTTATGCAGATTTATATTCATAGGATCCTGATTTACAGCTGGAACGATGCTCGGAAAGCTCTGTATCCGAGCATTACTTCTAGTTGTGCTTTTGTATTATTTTCTGCTGCGATGTATTTAAATGTAATTTAAATCTCTGATATTTGTTGAATGTATTTTATTCGTTTATACTCTGTATATTCTTGTATCTGATGGAATTGTTGTAATTAACAATGAAATGTTCTTCTGTTTGCGTTCTATTTTGTCCTGTTCTCAAAGTATCCGTGCTTTCCTTCACGGGGAAGTTACGGGTTCTTACATATTATCTAGATAATAAAAATAATTAGAATTAAAGGGGATTGATGGGTATTGGTTGTTGTTGTAAATACTAAGTCTAATAAGGAAATTAACAAATAAACATTTGAGGATTGGAAATTATAGGTTTTCCTTATTTATTTCTTGTTAATCTAGAAGTTATGTAATTAAGACGAGGATTGGACTTAGCAGGTTAACAATACAATGTCAGTTGCCTTATTCGACAAAAGTCTGTACTTCCAATAGTCGGATATATATACAACAGATGCGAGATATCATTAACCATAGGAACCTATGTCGATACTTAATTTAGTAGCGAGGATTATTTCCTAAAATGAGGTTAATTTCAAGTTTGAGGTATTAAGTGATTGTAGGACTCGCCTCCCTCCCAATACAGGAAACCTTGCAAAAGGAAATAATTTACAAGCGTAAGCCCACTTCGGGATAGAGGTATTAAGTAGTTAGATCCACCCTTAAAAGGATATTAAGTGATCGCGTAGCTTAATTCCACATAAACAAGAAGTATTAAATGAGGTGGGGTCAAGCTTGGTAATACCTGCGTTGGTCCGCTTCCTCTAGGTAGTAAGTGATTGGGGGTGAGAGTCTACCTTGGGATTAGGTATTCAATGACCGCTGTGGAGGTACCATAGGTCTGCATATCATATGGCAAGTAGTAAGCGGCAAGGGGGTTATCTAATAAGGCCAGCTAGATAGTAAAATGGGGGTCCGCCGGCGGCGGGTCAGAAATGATGAGATGTCGTCTACCTATCCTGGAGGTAATAAGTGTCTACTTACTATCTCTCACCTTATGTGGGAGGAATATGCATGAATGACGAAAGACTTAAATTAGTAGGACTTAGTTGCTAGTGTCCTTTAGTTTATATTACTGTAGAATAAACCACCAAATACCGTAATAAGTGATCGACAAGTCCACCATGAGTCTTAAGTGATTGAAAGGACCTATTGTTATCTTATATTGGTAGTGGAGTCTTAGGTGATCGAAAGGATCCACCCTTATCTTATATTGATAGTGAGGTCTTAAGTGGATATGTATAAATAATTAACCTTCTTATGGAATAGTGAGTAATTGGAAGCCCTCCTCCTAATCTTGGTTATTGGTTGAATGGTGGTTTAAAGGCTTCATACTTATGCATAAATGTTCTATCTCAATATTGCAATATCGTTATCGTTATTTTTGGGATACTACCTTAGGTATGGTAGTTAGTCGTCGTGCGTAAATCCTTACAATTTTAGGTTAGAATTACTAGCCTTTTAGATATATGTTTTGGTTCTGACCAAACATGATACATTTGTGTAGTGTAAATAGTGTTATACATTTTCTACTCACCAAGACTTGTTGTTTTAATCCCCCTTCTCATAACAACTTTCAAGTTTAGCTTGGGAAAGGAAGGGTTTAATAGGTGTTCTGTTTGGTTTTTAGTTCTCGTTCTCTCATGCTCGATATCGTTGTGGCGATATGCTTTAATGTAGTCGCCTTACTCGATATTAGTTATCTTATTTTGTTTCCGCTATGAGTTAGTTTTATTTTACTCTGATTATGGTCGTCCTCATTATTAGTAGGTACTAGATTTATACTCTCCATTCTTGGATGGGTTTGAGTTTCTATATTGTCGAAATTCAAGCTCAGAAAAGCTCGGGGTGTTACATTTGGTATCAGATCTTAGGTTTGTACGATCAAAGAAATTAATAAATTAGGATTAGCGAAAGAATGCGTTCGAATTCCTTTTCAATTTTCTTTCATCTTTCTTACTCAACTCTATATTATCTCGACAATGATATAATCGTTGGCCTATTTAATTAAGATAGGCTTTGAACGGCTAGGAGTTAGAAGTATTTTGAGTTCGAGTATTCAGCCAACCCTGATTTGTCATATGATGTGTTTGGCAATTTTGTTAAGGAGTACACGAGGATGACATATGGTGCATCCCGTGGATTTGAGCTTGGTGACTGAACGAAAGGCTATCTAAAACCGAGAAAGTCGCAATTTTTTGTTTTTGGTTACGTTTGGGAGTTCCATTCGATGATCTTTTCATGGTCTTAAACGAGAAATTCACGTTAACGTGTCATTAAAGTCCGGATATTCTTTTGATAGAATTAATCATTTGAATCCTTACTCCTATGTTTGGACAGATTTCAGTTTTTAAACCTGTATTCGAAATTAAAAAGGGTTTTTAGAAAATTTAAATTATGGTTTTTAAGAATTTGTTTTATGAATACAAATTTGAGTAAAACAAAATATAATTTTAATTATAAATTTAAAACTAACCATGTTTCAGATCGTTAAGCTTTGTGTAATTTTAGTAAATAATCCATCTTGGTAAAAAGAAGGAATTTGAAATGGTAAAGAATAATCTTCGAAATTCAGAAACTATAATTATCTGTTCCTTGTGATTACTAATATTTCTATTTTCAAATATTTTGGGTTATTTATAGAAATTATCAAAAATAACCTTTTAGAGATCTAAAATCTCGACAATCCAAAACGTGGAAAGGTTGTTCTAGTCAGTAGAATAAACTGGAACATAAATTTTAAATATATATTTATATTATGGGACCCTTAGTTAAAATAATAAATTTTTAATATCGAAAAGTTTTCAAAATTTTCTCTCATAAGAGACTAAGGAAATTTCTACTTAGCTTGGGGTATTTGATTTCATAATTCGGTTTGTTTGTCATCTAGGTAAGGGGAAAATCGGTTTTATTTATTACGGATTTCTAGCTAAGTTTTCTTTTTGAGAATTCGTAGTGTGGTTTCAGCCTTTTGTTGAGGCTATTTTGAATCTTCTGAGTTTGAGTACGGTCTATGGTACAACTGTGGCGAGGATAAGTATTTTTTGGATTCACGTCAAATCTTATGAGATGACGTGGGACGATTAATATTTTAATTCGACCCTATAAGGTTAAGGTTCAAACTTTGTCCAAAGTCTGTTCAATGATTGACTGTTTATTGTTATAAATAGAGTGCTCAACTAGTTGAT
Organism: Allium sativum; assembly: GCA_030737875.1. Classification (NCBI taxonomy): domain Eukaryota; kingdom Viridiplantae; phylum Streptophyta; class Magnoliopsida; order Asparagales; family Amaryllidaceae; genus Allium; species Allium sativum. The sequence continues at coordinate 473,800,021 of CM060926.1, forward strand.
GAGTTTTGGTACGACTTGAATCTAGGATCCAACTACAAAAGTTGCCTCCAAATTTCCCTCTAGCAGTTTCTTTATTTCATCCTTCCTTCTTCATCTAGCCAAACCATATTCTTCTTCCATTTCTTTGTTGTCGTCTCGTCTTCTCCTTTTTCGCGCCAGTTTGTGCATTAGATCTTGCCCCGCTAGTTCTCCAAAATCTAAACCTAATTTCTTCTCTTCGATCATTTCTTAGGCCATAAAACCTTCTTGCACTATCCGATTTTTCTCGTGCCATTTAAGTCTCATTTTTAGGGAGAGAGACCATTTGGTTGGACCGTATTAAGCATAATGTTTCATCATTTTAGAGCTATGAGAATAAGTCGTAGCAGTTGGACTTGCACTGGTCTTTTAATTCAAAGTTTTTGAGTAGGATCATTGTTTGTGTTGCATCTGCCTTTACCTTATCATGTTGGAATAGATTTTAATGAAGGAAATCGTCGTTTTATAGGCGAAGATTGAGTTGTCTTTGGATGGTTTTTCATAGGAGAATCTTGATGAGGTTTTAGAGGCATCCGTATTGTACACAGGCTTGAATGGTCTTTGGTTAGACCAACTTTGGAGATTCAACGGTAGACCTCTCCTTCCTAAATGCCAGTTTTTTATTTTGGAAATCTACGTTCGAGCTACCCATATAGATGTGTGATTCATATAACATATTATTCCAAAGATGGGAAGTTAAGACTAGGTTTTTATTATGATGTAGAAATCAATCTTTTCTTCGATTGATGGCGTAACCATCATTTAGTACCGCATCATATTTGATTTAGATTTTTGTCCTTGTGTGTTGTTTCACGGAGTTACTTGTTGTATTTTCACCATCCATTTTTGTCTTTAGATAATGTTAGGTGAATTTGTGGAAATCGGTTTTGTGGTAGGTTTCTTTTGTCATCGCAAATTATCTCTTAGAAGAGATGGTGATGTGGGGACCTGCAGCAACACCAGCAATGTCCGCAAGACGAGATTGAGCATTTTGCTATCATGGTATGACTAGTCAAAGTTCATGGAAATGGTTTGAACTCCAGTTACAGAGTAAGACATCTCGTTGTTTATTTGCATTGTTTTAGAGTTTTAAAGTACTGACCTACCTCTTGGTTGATAGTATTGCATATGTTATCACTATGGTTGGGATCAACAACCATATCGAAGCATACATAAAAGGGTAAATATCGAAACTTAAATACACCCTAATGGGTGCATCCCACATAGCTATGTTGTATCTTCTATGTTTTAGTCATTTACAGTTGAAGAGGCTTAAGGGTATGTTTGCTTTCTTTGGAAAATTCACTTTGTATGCTACTTTCCTCCTGTTATAATGTTTTGATAGCATCCGTCCATAGAAGTTCCATCTAAGGCTGAATGAAACAAAAGGCACTGCACTCACTACATACGTGTTGGGATTACCCTCAGGATCAATAGTGAATAGCTCTTGCACTTTGAAAGCTTCTTCTTCCATTCCAGTATCTTCAAGATTATTGTAGTAACCCGTAACTTACCCGGTAAGGAAATCCCGGATTGCTTTGAGAACAACACACATCGGAACACAAATAGAAGAACATTTCATTGTTTATTACAACAATTTCATCAGAATACAAGAACATACAGAGTATGAATCAGTATTACACATTTCACGAATATCATAGATTTAAATTACATTTAAATAGATAGCAGCGGAAAAATAACACAAAGCACAACTGAAAGAAATACACGGATACAGAGCTTTCCGAGTATATTTCCAGCTGTAAACCAGGATCCTGTGAATATAAATCTGCAAAAACCCAACTACTAGCTGCCCGTGTGGAAAATAGGGGCACCCAGAGTTTAGGTTAAAACAATAAACTCCAGGTCAGTTATGTGACTGGTGTGAGAACTGAAACAGTTATTTAAAACTTTACTTTAAAAGAGAGTAATTGAAGGGACCACGCCGTATAACACAGAACGGGTTTCCTCCCAAGAACACAAGTGTATATAACAAAACAACGCATTGCTTTTTGGAAAAATGAAGCTATTATAAGACCTAGGTCCCATCACACAATGCAATGCAAGCCGAAGGATAGGGTTTTCCCTTATAATAGCCAAACATGCTTGGTACGTTTAAATCAAATCATTTGATACTATTATAAGTGTATAGTGTCAAAACAATTTCAATCATAAATATCAATCATCGACGGCATGGGTACCATATATCATGTCGCCATACTAGGATCTACAAATAAAACCGAAATATCTCGTATTGGAAATTGGATTTCCATCATGAGTCGAGGCAAGGGGCAAACTTCTCTCCGTTCGAGACACTCTAGCAAATGTCTCAGGACCACACACAACGATCCTTGGAATCGGTTGGGCCGGTCCTCTCTTACTTTTGAGGATTAGTTATTCCTGAACACACGTTTCCCAGACCTATCAGACCAATAAAATGGTCTGTACATCGGCTCACATAGTGCCAGTTATCGACCATATATTCAAGGCACCTCGCATTCCAACAACCACACAGGTAAAAAGTATATAAATGTCAGGGCTGGTAGGTCACTGACATCACCCATAGCTAGAAGGAAATGTCGTGTTCTCCCAACGGTCCTTATCCCGTTTTTGACTCATACCGAGGTGTGAGGCTCGCGAATTAACGTTATACACAGAGCTATGCCACACAGGCCGTGCTTTGATCATCAACCACAAGACATTGCTTTTCAACAGAAGCCTTGATCTTTTGTCACTTAGGCGTGCCACACAGGCAATTCACTCTATGCGACTGATGTCCATCGATATACAACCTCTGAGCTCGTACGTCTCAGAGAAGGGTGTTAAGCAAGAGAATAAATTCTCCGCTGCCAAACAGATGTATATTTAATAGAGATCAATCAACACAGAATAAAATCCAATGTTAGACACACAGTCCATTTACAAGTTCGTTCTGGGTCTGAACGAAACCGACGGCACTTTCCTCGCATATCCATCGATCTCCAAGTACGTCTGGACGATCACCAACTGATTCCCTCCTTTTGGGTGTACAGCCCAATCAAGATCATCAATAATCATCCAAACGATGTGAAGACTTCCGATCTTCGACCACCGTCTTCATCTTTGACTTATCGTCGAATCGGTTACTCAGAATGGGTATAAACCCGACCTTTCCGAATAATCCGCGTATATAATAAACAAATGCTACACAAACCCAACATATGCCTCATTCCAACTCAGAATCTTCTTCTATTCAAATAGTCACATTCTTATGGAAAGGTTCCCATTAATTTTATCAAAGATAAATTCTTCTAAATTTATTCTTTAATCTTCCTTTGGATATCATTTCAAACCATGTTAAGGTTTTCCAAACTAGTCGGGATTAGCGAACCACACCGAAGTAATTATTTAATTTATTTCCCAATCCCAACCTATTCATCCCATGGAGCAAAACTGGTAGTACTCCATATCTAACACCACTATGCTATCGGTAAATATTAATTACCATTTCACGTTCAAATCCAATTAAAGATTTAACTATGGCTTTGGAGCAAAACTGGTGATACTCCATCCTCGATCACTTTAATCTAATTAAAGATTCATTAAAACTCCACTTAGTTTTAATCTTCCCAAAAATCCATATCATGTCTTTAACTGGGTTAAAGAACCAATGTCATCTAAAACACGATCCACGATGAACCCAAAATCACTTTCCATTGTTAATCGGGTTAAAGAACATGTGTTATTCAAAACACAGCTCACGATAAACCCAAAACCAATTTAAATTCAATTCCAATTAATATTATTTAATTGGTACACTTCATTAAATCTAAATAGAAAGATTTAATCTTTTTCTCAACTGGGTTTAAAAACAGTGTTAATGAAGCCACCATTCACTACAAACTCAAATCACGTTTGATATTAAATACAAGGCTCTGAATAGATAATATATCGGCTTATATTCAATATCAAATTCTACGACCAACAAATATCGTATTGGAAATAACGATATAAATATATCTTTCAAATTTCCACAATCATCTCTGTATAATCACGAAATCTGACATCGAAATATTCTGAAGATAATTTCGATTGAAATCCATTTCCAATTTATATATTGGAAATTCTGGTTATTTTCAAAACCATTTCAAATCTACTTTATTTATTTTAAAAATAAATGGGATTATAATTCTAGTTCAAAACTAGTTCATTTCAATAAAAATCTATTTTTATCTTTTCAAATTTGGAATTTTTCATCCTAATTCTTCACAAATCATTTCTTATGATTTTACGCAAATTATTGATATTTTTAATAATTTTATCAAGGCCAGTACAGTCAATTTCCATCAACGGCCATCGAACTGCACTTACAACGACCTTTTCCAAATTTGATTTGGACATAATTCCAAATCCAACCATTAGATTTCAAATCTCTAATATTCGTTAGAAAGCTCTTTTCGATACGAACCTAATGGTTCTGGTTTTAGGAGAATCCGACTACCGGATCTCCCGTAATGTCCATTCGAAGTCAATGGTCGAAATTCACGAACTGCCGCAGCGCGGCGCGTTCTATTCAGGTCATTATATATATATATATATATATATATATTATATTTCATCGATTTCCTTTTAAAACGTATTTTATAAATCGTTTTAAATTCGTTTTCGAAACGATTTCAACTTCATATTCAATTTCGAATCAAAATTGAATATTTTACATCATCGATATACAAATGATAATATTTTCAAAACGTTATATTTTGAAATCACTTCCTTTTCTATAATTATTATAAAAATTAATATAATCGATATAAATATCGTTCGCGTCAAATGGCGTATATCTAACCAACACGGCTTTTATATTTCAATAACTTCGTTATTCTATTCAACAAATGAATATTTATTCTATTCAAAACATGAATCTATATTTCTTTCAACACATGAATATTCTCAACACATGAGTATTCTCAACACATCAGCATCATCAACACATGACTATTTATTCTATTTAATATATTTTATAAAATTATGATAAAGATGTAAATTTTGTTGTTAAAATATTTCTTTCAACACATGATAAGTTTCAACACATGAATATATATTTTATTCAACACATGAATATATATTTTATTCAACACATGAATATTCTTTATTCTATTCAACACGTGAATATATATTTTATTCTATTCTTTATTTTCCCAATTGGAATGAGGCCCAATCAATTACCATATAATGTTATATGGATTCCATACAACACATGCATATAATAGCAACGATAAATAATCAACCATCATCCAAAGTGCACCACACAACTGCATAAGCATAACATATAACTAATTAACGCTCATACAGTCTGTCATTCAAACGATCGACATACCACTAAATAATTGGGATTAGTGTACGTCAAATATCATCCCAACACCCGTGTGGGGTTTCAATCCCCAAACACTGAATATTATTTGTGCAATTGGGCGATGTGTAAAATTTATCGTCCCAATCAATATCCTTCAAATAAGTGTACATAAACAAACCGTTCATTTTGTAAATGAATATTTATTTATTCACATTCACGTTAAAAATTATATTTTTAACGATGAATAATTTATTTCAACACATGAATGTTTTATTATCCATTTCACATCAATATCACAAACAAACTTCACAACACATCAAACAAGCATACAAGTCGTCCATGGTCTGTGGACGGCGGGTGTCGGGTGCTGCTAAGCACCATCTTATCCTAGTATATATTTTAACTAGAAAACAAGATTTAAAGTGAGAAATTCTCACCGACCAGCTAAACCAATCACCGCGACACTTCATATGTAGGAAATCTTCGTTGTGCTCGCCTTTTGTCAATTTCATTGTCTGTGGCCACTACATATATAAAAATCGCATTTTTAATTTGTTGCTATGCATATAAAAATCACATTTTTATAATCACTCTATATGGATAAAAATCACATTTTTATATCGCTACTATATAGATAAAAATTCTATTTTTATACCTCTACTATATAGATAAAAATTCTATTTTTACAATGGTGTTCATAAAATAAAGATCATATTTTAATCATGCTAACTTCATAATAAAAATTATATTTTTATATCGCTCTTCTTCTAATAAAGATTATAATTTTATATCGTCACTCATATAAAAATCACATTTTTATATTTTCTAGTATATAAAAATCATATTTTTAATCTTCACATATAATAAAAATCATATTTTTATTATCTCTATAATATAAAAATCATATTTTTAATCTTCACTTTCTATGTATAAAAATCCTACTTTTTCCCATGAAATACAATCATGTTTTAAATCTAAGAACTCATATTTTTACGCTATGTTTTCTATATAAAATTTATATTTCTTACACTATGCTACTATACACAGAAAAATCTGATTTTAAAACCATGTTATTCCTTTTAAAAATTATATTTTTAGTTGCCTAAATAAATGAATAAAGAATTTAAAACTCACCGACGGCAAAAAGGGGGGTCCACGGTCAGAAACGGAGGTGGAGTGGGGCGGCATTGGGCCTGACATGGCGACACTGGCCTTCTGGTGCTCGTGGGTGTCTGTGGTGGCGGATGGGTTCAATCTGGGGAGGGTTTGGGGGGTTTCGACGATCGAGATGCAGAGGGGGGGGGGGGGCGGCGATGGGTGCAGGCGGCGCGGGGAGGGGTCGGAGGTCGGTTCGCCGCTGGGGCGGCGGTGACGGCTAGGGCAGAGCGGCATTGGATTTTTTTCTTCTGAATCTCGATTTTGAAGGAGTGAGGGAGAGAGAGAAGGGGGGCTGTTATAAAGTTTTTAATTAATTAATTTATTTAATTCCTAAAAGCAACTTTTTATTCTGACCTCGGAATCGAACCCACCGACTGTCGTCCCTAGCTAATTACCCCCATTCGAACACAATGGGATATGTATCGTGAGCCAGTTCGGCTGTTACGATCAGTTTTCGTTTAAATTATAACATGAATCTATATATTCACTTTTAAACGTACATTTAAATTTACTGGGGTCACATACGAACTCTAAAAATTCCTAAAAAATTATTTCTAGCTTCATATTGACGATACGGTCCTAACAAAACTAATTTCGTCAAATTCCGAGACCATTTGAAAAATGGTCATTTTCCAGTTGATCGAAATTGACTGAAACTGCCAAAACACGTTTTACTTCTCCATGCTCACATATTGATTCGAAAAATTACGAATTTTGGAATCTCGCAATAACTAGACATCCCGGATCCAACAAAAGTGGCTTCGTCGGAAACCAAGGTCGTTTGCAAAATATCCATTTTCAAGAGCCAGAATTCCATAGCGACTATTCTGAATTTTCAACTGGACATAACTTTTTATCACCGTAGTGAAATTTCAATTTCTCGGAGTCATTGGAAAGATATTCTCAATTAGATTATAGTATTTTTGGTTTCGCCAAAATCCGGTTTATTTTGAATCCTGTACATTCATTTAAACTTTGAAATTGAAATTTCAAACTACCACGCCATTTTCAATTCCTTTTATAATTATAAATAATTATTTATATTCTAACGCCAATTCAAATAAATCTATACGTTCAAATTCTATTCAAAATAAATTTCTTGTCATTATTATTTAAAATAATTCATTTTAAATAATCAAAATTCACTAAAATTGCCAAAATAGAAATTTTAAATTGGCTCAGAGTTTCTGGGTTATTACAATCTCCCCCACTTAAAACTTTTCGTACCTAAAAAGGAATGAAGCAAAAAGTTGTTTAACTAATCAACTCAACTTCCATTATTTTCATTATGACTTAAGTTCTTCAACTTTTCAGTTTCTAAGAACATTTCAAATTTTTCAAAAATTTGGCTAACACCCTAAATTTTTGAAAAATTTCGCCATAACCTCCCCTGCACCGGGGACTTCGGGACATTTCAAATAGCCTCTCATGGCCCTCACCAATCCAAAAAGAAAAAGAAATTGCCAAGCTGCTAGACAATCGGCTCATAAAATCATCCAAACCCAATAAATTTTTAAACATGTACCTATTTGTTGGGCATACAATTTTATTCCTCTTCTCTAGCCTCCTTACTGTGACCTGTTCAATATATATACTTGTATATGCATGTAATTGTAATCATTTTTCAATATAGTTCAATATTCGGTTCAATTTGGCGTAATGGTTCAAAATTATCAAACCAATAATCAAACAACACAAACATCAATCAATTAGTGGATTATCATTTCAAATTCATAATTTTGATATATATATATATATATATAGAAAATCATGTTTTTGATGCCAAATCACAACAATAAACCTATCTAGTTTTGTTTCTCACACCTGTCTGATGGAAATATATAGATATCCCACTTTCGAAACACGAATACAAACTCTGATGATGATATATCAATCATCAGAATCATCTCCAGGCGACTAGAGTGTGATCTATACCTATCCAGTATATTAAAACTTTGAATATACGTTCATGACGCATATATGCAAAATCTTTATATACTCGATTGTCCAAATTCAATACAAATAAAATATTCAAATACGTATACTTGAATTTAACTTTCAAAACAAAATTTGTTTTCAATTTTTATTTCAAAAATATACTCTTCACACTCATTTTAGGATCCTACTGATCCTATCTCTAACGAGTTATTCTTATTGGATATGTCTAATCCAACCTCTAATGAATTCTTTCGTTCAGTTCCAATGTATCTTGTTCTCGAGCTTTGTAAACCAAAGCTCTCATACCACTGTAGTAACCCGTAACTTCCCCGGTAAGGAAAGCCTGGATTGCTTTGAGAACAACACACATCGGAACACAAACAAAAGAACATTTCATTGTTTGTTACAACAATTCCATCAGAATACAAGAACATACAGATTATGAATCAATATTACACATTTCATGAATATCAGAGATTTAAATTACATTTAAATACATAGCAGTGGAAAAATAATACAAAGCACAACTGAAAGAAATACACGGATACAGAGCTTTCCGAGTATATTTCCAGCTGCAAACCAGGATCCTATGAATTTAAATCTGTAAAAACCCAACTACTAGCTTCCCGTATGGAAAATAGGGGCACCCAAAATTTAGGTTCAAACAATAAACTCCAGGTCAATCATGTGACTGGTGTGAGAACTAAAACAGTTATTTAAAACTTTACTTTAAAAGAGAATAATTCAAGGGACCACGCCATATAACACGGAACGGGTTTCCTCCCAAGAACACAAGTGCATATAACAAAACAGCGCAATGCTTTTCGGAAAAATGAAGCTATTATAAGACCCAGGTCCCATCACACAATGCAACCAAGCCGGAGGATAGGGTTTTCCCTTATAATAGCCAAACATGCTTGGTACATTTAAAACAAATCATTTGATACTATTATAATGTATAGTGTCAAAACAATTTCAATCATAAATATCAATCATAGACGGCATGGGTACCATATATCATGTCGTCATACTAGGCTCTACAGATAAAACCGAAATATCTCATATTGGAAATTGGATTTCCATCATGAGTCGAGGCAAGGGGCAAGCTCCTCTCCGTTCGGGACACTCTAGCAAATGTCTCAGTACCACACAAAGCGATCCTTGGAATCGTTTGGGTCGGTCCTCTCTTACTTTTGAGGATTAGTTATTCCTGAACACACATTTCCTAGTCCTATCGGACCTATAAAATGGTCTGTACGTCGGCTCACATAGTGCCAGTTATCGACCATATATTCGAGGCGCCTCGCATTCTAACAACCACACAGGTAAAAAGTATATAAATGTCAAGGCTGGTAGGTCACTGACATCACCCATAGCTAGAAGGAAACGTCGTGTTCTCTTAATGGTCCTTATCCCGTTTTTGACTCATACTGAGGTGTGAGGCTCCCGAATTAACGTTATACACAAAGCTATGCCACACAGGTCGTGCTTTGATCATCAACCACAAGACTTTGCTTTTCAACATAAGCCTTGATCATTTGTCACTTAGGCGTGCCACATAGGCAATTCACTCCATGCGACTGATGTCCATCGATATACAACCTCTGAGCTCGTACGTCTCAGAGAAGGGCGTAAGCAAGAGAATAAATTCTCTACCGCCAAACAGATGTATATTTAATAGAGATCAATCAACATAGAATAAAATCCAATGTCAGACACACAATCCATTTACAAGTTCGTTCTGGGTCTGAATGAAACTGGAGGCACTTTCCTCGCATATCCATCGATCTCTAAGTATGTCTGGACGATCACCAACTGATTCCCTCCTCTTGGGTGTACAACCCAATCAAGATCATCAGTAATCATCCAAACGATGTGAAGACTTCCGGTCTTCAACCGCCGTCTTCATCTTCGACTTATCGTCGAATCGGTTATTCAGAATGGGTATAAACCCGGCCTTTCCGAATAACCCACGTATATAATCAACAAATGTTACACAAACCCAACATACGCCTCATTCCAACTCAGAATATTCTTCTATTCAAGTATTCACATTCTTAGAGAAATATTCCCATTAATTTTATCAAAGATAAATTCTTCTAAATTTATTCTTTAATTTTCCTTTGGATATCATTTCAAACCATGTTAAGGTTTTCCAAACTAGTAGGGATTAGCGAACCACACCGGAGTAATTATTTAATTTATTTCCCAATCCCAACCTATTCATCCCATGGAGCAAAACTGCTAGTACTCCATATCTAACACCACTGTTGTAACGACACGGATTTTGCCCGACCTTAATCGATCACAAAATCGACCAAGACCGTTCAAAACTCGCATACGTTAACTTTGGGAATACAATACATCAGAACAAATAACAGCAGATTTTTATTACATTACAATAATATAACATCAGAGTACAGAATATATCAGAGTACAAATAAATTAAATTACAGCGGAAGACTACCAAGCTCTGGACACTGCTTTAGGCTTCGATCCAGGATCCTGCTAAAAGAATAGATATCTGCAAAAAGCTACTCGACTGCCCGTGTGGAAAAGAGGGCACCCGAGTTTGCAAAGTGAAACAAACTACGAGTCAGTCATGGGACTGGTGTGAGAATTCTTAACTAGTTTAACTAATAGTAATAAGGCAAATCCAAGGACCACGCCGCTAATGCGGAACGGGTTTACTCCAATGGATTGCCGGTGCATAAACTAAAGTAAATCGAGAAATAACACAATGTCTTTTTGGAAAAATGAAACCATTATAAGACCCAGGTCCCATCACACAATGCAACGCACACCAGAGGATAGGGTTTTACCTTATAATGGTCAAAAGATGCTTGATACGTATAAAACGGATTTGATATTATTATTAGTGTATATATGTTTTAATAAAAAGGTTTGAATCATAAGTATCAATCCTAGACGGCATGGTTACCATATAGCATGTCGCCAATACTAGTTATACAATCAAAACCGCAAGGGCGTATTGGAAATTTGGATTCCATCATGAGTCGAGGCTAGGGGCAAGATCCTCTCCGATTCGAGACACTCTAGCAAATGCCTCAGGATTCCCCGCAGTGAACCCTTGGAAGCGGTAGGGCCGGTCCCCGCCTATGGGCAGTGGATTAGTTATGCCTGAACACACGTTTCCCGGTCCCTTTGGACCTATAGTATGACCACCAACGGCCTATAAAAAAACGAGGCGCCTCAAAATCCATCATCCACATAAGTAAAATGTCAGGGCTGGCAGGTCGCTGACACCACTCTAGCTAGAAAGAAACGTGTGCACTCCCTACGGTCCATATCCCGTTTTTGACTCATACCGGGGTGTGAGGCTCGCGAAGTCACGATATACACAAAGCTATGCCTAAATAGACTATGCTTTGATCATCAACCACAAGGCCCTGCTTTTCAACAAAAGCCTTGATCAATGCATCTTAGTATGCCACATTGTCAGTCCATACTATACCATTGATTTCTACCAATATATAACCTCTAAGCTCGTATGTCTCAGATAAGGGTGTTAACCACCAAACAGATATATATTAACAGAGATCAACGAATGTAGTATAAAGGACTACAACGTCAGACATACATTCCATTTATAAACTTATGCCCTGGGTCTGGGCGAAAGTCAAATCCGTGCAATCAACACTACGTCCGGACGGCTACTACTGTCGCCCCTTCAAGGTAGCTACTCCCATCATGGGTCTCAATAGCAACACACCCATTCGATGTGAAGATCGTCGGTCTTCAATCACCGTCTTCAACTCTTCGAACGTCGTATCATTATTTGGAATGAGAGTAAACTCAGACTTTCCAAATAATTCTCGCATATATAAATTTGCAAACCATTCTATATCGTTATTTATTCTTTTATAAATATAAATATCGTCTATCCATTTCATGTATATATATATCGTCCATTCATTTCATAAATATCGTCCATTCATTTCATGCGTATAAATATTGTCCATTCATTTCATGCATATAAATATATCGTCCATTCATTTCATGCATTTCATATGCGACTTCATGCTTTTTAAAACATGTTAAATTTTCATATGCGGTTCATGCTTCTAAATCATGTTTCATTTCATATTTTTATATTTTTATTCGCATGTGAAATGTAAATAAAAATTTCATTCTTATTTTCATTCTTTTTATTTACATATGAAATGTAAATAAAAGTTTCATTCTTATTTTTATCTTTTATTTACATGCGAAATGTAAATAAAAGTTTCATTCTTATTTTCATTCTTTTATTTACATATGAAATGTAAATAAAAGTTTCATTACTTTTATTTATATAAAATATATAAATAATATAACCATTTCATGTTTTCATTCATTTATTCATTTATAACATGAAAATATTCATTGCTTTATGGTTCATTTTCCATTTTCGATCACTTTCTTAATTCAGTGATCTTAACTACTTAATTCCCTTTCAATCTAATTAAAGATTTAATTAAAATTTTATTTAGTTTTAATCTTCCAAAGTCATTATTAAATGATTATTCAAATTTTAGGGAATTAATTCTATCATAAATTCGGGTTAAAGAATAAATGTTATTTAAAACATAATTCACGATAAACCCAAATTTAAATTTCATAAATTTCCCATTTAATATATATAATTAGACATCATTTATTTCAGAGTATTTCATTTAATCTTAAATAAAATATTAATCATCTTCGATTTTCTTTATAAAATGTATAACATAATTTATACGGGTTAAAATGGAGTTACTATTTTTTTAATGGACCGAATGGCCCAATTCATTTTCCTTATCCATTTATTATGTTTATCTTTACATTTTATTATTTAATAGCGGGCCAGACCTCTCACATTAGGCCTACAACTTGTGGATGCTGGATATGCCGGTTGGTTCCGGGCAAACTTCTACCACATGTTGGGCTTAACCTCGTGTCTTGACCCAATTCATATTTGCGCACTTGGACCTCTCACATTAGGCCCAACATTTATGGCTGCTGGATATGCCGGTTGGTTCCGGGCAGACTTCCGCCATAAATGTGACCTAACCTCGTGTCCAGGTACAATTAATAATTATAATTATAATTATATCTTAAAAGTATTATTTTAAAACATTTCATATTTTAGAATATCTAATTTCTAAAATATCATTCATTCTTTTACTTATCCTTTCATTTCAGTAAACATTAATCTTTCCATATTAATATCATAGAACTATTCCCAAAATGTTTCAATTGTAATATCAAAACTTACCATTTTGATATTAAATGAAATCTTCCTCAATCAATCCATTTATGTTAAATTTTAAAATCAAATCTTCTAAATTTACAAGTTAACATAAAAACGAGATTTTTCAATTCAAATCTTCATTATTATAATTGGAATGAAATCTTACCAATTTAAACTTTTTATTTCATCCTTTTTAAATGTGCAATCTTCTTAATTAAATCGTCCATTAATTCCATTAATTGAGTAAATAATGAAAATATTTCAAGTTCCTCAATAACGCTAATTATATATTCACTTTCATGTACAACTTTCATGTGCAATATCCATATATAATTTTTTTATATTTTTAATCAAAAACACTACGAATATATTTATTTACATATTTTACTTAAAAACGCTTAGAATAAACTTGCATTCATGTTTTTGACATAACAATAAAAATAAAGTTGCATTCATATTTTTATGTAAATAAAAATAAAGTTTCATTCATATTTTTACGTAAACAACAAAAATAAAGTTTCTTTTCTATTTTTTTTTTTTTTAACATAAAACACATTTTTGTTTTTACATGAAACACAATTTTGCTCGCAAACTCTAATGCGACAAAAATGACGATTAAACTATATTTTACATAAAACATATTTGGTGCGCAAACTCTAGTGCGACAAAAATAACTACTGAACTATATATGTTATTGCATAAGTCATATTTTTTTGTTCGCCAACTCTAGTGCGACCAAAAATAGCAATTCAACTATGTTTGTTATTGCATAAAGTATATTTTGATGCATTGCAATTATACAACATGACGATGACTCACATGTCGTCTCAACTAAATTAACACAACGGTGATTTTAGCGTCAAAACATTCACAATGACACGCTGATGGTTTTGGTGTCATGACATACAAATTAACATGCTTATAGTTTTGGGGTGTCATAGCATACAAATTCACATTGATATTATGTTAACAAACGTGACATAAAAATGGGTATTTTGATTTTTAACAAAGAAACATAAAGCTTGTGTCTTTTTATTCTTAACAAAATAACATAAAAAGTTTGGCTTTTTATTCTTAACAAAATAACATAAAAAGTTTGGCTTTTTATTCTTAACAAAATAACATAAAAAGTTTTCTTTTATTTTTAACAAAAGACATAAAAGTTATTCTTTTATTTTTAACAAAAGACATAAAAGTTATTCTTTTATTTTAACAACAAAATTAGGTAAAATGTCTTTTTGTTTCAACAACAAAAATGGTGACAAAAATGGTTCTTTTTGTTTAATCAACAAAATAGTGACAAAATGATTCTTTTAACTTTAACAACAAAAGTAGCGTCAAATTTGTTCTTTTAACTTTGTTAACAAACAACATAAAAATTTGTTCTTTTTATTTTTAACAAACAAATTATGTTAAAATTGGTCTTTTATTCAAACAAATTGTGTTAAAAATATTTTTTTGTCAAAAATATAACATTAAAAATTGTCCTTTATTTTATTAACAAGTTTTTATGTTGAAAACTTTGTTATTTAATTCTATGGTGAATCCAAGATTCAAATTTACATAAAAAAAATAATATATATATAAAGGTCTAAATCCCCTTTTTGCTTTTGAAAGAAATGAAAATAAAAAGAAGATAATAAAGATGAGAGTCTCATCATGATTACACCCAAAATAACATATCTGAACAACACACATATTTCATGGCATCATCACATACAATAATCACATACTCATCGCATACAAATATCATCATGACGCAGATCAAGAACCATAGTATACAAATCAGAATTTCGCGATTTACATTAATATATAATTATTTAAATTAGATCAGAGTTCTCACTTGCGTTTGTAGATTTTGTCCAAATTTCAAGTAGTCCAAAATCAGTTCCAAATTGTCCTAAAGCGTAGTACTCCGAATCACGATTCCACAGCTTCTGAAATCACCGAATTCCGAGCTAGGACGAAAGAGATATGATTGATTTAAGTTAGAGAGTGATTTATTTTAATTAATTAAATAAATTTAAATAAAATACCCTCTTCTCTTTGTTCTGAATTTCGGCCGTGAGTATTTGCAATTGTTCAGAACTTTGGCGCGACTTTGTGGTCGGGGCATGGCCTACGGGCGATTATATGGGTGGTGATTGGTATCAATGGAAAGAGGAGAGAAGGCTCTTCAAGGTGATGTGTGTGGTGGGTGCTAATTCGAGGAGAGGAGAGAAGGAGTGATGTTTTCAGCCATTAGACGTAATAGTGGCGGCGGCTATCGTGAAATAAAGGATTAGGGTTAGGAATTTTAAGATTATTTATAGGCAAAGAAAGTGAATGAATGAAGGGTTGATTTAGGTTAGAGTTTAGGAAAGGATTTCAAAGGTTGACTAAATAAATACACCATTCAATTTTATTAAATATACCAAGATTGAATTCTAACTTTTAACGTTTACCCATATAAGCAAAACTACATTTTATGATTTGATTTTTTTTATTATTAAGAAAGAAACAAAAGCTTCCCTCTGTATTTGTTAAGAGAAATAGAACGGTACAAATATGATATGAAATGAATTATGGTTAGTGATTAGGATTATTAGTAGGCATCTTTTCAATGCTCAATTAATTAGGTACCATATTCAATACTTTGTTTATTCATCTAATTCGATTTCCAATTGACATAAATCTCATCCTAATACAAAATAAGGTTTATATTTATCAATTACATAACAAAACCTCAATTTATGTTATTCAACAAATTTTAGTTGAACATTTTTTTTTCTTTTCTTATATCACGAAATAAATTAATAACAGTAATAACTCTTGTTTCCTTGTCCTTTTTTTTTTTTTATATATGCGAAGAATTCAAAATAAGGAAGCATTCACATACGTTGAAAATAATAAAGGAATATAGATAACATGACCACATGTTTTAAGAAACGCATGCGTGTCTCCAACATGACAATTTAATGTAAAAAAAAGAAAGAAAAATTAATGTGCATAGAATTAAATTGCATGCATACGAAGATATAACATATTGTGGCAAGTTTTAAATGTGCACAATGTATGAATTTTATTGTAGTGTGTCATTCTTCATTTAATGCGCCTAATTGGTGCGTTGATTAAATAATTATTTATTTCCTTTCAAAATTCAAGGGAACAAATCACATTTGGGAATTTATTAATTAATGGATGATACAATTAGAATAGATAGGGGAAGGTATTAAAGGGAATGGCCAAAGATATATATATATACACACACACATTCATATATATATATATATATATATATATATATATATATATCTGTATATGTTTATCAGAAATTTTTTCATTTAGGACCCACAATTATTTTCAATCAATATTTTTAATAAATGTCATTAAAGTTCCTACATAACGTTAAAAAGAATAAATTTTTAATGTGAAACATTTCATGTTTCTACATGACGTTAAAAGATTAATTTTTAATGTTAACCAAATTCATGTTCTTACATGACATTAAAAAGTTAGACTTTTAGCACTAATCAAAATATGTTCATTTACATTAAAAAGAATAAATTTTTAATGCAAATCATTTTTTATGTTCTTACATTTAAATAAAGACTAACATTTATTTTAAAACATATTTCATTTTTTTTATATTAAATTCTGATGCATTTTCTAACAAAGTTTCCTTAAAATAAAATTTTAAATTAGCCCTGATTTTCCGGGTTGTTACAATCTCCCCCACTTAAAATCTTTTCGTCCTCGAAAAGGAACTAAGGTAAAAGTTGTTTAATTAACTAACTAAATTTTAATTTCTCTTATTAATTTCATTTTTTGACTAACTTATCAAGTATACATACTCTTTTATATATTTAAAAATCATATTTTCAAAAATAGATTATATAATCAAAAATACGCTAATCATAAGCTTATCACTCTGTACTCATTCTAGGGCATTACTAACCCCATCTCTAATGAGTTTTCTCATTCTAGGATACTGCTGATCCTATCTCTAATGAGTATTCTTATTGGACGTTACTAATCCAATTCTCTGATGAGTCTTTTGTTCAGTTCTAACGAGTTGTATCCCAAAGATTTGAGCTAACCAGAGCTCTGATACCACCTGTAACGACACGGATTTTGCCCGACCTTAATCGATCACAAAATCGACCAAGACCGTTCAAAACTCGCATACGTTAACTTTGGGAATACAATACATCAGAACAAATAACAGCAGACTTTTATTACATTACAATAATATAACATCAGAGTACAGAATATATCAGAGTACAAATAAATTAAATTACAGCGGAAGACTACCAAGCTCTGGACACTGCTTTAGGCTTCGATCCAGGATCCTGCTAAAAGAATAGATATCTGCAAAAAGCTACTCGACTGCCCGTGTGGAAAAGAGGGCACCCGAGTTTGCAAAGTGAAACAAACTACGAGTCAGTCATGGGACTGGTGTGAGAATTCTTAACTAGTTTAACTAATAGTAATAAGGCAAATCCAAGGACCACGCCGCTAATGCGGAATGGGTTTACTCCAATGGATTGCCGGTGCATAAACTAAAGTAAATCGAGAAATAACACAATGTCTTTTTGGAAAAATGAAACCATTATAAGACCCAGGTCCCATCACACAATGCAACGCACACCAGAGGATAGGGTTTTACCTTATAATGGTCAAAAGATGCTTGATACGTATAAAACAGATTTGATATTATTATTAGTGTATATATGTTTTAATAAAAAGGTTTGAATCATAAGTATCAATCCTAGACGACATGGTTACCATATAGCATGTCGCCAATACTAGTTATACAATCAAAACCGCAAGGGCGTATTGGAAATTTGGATTCCATCATGAGTCGAGGCTAGGGGCAAGATCCTCTCCGATTCGAGACACTCTAGCAAATGCCTCAGGATTCCCCGCAGTGAACCCTTGGAAGCGGTAGGGCCGGTCCCCGCCTATGGGCAGTGGATTAGTTATGCCTGAACACACGTTTCCCGGTCCCTTTGGACCTATAGTATGACCACCAACGGCCTATAAAAAAACGAGGCGCCTCAAAATCCATCATCCACATAAGTAAAATGTCAGGGCTGGCAGGTCGCTGACACCACTCTAGCTAGAAAGAAACGTGTGCACTCCCTACGGTCCATATCCCGTTTTTGACTCATACCGGGGTGTGAGGCTCGCGAAGTCACGATATACACAAAGCTATGCCTAAATAGACTATGCTTTGATCATCAACCACAAGGCCCTGCTTTTCAACAAAAGCCTTGATCAATGCATCTTAGTATGCCACATTGTCAGTCCATACTATACCATTGATTTCTACCAATATATAACCTCTAAGCTCGTATGTCTCAGATAAGGGTGTTAACCACCAAACAGATATATATTAACAGAGATCAACGAATGTAGTATAAAGGACTACAACGTCAGACATACATTCCATTTATAAACTTATGCCCTGGGTCTGGGCGAAAGTCAAATCCGTGCAATCAACACTACGTCCGGACGGCTACTACTGTCGCCCCTTCAAGGTAGCTACTCCCATCATGGGTCTCAATAGCAACACACCCATTCGATGTGAAGATCGTCGGTCTTCAATCACCGTCTTCAACTCTTCGAACGTCGTATCATTATTTGGAATGAGAGTAAACTCGGACTTTCCAAATAATTCTCGCATATATAAATTTGCAAACCATTCTATATCGTTATTTATTCTTTTATAAATATAAATATCGTCTATCCATTTCATGTATATATATATCGTCCATTCATTTCATAAATATCGTCCATTCATTTCATGCGTATAAATATTGTCCATTCATTTCATGCATATAAATATATCGTCCATTCATTTCATGCATTTCATATGCGACTTCATGCTTTTTAAAACATGTTAAATTTTCATATGCGGTTCATGCTTCTAAATCATGTTTCATTTCATATTTTTATATTTTTATTCGCATGTGAAATGTAAATAAAAATTTCATTCTTATTTTCATTCTTTTTATTTACATATGAAATGTAAATAAAAGTTTCATTCTTATTTTTATCTTTTATTTACATGCGAAATGTAAATAAAAGTTTCATTCTTATTTTCATTCTTTTATTTACATATGAAATGTAAATAAAAGTTTCATTACTTTTATTTATATAAAATATATAAATAATATAACCATTTCATGTTTTCATTCATTTATTCATTTATAACATGAAAATATTCATTGCTTTATGGTTCATTTTCCATTTTCGATCACTTTCTTAATTCAGTGATCTTAACTACTTAATTCCCTTTCAATCTAATTAAAGATTTAATTAAAATTTTATTTAGTTTTAATCTTCCAAAGTCATTATTAAATGATTATTCAAATTTTAGGGAATTAATTCTATCATAAATTCGGGTTAAAGAATAAATGTTATTTAAAACATAATCACGATAAACCCAAATTTAAATTTCATAAATTTCCCATTTAATATATATAATTAAACATCATTTATTTCAGAGTATTTCATTTAATCTTAAATAAAATATTAATCATCTTCGATTTTCTTTATAAAATGTATAACATAATTTATACGGGTTAAAATGGAGTTACTATTTTTTTAATGGACCGAATGGCCCAATTCATTTTCCTTATCCATTTATTATGTTTATCTTTACATTTTATTATTTAATAGCGGGCCAGACCTCTCACATTAGGCCTACAACTTGTGGATGCTGGATATGCCGGTTGGTTCCGGGCAAACTTCTACCACAGGTTGGGCTTAACCTCGTGTCTTGACCCAATTCATATTTGCGCACTTGGACCTCTCACATTAGGCCCAACATTTATGGCTGCTGGATATGCCGGTTGGTTCCGGGCAGACTTCCGCCATAAATGTGACCTAACCTCGTGTCCAGGTACAATTAATAATTATAATTATAATTATCTCTTAAAAGTATTATTTTAAAACATTTCATATTTTAGAATATCTAATTTCTAAAATATCATTCATTCTTTTACTTATCCTTTCATTTCAGTAAACATTAATCTTTCCATATTAATATCATAGAACTATTCCCAAAATGTTTCAATTGTAATATCAAAACTTACCATTTTGATATTAAATGAAATCTTCCTCAATCAATCCATTTATGTTAAATTTTAAAATCAAATCTTCTAAATTTACAAGTTAACATAAAAACGAGATTTTTCAATTCAAATCTTCATTATTATAATTGGAATGAAATCTTACCAATTTAAACTTTTTATTTCATCCTTTTTAAATGTGCAATCTTCTTAATTAAATCGTCCATTAATTCCATTAATTGAGTAAATAATGAAAATATTTCAAGTTCCTCAATAACGCTAATTATATATTCACTTTCATGTACAACTTTCATGTGCAATATCCATATATAATTTTTTTATATTTTTAATCAAAAACACTACGAATATATTTATTTACATATTTTACTTAAAAACGCTTAGAATAAACTTGCATTCATGTTTTTGACATAACAATAAAAATAAAGTTGCATTCATATTTTTATGTAAATAAAAATAAAGTTTCATTCATATTTTTACGTAAACAACAAAAATAAAGTTTCTTTTCTATTTTTTTTTTTAACATAAAACACATTTTTGTTTTTACATGAAACACAATTTTGCTCGCAAACTCTAATGCGACAAAAATGACGATTAAACTATATTTTACATAAAACATATTTGGTGCGCAAACTCTAGTGCGACAAAAATAACTACTGAACTATATATGTTATTGCATAAGTCATATTTTTTTGTTCGCCAACTCTAGTGCGACCAAAAATAGCAATTCAACTATGTTTGTTATTGCATAAAGTATATTTTGATGCATTGCAATTATACAACATGACGATGACTCACATGTCGTCTCAACTAAATTAACACAACGGTGATTTTAGCGTCAAAACATTCACAATGACACGCTGATGGTTTTGGTGTCATGACATACAAATTAACATGCTTATAGTTTTGGGGTGTCATAGCATACAAATTCACATTGATATTATGTTAACAAACGTGACATAAAAATGGGTATTTTGATTTTTAACAAAGAAACATAAAGCTTGTGTCTTTTTATTCTTAACAAAATAACATAAAAAGTTTGGCTTTTTATTCTTAACAAAATAACATAAAAAGTTTGGCTTTTTATTCTTAACAAAATAACATAAAAAGTTTTCTTTTATTTTTAACAAAAGACATAAAAGTTATTCTTTTATTTTTAACAAAAGACATAAAAGTTATTCTTTTATTTTAACAACAAAATTAGGTAAAATGTCTTTTTGTTTCAACAACAAAAATGGTGACAAAAATGGTTCTTTTTGTTTAATCAACAAAATAGTGACAAAATGATTCTTTTAACTTTAACAACAAAAGTAGCGTCAAATTTGTTCTTTTAACTTTGTTAACAAACAACATAAAAATTTGTTCTTTTTATTTTTAACAAACAAATTATGTTAAAATTGGTCTTTTATTCAAACAAATTGTGTTAAAAATATTTTTTTGTCAAAAATATAACATTAAAAATTGTCCTTTATTTTATTAACAAGTTTTTATGTTGAAAACTTTGTTATTTAATTCTATGGTGAATCCAAGATTCAAATTTACATAAAAAAAATAATATATATATATAAAGGTCTAAATCCCCTTTTTGCTTTTGAAAGAAATGAAAATAAAAAGAAGATAATAAAGATGAGAGTCTCATCATGATTACACCCAAAATAACATATCTGAACAACACACATATTTCATGGCATCATCACATACAATAATCACATACTCATCGCATACAAATATCATCATGACGCAGATCAAGAACCATAGTATACAAATCAGAATTTCGCGATTTACATTAATATATAATTATTTAAATTAGATCAGAGTTCTCACTTGCGTTTGTAGATTTTGTCCAAATTTCAAGTAGTCCAAAATCAGTTCCAAATTGTCCTAAAGCGTAGTACTCCGAATCACGATTCCACAGCTTCTGAAATCACCGAATTCCGAGCTAGGACGAAAGAGATATGATTGATTTAAGTTAGAGAGTGATTTATTTTAATTAATTAAATAAATTTAAATAAAATACCCTCTTCTCTTTGTTCTGAATTTCGGCCGTGAGTATTTGCAATTGTTCAGAACTTTGGCGCGACTTTGTGGTCGGGGCGTGGCCTACGGGCGATTATATGGGTGGTGATTGGTATCAATGGAAAGAGGAGAGAAGGCTCTTCAAGGTGATGTGTGTGGTGGGTGCTAATTCGAGGAGAGGAGAGAAGGAGTGATGTTTTCAGCCATTAGACGTAATAGTGGCGGCGGCTATCGTGAAATAAAGGATTAGGGTTAGGAATTTTAAGATTATTTATAGGCAAAGAAAGTGAATGAATGAAGGGTTGATTTAGGTTAGAGTTTAGGAAAGGATTTCAAAGGTTGATTAAATAAATACACCATTCAATTTTATTAAATATACCAAGATTGAATTCTAACTTTTAACGTTTACCCATATAAGCAAAACTACATTTTATGATTTGATTTTTTTTATTATTAAGAAAGAAACAAAAGCTTCCCTCTGTATTTGTTAAGAGAAATAGAACGGTACAAATATGATATGAAATGAATTATGGTTAGTGATTAGGATTATTAGTAGGCATCTTTTCAATGCTCAATTAATTAGGTACCATATTCAATACTTTGTTTATTCATCTAATTCGATTTCCAATTGACATAAATCTCATCCTAATACAAAATAAGGTTTATATTTATCAATTACATAACAAAACCTCAATTTATGTTATTCAACAAATTTTAGTTGAACATTTTTTTTCTTTTCTTATATCACGAAATAAATTAATAACAGTAATAACTCTTGTTTCCTTGTCCTTTTTTTTTTTTATATATGCGAAGAATTCAAAATAAGGAAGCATTCACATACGTTGAAAATAATAAAGGAATATAGATAACATGACCACATGTTTTAAGAAACGCATGCGTGTCTCCAACATGACAATTTAATGTAAAAAAAAGAAAGAAAAATTAATGTGCATAGAATTAAATTGCATGCATACGAAGATATAACATATTGTGGCAAGTTTTAAATGTGCACAATGTATGAATTTTATTGTAGTGTGTCATTCTTCATTTAATGCGCCTAATTGGTGCGTTGATTAAATAATTATTTATTTCCTTTCAAAATTCAAGGGAACAAATCACATTTGGGAATTTATTAATTAATGGATGATACAATTAGAATAGATAGGGGAAGGTATTAAAGGGAATGGCCAAAGATATATATATATACACACACACACATTCATATATATATATATATATATATATATATATCTGTATATGTTTGTCAGAAATTTTTTCATTTAGGACCCACAATTATTTTCAATCAATATTTTTAATAAATGTCATTAAAGTTCCTACATAACGTTAAAAAGAATAAATTTTTAATGTGAAACATTTCATGTTTCTACATGACGTTAAAAGATTAATTTTTAATGTTAACCAAATTCATGTTCTTACATGACATTAAAAAGTTAGACTTTTAGCACTAATCAAAATATGTTCATTTACATTAAAAAGAATAAATTTTTAATGCAAATCATTTTTTATGTTCTTACATTTAAATAAAGACTAACATTTATTTTAAAACATATTTCATTTTTTTTTTATTAAATTCTGATGCATTTTCTAACAAAGTTTCCTTAAAATAAAATTTTAAATTAGCCCTGATTTTCCGGGTTGTTACAACTGTGTTATCGGTAAATATTAATTACCATTTCACGTTCAAATCTAATTAAAGATTTAACTATCGCTTTGGAGCAAAACTGGTGATACTCCATCCTCGACCACTTTAATCTAATTAAAGATTCATTAAAACTCCACTTAGTTTTAATCTTCCCAAAAATCCATATCCTGTCTTTAACTGGGTAATAGAACCAATGTCATCTAAAACACGATCCACGTTGAACCCAAAATCACTTTCCATTGTTAATCGGGTTAAAGAACAGGTGTTATTCAAAACACCGCTCTAAACCCAAAACCAATTTAAATTCAATTCCAATTAATATTATTTAATTGGTACACTTCGTTAAATCTAAATAGAAAGATTTAATCTTTTTCTCAACTGGGTTTAAGAACAGTGTTAATGAAGACACCATTCACGACAAACCCAAATCACGTTTGATATTAAATACAAGGCTCTGAATAGAAAATATATCGGCTTATATTCAATATCAAATTCTACGACCAACAAATATCGTATTGGAAATGACGATATAAATATATCTTTTAAATTTCCACAATCATCTCTGTATAATCACGAAATCCGACATCGAAATATTTCGAAGATAATTTCGATTCAAATCCATTTCTACTTTATATATTGGAAATTCTAGTTATTTTCAAAACCATTTCAAATCCACTTTATTTATTTTAAAAATAAACGGGATTATAATTCTAGTTCAAAACTAGTTCATTTCGATGAAAATCTATTTTTATCTTTTCAAATTTGGAATTTTTCATCCCAATTCTTCACAAATCATTTCTTATGATTTTACACAAATTATTGATATTTTTAATAATTTTATCAAGGCCCGTACAGTCGATTTCCATCAACGGCCATCGAATTGCACTTACAGCGACTTTTCCAAATTTGATTTGGACATAATTCCAAATCCACCCGTTAGATTTCAAATCTCTAATATTCGTTAGAAAGCTATTTTCGATACGAACCAACGGTTCTGGTTTTAGGAGAATCCGACGGTCGGATCTCCCGTAATGTCCATTCGAAGTCAATGGTCGAAATTCATGAACTGCCGCATCGCGGCGCGTTCTATTCAGGCCATTATATATATATATAATATATATTATATATATATATTTCGTCGATTTACTTTTAAAACGTATTTTATAAATCGGTTTAAATTCGTTTTCGAAACAATTTCAACTTCATATTCAATTTCGAATCAAAATTGAATATTCCACATCATCGATATACAAATGATAATATTTTCAAAACGTTATATTTTGAAATCACTTCCTTTTCTATAATTATTATAAAAACTAACATAATCGATATAAATATCGTTCGCATCAAATGGCGCATATCTAACCAACACGGCTTTATATATTTCAATAACTTTGTTATTCTATTCAACAAAAGAATATTTATTTTATTCAACACATGAATCTATATTTCTTTCAACACATGAATATTCTCAACACATGAGTATTCTCAACACATGAGCATCGCCAACACATGACTATTTATTCTATTTAATATATTTTATACAATTATGATAAAGATGTAAATTTTATTGTTAAAATCTTTAAGTTTCAACACATGAATATATATTTTATTCAACACATGAATATATATTTTATTCAACACATGAATATTTTTGATTTTATTCAACACATGAATATATATTTTATTCTATTCTTTATTTTCCCAATTGGAATGAGGCCCAATCAATTACTATATAATGTCAATTATATGGATTCCATACAACACATGCATATAATAGCAACGGTAAATAATCAACCATCATCCAAAGTGCACCACACAACTGCATAAGCATAACATATAACTAATTAACGCTCATACAGTCTGTCAATCAAACGATTGACATACCACAAAACAATTGGGATTAGTGTACGTCAAATATCATCCCAACACCTGTGTGGGGTTTCAATCCACAAACACTAAATATTATTTGTGCAGTTGGGCGATGTGTAAAATTTATCGCCCCAATCAATATCCTTCAAATAAGTGTACATAAACAAACCGTCTGGTTTGTAAATGAATATTTATATATTCACATTCACGTTAAAAATTATATTTTTAACAATGAATAATTTATTTCAACACATGAATGTTTTATTATCCATTTCACATCAACATCACAAACAAACTTCACAACACATCAAACAAGCATACAAGTTGTCCATGGTCTGTGGATGACGGGTGTTGGGTGCTGCTAAGCACCATCTGCATCCTAGTATATATTTTAACTAGAAAACAAGATTAAAGTGAGAAGTTATCACTGACTAGCTAAACCAATCGTCGCGACTCTTCATATGTAGAAAATCTTCGTCATGCTCGCCTTTTATCAATTTCATTGTCCGTAGCCACTATATATATAAAAATCTCATTTTTATATTATTGCTATGTATATAAAAATCACATTTTTATAATTACTCTATATAGATAAAAATCACATTTTTATATCGCTACTATATAGATAAAAATTCTATTTTTACAACGGTGTTCATAAAACAAAGATCATATTTTTATCACGCTAACTTCATAATAAAAATTATATTTTTATATCGTTCTTCTTCTAATAAAGATTATAATTTTATATCGTCACTCATATAAAAATCACATTTTTATTTTTTCTAGTATATAAAAATCATATTTTTAATCTTCATATATAATAAAAATCATATTTTTAATCTTCACTTTCTATGTATAAAAATCCTACTTTTTCCCATGAAATACAGTCATGTTTTGAATCTAAGAACTCATATTTTTACGCTATGTTTTCTATATAAAATTTATATTTCTTACACTATGCTACTATACACAGAAAAATCTGATTTTAAAACCATGTTATTCCTTTTGAAAATTATATTTTTAGTTGCCTAAATAAATAAATAAAGAATTTAAAACTCACCGGCGGCAAAAAGGGGGGTCCACGGTCAGAAACGGAGGTGGAGTGGGGCGACACTGGGCCTGACATGGCGGCGCTGGCCTTCTGGTGGTCGTGGGTGGTTGTGGCGGCGGATGGGTTCAATTTGGGGGGTTTCGACGGTCAAGATGCAAAGGGTGGGGGCAGCGATGGGTGCAGGCGGCGCGGGGATGGGTCAGAAGTCAGTGCGCCGCTGGGGGGGCGCGATGGTGGGCGGTGGCGGCTAGGGCAGAGCGGCGTTGGATTTTCTTTTCTTTCTGAATCTCGATTTTGAAGGAGTGAGGGAGAGAGAGAGAGAGAGAGAGAGAGAAAAGGGGGGACTGTTATAAAGTTTTTAATTAATTAATTAATTAATTTCCTTAAAGCAACTTTTTATTTCGACCTCGAAATCGAACCCACCTTCTATCATCCCTAGCTAATTACCCTATTCCGAACACAATGGGATATGAATCGTGGGCCAGTTCAGCTGTTACGATCAGTTTTCGTTTAAATTGTAACATGAATCTATATATTCACTTTTAAACGTACATTTCAATTTACTGGGGTCACATACGAACTCTAAAAATTCCCGAAAAATTATTTCTAGCTTCGTATTGACAATACGGTCCTAACAAAACTAATTTCGTCAAATTCTGAGATGTTTGAAAAATGGCCATTTTCCAGTCGATCGAAATTGACTGAAACTGCCAAAACACGTTTTACTTCGCCATGCTCACATATTGATTCGAAAAAATACGAATTTGGAATCTCGCAATAACTAGACACCTCGGATCCAACAAAAGTGGTTTCGTCGGAAACCGAGGTCGTTTGCAAAATTTCCATTTTCAAGGGCAAGAATTCCATAGCGACTATTCTGAATTTTCAACTGGACATAACTTTTTATCCCCGCTATGAAATTTCAATTTCTCGGATTCGTTGGAAAGATATTCTCAATTAAATTATAATATTTATGGTTTCGCCAAATTCGGTTTATTTTGAATCCTGTACATTCATTTGAACTTTGAAATCGAAATTTCAAACTACCACGCCATTTTCAATTCCTTTTATAATTATAAATAATTATTTATATTCTAGCGCCGATTCAAATAAATCTAACGTTTAAATTCTATTCAAAATAAATTTCTCGTCGTTATTATTTTAAATAATTCATTTTAAATAATCAAAATTTGCTAAAATTGCCAAAATAAATATTTTAAATTGGCTCAAAATTTCTGGGTTATTACAATTATTTTTTTCAAATGCTTGAATTGTATCGAAGTGGTTTTTAGAAAGCAGATCGAAATCTGGTCTCTTCAAAACACCCTAATAATTCCTGATAAATGCAACCCTAGTTTTTTAGAGAATTAACCAATAATGGATAATAGCGGATTTTACATCTTAATCGATTTATGAGCAGAATTTCTCATTATTTATCCTAGTAGAACAAAACAAGGTTTATATGCACACTGAATCATTATCGCGGATGGTTGTGCCATATAACACATGTGTTCGTTCTAAATTTTTTTATTATTATTATTATCATCATCATCATCATCATTATTATGTTTTCTCCGGATTTGATAGTCATTTATTTAACCATCGAATAATAAACAACACACACAATCCAATGATTCAATTATCGTAACAACCAGTAAGCCTCATTTAAATGAATCTCTCATTCATAAAATCTCATTTTAGATTTTTTGTCAAAACATTCATATACTTATCTTACCAACCTAAGTATATTCAACAAAGGTTAATAAGGATTTCTCATTTCAAAATCATATTAAGAAATCATGCAGCTTTGTTTATGTAAAGATAAACATTACCCAAACATTAAATTATTTTGTAACATCTCTTATAAATCATTTTGATCAATCTCTTTCATTTATCGTAAACTCATTTATTTAAATCCGAAATCAGTTTAATAAACTTCATTATAAATTTCCAAGTTTATTTATAAAATTGTTAAGTAAATATCAAACAACTTATAAAAGTACCCAAATTATTCATAAATATCCAAAATCATTTATGTACTCTCATTATAAATAAAGCAATTATTTTAATAACTTTCAAATAAATAATTTATTTTTAAACACTCTCCATTTAATTTTCTCTAAACCATACTAACAAATTATGGTTCTGAACAATTAGTTAAAAAAGTTTAAAATTTTGGCAGGGGTTCAAAGTAATCTTCATTTGTTTGGGAGGAGTTTGTTAGGGTGCAAGAAGCAATTCAGAGAAATCCTTATGATATTAATTTATAGAAAGCTGAATTTGAGTTGAAGTATAAATTGAAGAATGTATTGGACATGGAATTTCAAGCATTAAAACATAATTCCTATTTTAGGAGAGAGGTTGAGGCAGATAGAAGCTCCAAATATTTTCATCAATTGTAACAAATTAAGAGGATCAGAGATTCAATCTTTATGATAAGAGACATGAGTGGTAATGTTAAGACCAAGCCATATGATATTAATGATTCTTTTGTTGATTATTTCTCTTCTACTTTAGCCTATCCAAGTGTTGTTAAAGTTAGTGTGCACCACTTATCCATATCAACCTACCTTCACTATCAGTTCAGCAATCATTTAGCTTGATTAGTGTCATTTCCAGTTATGAGATTAAGGAAGCTGTTTTTAGCTTGGATGCTTCTAGCTATGGGGGACCTGATGGGTATAATGCTTTCTTCTTGCAACAATGTTGGTCTATTATAGGTGATGATATTATTAATGTCATACCGCATTTCTTTATGCACAACTATTTACCTTCCAGTTTAGCAGCGATTGCAGTTGCATTGATCCCAAAAGTTGACAATCCAACATCAGTATCAGAATTCAGACCTATATCATGTTGCAATATAGTTTACAAGATTATATCAAAAATATTAGCTAATAGGTTGCAAGGGGTTCTACCTTCTATTGTTTCTAGTAATCAATCAACATACGTAACTGGTAGCTCTATTAGTGATAATATCTTGATCACTCAGCAGTTATTATATGGATATAATAAGGAAAAATATTTCACCTAAATGCATGTTAAAATTAGTTATAAGAAAGGCTTTTGATTCTATATCTTGGAATTCTGTTTTTTCTATTATGTCGAGGATGAATTTTCCTAAGCCTTTCTTAGCATGGATTTACACATGCGTATCACTCCATTATACTCAATCTCATGAAATGGTGGTTTACATGATTATCTCAAAGGAACACAAGGTGTTAGGCAAGGTGATTATATTTCGGCCTATCTTTGTATTAGAGTCATGGAATTATTGAACTTAATTTTAATTGAGCAAGTTAAGAGGAAAAGTTTGAATTTGCATCCAAAATATAATTTTCCTTTAATCAATCACTTGTTATTTGCCGATGACTTGATTATTTTCACTAAACACGCTCCTCACAATACTTAATGCATCTTGTTAACTCTACATGATTTTTACATGATCATTGATCTTCAAATAAATGTTAATAAGTCTCGTATTATGACAGCTGGTTTGGCAAATGATAAGAAATGCGAGATTATTAATAGCCTTGGCTTGTTGGAATTGCCTTCAAAATTCAAATGCATTTTACTTAGGATTACATCTCATTTGTCCTGGAATCTTCAAAGAGAAATGTGTTCCTCTATTTGAAAGGATAATAGATAAATTACAACAGTGGCCAAGTTGCAAGTTTTCACCAGTAGGAAGATAAACGATAATTCAGTTAATTACAATTTCCATGACTACCTATTGGACTAGACACTACATTTTTCTAGTTAAGTTGATTAATATGGTAACTAGTGCTCTAAACAAATTTCTTTGGCATGGAGAACCATTTTCGAGGAAATTGATACCTATACCCTTTCATAAATTATGTGATGATAAGAAAAATGGGGTTTAAGCATTACCAATCTTCATCGCTGGAATAAGGCAACCATTTCAGTTTACTTTGATAAACACTTTTCAAATAAAGACTGTCTATGGTCACCGTGGGTTAAAAACAATTAAATTGGGAAGAAGAACTTTTGGGCCATGCGAATTTCTCAAAATCTAGCTGGAGTTGGAGGAACATCTTAAAGCTTAGGATTACCTTCTTACCTTTTATTCAGTGTAATTACAAGGTTATGAAGAATCTATCATTCTGGCATTCTCCTTGGACCAAACCTGTTTTAATTTTGAGTGAAAGACTATAGTACAATTTGAGGACGAATTTAGGCATGACTGATGTAGCTATGGTGGATGATTATATACATGATGATAATCATGTATTGCCATATACAGGTTTAGTTGTGTTAAGACAACTATAGAATGAAATTTCTAGGGATTTTAAAATTGGTGGTGATAATTCAATTTTTTGGAAAGTGAAGGTTCATTCATTCAAACATGCGTACAAACTATTTTAAGGTGATAAGAAGGTCTTTGCCTGGTCTTCTAGAATATGGAGTATGAGTAGTTTGGCAAGGGAGAATTTTTTGTTATGGAAGGTGATGGCAAATGTTTTGATACCAAAGATAAGTTCTCTTATATTGGCATTATTCTTGAAGATCTATGAGTACTTTGTAATGCTGAAACTGAGACAAATGTGCATCTGTTTTTTGAGTGCACATATGTATATCAAATCTGGTGCAGATTATTGGCTAACGGTGATTTTATAGTCCTATCAATGTGAGTAGAATTGAATGGTATAATATTTTTAAGGCAACACAATGGAGGAATAACAAATCAAAGTTGATGTTGAAGATTCTTAAAAGACTTGTTTATGAAATGTCGATAAAGAGAAATTGTAGAGCTATTAGCCATGGTATAATGAATGCAAATGAACTCTACTCAGTGATTCATAGAAGAATTCTAGTGGATATTCATGCATGTCGAAGAGAGTTGATTTCTGTATAGTTTATATGTTGTTTGTCATTATTTTGTTCGTATGAGTTATAGTGGAGTTTTAGATGTTTTTGATATGTGCTGACGTGCATGATTTTGAGTTCACTGTAGGCCTATATTTGTTAGAGTTGTTTGCTTTTTGTAAATTTGAGGCTGTAAGTTTGCATGTCATTTTTTTGTACATTTTATTAAAAAGTATAGAATTACTTTGAAACATCCTTAATAAAATCTTTACTTAATCAACCTTAGATATCATATTTAAAATAGTAATAAAGTTTAAACATTTTCAAAAAGAATAAAGTATTGGATTTCAGATTCATTGACGAACTCTTCCTCATTTAATGCAAAACTTCTTTAATATGTAACTCCTTTTATAAATTAATTAATTTTAAAATCTACCATAAACAATGTTATAAATTTTAATTATACTATTAAGTAAACCAAACTATAAATCAATTAATAATTTCCCAAGCATTAGTTAATTACATAATAAATTAACTTTGAACACCGATTTACAATTTAATTCATTTATTTATTTTGAAAGGAGGCTTAAAAATTCATAAGGGTACCTAATTTAGTTACAATTATTTTATTATGACATTCAAGTCGTAACACAAGGGTTTTCATAACATCTGATATGTAAATAATCCACAAATAAATTATAAACTAATAATACTTATACATAACTATCATATAATCTTGTCCACAATAATATACTAGTAGGATGATGGTTTGCCATTACAACTAGATGTCCGGACAGTCAATTCAGCTTAATTTGTAGAACGTTGTTTTATTTTTCTTTAGGATGTCATCACTAATTTATTTAACTATAGTAGAATGCGCATGTATTCTACTAAATATATGTTCATACAAAAAATAAAAGAGGTTATAGCAGATGGGGATTTATTCTGGTAATAAATGTCCAAATATTCTATTCAACCAAATCATAGTAGAATCTTGATTTACTCTACTAATTGATATCGTAAATAACCCATCCTATTGTAAAATATATAAAATGTGGTGCTAAGGGCACCTCAATATGTTCTTCCTATGTAACGACCCGGAAAATCTGAACCAATTTAAAATTTTTAAATTGGCTAAAATAGTGGATTTTAAATATTTAAAATAAATATTTTAAATAATAATGATGAAAAGTAAGTTTGAATCGAAGTTGAAAATAAATATAATTACTTTGAATTATAAACAAGACCTTAAATGGCGTGGTAGTTTCAAAATTTAAATTCAAACTTCGACTGATTGTATTGGTGCAAAACAAAACGAATTTGAGTGAAACCAAAAATATTTAAATCTGTTAGTGAATACCTTTCTAACGAATCTGAAAAATCGAAGTTTCATAGCGGAAAGCAAAAGTTATGGCCAAATGAATTTTCAGAAAGGTCGCTATGGAATTTACATAGCCCGAGAAAATGGCCATTTTGCAAACGACCTCGGAATTCGACGAAATCACTTTTGTTGGATCCAGGATGTGAAGTTATTGCTAGGTTTCAAATTTTATAATTTTTTGAAGCTAGTATGAGAGCGTGGCAAAGGAAAATGTGTTTTGGTCAATTGTAGTTGAATTGGATCGACCAGAAAAGGGCCTTTTTACAAACAGTCTCAGAATTCGACGAAACTAGTTTTGTTGGGACCGTATCGTCAAAACATAGCAAGATTTGTGTTTCTGGAATTTTTCGAACTAGTTTGTGGCCCTGGCAAATTGAAATGTACGTTCAAATCGAATATTGAATGTTATATATTTTAAATTATGGGAAAACTGACTGAAACAGTCGAATAGGCCTACGAAACATATCCCATTGTGTTCAGAATGGGGATAAAATGCTAGGGACGATAGTCGTTGGGTTTGAATTGGTGTTCGTGTGTGACAAGGGGTATTTTCGGATTTTTAAAACTTTATAAATAAAAAAAATCACTGGTCCACATCAACCCCCCCGACTTTCTCTCTCCCCGTAGCTCGATCGAAGGCAGAAAACCGCTCCCCCGTTCCCGTTCATTTTCTGATCAATCCACGCAATAAAAACCCATCCTCTAGTTGAAGATTTTGTAGAGCTAGGGAAGATCTTTAAATCCATATATAGTTTGGATTTTTTCGTTGTGTATTTTGTCAAGATTGAAGCCTCCAAACTTTCGCCGTTCAGACCACTGCCGCGAGCTCCCCTGACCACCGAGCTGGTCCACAACCCCCTGCGCGGAAATGCCTCTCCTAGCCCTTCGACGCTGCGAAGGCCGATCGTCATATAGCTACACGGATTACGCGAAAATCGAAAACCTAGTTTCGAACCAAACTGTGAAGGTACGGCTATGATAATTTTAAACTGATTTTAACAATTAAAAGCGTAGCGAACTTCTAAAAATCATATCTTTTTCGTTTCTTGACGAAATTCAGTGAAACAAGAGATAGTGGACTCGTGTGGACGTCTTCTACATTTTAGAAGAGACCGCGTATTTTTCTGAGCCTCCTGCTATTTTTGGTGGAGTGGAACCCAAGGTGAGATTTCTAAATTATAAACGATATGGAAAACGACGATGTATAAATTATATAGTCGATGTATGAGTTATATAAGCGTTGTACACCTCTTGTATAAGCATTGTATAAGTTGTACGTTCGATGTATAAGTTGTATATGCGTTGTAAAAATTATATATGGAAATAGAAGTGAAATGCTATATATAAATATAAATAAATAAATATATATACGTCCCTCGTCCACAAACCATGGACGATATTTATTGGTTGTGATTGGTGTGAAAATTGATTGATAGCGAATGGTTGATTGAAATTGTTTGTGGTTGGAATTGATTGATTGTGGTTGAAAAATACCCGTTTGTGGTTGAGAAATATTTGGTTGAAACCACATAGGATTAGTTTGTGGAAATGAAAAAAATATACATGCCGCCTGCGTGCGAACTAGATGCATGATTCCCCATTGTCAAAAGCTGTGAGGCTTTAAGGTAGAGCGAGGAGCCGTACTAGGGAGGTCCCGGTTTTAACTACCCTGCCGTTATACTGCCGAAATTTTGAATAATATTCATGTGTTAGAATTATTTTTCTGTGTTGAAACTATATTCGTCTGTTGAATAGAAAACCTTCATGTGTTGAATCGAAATTCATTCGTTGAATCAAATTCATGTGTTGAATGGTATTCGTGTTTTAAATATAAAAATCACCTTTTGATCTATATATACAAACTATAGAAAACCTTCATGTGTTGAATCGAAATTCATTCGTTGAGTTGAAATTCATGTGTTGAATGGTATTCGTGTTTTAAATATAACAATTACCTTTTTATCTATATATACAAACTATAGAAAACCTTCATGTGTTGAATCAAAATTCATTCGTTGAGTTGAAATTCATTTGTTGAATGGTATTCGTGTTTTAAATATAACAATCACCTTTTTGTCTATATATACAAACTATAGAAAACCTTCGTGTGTTGAATCGAAATTCATTCGTTGAATTGAAATTCATGTGTTGAATGGTATTTGTGTTTTAAATATAAAAATAACATTTTTACCCTATATATATAAACTATAGAAAACCTTCATGTGTTGAATCGAAATTCATTCGTTGAATTGAAATTCATGTGTTGAATGGTATTCGTATTTTGAAATAAATTGTTTTATAATAATAAATCCTATTTTTATTACCTATATGAACTATATAAAATAATCTCGTTTTGAAATAAATTGTTTTATAATAAAAATCATATTTTTATTACCTATATGAACTATATAAAATAATCGTGTTTTGAAATAAATTGTTTTACAACAAAAATCACATTTTTACTGTACACATGAGTTGTTAAAAATAGTGAAGTGTCGAAGTGAATGTTTGTTGGATAAAAAAATATAATTTTTATCAAATGTATGAAAATAATATAGCTCTGAAATCGAAGAATCGATATATATATATATAAATAGAATTGAAATATATGGAATAACGAAGCTGCTGTTCGTATTTTGAAACCGTGATTTCAAACGATTAGTGCGGGAGATCCGACCATCGGATTTTCCCGAAATCGCAACCGTTGGGTTCGCTTTGGAAATATCTTTCCAACGACACCAACTTTGTAAATATCCAACGGTTGGATTGTCTGGAATGTTTAATTCAAATCTGAAGAAAAACAGCGCCAGAATCGATAATATTTATATACATATATAAATATAAATATAATTATACTAAATCGAATAACGACGCTGCAGTTCGTATTTTGAAATCGAAACTTCAAACGATTATACCGGGAGATCCGACCATCGGATTATCCCAAAACTGGAACCGTTGGATTCGTTTTGAAAAGATCTTTCTAATAATGTGAATTTTGTGAAGATCCAACGGTTAGATTTTCAAATAGTGTAAATCAAATCTGAAGAAAAACAGCGCCACAGCCGCGTTTTGGCCCGAAGCGTCGTTTTAAATAAATTGGTTATTTTAAAATAAATAAAAATAGCGATAAATCGTTATAAAATATTATAAACGATATGGATGTGAAATTTAGAAACTAACTGAAAGTTGACTAAGTCGAATGATTTCTTGGGTATTGATCTGATGTTGGTTTCGGCCTTCGGGGTTAATATTTGGGAAATCGTTCTCTTACTGATTGACGGTTAGTGACTAATGAATTGAAATGATGCGTAGTAGTGTTTGGGTGGCACTTGTTTATTATATACACGAGTTGCTCAGAAAGACCGGGTTTATCCCATTCTGAATAACTGAATCGACGATAAGAAATCGAAGATGAAGACGGTGGTCGAAGACCGGAGGTATTCACCTCGTTTGGATGGTAACCGATGTCCTGATTGGGAGGCATCCCGAAATATGGATAATGAGTGGTGATAGTCCAGACGTACATGGAGGTCGATGGGTTTGCAAGGTATATAGTGCCTACGGTTTTGTTCAGACCCAGGATGGACTTGTAAATGGACTGTGTGTCTGACATGAGAATTTATTCTGTGTGATTGATAGCCATCGGTTGCATGGTGTGAATTGCCTGTGTGGCATGCTAAGATGCAGTGAGCAAGGCTTCTGTTGAAAAGCAAAGTCTTGTGGTGATGATCAAAGCACCGCCTGTATGGCGTAGCTTTGTGTATAACGTGAATTCGCGAGCCTCACAACCCGGTGTGAACCAGAAACGGGAGAGGACCTCAGGGAGGACATGTGTTTCTTTCTAGCTAAAAGTGGCGTCAGTGGTTTTACACGCCATGACGAATTTGACTTATGTGGTTGTTACTGTTGCGAGGCGCCTCGGTTATATCGGACGATCCGGGTCCGATGGAGTCATTTGTTGGCTCATTTACACCCCAAAGGGTGGGGAAACGCAGTGTTCAGGAATTTTAATCCACATCGGTGGACTGGCCCTGACGATCCAAGGGTCGATGCGCTCTGACCCTGAGGCTCGAGCTAGAGAGTCTCGAAGTCGGTAAGGACTATCTTTTGCCTTGGTTCATGACGGAAATCTAATTTCCAAATACGTGACTGTGCGGTTTTGATTGTATACCTATTTATGGCGACATAGTGGTATGGGGCATTAATGCCGTCTATGATTGATACTTATGATTAGAATTTTTTTTTGAAACATATAAACACTAGTAATAATATCAAATGCTTTTGTTTTATTCGTATCAAGCATATTTTGGCCATTATAAGGTAAAAACTCTATCCTCCGGTTTGCGTTGCATTGTGTGATGGGAACTGTGTCTTATAATGGCTTCATTCTTATAAAAATCATTGCGATGTTTAAAAGAATTATTTGTTTTAAAGCACTGGCAATCCGATGGAGTAAACCCGTTACACGAAAGTGGCGTGGTCCTGTGATTAGCCATATTTTAATTGTGTTGAGTAGATTTCTCATACCAGTCCCATGACTGACTCGTAGTTTGTTTCACTTTCAAACTCGGGTGCCCCTTTTTCTACACGGGCAGCCTTGTATTCAGGTTTTAGCTAGCTTTATCCGGATAGCTGGAGCTGAAGATGGATTCTATCATTTATCTCTTTTTATGTTGTTCAGCTCCTATTGTACATATTATGTTTATTTCCGTTGTAGACATTTATGTATAGCTGAACTGTATTTGTACTAAGTATGATCCTGTATACTGTTTAACTCTGATGATTACGTTTATCCAGTATATTCTATTGTGCATTATCTGGTGTATTTATTTATTTATTTCTGCTCTGCTGTTGTCTGTTTATGTGTTATATTCCAAGGATTACCCTTGCCACCGTCAGTATGGGGTTCGGGTTCGTCTCATCCTAATACTGCGACTAAAAAATACCATAAGAATTAGTATTACACTCTTCTTAATACAACACACTTAAAATTAGGAGTTAGCACATTTTTTTACTCTATTTCTATTTCGCTCGATATTCGTTCGTCCTCATTTGTAAAACCGATCAACGAGCTAAATCCTAGATGTATAACTGATCAACGAATTCGACGCTGCAATATACAAAAGCCGTGAATAAGGTTTGAATTAAACAAATTAGAAGAGGAAGTGAGAGACTGGGATTTTCAGATCACCAAAAATTGAGATAGATTACCGTACGAATTTGAATTTTTCGGTGAGAGATGCGAAGAAGTCAACGATTACGAAAGATTAAACTTTTTAGATTAGCTTAGTACATGATTAGTTCGGCAAATAATGATTGAGTGAGAGATTAGAATGGAGAGAGAATATGGTATTAGGAAGTATACAAAATTTAATGAGTTTTACTTTTTTAATTGCGGTATTAGGAAGAACATATTTGGGTGCGCTTAGCACCGCACTATATAAATGTTGTGAATATGCTTATATTAGTTCTCTGTTTAGTCCCACATCATCATGGGAATAAGTTAAACATCAGCTCCAAAGCCTATATATAAAGGAGCCAATATAATAGAAATAATGACACATCTGAATGAATAGAAATGTCCTCTCTCCCTTATTTCTTCTGTTCTGTGTTCATTTTATAACACGTTATCAGCACGAAGCTCTAGATACATATCAGATCTAAGTTTATGAAAGCAGCAACTATGGATTTAGATATAATGCTTATGTCAGATTTGATAATCAGATCAATAACTTAATTTGGTTAATCTTCTCTCTGTAAACATCTGGATTCAGGTATGGCTTCCGCTAATTCATTTTACTTTCTCTCTAATTTATTCTCAATTAAATCAATATGGGGTCATCTATTCAAATATAGAATTTCATGATTTGTCAATCATCAAGTGTATAGAAATTCCAACAAGTGGTATCAAAGCCGCCCATAATTGATTTTATTGAGAAATTTTCTGGTTTGTAGAATATATGAAATTAAGGTTTTGATGTTTACAGTTTTGTGGTTTCATCTGATATTTTTTTTTTGGATTCTAATTTGAACATATAACTTATGTTTCCACTTGCAATCTTTGGTTTGCTTTTGCATTGAAAATTAAAGGTTGACTTATGAAACTCTTTTGGTTTCAAAAATAGATCTAGAAGATTAAAAATTTTAAGTCATTTTTTCTGAAAATAATTTGAACCGCTCTAAAAATTGGAAAACAAATTTTGTCAGTCATAACATAAGTTACTGAATCACTTAGAAAGAACATTTTGAATATGTTATGAACTATTGTTTTCCTCTATTGTTTATCGATTGAATATAATGGTTTGAATAATCTAGAACCATTTATGCACGGAAATCAGCTCCTTGATTTAAATAATTTGGACCTACAGTTATATGTATGGTATTTGGGATATTTTAGAATTTTGAATCAAGTATGCATGCCTGGATCTGAGATGAAATGTTTTTTGTTTCATTGTTTTATATATATTTGCAATTAAACCAATTCGCTGTAATATTGGTTTACATTTTTTTGGCCACATAACGGTCCATTGCATTTTTTTATTATAAATACATTAATTGTGGTTGTTATGGTAATATCATAAATGCATTAAATGCTTTGGTTAGGGAAATTAAGTAATTCAGCTTGTTTCTATTAGGAATAAGAAAAGATTTTTTTATTTATTTAATGCGTTTATGTTTAATAGATACATATAATTTATATGTATGGCGCATGTGAAAGATATGCTGCACTTTCAAGTTTCAATCAGCATAAAATAAAAGAAGCAATAGTTTGCATGTTTATCTAAACTGCATCATTTATGGCTCAGTTAAATATTCCAATAATAAGCCAGAGGAAAAATGACATAGTAGCATTTTATGTAGCTATACTATGGTCAGATATACATCATAGCTATTATTATGTTCATTAATGTTATTTAACACATTTGCTATGTCATTTATATGTAAATTTTTTTGTGGCATTAATTTTAGCATTAATTTATGACATTTTTTATGTAATTTATTTATGATGCATTGTATCATATTTATTAAGGAAATGACTATCAAATGTGAATAAAAGAATATCTAAAGGATTTGCTTCCGTTTGAAATATACAATAATAATATGTGAATAATAATAAAACCTGAAATTTTACTACAGTAATTTTAGAACATATCGTATTTCCAAAAGAAGTGTTTTTATTGATTCTTATGAAAAACTTTTATTAAAGAAAATATGCATCCTAAAGATCATATTATGTTAAGATTTAACGACCTAGATTTTAGACCGCTCAAATCGACAATAAACCACACATGTCGACTCAAACAAATCACCAACACAGGTAGTTATTGGGAAAAAGAAGAAAAGGAAGAAACAAGAGAAAACAAGTCACATAATCTAACAGCGGAAGGATAACATATAATAAACAAATAGCAGTTTAAAAGAAGTTTAAATATATACATTTGCTATAACATACAATGCTTATCATAGTTACATATACATACAGACGTACATAATAAGCAGCGGAGATATATGCAGCGGAAATACATACTTATAATTGATATATATACCAAATCCTCGTCTTCATCCTCCAAGCTATTGCAATCTTCGCTAACTGCAACTTCTACTGACCCCAGCGTACTGCATTAAAAAACACAACAAACACTCGGATCAACACTAAATCATTCTCATATTAGCCAAATTAAAATACGAAATAACTTGAGCGTCATAGGTGTAGTAACTCAAGAGATGCTACGGGATTTTTTATCTCTCAAGGATCCATTAAGCCAATACATACATAATATAATACACTATTATTGTAATGTCTATTCAGTAATGTAAACATAATGATAGTAGTGTAAGAGGGATTACATTTTACCCTTACACCGTTTATAATACCGTAGTCTATACTGTACCGTAAACCAATCGTAAACACTGGCATCAGAAGGCTCTCCATAGGTACGATATAAATAAAAATCGTATGGGATGGATAAGGATAATATGACAAGGCACTCGAGGCGATGCTCAGGGGAGGATTCTACCAATTGCACTCCCGGACCGGTGGTAACGCATAGCAGCCACTACCGCCCACCTCGGATCACACTCCCATATCAAAAAGGGCCCAATTCATCATCATAGTCATAGAAATAGTATCGGAGAAGTGTGTCCGATCAAAGGTGCTACCTCAATTAGTCACGATATAGCTCCTATTTTAGTCATTTCAATTATGACCTGAAGGTCAAGGTTATTTCGTCATCGTTCATCTTCATCAATCCAGATAGCCTCCAAGTCATCATATTTCATTCTGGATATGTCATAACGTTCACAGTTGTTAAAGTGGTATCGACACTGACAGAGAGTGTGCCACTTGTCGACTCCGGGCTCTTTAACAACCAACGTTAACATTTTCCACATCGGTCGGTTCTTTCACTTTTCACAAAGGTTCGCTTTCATATCAAAATATCATATTTTGTTTCGAACCCAATTTATATCCAAAAGAATATAATTTTCATATCAACATATCGTAATCATTCCAAACCGATTTATATTTCAAACTAGAATATTATTTCTAGATCCATACATC
Organism: Allium sativum; assembly: GCA_030737875.1. Taxonomy (NCBI): domain Eukaryota; kingdom Viridiplantae; phylum Streptophyta; class Magnoliopsida; order Asparagales; family Amaryllidaceae; genus Allium; species Allium sativum. The sequence goes on from CM060926.1 coordinate 473,842,143, forward strand.
ATAATTCTATAATATCCCAAAATCGATTTATATTCAAATAGAATACCCTTCATTTCAAAGATCATAATTTTTTCAAAATCGATTTATGTTCGGAATCCATTCATATTCAAATAGAATATATATTTCCATTACAACTCATTTCAATTCCTTAGGAGATCCATTTATACATGAGTAAAATATGATTTACATTTCCATATTTAAAACCGGTTTTTTAAAAAAATCGATTCATATTCAAATAGAATATATTTTATCTTCACTCCATTGAACCAAAAGTTTAAATCCAAACACTTCCCATTCAGAAGACATTTACAATTTATAAAGTATAAATTTGAAAAATAGATGCTTATGAAAAATCCTTGTATAAAAATATACATATATATATATATATATATAGAGAATATAATAGTTAGAATAAGACAAGATAATTTAGATCACATGAATATACATAAACTAAATAAAAGTTTTACTAATTAGTTTCAGAATAAAATATATGGAAGAATTTAGTTATACCAAAATAGTTTATAAGTAAAATGTTTTTAATAAGTAAAGTTTTAAGAAAAGGAATAGTTTATTTGAAATCAACAGTTATATATAATAAAAAAAAATAAACCATAATCATTACTTCCTTTCGAATTTCAAGTGCTTGAATTTATACTCCAGTCTCAATGGAGTTTACAAAAATTCAATATCTTGTTTCAAATGCCATTCAACCCCATTTCTTTCAATTTTGAGGAATCAACCCATATTCATACCAAAAATTACGGTGATTTGGAATATTCTTAAATGATGTTCATTTAAAACTAAATTCATGGAAAATTATCAATTCCAAAACTTACCATAAAATTTTAAAAATCCAAGGTATAAAAAAAAATCCCACTTTACAAACCTCGATTTGTTTGAATAATTTACCTTGACAAATTCCTTAACATTCAAATTCATGTTTTAAAGGAAACATAAAGAAATATTATCAATATCGACCCATTTCCTTTATGTAAAATTCCTCATTAGCAAAATTTCGAATATTTAAAATCATTTAACCAACCGATGTCCATATATAATTTGCTACCCTATGGCCAAGTGATTTTAAATTTTATTTCTCTATATTTAGGGATGGATCTATCATTTCAATCCAAATCAGGGTCACAAAGATTTATCATTTCACTCTGTGTTCTTAGTTTATTTAAATCGACTAATCCTGGGTTTATTCGATGCCCGTAACATCAAGGGTAAATGGGATTAATCGTCAAAATGAACGTGCAAATAACTATACTGAATATGGAGCATTAGCAGTGTCAATCTTAATTCAATAATAATTTTCAACCAAACACCCATCACAACCATTCCATTCAACTGATCAGTATTAAACTGTTTTCAGGATTTACAAGGATTAGAATTTCCAACTAGAAATTTAAATTTAACTAAATGACTTATCATCGACCTAGATTTGCATGTTAACACACTTGCTTGTTAAATTTAAGTAACCCATCATCAAACAAACACAACCATGCAACCAAACTTATTTCATAATTTAATTTAATAAACATGCGAATAATTTAGTTATTCGTGAGTGAGAAAATCACTCACCCTTGAGTCCTAAGTGGATTGCACGTCCAACTAAAACCCAAAACTTCACAGTCTCCAAATGCAGCCAAACCAGTCTCAGATCGTTCGCAATTCCGCCACGATTCCAACGCACCTAACCGCGTCCAAATCCGAGTTCATACGAGAAAGCTTTACCATTTGGATTTAAATATATATAAAAAAATTAACTAACATTTCCTTATCCTATTAAAAATTGCCACGTCAGCTTCTTCAACCCTTCCTCCCGCTCTCCCCCATGCTACAGACCATCGTAGAAAATAAACCTGACTCTGAAGCTTTGATCGAAGATAACTTGCACCTCAGGCCAACAGAGCAGCTCCGACCACGTCCAAACACCAGCCCTCCTCCAGGTGCTTTTTCCGGCACCGGACCCACCACATTCGGTAGTCCACAGCGCCACCATGTCAAGCCCTAGGTCACGGAAATCGGGCCAAAAACGTAAAAATCCAATGATCCCTTTGGACGATAGCATCTCTAACAACCATCAGCGACCTCGTATCAACCTCCTCTCCAAAATCCATATTCCAGAATCTCCGATTACATTCCAAAACGAAAACACCCAAATTTCGTATCTAGGGTTCGAATTCCATAACCTTTGACCGTAATTTCCAGCTACCTCGCTTACTGCATGTCGAAACGAACAGTACCCGTAGCTTCCAATCGTCGAGATCTTCGTTTTGATATATAATACGATAGGGTTTGTGAAGATTTGAATTTCAAGCTAGAGTTTTTATTTGACTAGGTTTTGGAAAATATGTTTTCTGCCATTAAAGGGAAAATGAGCTGATGGAGAATATATGTAAATGAGAAATGGCTGATGGGTGGAATGGAGGTTAAGTTATATATATAAATATAGGCCCAAAAAGAAAAGAGAAACAACACTTATCATATTCCATTGATTCCATTTAGGTTTTATCCCGTACGTCCAAATAACACATTCGATTATAACGCAAACTGAAATCCTACAATAATTCACCATTCCGGATCCGATGAGACTGGTTTCGTCGGATTCCGAGACAGTCGCCAAAATAGTTAAATTTTACGATTAAATAAATAAAATATTCAATTATTCATTTAACTGTTTTAAATTCAATCTAATTACTTATTAAATTCCATTTTTAATCCAATTATAACTTAAATAAATTTTATAGATTGATTTCACAAATTTTAAACTCTCGAATTTGATTATTTGAATTTAAATTTTGAATTTCAAATTTAACTCAACAACTTAAATTTTATTTAATCATTTAAATACTAAACCCCAAATTACTACATTTCTAAATAAAGCTTAAATTTGAAATCTATTTATACTCAATTCAAACAAATCATTATTACTACAATCTACAAAATTTAAATTTTATCCAAAAATATCCCATTTATTTATTAAAATCTAAATTTAAATATACTGAAAATTATGGGTTGTTACATTCTCCACCACTTAAAAATCTTTTTGTCCTCGAAAAGAGAACGAAATAAGGTATTAAATAAATCATACCTTCAAATTCATACTTATCAAATAGAATTTATAAAATAAGTTATGTAATGAATAAATCTAATAAATTTTTCTAGCTCCCGAAATCACCAAAAATTTCAGCAGCATCTCCTTTGTACGGAGAGGTCCGGAAAAATCAAAATATATATAGAATCCAAATATTCATCTCATCACACGATGAGGCATCCCAAAGATGGGGAAACAAAATATATATACATCTATAAGACCATATAACCCAAATACATACCTTCTTTAGCGTTTATTAGAAATTTCATTTACCTTAGCACTTTAGTATTTAGCGCAAGCGAGCTCCAAAGCGCAGCGCACACTCCTTACACCTGCTAAATACTCACATACACATAAGAACTAAACATATATACAATAAATAGCAAATGTACACAACTTGCACAACATTTACCAATCATTTCAACTATAAAACCACAATACTCATGATAGGCCAGTGAACACAATGAGGTTCATCACCCTTTAAATGTTGGAATTTGACTAAAACACAGGCAAAAATTGTTGCATTCGTTTCAGGCTTTCTGAATTTTCCAGATTCATCGAATTCGGATAATTCGTTCAAAAGTTATGACCGTTTTAGTAAAAGCGAACGCTTTAGCCCACACAATGAAAAATGCAAGTATGAGTTGTTCAACCCAGTTTTTAACCCTTTAAACGTCAAATTTTTACCAAGCACATTAAGAAAAAAATTTAGTTCAGATCCTGGGCTTTCCGAATTGTACTCTCACATGAAAATTCGACGCTCCGTTAGGAAGTTATGGTCAATACAATATTGATATATGCTTTAGTTTTTTAATTTTCTGCACATCGTACTACGACTAAAACTTGAATTTCAGCGTTGTAACATGAAAATTCTGACATGGCATTATTATCGGAAGTTTAAATCTTTCGACTCCCAAAAATTTGGTAATTATTTAACACTTTAAATTTGTTATTATTTCCTTACTCGAGAAATGGATTCGAATCCAATTTGTTTACTCCATTCCGATATATCTTCCATACATTTTTCCGTTTTCATTCCAAACATTAATTCTAGTTAAAACTTGAATTTATTCTAACTTTACTACTAACTTAATTTTGTTAAATCCTTAACTCATTTACATGAATCAATGCCAAAAAATTTATCACTCATTTCTTTCCTAAGTTCCTAATTCTCAATCGATTTTTTTTCGATCTTCTAACTTCCTCTTATTGGTTCAATTCTTTTGACTTAACTAAATTTAACTTCATTCCTTATTTAATTAGTCATTCATTTGAATTAATTCCTGATTTTATTTATTCCAATTATTTAATTAGTCATTCATTTGGAATGCTACAAATGCATGTACCGTCACGTCTCACAACACCAGCTGTTGGTATGCGTGTTTCGTCTTCGGGTGGTGAAGGATAAGAGAGCGAAGATTAGCAGGACGAAATGGTGGAAACTCAAAGGAGATGTTTCACGGGTGTTTAAAGATAGAGTGATGGGAGAAGGAGCTTGGAATGTGGAAGGAGAAGCAAATGTCATGTGGAATGCGATGGCAACTTGCATTCGGAGAGTCGCCACTGAGGTATTTGGGATAACAAGAGGAAGCAAGCGAGAACCCAAGGATTCGTGGTGGTGGAATGACGAGGTGCAAAAGGCTATCAAAGAGAAGGAATGCTACAAATGCATGTACCATCATAGAAGCAAAGAGAACATGCACAGGTACAAAGTGGCAAAGAAGACTGGAAAGAGAGCAGTGAGTGAAGCAAGGGGACGAGCGTACGAAGATTTGTATCAAAGGCTAAGTACAAAGGAGGGCGAAAAAGACGTTTACAGAATAGCTAGGCTACGCGAGAGGAGGACAAGAGACTTCAATCAGGTTAAATGCATTAAGGATGAAAATGATAGACTTTTGGTGAAGGAAGATGAGATAAAGAATAGGTGGAAAGAATACTTTGATAAGCTTTTCAACGAAGAAAGTGATAGCTCTTCGATCGAGTTGGAAGACGTAGCCGATAGCACCAATAGACATTTTGTGCGGAGATTTCAAGAAGCTGAGGTAAAGGGGGCGTTGAAACGTATGAAATCAGGCAAGTCGGTAGGGCCTGATGATATTCCTATTGAGGTGTGGAGATGCTTTGGAGATGCAGGGATAAAATGGCTAACTAAGTTGTTCAACAATATTTTCAAATCAAACAAAATGCCCGATGAGTGGAGGAGAAGCATTTTAGTTCCAATCTTCAAGAATAAAGGAGATATTCAAAGTTGCACAAACTATAGAGGAATTAAGCTTATGAGTCATACAATGAAGCTTTAGGAGAGAGTTTGCGAGCAACGTTTGAGGAGGTTGACAAGTGTCTCTAGGAATCAATTTGGTTTTATGCCGGGAAGGTCAACCACTGAGCCGATTTTCTTGGTTAGGCAACTTATGGAGAGATACAGGGAGCAAAAGAAAGATCTCCACATGGTTTTTATTGACCTGGAGAAAGCTTATGACATAGTACCGAGGAGGGTTATGTGGTGGGCGCTAGAAAGGAAGAGAGTGCCATCAAAGTATATTACCCTTATTAAGGATATGTACAAGGGAGTTGCAACTAGTGTTAGGGCATGCGATGGTGAGACCAGAGACTTTCCAATTAACATAGGGTTACATCAAGGTTCGGCTTTGAGCCCCTATATTTTCGCATTAGTGATGGATGAAATCACAGAATATATACAAAGGGAGATTCCCTGGTGTATGCTCTTTGTCGATGATGTTGTGCTGATTGATGAAAGTAGAATAGGGGTTAATAGACAACTGGAGTTGTGGAGGGAGACCCTGGAATCAAAGGGTTTCAGGCTTAGCAGAACTAAAACAGAGTATATGAAGTGTGAGTTTAGCATTGTCAGGTCAGATGACGGAGATGTTACCCTGGCCGGTAGAGTAGTACCCAAGAAGGAATCGTTTCGATACTTAGGATCTATGTTGCAGTTTGATGGTGAGATTGATAAGGATGTTAGTTTTAGAATTCAAGCAGGATGGGTGAAATGGCGACTAGCATCTGACATTCTCTGTGATCGGAAGATTCCTCAGAAGCTTAAAGGAAAGTTCTATAGAACAGCAATCAGACCTGCAATGTTATATGGTGCAGAATGTTGACCTACTAAGAGGCAACACGTCTAGAAGATAAGTATAGCAGAGATGCGAATGCTGCGTTGGAGCTGTGGGCATACCAGACGAGATCGGATTAGAAATGAGGATATTCGGGAAAAACTTGGAGTTGCACCTATTGAAGAGAAGTTAGTCCAATACCGCTTGAGATGGTTTGGACATATCCAACGTAGACCATACGATGCACCTGTACGCGCTGGAATTCTAAGTCGTGCCGAAGGCCCAAAGAGAGGTAGAAGTCGACCTAAAATGACATGGGAGGAGATAATAAAGAGATATTTAAGTAACTGGAGTTTATCGGAAGAGCTGGTAGTTGATAGGAGTGCATGGAAATTGGCAATCCATGTACTAGAACCATAGGTTATATATATACTTTATTTCACGTTTACTTAACCTTTTTACTTTTTATTTACTATTTTAGATTTTTTTCACTTTTATTGAACATTTTTACTTATTATTATTATTATTCAAAAAAAACCTTTATCGGACGACTTTTTATTTGATTGGTTATTTTAAACCCTTTATATATATGTATATGTATTATCATCATTATTAATTTTATTTCATTTTAATTTTGGGTTCCATATCTAGCCAACCCCAACTTTTTTGGGATATATGGCTTTGTTGTTGTTGTATTTAAGTTCATCCTTACCTCATCTTCATTTATATTTGGTTCTAAATCGACCAATTTAAAATTTCTCGAGTTTACTACCATTTATTCTAATTCATTTGACTTAACTGAACCCACTTAGTTCCCAAATCCTTTCGATATTCTAATTCAATAAATTTAGACTTTGGTTATTATTATTTTTTCAACACCTTATTTCATATTTTGAATTTCAAGTTTGTTTCATTTCCTCATTCCGATATTTTTTTTGGTTAACTTTTAATCTATAAATGGGTTAAGGTTAGCTATGATTTTTATATAAACCATTCTATTTTATCTCATTTACCAGATTTATTTTCTTACTTACCCATAATTTTTTAGTATGGATCGAGTTTTACTTATTCAACCCAACTATCTATACAATTCTAAATCGACTTATTTTATTTCTCTAAGTTGATTTCATTCTATTAAATCCATCCAACTCAGGTTAAAATTTATTTTTATCCCATTCCAATATTTCCATTTTCTAAATAAAAATTCGGTTAACTCCATTATCTTATTCCAAATAAGCTAAATTTTGGATTTGCATCGCATTTCACTTGTTTTGGCATTTCTATTCATTCATCTAACCATTTTCTTATTCATTTGTTTTCATTTTAAATCAAATATTATTCCATTAACTCAATTTATTTATTTGACTCACAAATTATGAATTGAATTAAGGACTGTTCAAAACTAAATTGTTAGTTCTCAAATCGTTATTATTCGATTTCCTAAGTTAAACTTCATTTATCTCGATTCCTCTACTCAAGTTAGGTTATGCTCCATTCGACCAAAGCTTTTACATTCCACTCATTTCATTTTCCATGCCCATATTTACCTTTCGTATTGTCCTTATTAGGTTTACCCTATATAGATTTTCTACGCCTTCATCCCACATGTACATTAATTTTCCATTTTAATTCCTTCATTTTTATTTTATCAACCGTTCACATTTTATCAACCAACATAAGTTCTTTTATTTCTTCTCAAACTAGTTTAAATCTACTTATTAATTATTCCAAACCAAAACTATTGCCAATTTATTTACACAACAAACCTTCAAATTTATTTTTGTTGGCTTCAATTAAATTTTGTTTAATACCTAATACGGTTGATTTCCTCCAACAACTCTTATCGACCAAACTAGAACTTGTTAAACCTTATTATCGCCCTGCTTAAGAGTCTTAAATGACTATTTCCCTTTCTCTTAATACTTCAGCCCATTTTCGGGTTTCAAAATCTAAGAATATATTGAACCGAGTTATCTTAGCCCTTCAATCAATATTACTAATTAATATGAACTTAATACTTAATTCTGGGTTCATAAACTAAGTTTTGAATAATATATACATATATCTTATACCATATAAAATTTAACTCCAAATTCTAAATTAACGAAGAACACGGGAATTCGAATTCTGGTTAAATTTTAAATTCAACTTTAAATAACATATACTAATACTTTTATATAAGCTTTATATCATATGGAATTAAATCAAAATTCCTTTGCAATACAAGTTATAATAACCATCGAGTGGTCTCTCCCCCACTCAGACTCTTCAAAATAAACATCGATAATGCGTGCACTCATTATCGAAGTCATTTCTAAGGTCCAAGAAGGATTACACTCATTACATTTGAGATCTTTTAAAACCATTTCCCTTTCGAAAACGCTTATAATACTATATTTTCCAAAAATCTTGGTAAATCTATTTTGAAAAGCACCAAAATCAAGTCTGCAAGTTCATTTCTATTTTAATCGCAAACTGTTTTGCAACCAATTATGCTTAAATGTATTATTTCATTTTCAAATATTTTCTAACCATTAAATTTTCCTTATTAGATTTATTATCTAATCAACCGTAATAGGTAATAACTAAATATAATTACCTACTAATATCAAATGCATATTAACATAAAACCAATAATATATTTGATATATACAAAATATAATCGAAAACCATATTATGTTGATTCATTCTGTTCGATTATTTAGAAATTCCTATCAACACAATGGCGTCCCATATATCGACCAGAATCCATAAGTTTTCAACAGAACAAGTCGACACAATATAAAACCATTTTATATCCAAAATACAAATATGTTCTCTCGTATATCACTCAAACTCATTCTAGGATATTACTATTCCTATCTCTAATGAGTTAATTCCCAAACAGAGCCAAGGCTATCGCTAACCACCACGCTGATACCAACTTTAATGATCTGGATTTTTGACTGCTCAAATCGATAATAAACCACACATGTCGACTCAAACAAATCACCAACACAGGTGGTTATTGGGAAAAAGAAGAAAAGGAAGAAAGAAGAGAAAACAAGTCATAGAATCTCACAGCGGATGGACAACATACAATAAACAAATAGCAGTTTAAATGTATACAATTGCTATAACATACAATGCTCATCAGAGTTACGTATACATACAGACGTACATAATAAGCAGCAGAAATACATACTTATAATTGATATATATACACACCAAATCCTCATCTTCATCCTCCAAGCTATTGCAATCTTCGCTAACTGCAACTTCTGCTGACCCGAGCATGTTGCATAAAAAACAAACAACAAACACTCGAATCAGCACTAAATCATTCTCATATTAGTCAAATTAAAATACGAAATAACTTGAGTGTCATGGGTGCAGTAACTCAAGAGATGTTACGAGATTTTCCACCTCTCAAGGATCCGTTAAACTAATACATACACAGTATAATACGCTATTATTGTAATGTATCTTCAGTAATGTAAACATAATGAAAATAGCGTAAGCGAAATTACATTTTTACCCTTACATCGTTTATAATAACATAGTCCATACAGTACCGTAAATCCACCGTAACCGCTGGCATCAGAGGGCACTCCATAAGTACGATACAAATCAAAATCGTAGGGGCTCGGTAAGAATAATATGACAAGGCACTAGAGGCAATGCACAAGGTAGGATTCTACCAATTGCACTCCCGGACCGGTGGTAACGCATAGCAGCCACTACCGCTCACCACGGATCACACTCCCATATCAAAAAGGGCCCAATTCATCATCATAGTCATAGAAATAGTATCTGAGAAGTGTGTCCGATCAAAGTTTCTATCTCAACTAGTCACGGTATAGCTCTTGTTTTAGTCATTACAATTATGACCCGAACGTCAAGGCTATTTCGTCATCGTTCATCTCCATCAATCCAAATCGCCTCCAAGTCATCATATTTCATTCTGGACACATCATAACGTTCACAGTTGTTAAAGTGGTATCAACACTGACAGAGAGTATGCCACTTGTCGACTCCGACCTCTTTAACAATGAACGTTTACATTTTCCACATCGGTCGATTCTTTTACTTTTCACAAAGGTTCGGTTTCATATCAAAATATCATATTTTGTTTTGAACCAAATTTATATCTAGAAGAATATAATTTTCATATCAACATATCGTAATCATTCCAAACCGATTTATATTTCAAACTAGAATATTATTTCTAGATCCATACATCATAATTCTATAATATCCCAAAATCAATTTATATTCAAATAGAATACCCTTCATATCAAAGATCATAATTTTTTTCAAAATCAATTTATGTTCGGAATCCATTCATATTCAAATAGAATATATATTTCCATTACAACTCATTTCAATCCCTTAGGAGACCCAGTTATATTCAAGTAGAATATGATTTACATTTCCATAACTAAAAATCGATTTAAAAAAAATCATTTCATATTCAAATAGAATATATTTTATCTCCACTCCATTGAACCAATAGTTTAAATCCAAAAACTTTCCGTTCTGAAGATGTTTACAATTTATAGAGTATAAATTTGAAAAATAGATGCTTATGAAAATTTTTATATAAAAATATACATATATATAGAATATAATAGTTAGAATAAGACAAGATAATTTAGATCACTATGAATATACATAAAATAAATAGAAGTTTTAATAATTAGTTTTGTAATAAAATATAAGGAAGAATTTAGTTATAACAAAATAGTTTATAAGTAAAAAGTTTTTAATAAGTAAAATTCTAAGAAAAGGAATAGTTTATTTGAAATCAACAGTCTATATATAATAAAAATTCTTAAACCATAATCGTTACTTCCTTCTGAATTTCAATTGCTTGAATTTGTACTCCAGTCTCAATGGAGTTTACAAAAATTCAATATCTTGTTTCAAATGCCATTCAACCCCATTTCTTTCAATTTAGAGGAATCAAACCCATGTTCATACCAAAAATTACGGTGATTTGGAATATCCTCAAATGATGTTCATTTAAAACTAAATTTATGGAAAATTATCAATTCCAAATCTTACCATAAAATTTTAAAACTCCAAGGTATTAAAAAAATCACACATTACGAATCTCGATTTGTTTGAATAATTTACCTTAACAAATTCTTTAACATTCAAACTCATGTTTTAAAGGAAACATAAAGAAATCTTATTAATATCGCCACATTTCCTTTAAGTAAAAGTCCTCATTAATAGAATTTCGAATATTTAAATCATTTAACCAACCGATGTCCATATATAATTTGCTACCCTATGGACAAGTGATTTTAAATTTAATTTCCTGATATTCAAGGATGGATCTATCATTTCAATCCAAATCAGGGTCACAGAGATTTATCATTTCACTCTTTGTTCTTAATTTATTTAAAGCGATTAATCCAGGGTTTATTCGGTGCCTGTAACATCATAGGTAAATAGGATTAATCATCAAAATGAACATGCAAATACAATATACTGAATACGGAGCATTAGCAGTGTCAATCTCAATTCAGTAATAAATTTCAACCAAAAATCCATCACAACCATTCCATTCAATTGATCAGTATTAAACTGTTATTAGGATTTACAAGGATTAGAATTTCCAACTAGAAATTTAAATTTAATTAAATAACTAATCATCGACCTAGATGTGCATGTTAACACACTTGCATGTTAAATTTAAGTAACACATCATCAAGCAAACACAACCATGCAACCAAACTTATTTCATAATTTAATTTAAAAAACATACGAATAATTTAGTTATTCGTGAGTGAGAAAATCACTCACCTTTGAGTCCTTAGTGGATCGGATGTCCAACCAAAGCCCAAAATTTCACAGTCTCCAAACGCAGCCAAACCAGTCTAGATCGTCCACAATTCCGCCATGATTCCAACGCACCCGACCTCGTCCAAATCCGAGTTCATATGAGAAAGTTATTAGTGTTTTACCATTTGGATTTAAATATATATATATATAATTAATTAAAATTTCCTTACCCTATTAAAAATTGCCACGTTAGCTTCTTCAACCCTTCCTCCTGCTCTCCTACGTGCTACAGACCATCGCAGAAAATGAACCCGACTCCGAAACTTTGACCAAAAATAACTCGCACCTCAGGCCACCAGAGCAGCTCCGACCACGTCCAAACACCAGCCCTCCTCCAGGCGCTTCTTCCGGCACTGGACCCACCACCTCCGGTGGTCCATAACGCCACCACAGTCAAGCCCTAGGTCACGGAATCGGGCCCAAAACGCAAAAATCCGACGATCCCTTTTGACGATAGCATCTCCAACAACCATCAGCGATCTCGTACTAACCTCCTCTCCAAAACCCATATTCCAGAATCTCCAATTACATCAGAAAACGAAAACTCACAAATTTCGTATCTAGGGTTCGAATTCCAGAACCTTTGACCACAATTTCCAGCTACCTCGCTTACTACATGTCGAAACGAACAGTACCCGTAGCTTCCAATCGTCGAGATCTTCGTTTTGATATATAATACGATAGGGTTTGTGAAGATTTGAATTTTAAGCTAGAGTTTTTGTTTGACTGGGTTTCTGGAAAATATGTTTTCTGCCATTAAAGTGAAAATGAACTGACAGAGAATTTACGTAAAATGAAAAATGGCTGATGGGTGGAATGGAGGTTAAGTTATATATATAAATATAGGCCCAAAAAGAAAAGAGAAACAACACTTATCCTATTCCATTGATTCCATTCAGGTTTTATCCCATACATCCAAATGACACATCCAATTATAACGCAAACTGAAATTCTACAATAATTCACCATTCAGGATCCGGTGAGATTGGTTTCGCCGAATTCAGAGACAGTCGCCAAAACAGTTAAATTTCACAGTTAATTAAATAAATAAAATATTCAATTATTCATAAATGTTTTTAATTCTCTAAATACTTATTAAATTCCATTTTTAATCCAATTATTACTTAAATAAATTTTATAGATTGATTTCACAAATTTTATAGATTGATTTCACAAATTTTAAACTGTCGAATTCGATTATTTGAATTTAAATTTCAAATTTAACTCAACAACTTAAATTTTACTTAATCATTTAAATACTAAACCCCAAATTACTACATTTCTAAATAAAGCTAAATTTGAAATCCATTTATACTCAATTCAAACAAATCAATATTACTATAATCTACAAAATTTAAATTTTATCCAATATTATCGCATTTATTTATTTAAATCTAAATTTAAATATAATGAAAATTATGGGTTGTTACATTCTCCCCCCACTTAAAAATCTTTTTGTCCTTGAAAAGAGAACAAAATAAGGTAATAAATAAATCATACCTTCAAATTTATGCTTATCAAATAGCATTTGTAAAATAAGTTATGTAATTGAAATTTTTCATAAAATTTTCTAGCTCCTGAAATCACCGAAAACTTCGGTAGCATCTCCTTTGTGCGGAGAGGTCCGAAAAAATCAAAATAAATATAGAATCCAAATATTCATCTCATCATATGATGAGACATCCCAAAGATGGGGAAACAAAATATCTATACATCTACAAAACCATATAACCCAAATACGTACCTTCTTTAGCGTTTATTAGCAATTTCATTTAACTTAGCACTTTAGTATTAGCGCAAGCGAGCTCCAAAGCGTAGCGCACACTCCTTACACCTGCTAAATACTCACAGAGGCATAAGAACTAAACATATATACAACAAATAGCAAATGTACACAATTTGCACAACATTTACCAATCATTTCAACTATAAAACCACAATACTCATGATAGGCCAGTGAACACAATGAGGTTCATCACCCTTTAAATTTTGGAATTTGACTAAAGCACACAAAGCAAAAGTTGTTGCCTTCATTTCAGGCTTTCCAAATTGTCTGTGTAACGACCCGGATTTTGAGCGACTTTGGTTATCGACATAAGCTCGATGTCGATAACCAAAACATCGAAAAATCCTGGTAATTAGTGAAAGAAATTAGAGGGTGAGGAAAGATAAGATAGAAACTTAGAATAGAAGAAGAAGAAGAACACAACATCAGAGTAACACGAATCTCACAGCGGAACGAATAACATATAATATATATAACATAACTTGAAATATACATATGTACTTGAATATACATCAATATCAAAGTACATCACTTACAACACAGCGGAAATAACTATAGCTATATGATCCTGAAGCCTCCTGCTCCAAGCTCTTTCAGTATATCTGTAAATTCCCGACTACTTGATTGCCTGTACAAATTTAGGCACCCAAGAGTTTAGGGAAACAACAAAGTAAACTCCGGGTCAGTCATGGGACTGGTATGAGTAAAACAGTTTAAAAACAGTTCGAACAAGTAAACGATATATCATAAGACCACGCCGCATAACGGAACGGGTTTTTCCCTTATGAGAATCCAAAATATCTTTATATCAAAAACCTTTTGATATTATAATAATGTCTATCAACCACAGTATATATATAATCATCTAGCAGAAACGCTTTCATCTCACGTTCTACATATATAGTATACAATCAAAACCGCAAGCACGTATTGGGTAATGGATTTCCAACTATGACAAGGTATGGAACCACCTTTCGCTAATGTACCTCTAGAGAGGAATACACTGGGTTCAACAAGAACACCTTGCAACCCGGCCACACATGACCGACCACTCATTTCGCTTGAGTGTATCGAATGTATATCACCAACAGTTGGGATCAGCAACCGTTTCCCGAATGGGACAGCATCAACAATAGATTTTTTGAAGTAAATGAAACTCTAGATCAGGTGATTATACACCCTACTTCGGTGCGACCGACTTAGCCATGCTGCCTGCCCGATTTCTGTCATTTACCGGATGATGAGGCTAGAAGCTACGCTTTATCATCATACCAGATTCACTTTGAATGCCACATCGTCAAATCCATCAAATCACCGATTGACGTCCTCAACAGTACATTACGTGTTAGCTAAAGAAGTTTCCTTCTCCGCTTCCACTCTTGGTACGATTGAAGAAATCAATGTACGTGACCTTTCTGGACATACTCTGTCAGACAATCATCCATACACGTCACCCAGGAACAGGATGAACCGAAGGTACTATTTCAATTTATAGAAAAGTCCTTGCAATCTACTCCATCTTCGATTATCTTTATATAATCTGATTCGCACGCTACTGCCAATACGGAGTGGTTCTTCGGATAATAATCCAACCGGTCTCTCCATATTGACAACGATGGTCAAAACTTCGATAGTCTGTGATTTAACTATCGAATAAAAACAAGTGTTTCGATAGTCGATGATTTAACTATCGAATAAAAACAAGTGTTCATCCAATTATCAACCAATTACTAAGCCCTTAATTAATATTCCATTAATTAAATCTCTTCTCTATTTCTTTATCAATATTTGTTAACCAAATATTTTCAATAACCATATTGGTCTTTTACGTTATTTGGAAAACATTTCCATATATCGCCTTCTTTTATTTTCTAAACTTTAGAAAATATATGTTATTTATAATTGGAAAATATTCCAATTACTTATCTCTTTTCCAATCTCGTTTATTTCTATACTTAGGAAACGTTCATTATTCTATTTCCAAGCTTTGCACATATTTGGGTTAAAACAGATGTTGTGTAAAACATCGTTACGACAACCCAAATACAGTATTTAACTAATTCTTATTCCACATTGATCTTCGAGCCTGAATCTTGCTACTTATCGGTATATCATGAAATCAACCAAGTTGGGGTATAATTACCTCTCAGACCTTGACTGAATAACATTTAACGTCAAAACAGACAAGACTACTTACTCGAATAATCAATACCATACAACTGATTATTCACCTTTAAACACATATACACTTTTTCTTTCTATTCTTACTAGATTTTATTCTTATACTTCCTTTTTGATTATACTATTCTATTTCTACGTTCGTTTCCTTATCGACTTCTATATATATCGATACGTTGATTTCTAACTATCAAATTATCTTAAAAATATTCTATCTCCTTAAATTCCCGGAAAAATTCGCCATAACCTCCTTTGTACCGGGAGCATCGGGAAATTTCAAATAGCTTTCCCGGTCCTTCTCATCTCAAAAAGAAAAAGAAAAAGCCAAGCGGCTAGCCGATACGGCGCATAAAATCTCATATGGAAATTAAATACATACCTTTTTGTCGGGCAATCTATATATATATCTTCTAACACTTTATTCCAAACCTGTCTCCTGTATGTCTATACCTGTCCAATCTATTTTAACTATACCAATTGTTTTAACTAAATTTGTTAATTGGCTCTTTGGTCTATTTCTCTTTTAATATTTGAATTCTATATTCAAACTCCAATTCGCTTCTATTATTCAATTTCTATATATCAAATTCTATTTCACTTCTATTATTCAAATTCTATTGTCTTCTATTATTCAAATTCTATTGTCTTCTATTATTCAAATCCTATAATATAAATCCCATTTGAAATCTCTTTATTCAAATTCTATATATCAAATTCTATTTCACTTCTCTTATTCAAATTCTATTATTTAAATTCCATTTGAATTCTATATTTAAATTTCCATAGTTTAAAGTCCGTTTGAATTTCTATATTCAAATCTATAGTTTAAAGTCCGTTTGAATTTCTATATTCAAATCTATAGTTTAAAGTCCGTTTGAATTTCTATATTCAAATCTATAGTTCAATTCCTTATATTCAAATCCATTTGAATTCTCGGCATTTATTTATAAACAACGTTTATAACTTCAATTCAAATCCCATATTTTCATTTATAAACAAAGTTTATAAATTCAATTCAAATCCCATATTTTCATTTATAAACAAAGTTTATAAATTCGATTCAAATCCCATATTTTCATTTATAAACAAAGTTTATAAATTCAATTCAAATCCCATATTTTCATTTATAAACAAAGTTTATAAATTCGATTCAAATCCCATCTTTCCATTTATAAACAGCGTTTATAAATTCATACTTGTTTTGTATACCTTCAAACAAGTTAATATTTTCTATAGTTTTATTTAAAATTCAAATTCTATTTATAAAAATAGAATTCCCTTTTTAAAATCTCAAATACCCTTTTTGATGTTTTTATGAATCAATATTCAAGCCCCAGGGATATTTTCAACAATCAAATCAACCAATTTTCAATCATTTGATTTTTAACACATCATATAGGAATATATATGAAATCAAACAAACAACAAACAGATAATATTTTTTTTGAGGAATCCAGTTGGATTCCTCCAACCTGTTTTCATGCATCCACAGACGTTAGTCAACATAGTAATACCCATCCCGCTTCGAGGCAGGATATCGCGGTATGAAGGCCATCCACTAATCATAGCGTGGGGCGTATAGGGTAATCATCCGCTAATGAAACCGCGGGCATCCGCTAATGAGACTGCGGGAATCCAACCAATCATCAACCCAATATATATATAATAGTCAACATAAATAACTATATATATTTAAATCAACCAAACAGCATTCAAACAAGCATACCAATTATTTTTAACAATTAGAAATAATTCTAATTAAATGGTGAGTGAGGTTTACTCACCGAAAATTAACTGCGTTGAATATCCACTGAAGCGTATTCTATAGATTTCACAGCAATTCCCCCATCCGTCTGTTTTTTTACCAATGTAAAACAAATAAAATTTCAATCACCGAATTTTACTAATTTAATTAAATTAATTATCCATGTGCAAATTAATTCCAGATTAAACCTTAATTCTATTAACGATTAGTTTATACATTTCATTTCTTTACTAACTATTTCTTTTTATATAACTAATTATATAAATTAATCTATTTATTTTTATATAAACTAATTTCCTAAATAGTGTTCAATAAAAATAAAATAAATAAAATTACCTTAATCAAAAAAAACTTCCTCCCACATCAAACAGCCCCAAAACTGTTCTTATTCTTTCTTCGGCAATTCATCGAACACGTTCTCGGCATCTATCATTGCTACTGTACCTCAAAACTGCCATGGCTCCGAACTCTGACTGATCGTCGCCGTTGTCCGCTTGCCCCTGTACCCAGTTTCAGTCGATCCCTCTCCAACTGCCAATGCTCAACTCGTCACCCCCTAGCAATCTCCCTGAACCCCATCGACTTCCACTCCAACTCGCAGTTCAAAATTGTGGGCCCTCAGATCCAAATTCGTAACTTCAGATGAAGCCGTGACAACCTCCCTTGTACCATCGCGATCCCAAATCAATGGAACCGTACTCCATAACCGATTATCCAAACCCATGCTCAAATCGAGCTTCTGAGAAACCCCCAAATTGATGCGCTCCCCTTTTGAAATCGAACAGGCCCAAAACAGACGACGCACTCCAATTTCGGCGACTAGCAGACTTGACGCCTCCCTGTATGCTGCGATAGTGCAAGTTGCAGTACTCCAGTACAAACTCAAATCGAACATCGGTTTGCCTACTCCCTTTTAAATGACAGCAAAACTCCTGTCGCACTTCTGGGCATCGCGACCCTCGGATCTGAGCGACACAGACAACAACGGAGGCGGCTCTTTGATTTTGATTCCGTTCGATTATAGAAAATGGGAGCGACCATTATTGATTTACGGTTTGGAGCTTGATTTTTGTCTATTCAGAAATGGGAGGAGCAGTGTGATTTTATAACAGAGAGGTGTGGTTTTTAGAGTGAACAACGAGGCCAATAACATGTGGAGTTAAAGAGGAAGACATGTTCGGTTTTTCCCCCTTATGATTTCTTTGCCTTGTTGATTTTGTTTAAGTCCATTAAAAAGGAAGGGAATTATAATATTATATTTTATTTTAATTTGTTTAAAAAAACTGTATCCTTAAATTTAAAATACCCATGATGTCGAACTCCTTTCTGAACCCAACAACTGGCGTTTCTAGGATTTACCCACCTTTCCGGACACACTGGGATAGGTCACGAAGTCCAATTCGATCATCCCGAACAGATATTAATTTAAATCGATTTAATTTAAATTTCAAACTATTTAAATTCTTCGATAATTATTGAATATTATTATTCTAATTCAAACAGAATTATGTATTGATTATCTGAACTGATTTCAAATCAGTTTTCACTTCGAATTCAGTTATTCGTTGATTCCTTTTTTTGATAATTTAATATATACGATATTAAATCGAAATCGATATTTAAATTGATAACATAAATATAAAAATTCATTTATTTTATCAACTAAATATTTAAATCCATTCTAAATATTTAAAATTAGTTGGTCGAAATCCCGGGTCATTACAATCTTCCCTACTTAAAATAATTTCGTCCTCGAAATTGCTAAGGTAGGAAAAGTGCTACCAACCCATTTATTTTTTTCAAAACTTATTTATGTTGATACTCAACATTTCAAACTTCCTTGCATAACTCTCTTTCGAATAGATCCCTATTCGATAACTCCTCCCTTCGAATAACTATATTCGATAATCTCTCTTTCGAATAACTAGATTCGAAAACCTTTCTTCGAATAAACTATATTCGATTTACTCTATTCAATTTACTCTTATCAATTTACTCTATTGGATTTAACTCTTATCGATTACCATCTATTTGATTAGCTATTTCACTTAACTCGTTCCGAATAAGCTATATTCGATAACTCTTTTTATTCTATTCGAATAACTAATATTCGATTTAACTCCTTTAATTCTATTCGAATAACTAATATTCAGTTTAACTTTATTCGCTTGACTCTAGATCGCAGCGATCACAATGGTTACGCCTGATTCCCTCAGGAAACATCCGACCGCCCAAGGTTATCTGCAGCTCTGCGAATTACGCTAGCAGTCGTACGAAATGGCAACTTATCCTGAGTAACTATGTTTGACTAACTCTATCTCAATAACTATATTCGATCATCTTTAATTGAATAACTAACATTCAATTAAATCCAAATTCGATTAACTATGTTCAATTAACTCTATCTGGTTAACTCTTACTCTAATCGATTTATCCTAACTCTAATCGATTATTTCTAACTCTAATCGACTCCTCCTATTCGAATAACTCCTATTGGATAACATTTATTCATTTATAAAGATTTACTTTCGGTAACGGTTCTTCACTTTATAAATGTTCTCTTTAATAACGTTACCTCACTTATACAAGTGTTGTGTACCCCTTCTATTTAAAACTATCGGCTTTAAAAACCAACATCTCTTCTCTATATAAGTTCAGACTTATATATTCCATTTATCGAATGATAAATATTTAATTTAATTTATAAACTATTATTTATAAATTAATCCTTTCTATTTATCTGTTAAAAACAGATTTCCATTTTCTATTCACCTTCTAAATATTCCTTTGATTAAATTCTATTTATTTAACAAATAAATATCTCATCTATAACATTCTATTTATTTTCTATAAATAAATATTTCCATTGAATCTATTTGTAAATGTTTTTACAAATATTTCCTTTTTAAATTCTATTTGTAAATGTTTTTACAAATATTTCTCCCTTTATTCGTTTGCACATAACTTCCCTTGTATTTGTTTTACAAATATATTTCCTTTATTCACACCCAATTCATATTCACATTGATTTTACTCAATTTATTCATTTCGATCCATTTAACTTACTTAAGTTAAATTTAATTTCAATCATTCAAATTCCCATTAACTAGTTGCTAATTAACCGTTTTGCCTATTTCACCCTTTTTATTTGAATATAACTTTTTCAAATATATGTCAACTTAATTATAAACTAATCTAATTATATTTTCAACTCGAGTTATATATTCGATTTCGAATATAAATTCTCAATCTCTTTCACTTATCAAAAACCCAGTTTCGATTCAAATTTCCTTTAACTAATTATTTTTCAATTTAGTTAATTCTATTTAACCATTTAAAATATGATTTTTGTCTTAAAAATCATTTCACTTACTTCACTGGAGTTCATATTTATTTTATATCTCCAGTCTGGATTTTTCTAATGCCAATTCGGATTTTATTTCCTAAAAATCCTTTTATTTATTTAATTAAACCGTTATGGTTTTATAATGGTTCTGGCGCTGCTTTTCAAAAAATTTGATTTTGACATAACTCAAAATCTATACGACGAAATCCAGATTTTTCTCTTTCATTAGAAAACTATTATTCAACCGGTCCCGACGATTCTTGTTTTAAAGAATTCCGACTTCAACTGAGTTCTGTATACTAAATTGAAGTTCGAATCGCCAATTTACGAACTGCCGCGCTATGGCGAGCTCGTTTTATTTATATTTATAAATATAAACGTTTTAACTTTGTTTATAATAAATTCAACTCCATTCTGATATATTTTTAATATGTATCAAATCCATTTCATAATATTCCTGATCTATTTCACTTTGAATATTCAAACCCTATATCTTAATTTAAAATATTTAAATTCCATTTGAATTTCTTTATTCAAACTCTATTTTATTTCCTTCTATTCAATTTCTATTTGAATTTCTTCTATTCAAATTCTATTGAATTCCTTATCTTTGAATTCTATTTGAATTTCTTATCTTCAATTTCTATTTGAAATCTTTCATTCAAAAACTCATTTCAAATCCCTTATTCAAATTCCATTTGAAATCCTTTATTCAAATTCTATTTAAATTCCTTTGTTTAAATTCTATTTGAAATCCTTTGAATTTAAATTCTATTTGAAATCTATATTCCAATTCCCATTTCACTTCTATTTGAAATCTATATTCCAATTCCCATTTCAAAATTCCTTTGAAGTAATATAAATATATACATATATTTATATCTATCCCAAATTCAAAACATTTGAATTTTCAAACAACTTGTTTCTTTTTCAAACAATTTTCCATCAAAACTTTTCTAAGGCAGCAATTCATCACTTAGAAACTCGAAAATGAACACTGATGATGTTGCGACCATCATCAGAATTATTTCCCAGCCACTGAATGAGTTCAGTGCTATATTTCTTTCAAAATCCATTTAGAAAAATATTTTCCAAACTCCCAGGATTTTAAATTCTGAATTCTGGTTGGAATTCAATTTCAATTTATCACATTTGTATATTTGATTTCATATACAAATTCTATTGGTTATATATCTATTTCTGTTTTTATAATCTAATTTGATTATAATCCTAACAATCAACTTAACTATTTAAAAACAATATCGTGTCCAATCTTCTGTTCAAGTGTTTATAAACTCCTATCGACATCGTGGCGTCCCACGATTTGACCAAAATTTATAATCCACTCAACAGACTAGTCAACACAATATAAAACGGTTTTTATATCAAATAACAAATACGCTCTCTCGTATATATATACACTCAAACTCAATCTAGGGTATTACTAACCCTATCTCTACCGAGTCACGCCACAGAGCCAAGTAATTCTTAACTTAAGCTCTGATACCAACTGTAACGACCCGGATTTTGAGTGACTTTGGTTATCGACATAAGCTCGATGTCGATAACCAAAACATCGAAAAATCCTGGTAATTAGTGAAAGAAATTAGAGGGTGAGGAAAGATAAGATAGAAACTTAGAATAGAAGAAGAAGAAGAACACAACATCAGAGTAACACGAATCTCACAGCGGAACGAATAACATATAATATATATAACATAACTTGAAATATACATATGTACTTGAATATACATCAATATCAAAGTACATCACTTACAACACAGCGGAAATAACTATAGCTATATGATCCTGAAGCCTCCTGCTCCAAGCTCTTCCAGTATATCTGTAAATTCCCGACTACTTGACTGCCCGTACAAATTTAGGCACCCAAGAGTTTAGGGAAAACAACAAAGTAAACTCCGGGTCATTCATGGGACTGGTATGAGTAAAACAGTTTAAAAACAGTTCGAACAAGTAAACGATATATCATAAGACCACGCCGCATAACGGAACGGGTTTTTCCCTTATGAGAATCCAAAATATCTTTATATCAAAAACCTTTTGATATTATAATAATGTCTATCAACCACAGTATATATATAATCATCTAGCAGAAACGCTTTCATCTCACGTTCTACATATATAGTATACAATCAAAACCGCAAGCACGTATTGGGTAATGGATTTCCAACTATGACAAGGTATGGAACCACCTTTCGCTAATGTACCTCTAGAGAGGAATACACTGGGTTCAACAAGAACACCTTGCAACCCGGCCACACATGACCGACCACTCATTTCGCTTGAGTGTATCGAATGTATATCACCAATAGTTGTGATCAGCAACCGTTTCCCGAATGGGACAGCATCAACAATAGATTTTTTGAAGTAAATGAAACTCTAGATCAGGTGATTATACACCCTACTTCGGTGCGACCGACTTAGCCATGCTGCCTGCCCGATTTCTGTCATTTACCGGATGATGAGGCTAGAAGCTACGCTTTATCATCATACCAGATTCACTTTGAATGCCACATCGTCAAATCCATCAAATCACCGATTCACGTCCTCAACAGTACATTACGTGTTAGCTAAAGAAGTTTCCTTCTCCGCTTCCACTCTTGGTACGATTGAAGAAATCAATGTACGTGACCTTTCTGGACATACTCTGTCAGACAATCATCCATACACGTCACCCAGGAACAGGATGAACCGAAGGTACTATTTCAATTTATAGAAAAGTCCTTGCAATCTACTCCGTCTTCGATTATCTTTATATAATCTGATTCGCACGCTACTGCCAATACGGAGTGGTTCTTCGGATAATAATCCAACCGGTCTCTCCATATTGACAACGATGGTCAAAACTTCGATAGTCTGTGATTTAACTATCGAATAAAAACAAGTGTTTCGATAGTCGATGATTTAACTATCGAATAAAAACAAGTGTTCATCCAATTATCAACCAATTACTAAGCCCTTAATTAATATTCCATTAATTAAATCTCATCTCTATTTCTTTATCAATATTTGTTAACCAAATATTTTCAATAACCATATTGGTCTTTTACGTTATTTGGAAAACATTTCCATATATCGCCTTCTTTTATTTTCTAAACTTTAGAAAATATATGTTATTTATAATTGGAAAATATTCCAATTACTTATCTCTTTTCCAATCTCGTTTATTTCTATACTTAGGAAACGTTCATTATTCTATTTCCAAGCTTTGCACATATTTGGGTTAAAACAGATGTTGTGTAAAACATCGTTACGACAACCCAAATACAGTATTTAACTAATTCTTATTCCACATTGATCTTCGAGCCTGAATCTTGCTACTTATCGGTATATCATGAAATCAACCAAGTTGGGGTATAATTACCTCTCAGACCTTGACTGAATAACATTTAACGTCAAAACAGACAAGACTACTTACTCGAATAATCAATACCATACAACTGATTATTCACCTTTAAACACATATACACTTTTTCTTTCTACTCTTACTAGATTTTATTCTTATACTTCCTTTTTGATTATACTATTCTATTTCTACGTTCGTTTCCTTATCGACTTCTATATATATCGATACGTTGATTTCTAACTATCAAATTATCTTAAAAATATTCTATCTCCTTAAATTCCCGGAAAAATTCGCCATAACCTCCTTTGTACCGGGAGCATCGGGAAATTTCAAATAGCTTTCCCGGTCCTTCTCATCTCAAAAAGAAAAAGAAAAACAAAAAGCCAAGCGGCTAGCCGATACGACGCATAAAATCTCATATGGAAATTAAATACATACCTTTTTGTCGGGCAATCTATATATATATATCTTCTAACACTTTATTCCAAACCTGTCTCCTATATGTCTATACCTGTCCAATCTATTTTAACTATACCAATTGTTTTAACTAAATTTGTTAATTGGCTCTTTGGTCTATTTCTCTTTTAATATTTGAATTCTATATTCAAACTCCAATTCGCTTCTATTATTCAATTTCTATATATCAAATTCTATTTCACTTCTATTATTCAAATTCTATTGTCTTCTATTATTCAAATTCTATTGTCTTCTATTATTCAAATCATATAATATAAATCCCATTTGAATTCTCTTTATTCAAATTCTATATATCAAATTCTATTTCACTTCTCTTATTCAAATTCTATTATTTAAATTCTATATTCAAATTTCCATAGTTTAAAGTCCGTTTGAATTTCTATATTCAAATCTATAGTTTAAAGTCCGTTTGAATTTCTATATTCAAATCTATAGTTTAAAGTCCGTTTGAATTTCTATATTCAAATCTATAGTTCAATTCCTTATATTCAAATCCATTTGAATTCTCGGCATTTATTTATAAACAACGTTTATAACTTCAATTCAAATTCCATATTTTCATTTATAAACAAAGTTTATAAATTCCATTCAAATCCCATATTTTCATTTATAAACAAAGTTTATAAATTCGATTCAAATCCCATATTTTCATTTATAAACAAAGTTTATAAATTCGATTCAAATCCCATATTTTCATTTATAAACAAAGTTTATAAATTCAATTCAAATCCCATATTTTCATTTATAAACAAAGTTTATAAATTCGATTCAAATCCCATCTTTCCATTTATAAACAACGTTTATAAATTCATACTTGTTTTGTATACCTTCAAACAAGTTAATATTTTCTATAGTTTTATTTAAAATTCAAATTCTATTTATAAAAATAGAATTCCCTTTTTAAAATCTCAAATACCCTTTTTGATGTTTTTATGAATCAATATTCAAGCCCCAGGGATATTTTCAACAATCAAATCAACCAATTTTCAATCATTTGATTTTTAACACATCATATAGGAATATATATGAAATCAAACAAACAACAAATAGATAATATTTTTTTTGAGGAATCCAGTTGGATTCCTCCAACCTGTTTTCCTGCATCCACAGACGTTAGTCAACATAGTAATACCCATCCTGCTTCGAGGCAGGATATCGCGGTATGAAGGTCATCCACTAATCATAGCGTGGGGCGTATAGGGTAATCATCCGCTAATGAAACCGCGGGCATCCGCTAATGAGACTGCGGGAATCCAACCAATCATCAACCCAATATATATATAATAGTCAACATAAATAACTATATATATTTAAATCAACCAAACAGCATTCAAACAAGCATAACAATTATTTTTAACAATTAGAAATAATTCTAATTAAATGGTGAGTGAGGTTTACTCACCGAAAATTAACTGCGCTGAATATCTACTGAAGCGTATTC
This sequence comes from Allium sativum, assembly GCA_030737875.1. Lineage (NCBI taxonomy): Eukaryota > Viridiplantae > Streptophyta > Magnoliopsida > Asparagales > Amaryllidaceae > Allium > Allium sativum. The sequence goes on from CM060926.1 coordinate 473,868,509, forward strand.
TATAGATTTCACAGCAATTCCCCCATCCGTCTGTTTTTTTACCAATGTAAAACAAATAAAATTTCAATCACCGAATTTTACTAATTTAATTAAATTAATTATCCATGTGCAAATTAATTCCAGATTAAACCTAAATTCTATTAACGATTAGTTTATACATTTCATTTCTTTACTAACTATTTCCTTTTATATAACTAATTATATAAATTAATCTATTTATTTTTATATAAACTAATTTCCTAAATAGTTTTCAATAAAAATAAAATAAATAAAATTACCTTAATCAAAAAAAACCTTCCTCCCACATCAAACAGCCCCAAAACTGTTCTTATTCTTTCTTCGGCAATTCATCGAACACGTTCTCGGCATCTATCATTGCTACTGTACCTCAAAACTGCCATGGCTCCGAACTCTGACTGATCGTCGCCGTTGTCCGCTTGCCCCTGTACCCAGTTCCATTCGATCCCTCTCCAATTGCCAATGCTCAACTCGTCACCCCCTAGCAATCTCCCTGAACCCCATCGACTTCCACTCCAACTCGCAGTTCAAAATTGTGGGCCCTCAGATCCAAATTCGTAACTTCAGATGAAGCCGTGACAACCTCCCTTGTACCATCGCGATCCCAAATCAACGGAACCGTACTCCATAACCGATTATCCGAACCCATGCTCAAATCGAGCTTCTGAGAAACCCCCAAATTGATGCGCTCCCCTTTTGAAATCGAACAGGCCCAAAACAGACGACTCACTCCAATTTCGGCGACTAGCAGACTTGACGCCTCCCTGTATGCTGCGATAGTGCAAGTTGCAGTACTCCAGTACAAACTCAAATCGAACATCGGTTTGCCTACTCCCTTTTAAATGACAGCAAAACTCCTGTCGCACTTCTGGGCATCGCGACCCTCGGATCTGAGCGACACAGACAACAACGGAGGCGGCTCTTTGATTTTGATTCCGTTCGATTATAGAAAATGGGAGCGGCCATTATTGATTTACGGTTTGGAGCTTGATTTTTGTCTATTCAGAAATGGAAGGAGCAGTGTGATTTTATAACAGAGAGGTGTGGTTTTTAGAGTGAACAACGAGGCCAATAACATGTGGAGTTAAAGAGGAAGACATGTTCGGTTTTTCCCCCTTATGATTTCTTTGCCTTGTTGATTTTGTTTAAGTCCATTAAAAAGGAAGGGAATTATAATATTATATTTTAATTTAATTTGTTTAAAAAAACTGTATCCTTAAATTTAAAATACCCATGATGTCGAACTCCTTTCTGAACCCAACAACTGGCGTTTCTAGGATTTACCCACTTTTCCGGACACACTGGGATAGGTCACGAAGTCCAATTCGATCATCCCGAACAGATTTTAATTTAAATCGATTTAATTTAAATTTCAAACTATTTAAATTCTTCGATAATTATTGAATATTATTATTCTAATTCAAACAGAATTATGTATTGATTATCTGAACTGATTTCAAATCAGTTTTCACTTCGAATTCAGTTATTCGCTGATTCCTTTTTTTGATAATTTAATATATACGATATTAAATCGAAATCGATATTTAAATTGATAACATAAATATAAAAATTCATTTATTTTATCAACTAAATATTTAAATCCATTCTAAATATTTAAAATTAGTTGGTCGAAATCCCGGGTCATTACAGTCTGGATTCATCGAATTCGGAGAATTCGTTCAAAAGTTACGACTGTTTTAGTAAAAGCGAACGCTTCAGTCCACACAATGAAAAATGTAAGTCTAAGTTGTTCAACCCAGTTTTTAACCCTTTAAACATCAAATTTTTACCCAGCACGTTCAGAAAAAGCTTTAGCTCAGATCCTGGAATTTCCGAATTGTACTCGCACATTAAAATCCGATGCTCCGTTAGGAAGTTATGGTCAAAACAATATTGATATATGCCTTAGTTTTTTAATTTTCTGCACATCGTACTACAACTAAAACTTGAATTTCAGCGTAGTAACATGAAAATTATGACATGGCTCTATTAATGAAAGTTTTAGCTCAATTTCTAAGGTTTCCAAAAAGTCTAGAATTGATAAATTCCGATCATCCATTCAAAAGTTAGGCCAATTTAGCTTCAACTTATCGAATATTTCAGTTTTTTGCATAGCATTAATTTATTTTATTCGAAGTTTAAATCTTTCGACTCCCAAATATTTGGTAATTCTTTAACACTTCAAATTTGTTATTGTTTCCTTACTCGAGAAATGGATTCGAATCCAATTTGTTTACTCCATTTCGATATATCTTCTATACATTTTTCCGTTTTCTTTCCAAACATTAATTCTAGTTAAAACTTGAATTTATTCTAACTTTACTACTAACTTAATTATGTTAAATCCTTAACTCATTTACATGAATCAATGCCAAATTTTTTATAAATCATTTCTTTCCTAAGTTATTAATACTACATCGATTTTTTTCGATCTTCTAACTTCCTCTTATTGGTTCAATTCTTTTGACTTAGCTAAATTTAACTTCATTCCTTATTTAATTAGTCATTCATTTGAATTAATTCCTGATTTTGTTTATTCCAATTATTTAAGTTCATCCCTACCTCATCTTCATTTATATTTGGTTCTAAATCGACCAATTTAAAATTTCTCGAGTTAACTACCATTTATTCTAATTCATTTGACTTAACTGAACGCACTTAGTTCCCAAATCCTTTCGATATTCTAATTCAATAAATTTAGACTTTGGTTATTATTATTTTTTCAACACCTTATTTCATATTTTGAATTTCAAGTTTGTTTCATTTCCTCATTCCGATTTTTTTGGTTAACTTTAAATCTATAACATGGGTTAAGGTTAGCTATGATTTTTATATAAACCATTCTATTTTATCTCATTTACCAGATTTATTTACTTACTTACCCATAAATTTTTAGTATGGATCGAGTTTTACTTATTCAACCCAACTATCTATACAATTCTAAATCGACTTATTTTATTTCTCTAAGTTGATTTCATTCTATTAAATCCATCCAACTCAGGTTAAAATTTATTTTTATCCCATTCCAGTATTTCCATTTTCTAAATAAAAATTCGGTTAACTCCATTATCTTATTCCAAATAAGCTAAATTTTGGATTTGCATCGCATTTCACTTGTTTTGGCATTTCTATTCATTCATCTAACCAATTTCTTATTCATTTATTTTCATTTTCATTGTAAATCAACTCTTATTCCACTAACTCAATTTATTTATTTGACTCACAAATTATGAATTGAATTAAGGACTATTCACAACTCAAGTGTTAGTTCTCAAATCGTTATTACTTGATTTCCTAAGTTAAACTTCATTTAGCTCGATTCCTCTACTCAAGTTAGGTTATACTCCATTCGACCAAAGCATTTACATTCCTCTCATTTCATTTTCCATGCCCATATTTACCTTTCATATTGTCCTTATTTGGTTTACCCTACTTAGATTTTCTACGCCTTCATCTCACATGTACATTAATTTTCCATTTTAATTCCATCATTTTTATTTTATCAACTGTTCACATTTTATCAACCAACATAAATTCTTTTATTTCTTCTCGACCTAGTTTAAATCTACTTATTAATTATTCCAAACCAAAACTATTGCCAATTTATTTACACAACAAACCTTCAAATTTATTTTGGTTGACTTCAATTAAATTTTGTTTCATACCTAATATGGTTGATTTCCTCTATCACTCTTATCAACCAAACTAGAACTTGTTAAACCTTATTATCGCCCTGCTTAAGAGTCTTAAATGACTATTTCCCTTTCTCTTAATACTTAAGCCCATTTTCGAGTTTCAAAATCTAAGAATCTAATGAACAGAGTTATCTTAGCCCTTCAATCAATATTATTAATTAATATGAACTTAAATACTTGATTCTGGGTTCATAAACTAAGTTTTGAATAATATATACATATATCTTATACCATATAAAATTTAACTCCAAATTCTAAATTAACAAAGAACACGGGAATTCCAATTCTGGCTAAATTTTAAATTCAACTTTAAATAACAAATACTAATACTTTTATATAAAATTTGTACCATATGGAATTAAATCAAAAATCCTTTGCCATACAGGTTATAATAATCATCGAGTGGTCTCTCCCCCACTCAGACTCTTCAAAATAAACATCGATAATGCGTGCACTCATTATCGAAGTCATTTATAAGGTCCAAGAAGGATTCACTTATTACATTTGAGATCTTTTAAAACCATTTCCCTTTCGAAAACGCTTATAATACTATATTTTCCAAAAATCTTGGTAAATCTATTTTCAAAAGCACCAAAATCAAGTCCTCAAGTTCATTTCTATTTTAATCGCAAACTGATTTGCAACCAATTATGCTTAAAGGTATTATTTCATTTTCAAATATTTTCTAACCATTAAATTTTCCTTATTAGATTTATTATCTAATCAATCATAATAGGTAATAACTAAATTTAATTACCTACTAATATCAAATGCATATTAACATAAAACCAATAATATATTTGATATATACAAAATATAATTGAAAACCATATTATGTCGATTCATTCTGTTCAATTATTTAGAAATTCCTATCGATACAATGGCGTCCCATATATTGATAACAATCCATAAGTATCCAACAGAACAAGTCAACACAATATAAAACCATTTTATATCCAAAATACAAATACGCTCTCTCGTATATCACTCAAACTCATTCTAGGATATTACTAATTTTATCTCTAATGAGTTAATTCCCAAATAGAGCCAAGGTTATCGCCAACCACCGCTCTGATACCAACTTTAACGACCTGGATTTTTGACCACTCAAATCGACAATAAACCACACATGTCGACTCAAACAAATCATCAACACAGGTAGTTATTGGGAAAAAGAAGAAAAGGAAGAAAGAAGAGAAAACAAGTCGAAGAATCTCACAGCGGAAGGACAACATATAATAAACAAAATGCAGTTTAAAAGCAGTTTAAATGTATACATTTGCTATAACATACAATGCTTATCAGAGTTACATATACATACAGACGTACATAATAAGCAGCGCAAATAGATGCAGTGGAATACATACTTATAATTGATATATATATATATATACACACACACACCCCAAATCCCAGTCTCCATCCTCCAAGCTATTGCAATCTTGGCTAACTGCAACTTCTGCTCGCCCGAGCGTATTGCATAAAAAACACAACAAACACTCGGATCAACACAAATTCATTCTCATATTAGTCAAATTAAAATACGAAATAACTTGAGTGTCATGGGTGCAGTAACTCAGGATATGTTACGGGATTTTCCTTCTCTCAAGGATCCGTTAAACTAATACATACATAGTATAATACGCTATTATTGCAATGTCTATTCAGTAATGTAAACATAATGAAAATAACGTAAGCGGGATTACATTTTTACCCTTACACCGTTTATAATACCGTAGTCTATACAGTGCCGTAAACCCACCGTAACCGCTGGCATCACAGGACACTCCATAGGTACGATACAAATCAAAATCATAGGAGCTCAATAAGGATAATATGACAAGGCACTCGAGGCAATGCCCAGGGTAGGATTCTACCAATTGCACTCCCGGACCGCTGGTAACGCATAGCAGCCACTACCGCCCATCTCGGATTATACTCCCATATCAAAAAGGGCCCAATTCATCATCATAGTCATAGAAATAGTATCAGAGAAGTGTGTCCGATCAAAGGTACTACCTCAATTAGTCACGGTATAGCTCTTGTTTTAGTCATTTCAATTATGACCCGAAGGTCAAGGCTATTTCGTCATCGTTCATCTTCATAAATCCAAATCGCCTCTAAGTCATCATCAAATTTCATTCTGGATACGCCATAACGTTCACAGTTGTTAAAGTGGTATCGACACTAACAGCGAGTTTGCCACTTGTCGACTCCGGCCTCTTTAACAACCAACGTTTACGTTTTCCACATTGGTTGGTTCTTTTACTTTTCACGAAGGTTCGCTTTCATAACCCAATTTATATCCAAAAGAATATAATTTTCATATCAACACATCGTAATCATTCCAAACCGATTTATATTTCAAACTAGAATATTATTTCTAGATCCATACATCATAATTCTATAATATCCCAAAATCGATTTATATTCAAATAGAATACCCTTCATATCAAAGATCATAATTTTTTTCAAAATCATTTTATATTCGGAATCCATTCATATTCAAATATAATATATATTTCCATTACAACTCATTTCAATCCCTTAGGAGATCCATTTATATTCGAATAGAATATGATTTACATTTCCATATTTAAAAATCGGTTTTAAAAAATATCGATTCATATTCAAATAGAATATATTTTATCTCCACTCCACTGAACCAACAGTTTATATCCAAACACTTTCCATTCGGAAGACATTTACAATTTATAAAGTATAAATTTGAAAAATAGATGCTTATGAAAAATCTTTATATATATATATAATAGTTAGAATAAGACAAGATAATTTAGATCACTATGAATATACATAAAATAAATAAAAGTTTTACTAATTAGTTTCATAATAAAATATAAGGAAGAATTTAGTCATAACAAAATAGTTTATAAGTAAAAAGTTTTTAATAGGTAAAATTTTAAGAAAAGGAATAGTTTATTTGAAAGCAACAGTTTACATATAATAAAAATTCTTAAACCATAATTGTTACTTCCTTCCGAATTTCAAATGCTTGAATTTATATTTCAGTCTCTATGGGGTCTACAAAAACTCAATATCTTGTTTCAAATGCCATTCAACCCCATTTCTTTCAATTTTGAGGAATCAAACCCATATTCATACCAAAAATTACGGTGATTTGGAATATCCTCAAATGATGTTCATTTAAAACTAAACTCATGGGAAATTATCAATTCATCTTACCATAAAATTTTAAAACTCCAAGGTATTAAAAAAATCCCACTTTACAAATCTCGATTTGTTTGAATAATTTACCTTGACAAATTCCTTAACATTGAAAATCATGTTTTAAAGGTAACATAAAGAAATCTTATCAATATGGACACATTTCCTTAAAGTAAAATTCCTCATCAATAGAATTTCGAATACTTAAATCATTTAACCAACCGATGTCCATATATAATTTGCTACCCTATGGCCAAGTGATTTTAAATTTAATTTCTCGATATTCAGGGATGGATCTATCATTTCAATCCAAATCAGGGTCACAGAGATTTATCATTTCACTCTGTGTTCTTAATTTATTTAAATCGGTTAATCCCGGGTTTATTCGATGCCCGTAACATCAAGGGTAAATGGGATTAATCGTCAAAATGAACATGCAAATACACTATACTGAATACGGAGCATTGGCAGTGTCAATCTCAATTCAGTAATAAATTTCAACCAAACATCCATCACTACCATTCCATTTAACTGATCAGTATTAAACTGTTTTCAGGATTTACAAGGATTAGAATTTCCAACTAGAAATTTAAATTTAATTAAATGACTAATCATCGACCTAGATTTGTATATTAACACACATGCATGTTAATTTAAGTGACACATCATCAGGCAAACACAACCATGCAACCAAACTTATTTCATAATTTAATTTAATAAACATGCGAATAATTTAGTTATTTATGAGTGAGAAAATCACTCACCTTTGAGTCCTTAGTGGATCAGACGTCCAACCAAAGCCCAAAATTTCACAGTCTCCAAACGCAGCCAAACTAGTTTAGATCGTCCGCAATTCCGCCACGATCCCAATGCACCTAAACGCGTCCAAATCCGTGTTTATACGAGAAAGTTATTAGTGTTTTACTATTTGGATTTAAATATATATAAAAAAATTAATTAAAATTTCCTTACCCTATTAAAAATTGCCACGTCAGCTTCTTCAACCCTTCCTCCCGCTCCCCCCGTGCTACAGACCATCGCAGAAAATGAGCCCAACTCCGAATATTTGATCGAATATAACTCGCACCTCAAGCCATCAGAGCAGCTCCGACCACGTCCAAACACCAGCCCTCCTCCAGGCGCTTCTTCCGGCACCAGACCCACCACCTCTGGTGGTCCATAGCGCCACCACCGTCAAGTCCAAGGTCACGAAAATCGGGCCCAAAATGCAAAAATCCGATGATCCCTTTTGACGATAGCATCTCCAACAACCATCAGCGACCATGTACCAACCTCCTCTCCAAAACCCATATTCCATAATCCCCGATTACATCCCAAAACGAAAATGCCCAAATTTCGTATCTCGGTTTCGAATTCCAGAACCTTTGACCGCAATTTCTAGCCACCTCGCTTACTACGTGTCGAAACGAACAGTACTCGTAGCTTCCAATCGTCGAGATCTTCGTTTTGATATATAATACGATAGGGTTTGTGAAGATTTGAATTTCAAGCTAGAGTTTTTATTTGACTAGGTTTTTGGAAAATATGTTTCCTTTCTTTAACGAGAAAATGAATTGATGGGGAATATACGTAAAATGAGAAATGGCTGATGGGTGGAATGGAGGTTAAGTTATATTTATAAATATAGGCCAAAAAAAAAACACTTATCTTATTCCATTGATTCCATTCAGGTTTTATCCCATACATCCAAACGATACATTCGATTATAACGCACTGAAATCCTACAATAATTCACCATTCCGAATCCGATGAGACTGGTTTCATCGGATTCCGAGATAGTCACCAAAATTGTTAAATTTCACGGTTAAATAAATAAAATATTCAATTATTCATTTAACTGTTTTTAATTCAATCTAAATACTTATTAAATTCCATTTTTAATCCAATTATAACTTAAATAAATTTTATAGATTGATTTCACAAATTTTAAACTCTCGAATTTGATTATTTGAATTTAAATTTTGAATTTCAAATTTAACTCAACAACTTAAATTTTATTTAATCATTTAAATACTAAACCCCAAATTACTACATTTCTAAATAAAGCTAAATTTGAAATCTATTTATACTCAATTCAAACAAATCATTATTACTATAATCTACAAAATTAAATTTTTATCCAATATTATCCCATTTATTTATTTAAATCTAAATTTAGATATACTGAAAATTATGGGTTGTTACATAAGATCTGAATATTAATCTTAATTCTGCACACTGGAAGTGAATGCAAAAACAAATTTTGTCATTACATGAAAATTTAGAACCTGCAGTTTCTAAAAAGGGAAGAAGCTATTTTGATATAAAAAGAAAGATCTAAAAGATCTTTATATAGGTTGTATATTTTGAATCAAAAAAAATATGTAATTTTTTGTTTGTGAATTTTATGTAAAAATTTACAAGTTTTTCAAATCATTCATGTTGAAGAATGAGAAAAAAAATTAAATATGAGACATGTAGTTTATTTTTGTTAATAATTGTGAATTTTATGTACAGATCTGTAAATTTTTGAACCATTCATGTTAGAGAATGTAAAATGTTGATTATGTGATTGATAAATATATTATATTACCTTACTGTAATAAATGCATTGAATATTAGAGAATGCATTGTTATGATAATATATTATATTACGTTACTGTCATAAATGCATTGATGCATTAGTTATTGTTAGTTAATTGATGTATGTTTGTATTTGGAACAAGAATAAACATATATATTATTATTCAATGTATTTAGCTTGTAATAACTAATGTTATGAAAGAAAGGATAGAACCACAACCTGAATTTGTGCAAAGAAAATATTTATACTGGAAGTTGTATAACTCAAAGTCTTGGACTTGATGTCTTGAATTATATATTTATATACATATGTATATGTATATATATAAACATTTTTGATAAAGCATACAAGTTTGAAATCTTGTCAATTAGCAAAAATGTAAGAGCTTCTAAATTAAAAGTATGTTAAAAGTTTGAGAACCAGAAATTCATCATAAATTTATAAAATTGGTATACATGTGTATATATATGCATAGGAACTCAAAAGTTCCTCAATCAGCGAATTTGAAACACTTCATAATTTAAAAGCCTGAAGCTTTATTCAAACCGTATGAAATAATAACATTACACTTCTTAAAGAAGTTAAATCATACGCGACAATAATAATGCATCCAAAGATTGCACATTTTTCTAAATGAGCTATATCTTGCTTATATATTTATATTTACATATTGTATTGAAGAATAAATTTTAACAACTCGAAGTTGTTATATATTTCATTTGAACCAGAAGTTCAACACAGTGGAACCAGAAGTTCAATATAGTTGAACCAGAAGTTCAATACAGTTTAACAAACATGAAGTTGTTTATATATTATTTGAACCAGAAGTTCAATATAGATTAACAACTTGAAGTTGTTCATATATTTCATTTGAACCAAAAGTTTAATACAGTTCCAAATCAGATATTTTGGATATTATGATGCGATCTTTAAGATTCGCATTGACATTGCTTGATAAGCAAATATTAATGATTGGAACCTTATGAACAATTTGTTCTAAAATAGGTAACTCGAACAAGAAAGAATATGCAAATCAGTTACATATGGAATACGTGGACGCGCATATATACACATATATGCGAATATTTAATTAACAACCTAAAGTTGTCGTGAGCTCATATTATAAATTATGCATATACTATTTAATATTTCAGAAATTCGATTGACATCAATATTGATTGACCTGAAGGCATGTGCATATTCAAATGATAGAAAATTACTCCAAGCCATCAGATCAATGAAAGGGAATAAGAGATTCAATATGAATGCATCTTATCAACTAATAAGAGCATTATCCGCCTACAATTGAAATACATCTAATGTATTTGCTAGATATGATGCTACAATGGATCAAAAATGGATCTAAAGTAAGTGACAATGTTTGTCAACATTGAGGGGGAGGATAAAGGAATCATCGATGTTAAATATTTGCTAGCATATAGAATTATGCAAAGTATTAAGTAACTTGCATAAATTACCAATTATGTCCATAATAGACTTTCTCTAATATACATTTGAATCCCCGAAGGATCAAAAGGTGTAAATCACAGCTGAAAATGCGGTATAAAAGTCAGTTCAAAATATCTTTGGAGTAAGTCATAAAGATGCAAAATAAAGGAGGTGAGTGGGTGAGTGTTCCTGAAGAAACACAAAAGTTGTTTTGAAAGAAACCCATGACATGATTGTCAAAATAACCCCAGAAGTGGTTTAAGTACCTAAAGCATGATAAGTTTTGAGATCTCAATAAATTATGTATAGAACTGACAAGAAATAATCATAGACGATAAATTAACAAATAATAAAGCGCTTATATTTATAAATGGATTAAAAATCCCATATCAGAGTGAAACATGACTGGCCATCATGAAATTCTTCTAAATAAGATATATGGACCTGTAGTCCATAAGATATGAACCTGTAGTTCATAAGATAAAAATAGAAATATATATAATGATAAAAATATACAGAAGTTACTGAAGCACCATATAGTGTCAACAACATGGTAAGTGCCATAAGGATTGTATTTTCAGAGAAAATTAAATTGATTAAAATGGTGAAAGTGTTTAAAACACTTACAGTACTCTGTAGGTATAAACGATAAAAGTATACTAATTCCAGAAGAATTTAAATAACTTTGGTAGCGATAAAGAGAAAGAAATGTAGATTACAACATTCTTTCTAATATTGTTGTGATGAAAATCTTGAAATAATTCATGATGAGTAGATCACTTCCTGCTTTCAAGAATTGTTGTAATAAAACTCTTAATATCCGTTGAAGTGGTAGTTGCGATATGCAAAACTTATTATAATATATAAGTTCCTGAAGAACATAAATAACATTTATTATTATAAAGCATACCAAGAACATGGATGATAGATTGCAACATTCTTCTAAATATTATTATAATGAAAATTTTGATATATTTCAAGGTGAATGGATTACTTCCTGCTTAGTGTTGTTGTAACGAAAATCTTGATATACTTCATTCTTCTAAGTATTATTGTAATGAAAATCATGATATAATTCAAGATGAGTAGATTACTTCCTGCTTAGTAATGAAAGTTGTCTTATTCATCAAATATGTATTGCAACATGCAAGTCTGATTGAAACAGAAAATTATAAGTACCTGAAGTTTATTCGTAAATGAATATTAGTATCATACAAATCACAAAAGGGAGACGTTTTAAATAAGAAAGCATGCCTGAAGCATGGAAATACACATGAAGTTTTAAAAGAAAAACTTCGTTAAGAAGTATTTGTAAGCAATTTAAGTTATTGAAAGGAGAATACGAATTCAGAGGAAATTATTAAATCAGGGGGAGCATCCATAAGTATGATACAATGCACTCTTTTTTTTCTTAACTAAGTTTTTCCCTACTAGATTTTCTTAGTAAGGTTTTAATGAGGCATGGTGAAACACCCTACCTCCATTAAGGTCACTCACAAAGGGAATGCCTTAACTTTGATAGAGGGTTATAGGTACAAGACACAGAAAAATTTACAAGACAGATAAATTTAAGCAGCGGAATCCAAATATTTATTTCATACGTAGTTCAACACAAAAGCATTACATAAAGTTGTCTCAAAACAACATCAAAACATTACACCACAATTTCTTGCTTGATTATTCAATAAAGAAGCATAAACCAAAAAAAAAAGTAAACATGCATAAATCCCCAAGGATCATATCCAATGCCATAGCCAATTGTAATAACCCGGAAAATCTGGGCCAGTTTAAAATTTTTAATTTGGCAATTTTAGCGAATTTTGAATATTTAAAATGAATTATTTTAAATAATATCGACGAAAAATTTATTTTGAATAGAATTCGATCGTATATATTATACGCGTCGTCGTTAGAATATAAATAATTATATATAATTATAAATAGAATTGAAAATGGCGCGGTAGTTCAATAATTCGATTTCAAACTTCAATTGAATGTACCGGGTGCAAAACAATCCGGATTTTAGTGAAACCAAAAATGATAGGATCTAATTGATGATATCTTTCTATCGAATCCGAAAAATCAGGATTTCATCTTAGGAATGATAAGATATGTCCAGTTGAAAATTCTGAATAGTCGCTATGGAATTCAGGCCCTTAAAAATGGAAATTTTGCAAACGACCTCGGATTTCGACGAAACCAGTTTTGTTGGGTCCGTGATGTCAAATTATTGCTAGGTTTCAAATTTCATAATTTTTCGAATCAATATGTGAGCGTGGCAAAGGAAAACGCGTTTGACCCGTTTCAGTTGATTTTAATCGACTGGAAATTGGCCATTTTTCTAACGGTCTCAGAATTCGACGAAACTAGTTTTGTTAGGACCGTATCGTCAATACGAAGCTAGAAAATATTTTTCTGGAATTTTTCTAGTTAATATGTGACCCCGGTAATTTGAAATGTACGTTTAAAATTCAATATAGTAATTTAAATGTAAATTCAACGAAAACTAATCGAAACGGTCAAATCAGCTTGAGATACATATCCCATTGTGTTCAGAATGGGGGTTAAACGCTATAGACGACAGGCGGTGGGTTCGATTTCGAGTTCGTATGTAAAAGTCAACATAAATTGAAAATAAAATAATAAAATAAATAAATAAATAAAAACTTTCTTCCCCTTATCTCCTTTGCCCCCCCCCCCCCCCCCCCCCGTCCAAATTCAATCGACAGAAAAAAAAAGGGAAGGCGGACCTCGACCTCGCGCCTCCGAGGCGCGCTTGCATCGCCGTCGCCGCCTCCGGTGGCCGCCCTCCCCAACTCTGATCCTCCTCTCCCTCTCTCACCTCCCCCGTTGCCCCTCTCGTTCCCTTCTCTCTCCCCTTTAACCCGACGCATCCAGCACCCTCGCCTTATTCCGCCGACGCCAGAGACCCCCCGACCACCAAAGCCGCCTCCGCACCACCAACCGCCTCCAGCGCGAACCCTAGAACCGCGAGCACCCCTCCGAACAACAGTAAGTTTTTTTTCTTTTTTTTTTTCTTCTTCTTTCCATTTTTTTAAAAAAAAAAACTGTTTATGTTTAAAAACTATTTATGTTTAAAAACTGTTTATGTTTAAAAACTATTTATGTTTAAAAACTGAAAATGATAATGTTTAAAAACTGTTTATGTTTAAAAACTAAAAACTCTTTATGTTTAAAAAAACTAAGAAAGTATAGTTTTTTAAAAATAGAGAAAGCTTAGATTTTTTTTGAAATAGAAAAGACTCGATTTTTATTTAGTTAGCGAAAACTAAAAATATAATTTTTATTATAGTAGAGTATTAAAAATATAATTTTTATACTAATGGCATATTAAAAATATGATTTTTATATTTTTAAAGTAATAAAAATATGACTTTTATATTTTTAAGGTATTAAAAATATAGTCTTTACTATATAGAAGATGTAAAAATATGATTTTTGGTTAGGTAGAGAGTTAAAAATATAATTTTTACATGATAGGAATATTAAAAATATCATCTTTATATGTGTAGAAAAATAAAAATGAGATTTTTATAAAGATGAAATCTTTAAATTTGGAAAGGCGAAATCTATATTTTTGAAATGGAATTTTTATCTATATGACATCATAGTAAAAATTCGATTTTTCTATATTGAACAGCGAAAGTGATAAGAGGCGAGAACGACGAAGACTTCTACAAAGAGATAGAGTAGTGGTATTGGATAGCTATCGGTGAGAATTTCTCACCTTTCAATTTATTTTTCTAGTAATATATATATATATATATATATATATATACTAGGATGCAGACGGTGCTTATTAGAAGCACCCGACACCCGTCCACAGACCATGGACTTGTTTGATTGGTTGTGTAGTTGGTTAGATTATTTGATTTGGATTTGATTGTTTTGGTGAAATTGAAATTGATATGATTGATGTGTGAATGGCGTGGGCCTTCACTAGACCGGGGATAAGGCTAGGCCTTGTCCCGTTTCTAGTATCGTGCCGTTATGCCGCCGAAATTTTCTAAAATATGTTAGAAAAATAAAAATATCATTTTATTGAATAAATGAATTGAATAGAAATTCATAGGTTGAAATAAAATGTTTTATCGTTAAAAATATAATTTTTAACGTGAATATGAAAATAGTGAAGTGAATAAATAAATATTCATTTACAAACCAGATGGTTTGTTTATGTACGCTTATTTGAAGGACATTGATTGGGTCGATAAATTTTACATATCCCCCAACTGCACAAATAAAATATGCGTTTGATTGTTTGAAACCCCACACGGGTGTTGGGATGAAATTTGAAGTTCACTCATCCTGATTGATTAAATATGTCGATCGATTGATTGACAGGCTGTTATAAGCGTTAGATACCTTTATTTGATGCTTATACAGTGTAGTGCACTTTGGTTGATGGTTGATCATGTTTCAATGCTATTATATACATGTGTTGTGTGAAAATCCATATAATTAATTTTATATGGTAATTGATTGGGCCTCATTCCAGTTTAGAAATGGAAATATTTGAAATAGAAATATTTGAAATAGAATATTGGAAAATAGAAATTTATGAAGCCGTGTTGATTAGATTGACGCCATTTTGACGTGAACGATATTTATATCGATTTTATTCATTTTAAAATGAATAATAAAAAAGTAATTTTGGAATCGACGATTTCGAAATGAATTGAATTGAAAACGATTTCGAAATGAATTGAATTGAAAACGATTTCGAAATGAATTGAATTGAAAACGATTTCGAAATGAATTGAATTGAAAACGATTTCGAAATGAAGTGAATTGAAAACGATTTCGAAATGAATTGAATTGAAAACGATTTCGAAATGAAGTGAATTGAAAACGATTTCGAAATGAAGTGAATTGAAAACGATTTCGAAATGAATTGAATTGAAAACGAATTCAAAGTGAATTGAAAACGATTTCAAAGTGAATTGAAAACGATTTCGAAATGAATTGAATTGAAAACGATTTCGAAATGAAGTGAATTGAAAACGATTTCGAAATGAATTGAATTGAAAACGAATTCAAAGTGAATTGAAAATGATTTCAAAGTGAATTGAAAACGATTTCGAAATGAATTGAATTGAAAACGAATTCAAATTGAATTGAAATTTGAATTGAATAGAAATGAATTTTAAAACGAATCTATAAAGAAGAATTCAATTGTGATTTGAATTGAAAAGGAAGTTGAAAATGTTTTTGAAACGAATTCAAAACTATTTATATAATTCGTTTCAAATAGAAATCGACGAAGTATATATTATATATATTATATATATAATATAATGGCCTGAATAGAACGCGCCGCGCCGCGGCAGTTCATGAATTTCGACCATTTATTTCAAACGGACATTACGGGAGATCCGACCGTCGGATTCTCCTAAAACCGGAACCGTTGGGTTCGTATCAAAGAGAGCTTTCTAACGAATGTGAGAAATTAGAAATCTAACGGTTGGATTTGGAATTATGTCCAAATCAAATTTGAAAAAGGTCGCTGTAAGTGCAGTTCGATGGCCATTGGTGGAAATCGACTGTACGGGCCTTGATAAAATTATTAAAAATAGTAATAATTTGTGTAAAATCATAAGAAATGATTTGTGAAGATTTGGGATGAAAAACTCCATATTTGAAAAGATAAAAATAAATTTTTATCGAAATGAACTAGTTTTGAACTAGAAATATAATTCTATTTATTTTTAAATAAATAAATTGAATTTGAAAAGGGTTTTGAAAATAACCAAAATTTCCAATGATTGCATTGGAGTGGATTTGAATCGAAATTGTCTTCGGAATATTTCGATGTTGGAATTCGTGATTATACAGGTGTTGTTATGGAAATTTGAAAGATATATATTTATATCGTTATTTCCAATACGACATTTGTTAGTCGTAGAATTTGATATTGAATATAAGCCGATATATTTTCTATTCAGAGCCTTGTATTGAATATCAAATGTGATTTGGGTTTGTCGTGAATGGTGTCTTCACTAACACTGTTCTTGAACCCAGTTGTGAAAAGATTAAATCTTTTTATTTGGATTTAATGAAGTGTACCAATTAAATGAGATTTCATTGGAATTGAATTGATATTGATTTTTGGGTTTATCGTGAACAGTGTTTTAAATAACACTCGTTCTTTAACCCGATAATTAATGAATGTGATTTTGGGTTTATCGTGAACTGTGTTTTTAAATGACACTGATTCTTTAACCCAGAGAAATATTAAAACTAAGTGGAGTTTTAATGAATCTTTAATTAGATTGAAAAGATCGAGAATGGAGTATCACCAGTTTTACTCCAGGCGATAGTTAAATCTTTAATTAGATTTGAACGTGAAATGGTAATTGAATTTACCGATAACACCGTGGTGTTAGATATGAAGTATAACCAGTTTTACTTCATGGGATGAATAGGTTGGGATTGGGAAATAAAATAAATGATTTCTTCGGTATGGTTCGCTAATCCCGACTAGTTTGAATTAATATTCAAAGGAGATTAAAGAACAAATTTAAAGAATTTATCTTGGATAAAATTAATGGGAACTTTTCCCAAAGTATAGGAATATTTGAATAAAAGAATATTCTGAATTGGAATGAGGCGTATGTTGTGTTTGTGTAACACTTTTATAACATATACACGAGTTATTCAGAAAGACCGGGTTTATCCCATTCTGAATAACTGATTCGACGTGGTGTCGAAGATGAAGACGATGGTCGAAGACCGGAAGTCTTCACGTCGTTTGGGTGATTGCTGATGATCTTGATTGGGCTGTACACCCAAGAAGATGGAAACAGTTGGTGATCGTCCAGACGTGCTTGGAGATCGATGGATATGCGGGGTACTAGGTGCCTCCGGTTTCGTTCAGACCCGGAACGGACTTGTAAATGGACTGTGTGTCTGACATTGGATTTTAGTCCGTGCGATTGATCTCTATTAAATATATATCTGTTTGGCGGCGGAGGATTTATTCTCTTGCTTAACGCCCTTCTCTGAGACGTACAAGCTCAGGGGTTATATATTGATGGATATCAAACGCATGGAGTGAATTGCCTGTGTGGCATGCCTAAGTGGCAATTGATCGAGGCTTCTGTTGAAAAGCAAAGTCTTGTGGTGATGATCAAAGCACAACCTGTGTGGCACAGCTTTGTGTAACGTGAATTCGCGAGTTTCACACCCGGTATGAACCAGAAACGGGAGACGGACCTCAGGGAGGGCATGCGTTTCCTTCTAGCTAAAAAGTGGCGTCAGTGGTTTTACACGCCCTGACGAGTTTGACTTATGTGGTTGTTGCTGTTGCGAGGCGCCTCGGTTTGATCGGACGATCCGGGTCCGATGGAGTCATTTGTTGGCTCATTTACGCCCCAAAGGGCGGGGAAACGTAGTGTTCAGGCATTTTAATCCACATCGGTGGACCGGCCCTGTCGCTCCAAGGGTCACTCGAGCTCTGATCCTGTGGCTCGGGCTAGAGAGTCACGAATCGGTTGAGGACTATCTTTTGCCTCGGTTCATAGACGGAAATCCAATTTCCAAATACGTGACATTTGCGGTTTTAATTGTAAAACTAGTATGGCGACATGATATATGGTACCCATGCCGCCTATGATTGATACTTATGATTTGAAGTTGTTTTATACACTATGCACTTATTATAGTATCAAATGATTTGTTTCAAACGTATCAAGCATTCTTTGGCTGTTATAAGGGAAAACCCTATCCCCCGGCTTGCGTTGCATTGTGTGATAGGACCTGGGTCTTATAACAGCTTCATTTTTCTTTATTTAGCATTGCGCTGTTTGTTTTATGCACTGGTATTCTTGGGAGGAAACCCGTTCCGTGTTACGGCGTGGTCCCTTGATTTACCGAACTATAAAATAAAGATTAATAACTATTTTAGTTCTCACACCAGTCACATGACTGACCTGGAGTTTATTGTTTTAACCTAAACTCTGGGTGCCCTTATTTTGACACGGGCAGCTAGTAGTTTTGGTTTTGCAGATTTATATTCACAGGATCCTGGTTTACAGCTGGAATGATATCCGGAAAGCTTTGTATCCGTATATCTCTTCTAGTTGTGTATTTTATTATTTTCCGCTGCGATGTATTTAAATGTAATTTAAATCTCTGATATTTCTGTGTAATATTCATTTATACTCTGTATATTCTTGTAATCTGGTGCATTGTTGTAATATACAATGAAATGTTCTTCTGTTTGCGTTCTGTTGTGGCTTGTTCTCGAACTATCCGGCGCTTTCCTTTATGGGGAAGTTCAGGTCGTTTCACCAATGCAAGATAGTCCAAGTCATACATCTACTTTCTTGAAGCTTGTAAAGAGTCTGATTAAGTTGGAGTATTTCCTCCCTGTGGACCTGAGGGGGGGGGGGGAACGGAAGAAAAGAAGACGAAAGAAAACGGGTCAGACAATAAGTCTAGTAAGTTCAGTGGTTACTAGTATTTAAACAAGAAAAAGGGGTCATGACAGTGATAACAGAACATAGGACAATACCCTAATATAAGATAAGAGGGACATGTGATCGCACCCATTACTATAGTCTCTGCACCTACTTAACCATTGGTTCAACCAGCCCACGTGTTTACAACAAGCGATCCCCTTAATGATCGGCTCCTACTCGCACGTATTCATGTCCTGTGTCCTTCGGCCCCGCTTGATTGTAGTCACCTGTGCTGGTCCCACCATAGGGCGTATCAGCCCCTCTGGTGGCAACCCGACACGATTCAAGATGCACAGTGTACACTACTGATGCCCAGTGCCTGATTTTTCCACTCCGGAGTACGTGCACACCCATACTCTGTCGGAACCTACACTGGCCCACCAACCGCCGACGTTTTGACCACTTATAATTCAGCCCAGTAATCGAGCCCCACCCTGCCTAGTTCAGGGTACCATGATACATCTATGTGGGTTACTGCTAATATGGGTCCCCGTTACTAGGGTTTTCTAATCAACATGTTTATTTGGTTAAGTGTCCAAGTTTACCAAACCCAGCCCATTCGTTTTAATTAACATGTTGAATTCGGTTAAGTGTTTTCCTAGTTTACTTAACCCTACCAGTCTTGACTCAGCTTTAATTTATTAAAGCACCAACCACTCACATTAGACAGGTCTTGTTGTGAACACCAGATATGCTGGTCGGTTCCGGGAAGATTTACACCACAACTCAGTCTAACCTCGGGTTCTTTTTGGGCTTGATGCACTAACCACCCACATTAAACAGGTCTTGTTGTGGTTACTGGATATGCCGGTCGGTTCCGGGCAGATTTACACCACAACTCAGTCTAACCTCGGGTTAGGCATATTCATCTTTTTCTAAATTCATATCTTTCTATGTATGTCAAATTTCCTTTATGTGAATTAAATTTAATTTAATCACGGCATAATTATCCTGTGATTATGCTCAACATAAATGGTAGATCAAATATACCATTAAATGAAAAAAGCTATGCCATGAATTTTCATATTTCCCATCGCTTACCCCATGGAACGTATGCGTAAATCACCTAAAATGTTGGGCTAGCAAGTTAGCCCAAACCCATAAACAAAAAGGGGTAGTAAACAAAGAACATGAAATGATCATAAACAACATACATTTAACTTTTCACATGTATGGCATAGATGTATGTCACTAAACTTTAATCACTAGGGTAAAGGTGAACTTGTGACTAAGTTGAATCTAATGGTCATGTAAACTCAACAAAGGTCTAACATGAAAGTTTAGCATATAATCACAGTTTTAACCTACAACTTGGCATATAATCTTATGTATGTCAAAACAGAAGAAAGCTACCATAATCATTTTCTTATCACAATTTAGCATGATGTTAACAACATAAGAGGACTACAATTCCACCTTTACAACATAAATAGATTCAACTTGTCATAGTTCTAAATATTCATAAATGTAAATCTAACATGTAAACATGTGATTTAGATCCTAAACTTGCAAATAACCACCAAAATTATAGCATGACATGTTTTACCATTTTGTTGGCATAATAAGTTCTTTACTCAATCGTAATAACGCATAATGTTGTGCATCACCCAAACATATAGACATGAGATATACAACATGTTCATTGCCATAAGCATACAGACATGAAATATACGACATGTTCATCACCACAAACATGTAGACAAGATTAATTTCCACGATATTTTAAGATAAACGAGAATCAAATCTCATACATAAGCATCGTACTATATTCCAATTACAACCTGTCATGATTCAATCGGAAGGAATGTTCAAATCTGCGTAACAACTAACTTACAAACTAAAAGAAATTCTTGCGTTCTGAAATCTGAATTATGAAATTGGAGATGCACGCCTTTGATGAAGATCGTTGAACTAAACTGGTTTTAATTTGATTCTTGATTCAAGTTCTTTAACTCGTCTTTTTGAATCGAAAGGGGTGACGACTACTCCAAGTCCTCCATTGACGGCATTTCAGTTCTAGGTTTAATTTTCTGTGTGTTTTTAGGTTAGGCATTTAGTTGTTTATATAGAATTTCAGTTTGATTATAGCCGTCAGATGATCCTAGGCTTAATCACAACCACTCAGACCTGATCAGGCCCATCCAGAAACCCTAGTGACTCAGCAGTGAGTCAGAAATCATTCAAATTTCAGATCTGGCCGGGGGCCAGGTCGACCCGCAAGTCGACCTCAAGGGGGAGGTCGACACTAGGGTCGACCCCCTGGTCGACCTGCCTGGGCAGGAATTTTCCCGCCCAGCTCGCTTCTGGCTTCTGTTTGAATTTTGGACTTGTTCTTTCGAGTTGTTTGAATTTATTCGAATTTGTGAAACTTCTAACTGCCATAACTTCTTCATACGAAGTCCAATTCACGCAAACTTGGACTCTATCTCAACCAGAATTCCGAGACGAACACAATGACGTAGCCTGTTTCCCTTAATTTTCACATTTTAAATTAAGTATCATAGGAATTATTATTATAACGTTAATAGAAAGTACGGGGTGTTACATTCTCCCCTCCTTTTAGGATTTCGTCCCCGAAATCTTCAAGTCGAGAAGAACTTATATCCTTCCATCCAATCACCCATCTACTCAACCATCAAACAAAGGCGTCCATTGTCCTTAAAAGATTTATAATGCTTCATGATCATATGCATTATGTGTGTATATGTCCTTATCTAATGCAAAATCAGGCGGTCTACTGATTTAGTTGACCTCCTTAATGCAAATTATGTCAATGCCATGAGTCCATTATGAATGCAATTTTTTCCTACTCAAAATTTCTTACATGAGTGCATAGCCATTCATACAAATGCAACGTCCATATGACAACCCATCAAGTTTTAATCCATAAACCAATACATATATGCATATGCAATATGGAAGTGACTGAGCCGATCTAGTACCTAGTGTGTGTGTGTGTATGCATCCACTAGCAACCACTTGCAACCACTTGCAACCATCAATCATAACATGTTTCAATTACATGTTTACATCCAAATAGGTTCCTACCTAAGGATAAAGGATAGGATCGATGAGATATACCTATCTTAGATACGAGCATAAACTTGAGGAAAAAGAGATTAAAGACGTACCCTCAAAAAGAAAAGGGTAGGTTGCGCGTATACGGTCCTCAGTTTCCTAAGTCCCGTCTTCCTCGGCGTCGCTCCATTGAACTTTGATGAGCTTAACTTCACGGTTGCGTAGCTTTCTGACCTCTGTTCCCAAGATACGGGTTGGAACTCTTCTCACGGTTGCTTCTCGTTCAACTTCAACTTCTTCTAGCATACTTGGTTCTACCAATTCTGTAGACTCGTGTAAGCACTTCCACAGGTGAGAGACATGAAAGACATTATGAATCCCGGCAAATTTTTCGGGCAGCTGTACCCTATAAGCCATCTTCCCAATCTTCTCGATGATAGGGAACGGCCCTACAAATCTTAGTGCTAACTTTCCTGTGGATCCAAAGCGAACGACGTTCCACAAGGGAGATACTTTAAGGAACACCTTGTCTCCAACTTCGAATTCAAGGTAAGTTCTTCTTTTGTCTGCATAGGACTTCTTTCTATCTTGGGCGGTCTTCATTCTTCTTCGTATCAAGTCTACTTTCTCTTAAGTCTCCCTAATCATGTCTGGTCCAAGTATGAGCTTGTCTGTTGACTCCCACCAGCAAGTTGGTGACCTGCACAGTCTTCCATATAAAGCTTCGAAAGGTGCCATGCCTATGGTGGCTTGGTAGCTATTATTGTAAGCGAATTCCACCAAAGGTAGATGATCCTCCCAGGTACCTCCGAAGTCAATAATGCATAACCTCAAGAGGTCTTCTAATACTCTGTTGACTCTTTCTGTCTGGCCATCAGTTTGAGGGTGATAGGTCGTGCTTAAGCATAACTGTGTGCCTACAGCCTCTTGTAAACTCTTCCAAAACTCGCTTGTGAAGATAGAGTCTCGATCACTCACTATGCTAGAGGGTATCCCATGGAGTCAAACTATCTCCTTAAGATATATGGATGCTAAAGATGAGGCAGTCCTTCTACTCTTGACGGGTATAAAGTGGGCGTTTTTTGTGAGCATGTCCACTATTACCCAAATGCTAATATTTCCACTTCTTGACTTAGGCAACCCCTCTATAAAGTCCATTGAGATGCTATCCCATTTCCACTGTGGGATCTCTAGAGGATGGAGCAGACCACCAGGCTTCTTATGCTCCGCCTTGACTTGTTGGCATATTAAACATTTAGAAATAAATTCAGCTACGTCTTTCTTCATGCCATTCCAAAAGAAAACTCTTTTGATATCTTTATACATTTTGTCTCCGCCTGGGTGTATGGTCAGCTTGGAATGGTGTGCTTCTTCTAGAACCGTCTTTACCAAGCCCCTTGCTTGTGGGACACATAGTCTTCCATCTCGTCTCAACCAGCCCTTGGCATCTATGGAGTATCTATTGAGGTGACTAGAAGTCTCACCCCTAATTAATTTGTCCATTATTTCGGCTAGTTAAGGGTTTTCTTTTTGCGCGGCTCCGACTGAGTCTAATAAAGTTGGTCGCACTTCTAATGTTGCTGGCAAGCCAGGTACAAAGTCAGTGGAGGGTCTGAAGTTAAAGCTTGCTATGAACTCCAAGCTTTTCCTTTCCACAAAGAGAGGGCTTAAGGTTAGCTTCTTTCTGCTTAAGGCGTTTGCTACTGCATTGCCCTTGCCAGGCGTGTAGGAAATCTAAAAATCGTATGAGGCAAGAAACTCCATCCACCTTTGCTGCCTCAAGTTGAGATCTTTCTACGAGAATAGGTATTTCAACGATTTATGGTCAGTATACAGTTCAAATTTCTCACCTAGAAAATAATGGCGCCAAGACTTAAGCGCAAAAACGATGGCTGCCAACTCTAGGTCATGGGTCGGGTAGTTTTTCTCATGTACTTTCAATTGTCTTCCACCATAAGCCACTACCTTCTCTTCTTGCATCAGAACAGTGCCTAGTCCCGTTCCGCATGCATTTGTGTATACTGTGAACATCTTGCTTCCATCAGGCAATGTCAGAACTGGGGCTGTTGTTAGAGCCCTTTTCAAACGTTGGAAAGCAATATCGCAATCCAAGTCCCAATTGAAAGCTAGGTTCTTCTTTGTCAATCTTGTTAGTGGAGTTGAGATTTTTGCAAAATCTTTGATGAACTTTCGATAAAAGACTGCTAGCCCGAGAAAGCTTCGGACTTCGGTTGCGTTTCGAGGAACCTTCCAATCTTGCACAACAACCACTTTTGCGGGTTCCACAGCTATCCCCTCTTTGGTCACCACATGTCCAAGGAACCTAACTTCTTCTCTCCAGAAATGACATTTGGAGAACTTTGCCTTCAACTGATGTACATGGAGAGTATCCATGACTTTTTTTAGATGCTGAGCATGCTCTTCCTCATTTATTGAGAAGATCAAAATATCGTCTACGAAGACCACCACAAACTTATTGAGGAACTCTCGGAACACCCTGCTCATTAAATTAACGAAGTAAGCGGATGCGTTTGTCAGGCCAAAAGGCATGACAACCCACTCGAAGAAACCATCGGGAGTTCTGAATGTGGTCTTATCAATGCTGTCTTCAGCCACTCTTAGCTGATGAAACCCGGTAGCTAAATCTAATTGGGAGAAAACCGATGCACCTACAAGCTGATCGAACAAATCATCTATTCTTGGGAGCGGGTGTCTATTCTTCTTGGTCAGCTTGTTTAGCTCCTTATAATCAACGCACAGACGAAGTGAACCATCAGCTTTGGTTGCGAACACTACCGGAGCACCCCATTCAGAAATACTCTGTCTTATGAACCCCTTTTCAAGCAGCTCTTTGATTTGCTTGCTGAGCTCCTTTCTCTCCCTTGGGGTCATGTGCCCAACGGGTAAAGCAACGGGCTTTGCATTATCAACAAGATATATGCGGAAGTCTATCTCCCTCTTCGGAGGTAAGCCTTTTACCTCTTCAAACACATTCGAATATTCACAGACTATTCTTACAGACTGCATGTTCTCGACAGACGCATCAAGTGATTCTAGATAACTAAGCATGAAGGAGTTCATGGGATTACAAGAAATTTCGAGAGTGCTACTGAGGCGAGTCATGATTCTAACCACTCTCTTTTCACAATCGAGGACGACACCATTACTGGATAGGCAGTCCATGCTTAGAATCAACCTATAGCCCTTGAAGCCCAAAACAATGGTATTGCATCTAAACCCAATGCTTAGTATAGATATTTTCAAATCCAAACAAACCATTGACAAATAAGCTGAGCCCCCAATTAGATTTGAAACAACCAAGGGATTCTCTACTATACTGGTGTCTAGGTGCAGAGATTCAACTAAATCAGCGGATACAAATGAGTGCGATGCACCAGAATCAAACAATGTACGAACATGATGATTAAAAAGATAGACTAAACTTTCGACATAAATATTTCTACCTCGTTCTTGCGGAGGTGTCATGAGAGCGTGGACTTGTCCTCCAGAAGAAGATCCAGCTCCCTGCCCTTGCTTCCTTGGGCAGGCCCTAGCCATGTGTCCTGTCTTACCACAGTGGAAACAGCCACCCATCTTCCTTTTCTTCTTCCTGCAGTCTTTGACCAGATGTCCAGGAATGCCACACAAATTACACTTACTCTTTTCATGGGGTTTGTTGTTCTTCCCTCCTTTATTTGGATCATCCTTCTTATTCTGTGACCCTTCCCCCTTCTTATCTTGAGGCACTTCTGCTTTTGCCTCATTCTTTCTCTCGTCTTCCTCATTTAAGAGTGCCATGTCCACTAACCTTTCGTAAGTAGCCCCCATAGATATGTGGGTCATAGCCAAGCTGTGAAGTGGCTCATTCAATCCCTTGACAAAATAGAGAGCTTTTTTATGAGGAGTATTCACTAAGTCTAGTCCAAACCGGGCCAGCTGATTGAATTGATTGACGTACTCTTTGACCGTCATACTTCCTTGCTTAAAAGATACGAACTTTTCCAGTTGTAAACTTCGTTCAGCTTGTGAGAGGAATTTCATCTCAAACCTTATTCTGAATTCCATCCATGTTTCGACCAGTCCCTCAACGTTAGTGAATTCCCACCAATAAGAAGCTTCATCTTTGAGCAACCACACTGCCAACTGTATCTTTTGTCTATCGTCCACCTCGAAGATGACGAACAGATCCTCAATTTCTTTGAGCCAGTTCCTTGCTTCCATGAATGATTCAGTCCCCTTGAAATCCTTTCCACCCATGGCCCTAAAATCTCTACAGATCTTTGAGAAAGCATTTGCACGAGGAGGAGGAGGAGGAACCGCTGCAGCTGGAGGAGGGATATCTGCTGGGCCTGCGTCGTTGGCCCTAGCCTCTAAGTACCTCCTGAACCAGCCAGGTATTGGCACACCCTCTGGAAGGTTAAGATTCCCAGACATGCTAAAACGAAAAAGAAAAGATTCAAAATGAAGGATAGAAAGATAGTGCATATGACTTTGGGGATTATGCCTTTTTAAATTAAAAACAACATTTTTCCTTGTAAAATGTTTCTTTATATTTCTTTTTGAAAGATAGTTTTTCAAAAATTCTTATATAATCTGGTAAACCTTTGCTCTGATACCAAGTGAAACACCCCACCTTGATTAAGGTCACTCACAAAGGGAATGCCTTAACTTTGGTGGAGAGTTATAGGTACGAGACACAGAAAAATTTACAAGACAGATAAATTTAAGTAGCGGAATCCAAATATTTATTTCATACGTAGTTCAACACAAAAGCATTACATCAAATTGTCTCAAAACAACTTCAAAACATTACACCATAATTTCTGTCTTGATTATTCAATAAAGAAGCATAAACCAAAAAAAAGTAAAAATGCATAAATCCCCAAGGATCATATACAATGCCATAGTCAACGCAAGAGAGTCCGAGTCATACATTTACTTTCTTGAAGATTGTATAGAGTCTGATTAAGATGGAGTATTTCCTCCCTGTGGACCCGGGGGGGGGGGAACAGAAGAAAAGAAGACGAAAGAAAACGGGTCAGACAATAAGTCTGGTAAGTTCAGTGGTTACTAGAATTTAAACAAGAAAAAGGGGTCATGACAGTAATGACAGAACATAGGACAATACCCTAATATAAGATAAGAGGGACGTGTGATCGCACCCATTACTATAGCCTCTGCACCTACTTAACCATTGGTTCAACCAACCCACGTGTTTACAACAAGCGATCCCCTTAATGATCGGCT
The DNA here is from genome assembly GCA_030737875.1 of Allium sativum. NCBI lineage: Eukaryota > Viridiplantae > Streptophyta > Magnoliopsida > Asparagales > Amaryllidaceae > Allium > Allium sativum. Next base: position 473,896,189 of record CM060926.1, read on the forward strand.
CCTACTCGCACGTATTCATGTCCTGTGTCCTTCGGCCCCACTTGATTGTAGTCACTTGTGTTGGTCCCACCATAGGGTGTATCAGTCCCTCTGGTGGCAACCCGACATGATTCAAGATGCATAGTGTACACTACTGATGCCCAGTGCCTGATTTTTCCATTCTGGAGTGCGTGCACGCCCATACTCCGTCGAAACCTACACTGGCCCACCAACCGCCGACGTTTTGACCGCTTATAATTCAGCCAAGTAATCGTGCCCCACCTTGCCTAGTTCAGGGTACCATGATACATCTATGTGGGTTACTTCTGAAATGGGTCCCCGTTACTAGGGTTTTCTAATCAACATGTTTATTTGGTTAAGTGTCCAAGTTTACCTAACCCAGCCCATTCGTTTATTTTAACATGTTGAATTCGGTTAAGTGTTTTCCTAATTTACTTAACCCTACCAGTCTTGACTCGGCTTTAATTTATTAAAGCACCAACCACTCTCATTAGACAGGTCTTGTTGTGGACACTGGATATGCCGGTCGATTTCGGGCATATTTACACCACAACTCAGTCTAACATCGGGTTCTTTTTGGGCTTAATGCACTAACCACCCACATTAGACAGGTCTTGTTGTGGTTACTGGATATGCGGGTCGGTTCCGGGCAGATTTACACCACAACCCAGTCTAACCTCGGGTTAGGCATATTCGTCTTGTTCTAAATTCATATTTTTCTATATATGTCAAATTTTCTTTATGTGAATTTAATTTAATTTAATCACGGCATAATTATCCTGTGATTATGCTCAACATAAATGGTATATCAAATATACCATTAAATGAACAAATCTATGCCTTGAATTTTCATATTTCCCATCGCTACCCCCATGGAACGTATGCGTAAATCACCTAAAATGTTGGGCTAGCAAGTTAGCCAAAACCCACAAACAAAAAGGGGTAACAAACAAAGAACTTGAAATGATCATAAACAACATACATTTAACTTTTCACATGTAATTTGGCATAGATGTATGTCACTAAACTTTAATCACTAGGGTAAAGGTGAACTTGTGACTAAGTTAAATCTAATGGTCATGTAAACTCGACGAAGGTCTAGCATGAAAGTTTAGCATATAATCACAGTTTCAACCTACAACTTGGCATATAATCTTATGTATGTCAAAACATAAGAAAGCTATCATAATCATTTCCTTATCACAATTTAGCATGATGTTAACAACATAAGAGGACTACAATTCCACTTTTACAACATAAAAAGATTCAACTTGGCATAGTTCTAAATATTCATAAATGTAAATCTAACATGCAAGCATGTGATTTAGTTCCTAAACTTGCGAATAACCACCAAAATTACAGCATGACATGTTTTACCATTTTGTTGGCATAATAAGTTCTTTACTCAATCGTAATAACGTATAATGTTGTGCACCACCCAAACATATAGACATGAGATATACAACATGTTCATTGCCATAAGCATATGGACATGAAATATACAACATGTTTATTGCCACAAACATATAGACAAGATTAATTTCCACAATATTTTAAGATAAACGAGAATCATATCTCATACATAAGCATCGTACTATATTCCAATTACAACATGTCATGATTCAATCGAAAGGAATGTTCAAATTTGCATAACAACTAACTTACAAACTAAAAGAAATTCTTGCATTCTAAAATCTGAATTCTGAAATTGGAGATGCGCGCCTTTGATGAAGATCGTTGAACTAAACTGGTTTTAATTTGATTCTTGATTCAAGTTCTTTAACTCGTCTTTTTGAATCGAAAAGGGTGACGGCTACTCCAAGTCCTCCATTGACGGCATTTCAGTTCTAGGGTTAATTTTCTGTGTGTTTTTAGGTTAGGCATTTAGTTGTTTATATAGAATTTCAATTTGATTATAGCCGTTAGATGAACCTAGGGTTAATCACAGCCACTCAGACCTGATCAGGCCCATCCAGAAACCCTAGTGACTCAGCAGTGAGTCAGAAATCGTTCCTATTTCAGATCTGGCCGGGGGCCAGGTCGACCCCTAGGTCGACCCCCAGGTCGACCTCAAGGGGGAAGGTCGACACTAGAGTCGACCCCCTGGTCGACCTGCCTGGGAGGGAATTTTCCCGCCCAGCTCGCTTCTGGCTTCTGTTTGAATTTTGAACTTGTTCTTTCGAGCTGTTTGAATTTACTCGAATTTCTGAAACTTCTAACAGCCATAACTTCTTCATACGAAGTCCAATTCACGCAATCTCGGACTCTATCTCAACCAGAATTCCGAGACGAACACAATAGCGTAGCCCGTTTCCCTTAATTTTCACATTTTAAATTAAGTATCATAGGAATTATTATTATAACGTTAATAGAAAGTACGGGGTGTTACACATGGGTCATGATCCAAAAGTATCAACCCAAAAGTAACATACAAAAATAAGTTATAATGTTCTCTTTTTCCTTATTTAAGATTTTTCCCACTGGGTTTTCCTTATTAAGGTTTTAACGAGGCATAACATTGATCCAGAAGTATCATACTACTTTTGACGTAGTAAATATGACATTTTATATTGTACTCTTTTTCCTTCACTAAGATTTTTCCCATCGGGTTTTTCTTAGTAAGGTTTTAACGAGGCAACATTTTGATCCAAAAGTGTCAAACATCTTTTGATGCTGTAAACTATTACTTATGAAGCCAAGGAAAATTGTATGGCTCAAATTCAAGTGAGTTATATCAAGGCTGATAGGATAGAGGAAATTTCTTCTAAATTTCTCTTCACACATGAATAAAAGGATAACAAGAATGAGGAGAAACAAATTCAGTTCAATAAAAGCGGGTAGACCTGTTCTCAAAGGCGATTTAAAAATCAACATTCCAGAAGATGATGTACAAAATTGGCATGCGTCGATTACATCAATAGACTAATTGAATAATCAGTTATAAATGAGGGGGATCATATAAAATTATGCTATAATGTACTCTTTTCCTTCACTAATATTTTTCCCATTGGGTTTTTGCTAGCAAGGTTTTTAATCAGGCATTATCTTGATCCTGAAATATCAACCCTTACGGTAACATTGTAAAACATGTTACTTAAAAAGGAAATAAATTTGCACTTTTTTCCTTGTTTATGATTTTTCCCACAGGGTTTTTTCATAAAAAGTTTTTAATGAGGCATTGTTTTGATCCTGCAGCATCAAACTCTTTTAAGAAATATCATTTTAATATGATATCCATAACATCAAACGTTGTGTACTTTTTTTCTCGTTCAAGATTTTTCCCACTGGGTTTTCCTGATAGAGTTTTAAAGGCGACAGACAATAGTTGTATCGACTGGATGGATATATGTAATAAAAATAGTAATAAGAGGGAGCAATCATCATATATGTTTTAAAAGGGACAACTTCAAGTTAGCAGAGCATTCAAGATTTTGAAGACGCATATTCAAGGGGGAGTGTTGTAAAATATATAAATGTTGTGAATATGCTTTTATTAGTTCTCTGTTTAGTACCACATCATGGGAATAAGTTAAACATCAGCTCCAAAGCCTATATATAAAGGAGCCAATGTAATAGAAATAATGACACATCTGAATGAATAGAAATGTCTTCTCTCCCTTCTTTCTTCTGTTTTGTGTTTGTTTTATAACACATCCAATATTATTGAACTACCTAGTGTCATGGACAAAGGAGTTCATTGAGTTCAAATTATTCTTTGAAAAGAAATTTGGTTTTAAATGGAAATTTTTTTTATAAAACAAAGTAACTAAAAACTTAATTTCTTTTTAAATCTTGATTTCCAGTTAAACACTTAATTAGAACACAACTAAATATTAATCAAGTTTTAATCTAACTTAATTATAAATTTAGAAATAATTTAACCTTTAGTAAATATGCTAATCCCTTAATTTATCTAATTGCCCATTTACTTCATAATTAATTAATAATTAATCCATGGTTTAATTAATAACTAATTAAAAATTAATTGTAATTTAAATCATAATTAATTAGATAATTAATCTCATTTAATAAAATAATTAGTTAAAAATTAATCTTACTTTAAATGGCTATTGTCCAGTTTACATTCCCGTCACATTTGGCAACACAACGAAGTAAAAATGACTGCCAAGTGCCAACGACCACTGATTAAGCCTACGACTTGGAAAAGGACACGTTCCTAAATGGTAATTTTTGTGAAAAGGAAGCTAGGGAGCTAGTATGGAAGGAATTAAATTGCCAATTTTAAGAACGCAGAGAGAGAAAGGATCTGCAACTCAGTCTTAGTTGTATACTTACTTGTTTATCCTTTCAATTATTAAAAGTTAGATGGTCCTTTGTAACAACCCGTATTTTCAATAACCTGTTATAACGTAAATCGAGTTAGAATTTAATTTATAAATCTGAATCAAGGGAAACGGGCTATGCCATTGCGTTCGTCTCGGAAAAATACGCGAAATAGAGTCCGAGTTTTTGAAAATCGGAGTCCGTATGACCCGATTAAGGCCCAACGAAGTTTTCAGAAAAATTCAAAGTAAAAACAGATTTCAAATTCAAGTTTGAATTTGGAAATTAGGGTTAGATTGGGCCAGGCGGGAAAATTCCCGCCAGAGCACCCAAGTCGACAGCCCTGTCGACTTAGGAGTCGACTTGGTTGGACCCAAGTCGACAGCCCTGTCGACTTGGCTGTCGACTTGGCTCAGCCGGGCAGTTTTGCCTTGTGCACCATTTTGGGGTTGTGTTGAGTTTGGGGGCCAGATTCGGTTTTGAGGGCTGAGATTGGAACTAGGGTTTAATCCTAAGGCTAGAACTAATCCTAATCTCTATAAATAAGACCCTAACCTAAGCCTAAATCATCATTAATCAACCCTACAACTAAACAATGGCAAAATCATTCCTCTCATGGCCTCCACTCTCTTCATAAAATTCCTAAATAAATTTCTATGAGATATTTTCCATGCATACAAGTGTTTTCAAGCTTGTATGAGTGTCATTAGCTTGCATTCAAGTCAAGTTTCCATATTTACATCATAAAGCAAGGGTTTTGATCATTTTGGCTCAAGGGTTTTTCTATTAGAGCTTGCATTTTGGGTCTAATTGATTGCATAAGGGCTTTGTCTCAATCTTATATTTGCTTATACTCATTTGAGCCTTCATAAGCATTGTAAGCCCTTTTCTACTTTCATATTTAAACTCTAAAGTTAAATGAATGATGCAAGTTTGGTTGATCATTATGATATGCAAGTTTGCCATGATATGCAAGTTTGTCATATGATATGCAAGTTATGTTATGCAAGTTTGATATGCAAGTTTGTCATATGATATGCAAGTTATGTTATGCAAGTTTGGGTTGATCATTTTGTTCATGTTATCATGTTATGCAAGCTTACCTTGAGTATATGAACATAAAGCTTCAAGCTTTATGCTAAAGGTTGCATTTTGGCAACATGTAAGTTATCATATCTCTTATGATAACTTGCATGTGAGGCTAAATGCGAACTTATGGCCATTTCTACATGTCATTTATCACCATGTATCACCAATATGCTAAGTTTGGTTTTATGCTTGTTTTTGAGGCTTAAAAATGTAATATGCAAGTATATGAACATATGTACATTTCATATGCCACCATGTTAAACTTGTGGCTTCAACACCTTTATGTCATGATTATGCCAAGTTCCCTCTTTCTATCCTTTATGCGCTATTGCGATATGTAAGCGATGGGATTGCGTTTGGGGTTGGGTAAACTTAAAAGACATAAAAACATAAGATTGGGAATTTACCTATTAAGTTAGGTCTACCCATTGGGAATTTACCTATTAAGTTAGGTCTACCCAAATTCTTGGAAACTTGTAACATGTTTTGGAAACATGATGGACATGACACTTAGAAAATATAAGTGTGACCAACTCGAGGTTGGGTTGAGTTTGTAGCGTAAACCTACCCGGAACCGACCGGCTTAACTAGTTGCTACAAACAATAGGACCCAATGTGAGAAGTTGGTCATGTTGTACCTTGAACCCGAGGTTAGACCAAGTTGTGGTATAAAGCTACCCGGAACCGACCGGCTTAACTAGTAACCGCAACGAAGTCTAATGTGAGAGGTTAAGGCACGTTAATTAATTAATGCCTCATGATTAGGGTTAAGTCATGGTCCACTTAATATTTAACCAATTTGGGCTTGGTAGATTAATCAGGGTTAAGTCGTGAACTCATCGTTACACTTAACCAAGTTAATCCATGATTAGCAAGAGGGTTAAACCGTACTTAACCCACTAGAAAATCCTAGCAATGGGGGTCCACTCCAGCAGTAATCCCAAGTTTGTATCATTAAGACCCTAGGGACTAGGCTAGGGTGGGGGCACGATTACTGGACTTGAGGTAAGTGACCAAAAACGACGGCAGAGTGGTACGTCGGTGTAGTTCCGGGCGGACTATGGTCGTGCACATAGTCCGAAGCCGGGGAAAACATGCACGGGTACCAGTAGATCGAGACTGTGCACTTATGTTTATGGTGTCCAGGGGTTGACACCCTAGGGCTTGATACACCCGACGGGAGACCCTGCACAGTCTGACTACAATTATGTTTGGGCCGTATTGACACCAACACGTGACGGGTTAGGCTTAGGGAGCCGATCGACTAGACTGTTTGGTTGGACCTCGTATTAGGGTCACTTCATGTTATTGGACCTCGTATTAGGGTCACTTCATGTTATTGGGCCAAAGCTTGGGCCAAGGGATCAATACTTGTTTATTCAAATCATGTTAGCTTGCTAGTACACCTGTGGTGCAAAAACCTTAAACCTGATTATGCGATGACACCTTTATCTACCTTGTTAGTTAATCATCATGCTAGTATGTTGTTATCCTTATGTTCATCCCTGCTTCTCATGTCAGTTAACTTTATCAGTTTACATTGATTGTAGTAGGGCTTACTCAGTCTTTTTGACTGACCTGTTTTCTTTCGCCTCTTTTCTTCCGTTCCCCCCCCCCCCCCCAGGTTCTCAGGGTGGGAATATTGGAGCTTAGCTTGGATTTCTGATCGCTTGCTTGTGGGATTTAGCTCATGTACGATTGGACATGAAGCTAGCTATGGTTATCACTAATTTTGGGGATAGTACTTATGTATTTCAGTTTTTCAGTTGATGTTTTTTTTATCTAGACTTGTTTATTTGAAAAGTTGACATTATGTTGTACCAGACTTGTTTTGAAATGGTTTGAAATCTTCCGCTGTTTTATCTATGTTATTTACTCTACTTACATATATACATATGTTCTTGTTCTGCCTTGATATATCATTATGCATATTTACCCGGTACAAACGCCCCTCCAAAGTCAGAGTGCTTGCAAGAGCCACCCTGGCGGAGGTGGGGTGTTACATTTGGTATCAGAGCATATGGTTTACGAGAAGGAACAAAAAGGTTTTTAAAACTTTTTGGAAAACTATTTTCAAAACCAAGTATAAAGTATTTTCCAAAGAAAAGTCTAGTTTATTTTAAAGGCTATTCCCCAAAAAGCCATTAGCAAAAATTCCTTCGTTTTTCTCCATTCTGAATCTATCTTTTTCTTCGTTTTCAGTATGGCCGATAACTTTGCCATTCTGGAGGGAGTACACGTACCTGTTTGGTATAGGAGACTTTTGGAGGCTAGGGCGACCGAAGCCGGCCCCGCAGATGTTCCTCCTCCTCCTCCTCCAGTAGTTAATGTTCCTCCTCCTCCTGTCGCTGAGGTTCCTCTTCCTCCTCCCCCTCAGCATCCTCAAGCTGACTTCGCAAAGACTTGCAAAGATTTCAAAGCAATGGGTGGCAAGAACTTTCAAGGCACTGAGACTTTTGTAGAGGCCAGAAATTGGTTGAAAGAGACCGAGGATTTATTTGCTATCTTTGGGTTAGACGATCAGAGGAAGATCTTGTTGGCGGTTTGGCTTATGAAGGATGAAGCCGCTTATTGGTGGGAAGTCACCAATGGTACTAGGCCTGTTGAGACTTGGGCCGATTTCAGGGCAAGGTTCGTGCTTAAGTTTCTATCTTCTGCTGAGGAGAATCTGCAAATGGAGAGGTTCATAACTTTGAAACAAGGAGATATGTCTGTCAAAGAATATGTGAACAAGTTCAATCAGTTAGCTCGTTTTGGCTTGGATATGGTGAATACTCCTCAGAAGAAGGCTCTTCGTTTTGCTAGAGGATTGAATGAGCCGTTGCAGGGATTGGCTATGTCACATATTCCCCATGGGGCCACGTTTGAGAGCTTGGTTGATATGGCGTTACTTCAGGGAGATGTCAAGAAAGAGATCAAGATGAATGATACTCAAGCCAAGAAGACTGATTCCCAGTGGAAAGGAAATCAGGGTAATCCAAGTGGTCAGAGCAGTCAAGGCAATCAGAACAAGAACAAGAACAAGAGTCAAGGCAACAAGGGGAACAACAACAAGGGCAAGAACAACAAGGGGAAGTGCCATTATTGCGGTTCAGTTGGGCATATTATTAAGGATTGTAAGAAGAGGAAAAGGAAGAATGGTGAATGCTTTTTCTGCGGTGAGACTGGACATTTCAGTAAGGATTGCCCGAAGAAGCAAGGGCAAGGCCAGGGTCAGACTCAGCGTGCTGGACCTTCAGGAGGGCAAGTTCATGCTCTCAATGTCGCTCCAGTTCCCGATCGAGGTAGTATTTCTGTTGAGAGCCTTGTATATATTTCTGATTTTCCAGTTCGTACCTTGTTTGATTCTGGTGCATCGCATAGCTTTATCTCATCTGATCTTGTTGATAGTTTGTACCTCAGTACTAGCTTGGTAGATGATCCCGTCTGTGTCTCAAATCCTATTGGGGGTTCCGCCCATCTGTCTATGATATATGGGGATTTGAGGATCTCTATACTGAGTGTAGAGTTCTTGTGTAGTGCTTATGTTCTTGGTTTTAGGGGATACGGATTGATATTGGGCATGGATTGGTTGTCCAGATATGGAGCCATCCTTGATTGTGAGCATAGGGTTGTGAGGCTCGTGACTCGCCTCGGAAACACCCTAGAAATTTCTTGTAATCCGAGAGGTCCCGTCATGTTGTGCTATCTGGAATCACTCGACTCGTCAATGGAAACTCTTCAGTCTGTGAGAGTGGTTCGAGAGTATCCGGATGTTTTCGATGAAGTTAGGGGGTTGCCCCATAAGCGAGAGATTGATTTCCGCATTTATCTGGTGGATAATGCAAAGCCGGTTTCTTTGCCCGTTCGGCACATGGCTCCGCGTGAAAGGCGGGAGCTAAGTAAGCAAGTGAAGGAGTTGCTTGAGAAGAACTTCATTAGACGAAGTATATCTGAATGGGGAGCGCCTGTGGTATTTGCTACCAAGGCAGATGGTTCTCTCCGACTTTGTGTTGACTATCGAGAGTTGAATAAGCTGACTAAGAAGAACAGACACCCGTTACCGAGGATTGATGATCTCTTTGACCAGCTTATTGGTGCTTCTGTTTTCTCTCAGCTTGATCTTGCTACTGGATTCCATCAGCTCAGGGTAGCTGAAGATAGTATAGACAAGACTACGTTCAGAACTCCAGATGGATTCTTCGAATGGCTTGTCATGCCGTTCGGCTTGACTAATGCACCCGCATATTTCGTGGACTTGATGAGTAGGGTGTTCAGGGAGTTCTTGAACAAGTTTGTCGTGGTCTTCATAGATGATATTCTGATCTTCTCTAAGGATGAGGAAGAGCACGCAAGGCATCTCGTGGAGGTGATGGATACGCTTAGAGCGCATCAGTTGAAGGCCAAGTTCTCCAAGTGTCACTTTTGGAGAAGGGAAGTTAGATTCCTTGGGCATATAGTATCTAAGCAAGACTTAGCGGTGGATCCCGCTAAGGTAGTTGCAGTTCAGGATTGGAAGACTCCAAGGAATGCAACCGAAGTGAGAAGTTTTCTAGGTCTTGCAGGCTTTTACCGGAAGTTCATCAAGGACTTCGCGAAGATTTCCGCTCCTCTCACTAAATTGACGAAGAAGAATTTAGTTTTTGCTTGGAGCATAGAATGCGAGCTTGCTTTTCAGAAGCTCAAGAGAGCTCTCACATCAGCACCTGTTCTAGCTTTGCCCGATGGAGGGAAGTTATTTACAGTATACACCGATGCATGTGGCACGGGGTTAGGAGCTGTTCTGATGCAAGAAGGAAGAGTGATATGCTTTGGCGGTAGACAACTCAAAGTGCATGAGAAGAATTATCCCACTCATGACTTAGAGTTGGCAGCAATAGTATATGCACTCAAGGCTTGGCGCCATTATCTTCTGGGAGAAAGGTTTGAGCTTTATACCGATCACAAGTCATTGAAGTATCTCTTTTCTCAGAAGGATCTGAATCTGAGGCAACAAAGATGGATGGAATTCTTGGCGTCCTACGATTTTGATATAGCTTATACCCCTGGCAAGGGGAATGTGGTAGCAGATGCATTGAGTAGAAAAAGGTTGACTCTGAGTCCTCTATTCGTTGAGATGAAGAATTTAGAGTATGTGGCAACCTTTGATTTCTCTTTGGCGGTTGAGTCGATGACCGGTTCTTTAGCATCTCTGGAACTCAGACCTACCCTTCTTGATCAAGTTGGGGCTTTGCAGAGGGAAGACCCTCAGATAGTTGAGATTATGGATAAGCTGATTTGAGGAGAGGCGTCTAGTCATCTCGCTCGATATTCTATTGATGACAAGGGTTGGCTGAGGAGAGATGGAAGGTTATGTGTTCCAATGGTAGAAGATTTAGTAAGAAAAGTTCTTGAGGAAGCGCATCGCTCTAAGTTGACTATACATCCGGGCGGAGATAAGATGTATAAAGATATGAAGCGCATTTTCTTTTGGCCTGGGATGAAGAAGGATGTGGCAGAGTTTGTCTCTAGATGTATCATTTGCCAGCAAGTTAAGGCCGAGTCGAAGAAGCCCGGTGGGCTATTGCATCCTCTAGACGTTCCACTATGGAAGTGGGAGTGTATTTCCATGGATTTTATCGATGGGCTACCAAGGTCAAGGAAAGGGAATACGAGCATTTGGGTTATTGTGGATAGACTTACGAAGAGTGCTCATTTCATTCCGGTGAAGAGCAAGAGGACCGCATCTTGGCTAGCGTCTGTATATCTTCGTGAGATTGTGAGACTACATGGAGTCCCTTCTAGTATAGTCAGTGACCGTGACCCAATCTTTACAAGTCAATTCTGGAATAGCTTGCAAGAAGCTATGGGCACGAGGTTGAATCTAAGTACGGCTTATCACCCACAGACGGACGGTCAAACCAAAAGGGTGAATAGGGTACTCGAGGATCTGTTGAGGCTTTGTATTCTGGATTTTGGTGGTACTTGGGAAGACCATCTTCCTCTCGTTGAGTTTGCATATAATTACAGTTATCAGGCAAGCATAGGGATGACACCATTTGAAGCTTTATATGGGAGGCCGTGCAAGTCGCCTACATGTTGGTGGGAGACTACAGATGAGCTTATACTTGGGCCTGATATGATCAGAGATACATCCGAGAAGGTCGAGTTGATTCGGAGACGGATGAAAGCAGCCCAAGACCGACAGAAATCCTATGCTGATAAGCGAAGAACTGATTTGGAGTTTGATGTTGGGGATATGGTTTTCGTGAAGGTTTCTCCTTTGCGGAATGTGGTCCGATTTGGAGCCGTTGGGAAGTTAGCACCGAGGTTTGTTGAACCATTCCCTATTATAGAGAGGATCGGGCAGATGGCTTATAGAGTGGAGTTGCCCGAGAAGCTTGCCGGAGTACACGATGTTTTTCATGTCTCGCATCTCCGGAAGTGTTTACATGAATCAGCAGAGGTTGTTGAGCCAAGTGTTCTGAAAGATGTGGAAGTGGAGAAAGAGGCTACCTTGAGGAGAGCTCCGATTCGTATCTTGGGGACGGAGACCAAGAAGCTAAGGAATCGAGAGGTCAAGTTGGTGAAGGTTCAATAGGGTGAAGCCGAAGAAGACGCAACTTGGGAAACCGAGGAGAAGATGCGTGGGCTTTATCCATTCCTTTTTGAGGGTACACTCTCAATCTCTTTTCTTTATTAGCATATCTTTCTCTTTGCTATCCATGTTTATCTAGTTTATCGTGTTAATCTTGTCATGAGAACCTTAGGTAGAAACCCTTTGGATGAAACATGTGTTTGAAACATGTTATGCTTGGTGGTTGCAAGTGGTTGCAAGTGTTTGCAAGTGGTTACTCGTGGATGCATTATACACATTAGGCACTAGATCGGCTCACACACTCCTCATATTGCATATGCATGAGTGTTTATGCTTATTCATGGATGAAAATTTTTGTATTATCACATGGATGTTGCATATGGATGTATGTTATGTGCACACATGTAGATGTTATATATTATGTTAGGAATTGCATACATATGGATTCATTTCACTAACATAATTTGCATTGATGATATTTGCATTAGATAAGTACATATACACACACCTTTGCATATGTTCATGCAACATTTAGAATCTTGTAAGGACAATGATTGCTCGTGGATGATGTTTTGAGTAGATGGATGTTGGATGGTAGGATGTGTTCTTCCTAACTTATAGATTTCGGGGACGAAATCCTTTAAGGAGGGGAGAATGTAACAACCCGTATTTTCAATAACCTGTTATAACGTAAATCGAGGCAGAATTTAATTTATAAATCTGAATCAGGGGAAACGGGCTATGCCATTGCGTTCGTCTCGGAAAAATACGCGAAATAGAGTCCGAGTTTTCGAAAATCGGAGTCCGTATGACCCGATTAAGGCCCAACGAAGTTTTCAGAAAAATTCAAAGTAAAAACAGATTTCAAATTCAAGTTTGAATTTGGAAATTAGGGTTAGATTGGGCCAGGCGGGAAAATTCCCGCCAGAGCACCCAAGTCGACAGCCCTGTCGACTTGGGAGTCGACTTGGTTGGACCCAAGTCGACAGCCCTGTCGACTTGGCTGTCGACTTGGCTCAGCCGGGCAGTTTTGCCTTGTGCACCATTTTGGGGTTGTGTTGAGTTTGGGGGCCGGATTCGGTTTTGAGGGCTGAGATTGGAACTAGGGTTTAATCCTAAGGCTAGACCTAATCCTAATCTCTATAAATAAGACCCTAACCTAAGCCTAAATCATCATTAATCAACCCTACAACTAAACAATGGCAAAATCATTCCTCTCATGGCCTCCACTCTCTTCATAAAATTCCTAAATAAATTTCTATGAGATATTTTCCATGCATACAAGTGTTTTCAAGCTTGTATGAGTGTCATTAGCTTGCATTCAAGTCAAGTTTCCATATTTACATCATAAAGCAAGGGTTTTGATCATTTTGGCTCAAGGGTTTTTCTATTAGAGCTTGCATTTTGGGTCTAATTGATTGCATAAGGGCTTTGTCTCAATCTTATATTTGCTTATACTCATTTGAGCCTTCATAAGCATTGTAAGCCCTTTTCTACTTTCATATTTAAACTCTAAAGTTAAATGAATGATGCAAGTTTGGTTGATCATTATGATATGCAAGTTTGCCATGATATGCAAGTTTGTCATATGATATGCAAGTTATGTTATGCAAGTTTGATATGCAAGTTTGTCATATGATATGCAAGTTATGTTATGCAAGTTTGGGTTGATCATTTTGTTCATGTTATCATGTTATGCAAGCTTACCTTGAGTATATGAACATAAAGCTTCAAGCTTTATGCTAAAGGTTGCATTTTGGCAACATGTAAGTTATCATATCTCTTATGATAACTTGCATGTGAGGCTAAATGCGAACTTATGGCCATTTCTACATGTCATTTATCACCATGTATCACCAATATGCTAAGTTTGGTTTTATGCATGTTTTTGAGGCCTAAAAATGTAATATGCAAGTATATGAACATATGTACATTTCATATGCCACCATGTTAAACTTGTGGCTTCAACACCTTTATGTCATGATTATGCCAAGTTCCCTCTTTCTATCCTTTATGCGCTATTGCGATATGTAAGCGATGGGATTGCGTTTGGGGTTGGATAAACTTAAAAGACATAAAAACATAAGATTGGGAATTTACCTATTAAGTTAGGTCTACCCATTGGGAATTTACCTATTAAGTTAGGTCTACCCAAATTCTTGGAAACTTGTAACATGTTTTGGAAACATGATGGACATGACACTTAGAAAATATAAGTGTGACCAACTCGAGGTTGGGTTGAGTTTGTAGCGTAAACCTACCCGGAACCGACCGGCTTAACTAGTTGCTACAAACAATAGGACCCAATGTGAGAAGTTGGTCATGTTGTACCTTGAACCCGAGGTTAGACCAAGTTGTGGTATAAAGCTACCCGGAACCGACCGGCTTAACTAGTAACCGCAACGAAGTCTAATGTGAGAGGTTAAGGCACGTTAATTAATTAATGCCTCATGATTAGGGTTAAGTCATGGTCCACTTAATATTTAACCAATTTGGGCTTGGTAGATTAATCAGGGTTAAGTCGTGAACTCATCGTTACACTTAACCAAGTTAATCCATGATTAGCAAGAGGGTTAAACCGTACTTAACCCACTAGAAAATCCTAGCAATGGGGGTCCACTCCAGCAGTAATCCCAAGTTTGTATCATTAAGACCCTAGGGACTAGGCTAGGGTGGGGGCACGATTACTGGACTTGAGGTAAGTGACCAAAAACGACGGCAGAGTGGTACGCCGGTGTAGTTCCGGGCGGACTATGGTCGTGCACATAGTCCGAAGCCGGGGAAAACATGCACAGGTACTAGTAGATCGAGACTGTGCACTTATGTTTATGGTGTCCAAGGGTTGACACCCTAGGGCTTGATACACCCGACGGGAGACCCTGCACAGTCTGACTACAATTATGTTTGGGCCGTATTGACACCAACACGTGACGAGTTAGGCTTAGGGAGCCGATCGACTAGACCGTTTGGTTGGACCTCGTATTAGGGTCACTTCATGTTATTGGACCTCGTATTAGGGTCACTTCATGTTATTGGGCCAAAGCTTGGGCCAAGGGATCAATACTTGTTTATTCAAATCATGTTAGCTTGCTAGTACACCTGTGGTGCAAAAACCTTAAACCTGATTATGCGATGACACCTTTATCTACCTTGTTAGTTAATCATCATGCTAGTATGTTGTTATCCTTATGTTCATCCCTGCTTCTCATGTCAGTTAACTTTATCAGTTTACATTGATTGTAGTAGGGCTTACTCAGTCTTTTTGACTGACCTGTTTTCTTTCGCCTCTTTTCTTCCGTTCCCCCCCCCCCCCCGGTTCTCAGGGTGGGAATATTGGAGCTTAGCTTGGATTTCTGATCGCTTGCTTGTGGGATTTAGCTCATGTACGGTTGGACATGAAGCTAGCTATGGTTATCACTTATTTTGGGGATAGTACTTATGTATTTCAGTTTTTCAGTTGATGTTGTTTTTATCTAGACTTGTTTATTTGGAAAGTTGACATTATGTTGTACCAGACTTGTTTTGAAATGGTTTGAAATCTTCCGCTGTTTTATCTATGTTATTTACTCTGTTTACATATATACATATGTTCTTGTTCTGCCTTGATATATCATTATGCATGTTTACTCGGTACAAACGCCCCTCCAAAGTCAGAGTGCTTGCAAGAGCCACCCTGGCGGTGGTGGGGTGTTACATCCTTAGTAGTTGTTTCGTTATTTTTCACAAATTTTCATATGATATGACTGAAAATATGAGTTAACTTGAATTTCAGTACAAGCAGTGCTAAAATATTCGTACTCCCCTTGAGTGGATTACAAAATACATCCAACTGCAATAAAATATTTTTAGCATTTAGTCAGCCGATCTCGAATTAGGACTACTACGCATATCAACCAGTTTAATATTCAGCTTGAATACCTTGAATTCAAAATCGAAGGCATCCCAACAATTTATATCCAACTAAATATTCATAAGAAACTTAAAATTCTGAATTGACCCCCTACACTCACGAAATAAGCACCATTGTACATTTATCAAACAGAAAAATTAGCCAAATAAAAAACATAGCTTTGTTTTTTGGCTGAAGGACACGGATATTATTTTTACATCAGAAGGACATGACTTCTATAATTTTGGCTGAAGGAACTTATTTGTAAAAAATAAATAAATTGGGTGTCTTCTTCAATCTCGATCTCAATCGCAAATAGTCACTTAATCTGTTCCTCACCATTGCAAATTATGTGAGACAACACTCAATCTCAAATCGCTCTATTTATAACCCAAATCTCAGTTTGCCTTTTCAGTTAGATGAAGATCGAGATCGTCTCATTTTCTTAGGTCGACTTTTCCGTCCTCCTTCTGATTTATGATACCGAGAATTGGAGACTTTATCGTGAGCATATTCAGTTCTGAACACAAATTAGTGTGATGCCTGCTTGTATGTGTTTATTGTGTTTATTATATTATTATGATATATGAGACTAGCATTTCTGTATATACTATACAATTTAGTCTATTGTTGTTTTATTATTTTGGATATGATTTTGAATGTTTCTTTTGTTAGCTTTAAAAGTTGTATTTGATGTTGATTTTATTTCTGTAAGCTTCAAGCTATTAATGAATTTGCAATGTGTTTTTTTGAATTTGTTCAAGAGGGAAACGACTGGAGTCGTAAAATTCTCCCTAGTGCACCTAGCCCGGTCCGCGAGCACCACTTAAGTGGCTGATCTTAGCATATGCACATGGTAAGCTCTTAACATGCCATTCTGGGTTTCGAACCCACGCCACTGTTACTATGACGCAAAGTCCTTAACCGCTGGCTATTGCTGCGGACGAATTTGCAAAGTGTAATGTTATATGTATATAGCATTTTGTTTTAATAGCTAAATTTTTGTACCTTTCATAAATATTATGGGATTTACAGGTGTACAATATATTTTTGGACAATTCTAAATAATCAACAATATTTATTGTTAAGATTTTCGCAGTACAAACACTAAACATCAAAATTTTGCATTATGCTATTTGCAAATTTGCATTTCAATATAACTGAAAGTAATCGGAATAGACATACTATAGTATAATTTAAATTTGTATTACATACTTTTCATATTTTTGCAAGTATTTAATTGTTCATCATTCAAGAAATATGGAAGTTGACTTTATGCTTAAATGCCACGTAAAACTGTCATTTCAAATATTATATAAGTACTACTGAACTTTGTAACTACATTGATATGTTAAACTATCACTTTTCATTATTTAAATTAGCTAGTGAACTTCATAACTAAAATGACACGATGGACTATCATTTCAAATACTGCTAATGCATGGACTTTGTAAAAAATGTTATATTAAGCTATCACTTTTAATGTTATCAATATTCTAAGCAATTGCACAAATAATATGTCATATGAAACTATCATTACACATGGCATAAACATGCTACTAGAAATTATATCATTACTAAAATGCTATATGAAACTACATTTTAAGGAAATCATTACACATTACAAATAATGGTAGCGGAAATCATAGTTAACATGCTACATAAAACTATTATGGGAAAATCACTTTGGTTAGTTAAACAACATATCTTGGGTACAAATTGGTTTTTATTGGTACTCGATTAAATTTGGAATGTAGATTCCTCTAATATCCCATAAGTACCTAATTAGGATTTGAAGTCGGATGTCTTCCGCATTCCATGGGTACCCTATTAGGTTTGGATTCTGAATGCCTTTTATATTCCATAGGTACCCTATTAGGTTTGGATTTCAGATTTCTTTTACATCCCATAAGTACCGTATTAGGTTTTGAACCCGACCGACTTTTACATCCCATAAATATCTGATTAGGTTTTGAAACCAGACAACATTTACATCCCAAAAGTACCCGATTAAGTTTTAAAATCAGACATATTTTGCATTTTTTTAGTTTGTTCGATTAAACACTATATCTTTGGTGTAGATTGGTTTCCAAAGGCACCTGATTAGGTTTGGATTTCGAATGTCTTTTACGTCTCATAGGTACTCGATTAGGTTTGGATTCCGAATGTCTTTTACATCCCATAAGTACCCGATTAGATTTTGCATTCGACTGTCTTTTACATCTCATAGGCACCCGATTAGGTCTTGAAACCAGATATCTTTTATATTACATAAGTACCCGGTTAGGTTTTGAAACCATATGTCTTTTACATCCCATAAGTACCTGATTAGATTTTAAAATCAAACGTCTTTTGCATTTTTTTTGTTCGGTTAAACAATAATCTTTGGTATAGACTAGTTTCCAAAGGTATCCGATTAGGTTTGGATTCAGGATATTTTTTACATCCCTTAGGTACCAGATTAGGTTTGGATTCCAAATGTCTTTTACATCCCTTAAGTACTCAATTAGGTTTAGAATCTGACTGTCTTTTACATCCCATAGGTACATGATTACATTTTGAAACTGAACGTCTTTTACATCCCATAAGTATCTGATTAGGTTTTGAAACTGAACGTCGTTTACATCCCATAAGTACCCGATTAGTTAAAAAACTGTACATCTTTTGCCTTTTTTTTTAGTTTATTTGATTAAAAAATATATCTTTGGCATAGATTGGTTTTCAAAGGTACCCAATTAGGTTTAGATTCTGAATGTCTTTTACATTCCTTAGATACTCAATTAGTTTTGGATTTCCCATACATCCCATAAGTATCCGATTAAATTTTGAATTCAACCATCTTTTACATCCCATAAGTACCCGATTAGGTTTTGAATCCGTACGTCTTTTACGTCCCATAAGAACCCTATTAAGTTTTGAAACCGGATGTCGTTTGCATGTTTTAGTATGTTCGGTTAAACAATATTTCTTTGGTATAGATTTGCTTCTAGAGGTACCCGACTAAGTTTGAAACACCCCACCTCCGCCAGGGCCATTCACGAGAGAATGCACTAGCTTTAGAGGGGTGTTGTCTAGGTAAACATGCACAGAGATATCACAAGACATAACATAGATAAATAAATAAGTAAAGCAGCGGTAGAAATTTAAAAACCATAGTTAACCATTTCAAAACCAAATAGTCAACTTACATCAAAGTACTTAGTCATTATTTTCCAACTACCACAAGTCTAGAAAACATAAATTGAAAATAACATAAAGTAAACTATCCCCAAGATAGATGTGGTGAAGCCATAGCAAGCTCAAGTCCAAACCATACATGAGCTGTCAAGAAAGCAAGCCAAATGTCCAAGCTAAGCACTAGTGTTCCCTCCCTGAGAACCTGGGGGGGAAACGGAAGAAAAGAGGCGAAAGAAAAAGGGTCAGTCATAAAGACTGATAAGTCCTACCTACTATTAGTATAAAAACTAATGAAGTTAACTAAACATGAGAAACTGAGATGAAACATAAAGATGGTAACTAACTGGCATGATAAATAGATAACAAGGTAGATCAAGTGTGGCATCGCATATACAAGGTTTAGTTTTGCACCAATAGTACTAGTATTCTAACCCGTGTCAAGTATAAACAAGAAATGATCCCTTGGCCCAATATCACGAGGTGACCCAAGTCGGGGTCCAACTACACGGTCTAGTCGATCGGCTCCCTATAAGCCTAACTCGTCAAGTGTCGGTGTCATACGGTTCAATCACGGAATGTAGTCAAACTGTGCTAGGTCCACCCTAGGGTGTATCAAGTCCTAGGGTGCCAACCACTGACATGAATCAAGCACGCACAGTCGGAACCTACTGGTGCCCGTGTCTGCTTTTTCAACTCCGGACTATGTGCACGACCGTAGTCCGCCTGAACCTAAACCGGCGCACCTACTCAGCCGTCGTTCTGGTCGCTTACAATCATCCCAGTAATCGTGCCCCACCCTAGCCTAGTCCCTAGGGTATCGTGATACATCCAAGAGGGTTACTGCTGAAAAGGACCACGTGACTAGGGTTTCTAACGGGTTAAGTATGGTTAAACCTATCCAGTCATGTATCAAGTTGGTTAAGTGTATCCAAATGGTTCATGACTTAACCCTAACATGTGGCATTAATTAATTTAATGCACCCAACCTCTCACATTAGACTTTGTTGTGGTTACTGGATATGTCGGGCGGGTCCGGGCAGCTTTACACCACAACCTAGTCTAACCTCGGCTTTCAAGCGCGATGTGACCAACTTCTCACATTGGGTCCTATTGTTTGTAGCCACTGGATTTGCGGGGCGGTTCCGGGCAGATTTACACTACAAACTCAACACAACCTCGAGTTGGCCACTTTATGGTTTTTAACATGTCATGACCACATTCATGTTTTCAAGCATAATCAAGTTTCATGTCACATTTCAAGTCATGTTTTTCATGTCATTTCAAGTTTGCCTAACTACCCATAACGTATTCCCATTCGCACGTAAATTCGCATCAACACAAGTGAATCAAGGAACATAAAAATATGTCCAAGATGGGCATAAGGTGGTAAAGTTGGTTATAAGTTAAACATGATGATATTTGAGGAAAAGGTGTTCATCACAACTAGCATATAGGATTATTGGCCTCAAAACATGTATGACATCAAACTTAGCAAATAAACTTGTGGGTAGCATGTAGTTCAACATCATAAGCAAAGGTGAAACATGATAATAGTTGACATAGGGTGATAAACTTGTGGGTAGGATGTAGTTCAACATCATAGGCAAGTTAACATCAAGGTTATGAGAGGTTCTATGTTGCATTATGCATAACCACCAAATAAGGCTCATAGCTTTCTACCCAAAAATCAAGATGAACGGTACTAGGTTCATGATAGTTCCACAATCATAGATCAAAAGAGTCATAAATGGATCTATGCATACAAATATAGCCCCAAGACAAGTATTACACCAAAAATCCCATTTCAACTTGCTACATGTTCATATTAATTTCATAGTTAAAATATAAGAGTAGAGTGGGGCTTACAAAGCGTGGTTATGAGAACTAGAACCAAATAGAACAAGATAGAGACGTTGTAGAATTCTAGGAATGATGTAGCAACACTAGAAGCCTTGAGAATAAGTAGCTCCTTTGATTTGATGAAGAAAGATGGCTCCTTTTGGACTTAGAAGCTCTCAAGATGAAGATGGAGGCCATGATTAGGGAGCATTTTGGCAGAATTTAGTTGTTAGGATGATTTGTGGTGGTTTAGGCTAGGTATTAGGGTGTTTTTATAGGTGTAGAGACTAGTTTATGTAACACCCCACGTCCATTAATGTCACTCACAAAGGGAATGCATTAACTTCTATGGAGGTTTTAGGTGAATATAGAACAATAAAATTTCAACAAGACAGATATAAAATAGTACTTGGAAATTTAAAAACTTTATTTCAATCGCAGCAGAAGTCAAAACATGTTTGATTACATCATAACACCACAATCAAAGTCAAGTACAATATCTATCTTGATAAAACAAGTACATAATCCCATTACATAAATAGCCATTAAAAAGAAAGATAACAAGCTGGACTTTACTTCAGCAGTCCAAGCTTTCCAAGAGATAAGCAATCCAATCAGACTCCACTGGAACTTGGCCCAACCTGAGGACCTGAAGGGAGAAAAGGATGAAAAAGAGGGGGGGTCAGACATAAAGTCTGGCGAGTATGATAATTCTACGATACTATTATCAAAATAACTGGACTAAGGCATAAGCTGGAAAACAAGGAAATGTCTATGAAAGAGAAGATTAAGGACATAGACAATCGCTAAAGGAAACGTTATAGGCGCTCCTAAATACTAAGGATAAACACTATACTGCACCACACCAGTCACCCTAAAGATTGATCCCACTTAGCTTCACTTAGAAACATTCTTAATGGCTTTACGCACTCCTAGCTGACTACATAGGTGTCGCCTGCCCCTATCTCCACTAGGTGTACCCCACTTTCCATTTTTCGATCGGCTCCCTACTCGTAGATACCCGTGCTTGCCCCACAGTGGGGTGTATCATTCCCCTAAAGTGGCAACTCGATATAACGGAGATGCACGGCTTATACCTACACGATGCAACAACGTCTTACCTACCAGCCCGGGTCTACACACACATATGAAACCCGTTGGACTTGTGTTGCCACTGCTCCCTGTTTTGGCCTCTTATAGTCAAACCCAGTATGCGTGTCCCGTCCTCGACTTGGGTCGAGCCCCAAAGATACGTTTTGGGATACTCGTTGAAATGGGCCCCCATTATTTCCCACAAGCATTCCACCTAAGCTTGTCCCCTTAGTCAATCCCACTTAACCCACTTATTCATGTTTGTTACATGTGTGCTTGGTTAAGTCTAATCGTATTTCAATTGCCTCTAAAGGCAACCACTAGATTCCTCATGCCACCCAAGGCACCTACTTAACCCCCATGTCCCACCTTACATGATTGTCTGGTTAAGTATTTCTTAATTTATTAAGGCCATAACCTCATAAAGACCTCTCACATTAGACTGGCATTTATGCCAGCTGGATTTGTCGGGCGGGTCCGGGCAGTCTTACACCATAAAAGAGTCTAACCTCGTGTCTTTACAACTGTTATGCTTTAGTTTGGGCCTAGGACCTCTCACATTGGGCCGACATTTGTGACTACTGGATTTGCCGGGCGGGTCCGGGCAGGTTTACGTCACAAACGGGTCCAACCTCGTGTCCTAAGCATTGATTATTATTAATAATCCACTTTCCCCAATTTTAATAATTCCCTATTTGAATTATTAATTAATTCCAAATTTAGCAATGTCCATAATTGACTCAATTATGGACATCCATTTAAGGCATGCAAAATCATATCAATTGCACCCCAATTTATTAATTTCCTAATATTACCCCTACCCCACGTTTGAACGTTTATTCGCAAAATGTATGCTAGACCCGATTAGTCTAACTCATAGCATAAAAGAAAATATTCACAACAACAACATATATATGTGACTAAATGAATACTAACAAGGGGTGAAGCTTGCATATCTTAAAATTACAACTTGCATAAGGTTATACATGTCATGGGTCTAAGGGTGTCAACTTATTCATAATTCACATAATATGATTTTGATCAAGTTCCATAAAATTGTATTGGACATGTGTGAATCAACATCATTAACAATATGGTTTTATATGGGTACACCTAACTCAATAGGCAAATTCCCAAAAATCAAAATTCATTCAATCATAGATTCATGTATATGGGTACACCTAACTTAATAGGCAAATTCCCATAATCAAGATCTATTTAAAAAAAACATAAACTTTAAACATGATCCAATTCGCATAAATAATAACATCATGATTTTACAACTTGCATGATTCAACTTAACATGACATCATTATCATATAACATAAGTATTTCAACATATATGATAATATGAGATCTACAACATATGTAAGATTTACAACATAGCATATCATAATTTGCAACATAGCTTGATATGATTTACAACATAGCATAGCATGATTTACAACATGGCATAACATGGTTTATAACATAGCATAGCATGACTAATCACATATGACATAGCATAGGATTATTTACAACATAATCACTACAACATATATATGATAACATAATAGCATAAGAGATCCACAACATAATTTACAAATACATAACAATTCATATCACTTTCTTGTGATCCAATTCATAACTTAATCGAATTATTTTATAATAACATTGTGAGAATCAGCATACTCACAATTTTAAAGAAGAGAAATAGAGAGAGAGCTTTTGATTTGATTTGAGTAGATTTAGTTTGTAGATTAGGCATTCTTCTTCTTTAGTTTGTGACGGCTATGCAGAACTCCATGGCAACGGCATGTCGGTAGCTCTCCAATTTTTCAAGTGATTTAGGGTTAGAGTCTACCCACTTATTTATAGATGTTAGGATTCATTTAGGCCATTAGATTTAACCTAGAAATAACCGCAGCCATTCAGACAAGATGGGGTTTATCTTATTGACTCAGCAATGAGTCAGAAGTGACTCAGCAAACACTCAGCAAATTAATAAACTTCTATTCATGTTTACATTAACTGCCCATATATATATATATATATATATATACACACACACACACACGCATCTATTCATGAATTCAAATTAATCCATAATTAACTTATGACCATTTCTACACATTAATTTTCCAATTAATGTCTTAATTCCATTTTTCGCCTTTTAAGGCAATTCACATATCTCAAATTTGTTATATGCCTTTTTTTAAGGCTATTTTGTGCAAATTCTCAATATTAATTTTTTAATTTGTGAATATTAGTTTTAACAGAAATACGGGGTGTTACATTCTCCCCTCCTTAAGGGATTTCGACCCCGAAATCTTCAAGTTTATATCCTATCATCAACCATCTACTCAATCAACAAACACTGGCATCCATTGTCCTTATAGACTTCTAATGCTTTTATGTTTAAATGTATAGTGTGTGTATATGTCCGTATCTAATGCAAAATCAGGCGGTCCACTGATTCAGTTGACCTCCTTGATGCAATTCATGATAGTGCCATGCATCCATTATGTATGCAAAAGATCCTAATTGCTTACATACTACTTCTATATGCGTGCACATCCATTCAACCGAATGCAGCATCTATATGATGGTACAACCATTATACATCCATTATACTAAATACATTCATTTATGCAATATGCAATATGTAGTGACTGAGCCGATCTAGTGCCTAAAGTGTGTGTATATATGCATCCACGAGCAACCACTAGCAAACACTTGCATCCATTATGCATCCATCATACATAACATGTCTCAAACACATGTTTCAACCATAGGATTATCCTAACTAAGGGTCAAAGATACTAATGAGAGGACATACTAAAGATAAGATAAGATAAGCTAAGTGATAAAGGAGAAATTAAAAGACATACCCTCAAAAAGAAAAGGGTACAACGAACGCATCTTCTCTTCTGTCTCCCAAGTAGCGTTGCTCTCATCATCTCCCTATTGCACCTTAACTAGTCTGACCTCTCGATTCCTCAACTTTTTGATCTCCGACCCAAGAATGCATGTAGGAGCTCGTCTAATTGTTGCATCATGCTCTATTTCCACCTCTTTAAGCAAGCTCGGCTCTACCACCTCCGCGGTCTTGTGCAAACACTTCCTCAAATGTGATACATGGAATACGTCGTGTACTCCACTAAGTTTCTCAGGCAACTCCACCCTATACGCCATCTTCCCAATCCTGTCTTTTATAGGAAACGGCCCTACAAACCTTGGCGCTAATTTCCCTACGGACCCAAAGCAAATAACATTCCGTAACGGAGATACTTTGATAAAAACCATGTCCCCAATGTCAAACTCAAGATCTGTCCTCCTCTTATTAGCATACGATTTCTGCCTATCTTGTGCTGCTTTCATCCTCCTTCGAATCAAATCAATCTTCTCCGAGGTTTCCCTAACCATATCGGGCCCAAGTAGGATTTTATCGGTAGATTCCCACCAACATGTAGGCGAACGACAAGGCCTTCCATAAAGAGCTTCGAAAGGTGCCATGCCAATACTAGACTGAAAGCTATTATTATATGCGAATTCTACCAACGGAAGGTGCTCTTCCCATGTACCCCCAAAGTCTAGGATACAAAGCCTTAAAAGATCCTCTAGAATACGATTCACCCTCTCGGTCTGGCCGTCCGTCTGAGGATGATATGCGGTGCTCAAACATAGCTGAGTCCCTACCGCCTCTTGTAAACTCTTCCAAAATTCGCTAGTGAAGATGGGATCACGGTCGCTTACTATACTAGAAGGAATACCGTGCAAACGAACTATCTCTTTAATGTATACAGAAGCCAACCACGGAGCAGTCCTCTTACTTTTCACGGGAATAAAATGGGCGCTCTTAGTAAGTCTATCTACTATAACCCAAATCCCCGTATTACCCTTCCTTGATCTTGGTAATCCATCCACAAAATCCATTGAGACGCTTTCCCATTTCCATAGTGGAACTTCCAATGGGTGAAGCAACCCACCGGGTTTCTTTTGTTCCGCTTTTACTCGTTGGCACACCAAGCATCTAGCGACGTACTCGGCCACATCCTTTTTCATACCGGCCCAAAAGAAAACCTGCTTCATATCTTTGTACATCTTGTCTCCGCCGGGATGAATGGTCATCTTTGAGCGATGAGCATCATCAAGAACAACCTTCCTTAAGTCTTCGTCTTGTGGTACACAAAGTCTATTATCCCTTCGTAACCAACCCTTATCGTCTAGGGTATACCTACGAAGATGGCTAGACGACTCCCCTCCTTTGAGCTTTTCTACTATCTCAACCAACTGTGGGTCGTCTTGCTGTGCCTCACCAACTCGTCCTAGAAGTGTAGGTCTAACCTCCAAGGATGCTAACAAACCAGGTACTAGGTCAACGGAGGGTCTAAAGTCAAACATGGAGATGAATTCTAAGCTTCGTCGTTCAACAAACAACGGACTCAAGGACAACCTTTTCCTACTTAAGGCGTCTGCTACCACGTTACCCTTGCCCGGGGTATATGCTATTTCAAAATCGTAGGTGGCTAAGAATTCCATCCACCGTTGCTGCCTTAAATTCAAATCCTTCTGAGAGAATAAGTATTTTAATGATTTGTGGTCAGTGAACAGTTCGAATTTCTCACCAAGAAGATAGTGACGCCAAGACTTAAGCGCGAAAACAATTGCGGCTAACTCAAGGTCATGCGTAGGGTAATTCTTTTCATGAACCCTCAACTACCTTCCACCATAGGCTATTACTCTTCCCTCTTGCATGAGGACCGCGCCAAGTCCCGTCCCACAAGCATCAGTATAGACGGTAAACGGTTTATTCCCATCTGGCAGCACTAAGACTGGGGCTGAAGTTAAGGCTCTCTTTAAACGTTGGAATGCATCATCACAATCTTCGTCCCACGTAAAGACCAGGTTCTTCTTTGTTAACCGTGTTAATGGAGCTGATATTTTTGCGAAGTCTTTGATAAACTTCCTATAATAGCCAGCCAACCCCAAGAAACTTCTTACTTCGGTTGCATTTTTAGGGACCTTCCAAACTTGGATGGCCACCACCTTTGCGGGATCCACTGCTATCCCTTCCTTGGAAACAACGTGCCCTAAGAACCGTACTTCTTTCCTCCAGAAGTGACACTTAGAAAATTTTGCCTTAAGGTTATGCGCTCGAAGGGTTTCCAACACTTCCCTAAGATGTAGGGCATGCTCTTCTTCATCCTTAGAAAAGACTAAGATGTCATCCACAAAGACTACCACGAATTTGTTAAGGTACTCCCTAAACACCCTACTCATCAAATCAACAAAATATGCGGGGGCGTTTGTCAAACCAAAGGGCATCACTAGCCATTCATAGAATCCGTCAGGAGTCCTAAAAGCAGTCTTATCTATACTATCCTCAGCCACTCTCAGTTGATGAAAGCCAGTGGCTAAGTCCAACTGCGAAAACACTGAGGCGCCAACTAACTGATCAAAGAGATCGTCAATCCTCGGCAGTGGGTGTCGGTTCTTTTTAGTAAGCTTGTTTAGTTCTCTATAGTCCACACAAAGTCTAAGGGACCCATCCGCCTTTGTAGCAAATACTACTGGAGCACCCCACTCCGATATACTACGTCTTATGAACCCCTTCTCAAGCAACTCCTTCACTTGCTTATTGAGTTCCCTCCTTTCACGAGGAGCCATGTGGCGCACTGGCAAAGATACGGGTTTAGCATTATCCACAAGATAAATTCGAAAGTCTATCTCCCGCTTTGGAGGTAAGCCCTTCACCTCCTCAAACACATCCGGATATTCCCGGACCACCTCTACCGATCGCAGATTCTCTACAGACGCGTCAAGCGATTCAAGATATCTTAGCATAACGGAATTTATGGGATTACAAAAGATGTCGAGAGCATTACCAAGGCGATTCACAAGCCTAACTACTCTCCTTTCACAATCAAGAATGACCCCATTTCTAGATAACCAATCCATTCCTAAAATTAGCCCATAGCCCGTGAAGCCCAATACATAAGCATCACATCTAAATTCAACGCTAAGTATAGAGATTTTCAAATCCAAACATATCATGGTCAAATGAGCCGAACCCCCAATTAGATTTGAAACAACCAAGGGATCCTCTACTAAACTGGTGTTCAAGTGCAGTAATTCAACTAATGATGCAGAGATAAACGAATGAGATGCGCCAGAATCGAATAAGGTACGGACAGGATGATCAAACAGAAAAACTAAGCTTTCAACAGAAATTGTTCTACCTCTTTCTTGCAGCGGTGGGGCCGCAATAGCCTGAACTTGCCCCCTTGCCTGCCCTGGTGCCATAAGAGCCTGCACCTGTCCTCCCGAGGTAGACCCTGCCCTCTGCCCCTTCTTTGGGCAGTCCTTCACCAAATGTCCCGCATCTCCACAATGAAAACAACCAGTCTTCTTTTTCTTTCTACAATCTTTGCTGAGATGGCCAGGCGTCCCACAATTGAAGCATCTCTTCTTCCCTTTGCCATTATTGTTTTTACCACCCTTCTTATTTTGCTGTTGGGGTTTCTTCTGATCCCCCTTCTTTTCTACTGCCTTATCCTCATGCATAAGTGCCATTTCTACTAGCCTTTCAAAGGTGGCTCCCATAGGGATGTGGGTCATAGCCAACCCTTGCAACGGTTCATTCAAGCCTCTAACGAACCTCAAAGCTTTCTTCTCTGGCGTGTTCACCAACTCCAAGCCAAACCTTGCTAACTGATTAAATTTATTGACATATTCCTTCACTGATAAGCTCCCTTGCTTTAATGTCAGGAATTTTTCCATATTTAAATTCTCCTCTGCCCTTGAAAGAAACTTTGCCTCAAACCTTCGTCTGAAATCCGCCCATGAATCAACTGGATGTTCCCCGTTAGTGACCTCCCACCAAAACGAGGCCTCTCCCTTCATTAACCAAGCAGCTAAACGGACTTTCCTCCCATCTTCCACTTCAAAGATATCCAACAATTCCTCAGTCTCCTTAAGCCAGTCTCTGGCCTCCACAAACGTCTCAGTCCCTTGAAAAGTTTTTCCTCCCATAGCCTTAAATTCCTTGCACGTCTTTGCAAAAGTGTCAACACGAGGAGGAGGAGGAGGAATGGGTGCAACTGGGGGTGGAGGAACATCTGCTGGGCCTGCAGTGGTGGCCCTAGCCTCCAAATATCTCCTAAACCACCCTGGAATCGTCACACCTTTTGGGAGACTAAGATCTTCAGCCATGCTGGAACGAAAAAGGAAAGATTCAAAATGGAGAATTCGAAAGATAAAGATAAGGATATGGCTATTTGGGATTATGTTTTTCATAAAAACTCTCTTTAAATAACATGTTTTTGAAAGCACTTCTTCCAAAAATACTTTAGAAAAATATTTTTCTAAAAATTTTATCTGTTCTGGTAACCTTATGCTCAGATACCACGTGTAACACCCCACGTCCATTAATGTCACTCACAAAGGGAATGCATTAACTTCTATGGAGGTTTTAGGTGAATATAGAACAGTAAAATTTCAACAAGACAGATATAAAATAGTACTTGGAAATTTAAAAACTTTATTTCAATCGCAGCAGAAGTCAAAACATGTTTGATTACATCATAACACCATAATAAAAGTCAAGTACAATATCTATCTTGATAAAATAAGTACATAATCCCATTACATAAATAGCCATTAAAAAGAAAGATAACAAGCTGGACTTTACTTCAGCAGTCCAAGCTTTCCAAGAGATAAGCAATCCAATCAGACTCCACTGGAACTTGGCCCAACTTGAGGACCTGAAGGGAGAAAAGGATGAAAAAGAGGGGGGGGTCAGACATAAAGTCTGGCGAGTATGATAATTCTACAATACTATTATCAAAATAACTGGACTAAGGCATAAGCTGGAAAACAAGGAAATGTCTATGAAAGAGCAGATTAAGGACATAGACAATCGCTAAAGGAAACGTTATAGGCTCTCCTAAATACTAAGGATAAACACTATACTACACCACACCAGTCACCCAAAAGATTGATCCCACTTAGCTTCACTTAGAAACATTCTTAATGGATTTACGTACTCCTAGCTGACTACATAGGTGCCGCCTGTCCCTATCTCCACTAGGTGTACCCCACTTTCCATTTTTCGATCGGCTCCCTACTCGTAGATACCCGTGCTTGCCCCACAGTGGGGTGTATCATTCCCCTAAAGTGGCAACCCGATATAACGGAGATGCACAGCTTATACCTACACGATGCAACAACGTCTTACCTACTAGCCCGGGTCTACACACGCATATGAAACCCGTTGGACTTGTGTTGCCACCGCTCCCTGTTTTGGCCTCTTATAGTCAAACCCAGTATGCGTGTCCCGTCCTCGACTTGGGTCGAGCCCATAAAGATACGTTTTGGGATACTGGTTGAAATGGGCCCCCATTATTTCCCACAAGCATTCCACCTAAGCTTGTCCCCTTAGTCAATCCCACTTAACCCACTTATTCATGTTCGTTACATGTGTGCTTGGTTAAGTCTAATCGTATTTCAAATGCCTCTAAAGGCAACCACTAGATTCCTCATGCCACCCAAGGCACCTACTTAACCCCCATGTCCCACCTTACATGATTATCTGGTTAAGTATTTCTTAATTTATTAAGGCCATAACCTCATAAAGACCTCTCACATTAGACTGGCATTTATGGCAGCTGGATTTGCCGGGCGGGTCCGGGCAGTCTTACACCATAAAAGAGTCTAACCTCGTGTCTTTACAACTGTTATGCTTTAGTTTGGGCCTAGGACCTCTCACATTGGGCCGACATTTGTGACTACTGGGTTTGCCGGGCGGGTCCGGGCAGGTTTACGTCACAAACGGGTCCAACCTCGTGTCCTAAGCATTGATTATTATTAATAATCCACTTTCCCCAATTTTAATAATTCCCTATTTGAATTATTAATTAATTCCAAATTTAGCAATGTCCATAATTGACTCAATTATGGACATCCATTTAAGGCATGCAAAATCATATCAATTGCACCCCAATTTATTAATTTCCTAATATTACCCCTACCCCACGTTTGAACGTTTATTCGCAAAATGTATGCTAGACCCGATTAGTCTAACTCATAGCATAAAAGAAAATATTCACAACAACAACATATATATATGTGACTAAATGAATACTAACAAGGGGTGAAGCTTGCATATATTAAAATTACAACTTGCATAAGGTTATACATGTCATGAGTCTAAGGTTGCAACTTATTCATAATTCACATAATATGATTTTGATCAAGTTCCATAAACTTGTATTGGACATGTGTGAATCAACATCATTAACAATATGGTTTTATATGGGTACACCTAACTCAATAGGCAAATTCCCAAAAATCAAAATTCATTTAATCATAGATTCATGTATATGGGTACACCTAACTTAATAGGCAAATTCCCATAATCAAGATCTATTTAAAAAAAAACATAAACTTTAAATATGATCCAATTCGCATAAATAATAACATCATGATTTTACAACTTGCTTGATTCAACTTAACATGACATCATTATCATATAACATAAGTATTTCAACATATATGATAATATGAGATCTACAACATATGTAAGATTTACAACATAGCATATCATAATTTGCAACATAGCTTGATATGATTTACAACATAGCATAGCATGATTTACAACATGGCATAACATGGTTTATAACATAGCATAGCATGACTAATCACATATGACATAGCATAGGATTATTTACAACATAATCAATACAACATAACAACATATATATGATAACATAATAGCATAAGAGATCCACAACATAATTTACAAATACATAACAATTCATATCACTTTCTTGTGATCCAATTCATAACTTAATCGAATTATTTTATAATAACATTGTGAGAATCAGCATACTCACAATTTTAAAAAAGAGAAATAGAGAGAGAGAGAGAGAGCTTTTGATTTGATTTGAGTAGATTTAGTTTGTAGATTAGGCCTTCTTCTTCTTTAGTTTGTGACGGCTATGCTGAACTCCATGGCAACGGCATGTCGGTAGCTCTCCAATTTTTCAAGTGATTTAGGGTTAGAGTCTACCCACTTATTTATAGATGTTAGGATTCATTTAGGCCATTAGATTTAACCTAGAAATAACCGCAGCCGTTCATACAAGATGGGGTTTATCTTATTGACTCAGCAATGAGTCAGAAGTGACTCAGTAAACACTCAACAAATTAATAAACTTCTATTCTTGTTTACATTAACTGCCCATATATATATAAATATATATATATACACACACGCATCTATTCATGAATTCAAATTAATCCATAATTAACTTATGACCATTTCTACACATTAATTTTCCAATTAATGTCTTAATTCCATTTTTCGCCTTTTAAGGCAATTCACATATCACAAATTTGTTATATGCCTTTTTTTTAAGGCTATTTCGTGCAAATTCTCAATATTAATTCTTTTAATTTGTGAATATTAGTTTTAACAGAAATACGGGGTGTTACAGTTTAGGCCATAGGATTAACCCTAATTTAGATCTGAACCATCAACTCCCATCACACGCCAAGTAAACAGACCAAAGGAGCAAACTGGTGCACCAGACCAACAGGGTCCGACCAGGGAGGTCGACCCCCAGGTCGACACCCAGGTCGACTCCCCAGTCGACCTTGGGGGGGGGGGGGCAGGTTGACTCCCCAGTCGACCCCCCAGTCGACCTAGGGCTGGGCGGGAAATTTTCCCGCCCAATCTGCTTCTGGCTGAATTTGAATTTCGGGCTGAATTTTGAATTTTTCTGAAATCTTCTATGGGCCATATCTTGGTCATACGGATTCCGATTTACGAAATTTCGGACTCGTTTTCAAGCAGAACTTCGAGACGAACGCAATGGCGTAACCTGTTCCCATTGATTCTTAACTTATGATTTAATTCTGCTCTGATTTCTTGTTTTAACATGTTATTAAAAGTTCGGGTTGTTACATTCTCCCCGCCTTAAAGGATTTCGTCCCCGAAATCTCCAAGTTAGGAAGAACGTATCCTACCATCCATCATCCATCTACTCAAACATCATCCACAAGTAATCATTGTCCTTAAAAGATTTCTAATGTTGTATGAACATATGCAAAAGTGTGTGTATATGCACCTATCTAATGCGAAAATCAGGTGGTTACTGACTCAGTAAACCTCCTTAATGCTGAATATGCTAGTGAAATGAGTCCAAATGTATGCAAATTCCTAACATAATTTATAATCTCTACATGAGTGCACATAACATTCATCCATATGCAACATCCACGTGATATCATAACAAGTTTCATCCATGAATAAGCATAAACACTCATGCATATGCAATATGAAAGTGTGTGAGCCGGTCTTAGTGCCTAACGTGTATCATGCATCCACAAGTAACCACTTGCAAACACTTGCAACCATTTGCAACCATCAAGCATAACATGTTTCAAATACATGTTTCATCTAAAGGATTTCTACCTAAGGTTCTCATGACAAGATTAACGAGATAACAAGGTAAACATGGATAGCAAAAGAAAGATATGCTAACTAGGAAAGGAGTTTGAGAATGTACCCTAAAAAAGAAATGGATAAAGCCCACGCATCTTCTCCTCCGTTTCCCAAGTTGCATCTTCATCGGCTTCACTCCACTGAACCTTTACTAACTTGACTTCTCGATTCCTCAGCTTCTTGATCTCCGTTCCCAAGATACGAATCGGAGCTCGCCTCATGGTTGCCTCTTTCTCTACCTCCACGTCTTCAAGAATACTAGGCTCAACTACTTCGGCTGATTCATGTAGGCATTTTCGGAGATGCGAGACATGAAAGACATTGTGCACTCCAGCCAGCTTCTCGGGCAATTCCACTCTATAAGCCATTTGCCCAATCTTCTCGATGATAGGGAAGGGTCCTACGAACCTTGGTGCTAGCTTTCCCACTGCTCCAAAACGAACCACATTTCGCAAAGGAGAAACCTTCACAAAGACCATATTTCCAACTTCAAACTCTAAGTCTGTCCTTCGCTTGTCTGCATAGGATTTCTGTCTGTCTTGGGCCGCTTTCATCCGCCTTCGAATCAACTCAACCTTCTCGGATGTGTCCCTTATCATGTCGGGCCCAAGTATAAGCTTATCCGTCGTCTCCCACCAACATGTTGGTGACTTGCACGGCCTCCCATACAAAGCTTGGAATGGTGCCATCCATATGCTTGCTTCGTAGCTGTTATTATAAGCAAACTCTACGAGAGGAAGGTGGTCTTCCCAAGTGCCACCAAAGTCAAGAATGCATAGCCTCAACAGATCTTCTAGTACCCTATTCACCCTTTTGGTCTGGCCATCCGTCTGTGGGTGATAGGCTGTACTTAGATTCAATCGCGTACCCATTGCTTCTTGCAAACTATTCCAGAATTGGCTAGTGAAGATTGGGTCATGGTCGCTAACTATGCTAGAAGGAACTCCATGCAATCACACTATCTCTCGAAGATAAACAGATGCTAGCCATGATGCGGTCCTCTTGCTCTTCACTGGAATAAAATGAGCGCTCTTCGTGAGCCTATCCACTATGACCCATATGCTAGTATTCCCCTTCCTTGATCTCGACAATCCATCCACAAAATCCATAGAGATACTTTCCCATTTCCATTGCGGGACCTCCAATGGATGCAGTAGCCCACCGGGCTTCTTTGACTCGGCCTTTACTTGTTAGCAAACAATGCATCTAGAAACAAACTCTGCAACATCCTTTTTCGTCCCATCCCAAAAGAAAATGCGCTTCATATCCCGGTACATCTTATCCCCTCCGGGGTGTATGGTCATCCTCGAGTGATGCGCCTCCTCAAGAACTTTATTTACTAAGTCTCCCACTTGTGGGACACATAGTCTTCCATCATGCCTTAGCCATCCCTTGTCATCAATAGTATATCTAGCGAGGTGACTTGACGTCTCACCACGAATCAACTTGTCCATGATCTCGACTATCTGCGGGTCTTCCCTCTGTGAAGTCCCAACTTGATCAAGGAGTATAGGTCTAAGCTCAAGGGATGCTAACGAACCAGTCATCGACTCAACAGTAGGTGTAAAATCTAAGGCTGCCAAGAACTCTAGGCTCTTCATCTCAACAAACAAGGGACTCAAAGTCAACCTTTTTCTAATTAGCGCATCCGCCACAACATTACCCTTGCCAGGGGTATAAGATATATCGAAGTCATATGATGCCAAGAATTCCATCCACCTCTGCTGCCTTAGATTCAAATCTTTCTGCGAGAAGAGGTACTTGAGCGACTTGTGATCAGTATATAACTCAAACCTTTCACCTAGAAGATAATGGCGCCAAGATTTGAGTGCAAAGACGATCGCCGCCAACTCCAAATCATGAGTGGGATAGTTCTTCTCATGAACCTTGAGTTGCCTACTCCCAAAGCATATCACTCTCCCTTCTTGCATCAGGACAACGCCTAATCCCGTGCCACATGCATCGGTGTACACCGTAAACAACTTCCCTCCATCGGGTAATGCTAGAACTGGAGCTGTGGTGAGGGCTTTCTTGAGCCTTTGAAAAGCAAGCTCACACTCTAAGTCCCATGCAAAGACTAAGTTCTTCTTCGTTAACTTAGTGAGAAGGGCCGAAATCTTAGCGAAGTCCTTAATGAACTTCCTATAAAATCCTGCCAGACCAAGAAAGCTTCTCACTTCATTTGCATTCTTCGGAACTTTCCAGTCTTGTACCGCCACTACTTTAGCGGGATCCACAGCTATGCCCTTCTTAGAAACTATATGCCCAAGGAACCGAACTTCCCTTCTCCAGAAATGGCATTTGGAGAACTTGGCTTTTAACTGATGAGCTCTAAGCGTATCCATAACCTCCTTGAGATGTATAGCATGCTCTTCCTCGTCCTTAGAGAAGATCAGAATATCATCCACGAAGACAACCAAAAACTTGTTAAGGAACTCCCTAAACACCCTACTCATCAAATCAACGAAGTATGCGGGTGCATTAGTCAAACCTAACGGCATGACGAGCCATTCGAAGAATCCATCTGGAGACCTAAACGCAGTCTTGTCAATAATATCCTCAACCACTCTAAGCTGATGGAATCCGGTGGCTAGATCGAGCTGAGAGAAAACAGAAGCACCTACAAGCTGGTCAAAGAGATCATCGATCCTCGGTAACGGGTGCCTATTCTTCTTTGTCAGCTTGTTTAACTCAAAATAATCAACACATAGACGAAGCGAACCATCCGCCTTAGTAGCGAATACCACAGGAGCACCCCATTCAGAAATGCTTCGCCTAATGAATTTTTTCTCAAGCAACTCCTTGATTTGCTTGCTAAGATCTCTTCTTTCTCGCGGAGCCATGTGCCTAACAGGCAATGAAACTGGCTTGGCATTATCAACAAGATAAATACGGAAGTCTATCTCGCGTTTAGGGGGTAACCCCTTCACCTCATCAAAAACATCAGGATATTCTCAGACCACCCTCACAGATTGAAGATTGTCAATAGACGAGTCGAGGGATTCAAGATAACATAACATGACAGGATCTAGAGGGTTGCAAGAAATCTCTAGGGTATTGCCAAGGCGAGTCATAAGCCTCACTACCCTATGCTCACAATCGAGAATGGCTCCATAACTGGAAAACCAATCCATGCCTAAAATCAACCCGTATCCCATGAACCCGAGAACATAAGCATTACATGTGAATTCTATGGTCAAGATAGAAATCCTCAAATCCATACAAATCATAGATAGATGGGCGGAACCCCCAATTGGATTTGAAACACTAACGGGATCCTCAAATAGACTAGTACTTAGGTGCAAACTTTCAACAATATCATAAGAAATAAAGGTATGCGATGCGCCGGAATCAAATAAAGTTCGAACAGGAAAACCAGAAATGTAAACAAGGCTTTCTACAGAAATACTACCTCGGTCCGGAGCTGGAGTAGTGTTGAGAGCATGCATCTGCCCTCCAGGAGGTCCTGCCCGCTGAGTCTGTCCTTGCCCCTGTCCTTGCTTCTTTGGGCAATCCTTACTGAAGTGTCCAGACTCTCTGCAATGAAAGCATTCCTCTTCTTCTTCCTACAATCTTTGGTTATGTGTCCAGTGATCCCACAGAAGTTGCACTTCCTTGTCTCCCTTGCCTTGTTGTTGTTGGCCTTGTTACCCTTGTTGTTCTTGTTGTTCTGGTTGCTCTGATTGCCTCCCCACTTGGAGTCCACCTTCTTGGTTTGAGTCTCATTAAGCTTAACCTCTTTCTTGCCACTCTTATCATCTACTTGAAGCAAGACCATATTTACCAAGCTCTCAAAAGTGGCCCCCATGGGTATATGAGACATGGCCAATCCTTGCAATGGCTCATTCAATCCTCGAGCAAAGCGTAGAGCCTTCTTCTGAGGTGTGTTAACCATGTCTAAACCGAATCGGGCAAGCTAGTTAAACTTATTCACATACTCCCTCACGGTCATGTCCCCTTGCTTCAAAGATATAAACTTCTCCATTTGCAGATTCTCCTCAGCAGATGACAGAAACTTAAGCCCAAACCTCATCCTAAAGTCGGCCCAAGTCTTTATAGGCCTAGTAGCGTTGGTGACTTCCCACCAATAAGCAGCTTCCTCTTTCAATAGCCATACTGCCAACAGAACTTTCATACGGTCTTCTACTTCAAAGATAGCAAAAAGATCTTTAGTTTCCTTTAACCAGTTTCTTGCCTCAACATAAGTCTTTGTCCCAACAAAATTTTTGCCACCCATCGCCTTAAAGTCTTTGCAAATCTTTGCGAAATCCGCTTGTGGACGCTGAGGAAGAGGAGGAGGAGGAACCTCAGGTACAGGAGGAGGAGTGGGAGTGTTTGCTGGGTCGGCATCGTTGGCCCTAGCTTCCGAGTACCTTCGGAACCATCTAGGTATGGTTACTCCCTCGGGAAGGTTAAGATCGGCCATGCTGAAAAAGGAAAAGATAGATTTAGAACGAGGAAACGAAGGATAGTGCTAATGGCTTTTGGGGAATAGCTTTTTAAAATAAACTAGGCTTTCCTTGGAAAAATACTTAATTGGTTTTGAAAATAGTTTTTCAAAAAGGGTTTTTAAAATTTTTGTCCGGTCTAGTAAAACCTCATGCTCTGATACCAAAGGTAACACCCCACCTCCGCCAGGGCCATTCACGAGAGAATGCACTAGCTTTAGAGGGGTGTTGTCTAGGTAAACATGCACAGAGATATCACAAGACATAACATAGATAAATAAATAAGTAAAGCAGCGGTAGAAATTTAAAAACCATAGTTAACCATTTCAAAACCAAATAGTCAACTTACATCAAAGTACTTAGTCATTATTTTCCAACTACCACAAGTCTAGAAAACATAAACTGAAAATAACATAAAGTAAACTATCCCCAAGATAGATGTGGTGAAGCCATAGCAAGCTCAAGTCCAAACCGTACATGAGTTGTCAAGAAAGCAAGCCAAATGTCCAAGCTAAGCACTAGTGTTCCCTCCCTGAGAACCTGGGGGGGAAACGGAAGAAAAGAGGCGAAAGAAAAAGGGTCAGTCATAAAGACTGATAAGTCCTACCTATTATTAGTATAAAAACTAATGAAGTTAACTAAACATGAGAAACTGAGATGAAACATAAAGATGGTAACTAACTGGCATGATAAATAGATAACAAGGTAGATCAAGTGTGGCATCGCATATACAAGGTTTAGTTTTGCACCAATAGTACTAGTATTCTAACCCGTGTCAAGTATAAACAAGAAATGATCCCTTGGCCCAATATCATGAGGTGACCCAAGTCGGGGTCCAACTACACGGTCTAGTCGATCGGCTCCCTATATGCCTAACTCGTCAAGTGTCGGTGTCATACGGCCCAATCACGGAATGTAGTCAAACTGTGCTAGGTCCACCCTAGGGTGTATCAAGTCCTAGGGTGCCAACCACTGACACGAATCAAGCACGCACAGTTGGAACCTACTGGTGCCCGTGTCTGCTTTTTCAACTCCGGACTATGTGCACGACCATAGTCCGCCTGAACCTACACCGGCGCACCTACTCAACCGTCGTTCTGGTCGCTTACAATTAGCCCAGTAATCGTGCCCCACCCTAGCCTAGTCCCTAGGGTATCGTGATACATCCAAGAGGGTTACTGCTGAAAAGGACCACGTGACTAGGGTTTCTAACGGGTTAAGTTTGGTTAACCCTATCCAGTCATGTATCAAGTTGGTTAAGTGTATCCAAGTGGTTCATGACTTAACCCTAACATGTGGCATTAA
This sequence comes from Allium sativum, assembly GCA_030737875.1. Taxonomy (NCBI): domain Eukaryota; kingdom Viridiplantae; phylum Streptophyta; class Magnoliopsida; order Asparagales; family Amaryllidaceae; genus Allium; species Allium sativum. The sequence continues at coordinate 473,935,356 of CM060926.1, forward strand.
TTAATTTAATGCACCCAACCTCTCACATTAGACTTTGTTGTGGTTACTGGATATGCCGGGCGGGTCCGGGCAGATTTACACCACAACCTAGTCTAACCTCGGGTTTCAAGCGCGATGTGACCAACTTCTCACATTGGGTCCTATTGTTTGTAGCCACTGGATTTGCCGGGCGGTTCCGGGCAGATTTACGTTACAAACTCAACCCAACCTCGAGTTGGCCACTTTATGGTTTTCTACATGTAATGACCACATTCATGTTTTGAAGCATAATCAAGTTTCATGTCACATTTCAAGTCATGTTTTTCATGTCATTTCAAGTTTGCCTAACTACCCATAATGTATTCCCATTCGCACGTAAATTTGCATCAACACAAGTGAATCAAGGAACATAAAAATATGACCAAGATGGGCATAAGGTGGTAAAGTTGGTTATAAGTTAAACATGATGATATTTGTGGAAAAGGTGTTCATCACAACTAGCATATAGGATTATTGGCCTCAAAACATGTATGACATCAAACTTAGCAAATAAACTTGTGGGTAGCATGTAGTTCAACATCATAGGCAAAGGTGAAACATGATAATAGTTGACATAGGGTGATAAACTTGTGGGTAGCATGTAGTTCAACATCATAGGCAAGTTAACATCAAGGTTATGAGAGGTTCTATGTTGCATTATGCATAACCACCAAATAAAGCTCATAGCTTTCTACCCAAAAATCAAGATGAACGGTACTAGGTTCATGATAGTTCCACAATCATAGATCAAAAGAGTCATAAATGGATCTATGCATAAAAATATAGCCCCAAGACAAGTATTACACCAAAAATCCCATTTCAACTTGCTACATGTTCATATTAATTTCATAGTTTAAATCTAAGAGTAGAGTGGGGCTTACAAAGCGTGGTTATGAGAACTAGAACCAAATAGAACAAGATAGAGACGTTGTAGAAGCTCTAGGAATGATGTAGCAACACTAGAAGCCTTGAGAATAAGTAGCTCCTTTGATTTGATGAAGAAAGATGGCTCCTTTTTGCCTTAGAAGCTCTCAAGATGAAGATGGAGGCCATGATTAGGGAGCATTTTGGCAGAATTTAGTTGTTAGGATGATTTGTGGTGGTTTAGGCTAGGTATTAAGGTGTTTTTATAGGTGTAGAGACTAGTTTAGGTCATAGGATTAACCCTAATTTAGATATAAACCATCAAATCCCGTCACATGCCAAGTAAATAGACAAAAGGAGCAAACTGGTGCACCAGACCAACAGGGTCCGACCAGGGAGGTCGACACCCAGGTCGACTCCCCAGTCGACCTGGAGGGGGGGGGGGTAGGTCGACTCCCCAGTCGACCCCCCAGTCGACCTGGGGCTGGGCGGGAAATTTTCCCGCCCAATCTGCTTCTGGCTGAATTTGAATTTCGGGCTGAATTTTGAATTTTTCTGAAATCTTCTATGGGCCATATCTTGGTCATACGGATTCCGATTTACGAAATTTCGGACTCTTTTTCAAGCAGAATTTCGAGACGAACGCAATGGCGTAACCTGTTCCCATTGATTCTTAACTTATGATTTAATTCTGCCCTGATTTCTTGTTTTAACGTGTTATTAAAAGTTCGGGTTGTTACAAAGTTTGAATATGGACGTCTTTTACATCCCATAAGTACTCGATTAAGTTTTGAATCTGGACGTCTTCTACATCCCATGAGTACCCGATTAGGTTCTGAATCTGGTCGTCCTTTACATCATATAGGTGCCCATTTAGGTTTTGAATTTGATGTCTTTTAAATTCCATAAGTATCTGATTAGGTTTTGAATCCGCCCTCTTTTGCATTTTTTAGTTTGTTTGGTTAAATCATATATCTTGGGTATAGATTGGTTTTCAAAGGTACCCGATTTGGTTTTGAATCTGAATGTCATTTACACCCCATTGGCACCTGGTTAGGTTTGGATTCCGGTTATCTTTTACATTCCATTAGTATCCAATTAAGTTTTAAATCCTACCAACTTTTACATCCCATATGTACCCAATTATGTTTTGAAACTGTATATCTTTTACAAGCCATATGTACTCGATATGGTTTGATATTCAAATGTATTTTGCAATGTGTATTTTTTTTACGTTATTGTTCATAAGTAAAATGATACATTAAACTACAATTTTGCATGCTTTAAACATAGGATTAGACTTCATTACTCGAATGTTATAGTAAACTATCGTTTTGTATGCAAAAAATCGCAAGTAGGCTTTTTGGTTAAAATGTTATATTAAATATAATTTTGCACATTGTAATCTTGTTATCGAATTTCATTACTAAAATGCTATATTAAACTTTCATTTTGAGTATTTTAAACATTGTGGTGGACTTTCCAACTTAAATATTATGTTAAAATATCATTTTGTATACATGAAATATGCTAACTGGACTTTGTGCCTACAATGATATATTAAATTTTATTCTGCACGCTGTAATCTTGCTATCGAAAAAAATGTCATTTTGAATATTTTAAACACAATGATGGACTTTTTAATTTAAATGATATGCTAAACTATCATTTTGTATACATTAAATATGTTGTGTTAAAGACAACTCAATCATTATAGTGGGCTTCATAACTAAAATGTTATTTTAAAGAATTATTTTGCATATTTTAAACATGATAGTAGATTTAATAACTCATATATTATGTTAAACTATCATTTTGCATGCTTTAAATATGTTAAGTGGACTTTAATAATAAAATGCTACATTAAATCTTATTTTGCATATTGTAATCGTGTTATCGAACTTTATAACTAAAATGCTGCACTAACCTATTATTTTTTATATTTTAAGCATGATAGTAGACTTCATAACTCAAATGTTATTTTAAACTATCATTTTGCATGCCTTAAATATGCTAGTCGACATTGTATTTAAAATGTTACTGTAAAAAAAATCAAATGATATATGCAGTTATCATTTTGCATATTCTGTTTGTGATAGTTCTATTTAGGAATATTTATATCATTCTGAATATTATATTCATGCAAGTTCGTTTTTAATATACTTGTGCAAAATTTAAATACTTTACAATCAAAATGTTACATTGAAAAAAAAATGATATACAATTATCATTTTGGATATTTTATTCATGGTAGTTATCTTTAGAAATACTTACATCATTATATACATCATATTTTATACTAGTTCACTTTAAATATATTAATGCAAAATTCAAGTATCATTATGTATTTTTTCAACTTTGTTTAATTAAATACATTGACACTATATTTTATCGTTTTACATATTCAGATTATGATATTACATTTTTGGAAGTACAAATGCTATATTAATCTATCATTTAGCATATTAAAATGTCTAATGTGTTCCAAACTATGATTTGCCAAATTTAGAGAAATTGGCAGTAGGATCTAGGTCGACAATGGAAGATCCGTTTGGATTTGAACACCGACAAAAGAGCGACATGAACAACGACGACTTTGGATGATGATTGTTTCAGATGATTTGATTACTTTAAACGACTGCTTCAAAAACGACGATGATTGGCTTCGATTGCTCCTAGACAACGACGACGACTTCAGATTATGATAACTTCGGAAGACGGCCAGGGGAAGAAATGACTGAAGATAGCTGATGTAAGAGTTGCATGAAGGCGAAATCATGCAATTGTCTTTCTGCTTAAATAATAAAAGTTACATCCCCGATTTAAAATTTATTTTAATGTTTTTCTTTAAACTAATTTTCTCTTTATTAAATAAGCGTCGTTGGACGTTTATTTACTAAGCGTTCAACGTTGGACTCTTATTTTATGAGAGTCCAACTTTGAATTCTTATTAAATAAACATTCAATTTTTAAACGTTTATGCAAGGGAGTTGTTAAGGGTACTCCACAGTTAGCTAAAAGGAGGACCAACTTTTATTTATTGTATAATTGTTAAGGGTAAAACAAAATAAATTAGTCTCTCCTCAAACATATAAATCAAAATTCTAATATTAATCCTCTATAATTCTCATTAATATAAATCATAAAACCTAAATTAATGCTTACAATTTAATATTGTACATAAACATAAAAAAATGGATATAGTTAATATAATAGAGACACAAGAAAGTTTCGTGAGTGATCAGAAGGCATCAGATTAGATAATTAATGGTAATTTCATATTTGAATTTGTTTGGTTAATTTAAAATAAACGCAGAAACAAAATTTTTGATCTAATATGTTATATCGAATTTGTGCAATTGAGATGTTTGGTAATTCGCACATTTATTACTTGTGCTAAATTTAATAAGTTAGGGTTTAACATAAGTGACGAGCCAGAGGTAGTTAGGTCTCGTTTTCTTTTCTTAAAAAATAAATCAGATCCCCCCCCCCCCCCTTAATAAAAAAATTAAGTTGGAGTGCCCTTAAAATTATTCTTCGCTTAACCAATTGTGGAGTTTCTTTAACAATTCCCTTATCCGGTAAATATAAATTGGCCGATTGTTTATTAAATAAGCGTCCAAAGCATATGCTTTTTTAATAAACATCTTGCTTTTGGGCATTCCTTTGAATATTCAAAAATAAATATTCATATTCAGCCATTAGAGCATTCCTAGCAGTGGCAAATCACGTGAAATGGAGGAGAATCAGTCGAACTCACGCTGCAGCAATAGCAATTCGAGTGTGGGGAGACGCGAGAAACGAGGGAAATCCTTATTTGCGTTTGAGGAGTGGGGATTGCTAAACGGCTATATGAAAACCGTATGGCGCTTAAATGGTTTTATGAAGACCATTTAAGCTTTAAATGATTTTCATAAGACCGTTCAAATTACAAACAATTGACATTTTTTTTTTCATTTATTAAGCCTAAATGATTTTCTGGAAACCATTTAGGCTTTAAACGGTTTTCAAAAAACCATTTAAGATTTTTTTTAATTAAAAGAAAAGGTCCAACGGCTTTCCACCGAATGTTGAAACGATGGGAGGAATTACCGTTTTAAACATTGTTCGCTCTCTCTCGAATACCCACCGACTGCTAGGAATGCCCTTAACCCGACCTAGATGCTCACATTGTAATTATTGTTTGAATAAAGAACAAAATTCAGCTAGTAGATTGCGTGGATCCGAACGCGTTTGCTGTGACCAATGATTATGACAGCTTATGCCTGAGAGGTTCAACAGCATTTAGCTATTCAGGTATGCTGTGAGCAAGAATCGTCCGTAATTTTATATGATTTTTGCCTGTGATCAATGATCCAGCCAACTCAATTCAATTCAACAAGTTGCAAAATTCAAACTCAAATAAGATAATACACCGACGTAATTACGGGTTGCAACTCGTGGTCTTTAAAAAAACATTATAGTGGTTTTAAAAAATAAATAAAATAAAATAAATAAATAAATACACGAATCCTATGTATATATAAACGAATTCATTACACAAATCCTACGCAGAGGAATCAAGCGCTCCTACCCTCTACTCTATTATTCTGTATATCCATTTGCAAACATATAAACAATTGAATTACAAATAATGAATAGATTTGCAAAATAATGACACTATATATGAATAAATTAAGCGTTTCGCATTGGTGTATCCTTCAAAAAATGTCTGAAAAGTATCATGGCTTGGCGAGGGCGATGAAGTGGAACCTCATGGCCTGCCCCAGTAATAGTTACAAATGTTAGGCCTTTGTAAACTTGGCTCCATCCACCAACCTATATTTATCACAATCGTTAAAATCAGCGCAAAAACATTGAAATTATCATACACATGTGTAGTTTGTGCAGGTAAAGCTGTAAAGGAAAGATTTAATACCAACCTTGCCATTGTCATACCAAGGATACCAGTTAGTAACCGTCGGAAGCTTAAGAGCACTAATCGAGTATCTTGTAGCTGTTACAGGTACTACAGCATCGGTATCTCCACTGTAATTTAAGAATACATTGTTACATAGCTAAATCAGATATCGTTAATTCGTACAACGTTTTCTATTACTCGGATACTGTGATGATTTAGCAGATTAGCAACTATATACATTGTCTAATGGTTGATACAGTGGTCAGAAAATGATACCTGAAGACCCAAATCCTTATGCCAGCAGCAATTAGCTCTTCGTAGATAGGAAGCATTGATCGAGGAGAGTCTGCCCAATAGTTTCCTACTGTATCACTGCGAATAGATGCAAAAGAACATGTCAGAATACCAAATTATGAAACTATAAAGATGGATAAATTAGCATTAACAAAGCAACCTGCATGTATCCCATGGGTATTCAATTCCGGTAACATTGGCATGAAATGCTTTCTGCACTTCAGGCCGATTATAATACAGTTTTGAATATCTGTCTGTGCACGGATCATATGCTCTTGACATCCATGGCTGTGAGCAAGAAAAGCAGTTTCAATATTATTTTGTGCATAAAGAGGCATAATGTAAGGCGGGGAAATTTAAGAACTTACATAATGACCCTTCAAATTACGTTTTAAGTCACCTGTCCTGTTACAAGGTTTTGTATAGACACTGTAAGGATCAATATTTCCTTGTTCACCGCTAGCCATATTAAGAGCTCTTACACATTCAACTGAAGGATGTTCGGATGACTGATAGGTACACGCAACTTTTAATTGTCTGTACAGAGAATCTGATATTAGTCCATGAGCCCACCAATACTCGAAAGTGCCCTTATAATCATGATAGTCGTCGATAACAGCATTGCCAACCTGAATGCTAGTCACGTGAATATTGAAGTGGCAACAACGAAGGTAAGCATTTTAAAGATACTCCAGAAATGAATAGAGGGTTTAACGGTCTAACATGCCCTTAAAATATAGTTGTAAGAATGCCGAAAATGTTAAAATGTCTGAGTTGCATTCATTTTATCCGTTTCTATTAGGAATGTCAACAAATACTTTCCGATATGAATAGCACATAATGTGTGCACCAATATCCAAAATTATTTTTAAATATCGGAATAGATATCAAATCTATTTATAATTAATAAATTAAGAAATACATGTAGAAATTTTGGCTTAACATAGGTTTTTTTTTTTCAACTGCAGTTTCTATATAAGTATTCAAAATCAGCAAATACAATGATAATAAATAATTTTTAGCGGTTGGTATGAATTAGATGTATGTAATATAAACCACATGTTATATTATTATGCTAAAATACACAAAAAATAGACCATAATCTTTATAAAAAAAAAAAAAAAAATGGAACATCAGATAATTATCCGTTCTACGAATAAGGATGCAGACAAATTTCAGAAATTTTTGATATGCATAGGCAGCCCTAATTCATTGAGTCCCTTCAAAATGCTCTAACTAGACAACACTTGAGTTTTGCAATTACCATGAAACCTTTGAAGTTAATAAATGGCTTCTTAACTCCCTTGTTTTTTCGGTATATAAGCTGTGATAGCTGTGGAACAAAATGGCCTGAAATTTGAATGGTTGAGTCAGCATTTTTCAGTTTTGAAAGTACCAGTGAAAGAATCATTTTAAATGTACAGACCTGCATAACTTTCTCCAGCAATGTAGAAATCACGATACTTGTACTGTGGAAATCTCTCAAACCAGTTCACAAGAAAATGATAGGAATCGGCAGCTGTAATTTCAATTTCACGTAAAGTAATTACCTAAACTGCCAGCATTAAAATCGTGCACGAAGCTTGCAGCTTCAGTATCCATATATAAGAAACCCAATAATTGAAAATATACCTGTTTTCCGATCTCCACCTGAATACAGATCTGTAGAATCATTGGAATACGAGAATCCGACTCCAGCAGGAGACTCTAGAAACAGCATATTTGCCACTGACAACCCATATCTTCCCATCAGATTACAATTATAGATCAAGGAACAGAAATACACCAAAATGAAATTGAGCAAAATGAACTACCATTATTCCAAGAATGCGGGTTAGTGTAAAGATTCATTCCATCAGAATGAATCCTAAAGGGCCCCACTTCTTCCGACGCGCCATAGGCGACCGAAGAGCAACCAGGCCCGCCATTAAGCCATAGGACGAGAGGAGCCATGTCCGCAGACGATTTTGCTTCGACGAGCCAGTAGAAGAGAGCCCTGCCGGCACGTGGGTCGACGGTGACGTAACCGGAGTACTGATTGAAAGCGACGTTCTGCGGCTGACCAGGAAGCTGCGTTATTTTGTCGTCTTGCTGGGTGGTGCATTGAGATTGCGGTATGAAGAAGAGAAGGAGGAAGAAGAGTGAGATCTGAATTGACATTTTTAGTGGTTTGAGAGTTGAGGGTGGGAAGGAAGAAAGGATGGACTTATTATCGCGAAATTATGGAGGGAAAAGAAAGCATTAGTGGATTGTTTTTTTGTGTATTGGTCCCTTCGAATTTGAAATTAGCGAATCCAAGAATAAAAAGGAAAAGTTATGCAAAAGCGATTCGTAAGTTGTTAACAAATTGGTGGACTGGAAATCAAGCCGAAATATTATTAGGGGGCTAAATGACGAAATAGCAAGAAAATAAAAGAGTGGGACTGGCGTTCAAGCTTGACAACGCTTGACAACGCGAGAGGCACATGGGATAATGGGATCCTATTTTCGGGTTTTCGAATTTAGCGTGATATCGAGAGATAATCATAATAAATAAAACGTGCTAGGAAGATTTTTACGCTGTTTATACGTGAGTTCCCTCCATTAGCAATAAAAGTTGGCCATGTGCTTTAATTTTTGTTCTAATTTAATGCTGTTTTCTCAAAATTTTCTTAACAAATTAAGATGTCTTGTTAGTTGTTGCCATTCACAACAAGTATCTTGAGTGCGTTTGTGTGGTGAACTCAAATGGAATATTTAACGTGGTACATTAGTGAATAAGGTACACTTTACGATTGCGAATGGGTATTGAGCGAATTATCTAATTTATGATTTTTAATTTAATTGTTTTAAAGTTAATTAATTATTTGTCTTGGTGTACGGTATCCATTTAACTGAAATGAAATACCAATGAGAAATTGAAATATAAATGAATTAACTACCTTGATAATACAAAGATGAAAGGCATAAAAAATAAAAAAAAAATAAAAAAAAATAAATAAACTATAATGATTGTCACTACGAAGGGTATCTACAACCATCTAAGTGGGAGTAGGGGTGACACACCCGCTAATGGCAGTGGGCAACACCCTCATCCAAAGAACGATATATCCCGTTTATTGTTTGAATACAAATTCAAATGATAAACAAATATGATGGTTGAGATCATAAAATTTATATTCGTTTCAAATTATCATCACCATCAGATTTGCATAAAAGTTAAATGCATAGCACGTCAATACGATTGTAACTCAAAAAACCGCAGCTCAAATAAGTCATATTTGCGTAAGTTATTAATTTTGAAAATTTGGAATTTTTTAATTTAATAGGGTTTAATAATATCAAACTATGTATAAAGAGATGCATCTGACGGCAACAAGTTGATTTTGACCCCAAAGAACTGAACGTGCCATTAGTAGGCCAACTCCGTTGGTGCGTTGGACGCGACACTACGATAACATGTCCCGATAAACCTTGCAAACAATACTTAGTCCATTGTCTGAGAAACATTCCCTCCAACACATCCATGACGGGACCCAGAGTTGGTCCATTTGAAAAAAATCAACGAATTTTATCGTTAACGCCAAAAGCGTTTGATGTGTGAGCATGTCCAACACTAACGACAATTGCAAAAATATTCCAAATGTTAAAAAAAACATACTCATATATTATCGTAGTCTCTTATTCTTTCTCACCATCATCAAGTCAACATTCAAGAAATTCCTTTAAAACAATGAAGTGTTAACATGATTTTTGTAACAATTTTTGCTACCTCATTTTTGTTTATTTTCATCATCAAGTCAAGATTTATCCAATATACTTTGTCAGTGGATATAAATTCAACACCAAAGAAGATGGTGTAGGAACATTAACTAATAATATAGGTGTATATATTAAAGATAGCGACGATCCAATTGATCATATTAATGATATTTATGACGTGTTAACCTAGATTTTGCGATTAACATATTTCACAAGACCTACGAAGAAAGTTTTTATTGTTTACATACAACTGCTTTAACATTCTTCCAAGATTGAAAGCAAATGCACTTAAAATATAATTTTATTGAAACGAACATACCTTGTGTTATAATAAGTACAATCTTTTTATACTATCCAAATATGCTCTATAAGTTTGCTACGATCCTTATCCGTCTCTAATAAAAGATAAAACATATTAGTTGGTCGCTTTTAAAACGAGGCCAAGTTTTACGTTTAATGGAAATAATATTTCAGACGAACAAACTTATCAAGCAGATTTCGCGGAAAATAGCAAATATTAATAACCAACGATCAAACCGATTTTGGACCTCTAACCGATGAATTAAATGTATTAGTAGAAGCATTTGAGACTGTAAAGTAAAACAATATAGATTATAAGACCAAGCCTGAATATGGAAACGATACATTTTGGTATGAGGTAATCATTGCGTTAATTTATGTTACATTTTCCCCACTAAAAATGATATGTTTTTCATAATTAAATGAATTCTACCATAATACAATGATATATTTGTGATAACTATTATGTCTTTTCTCCATGCCTTGGTCTTTTTTTTCCTTTCTATTTTGGTTCCTCTTCTTCTTCTCAAAGAAAGACCACTATAGGAGGTGATGGCGATGGTCTATCAAAGCAGTCACTGCATACTATAATGACTTTGCAACCGAAGTGGATAGATCGTAAGTATTAAATTTATTTCAGCATTAAAAAATGTTTTATTAAAGTTCCGTTTCATAATGAACATGAGGGATTTAAGAAGGAGTAATCAATGATTATTTTTTCTATTTCGAAGAAGGCGTACATGAGCAGGATGACTACATATTGGCCTAAGTGGAGTAAAAACCCAGGTGTAAATTTATGTACCATTATATATCACCATTTTACAATTTGTAGACTAAGTATAAATATATAACTTATATTTTTCTCAACCTGCAATGGACAGTAGAGTCAAAGGAAGTTGACATTTCTTTTGTCCAACGCCATTAGAATTCATAATTTGCTAAGAATCACTAGGATACAATGTCTAACCTTAGAAAAATAGGGAAAATAAAAACCTAACTGGATGGGTGTTAGCGTGTGGAATGTTAGGGTTACTGGTTGGAATAACTATGAATTTAAGGTAAGTTTATCGTACATCACTTTAAAATTTTCCATATATAGTACATAATTTACAATTGTAAAATATAATGTTCAATTTAAATTTGCAGCAGGAGTCAGAGATTAACTTCGTGAATAGAAACCAGAACCCAGTCACATATCAAGTGGGTCTATGTCATTCCAACATCGTCACGAGGACCTGGTAAGTTTACTAACTACGCTTATATAGTTGTTACATTTGCATGCTTTAAGTTATAAGTTATTAATAAACAATTATTAAAACAATAATACATATATCCTAATTATTTCAAGAAAAAACACATGGAGTTTACGTCTCATATTGGGATGTATTTACTCATACTCATGTCCTCAAGCAGACACACAAAGAATGTTTAGTCACATATGCATGAAAGTAGGATGATAAAGCAACTACTGCCTATATAAGTATAATTTAACTTTTAAGTTATATTAATAATGATTAATTTAACTAATTAGTTATAAGAATTAAACTAATATTGTGTAAATTTCAATTGTGTTTTATTTTTCATTACAGGAAAAGTATTACCAAGCACAAGTATGCATGCTGGAGGAAACATGATGGGATCAGTTGACGTCTGATGAAAAGGATGCTACTTTTGAGTCTACCATAGATCCACTATCACGATGCAACTGTTATGGATTTGGGAAGCAAGTAGTAAATTTACAAAGTAAACTAACTTTGAAAATTGCACATTTTATTAAAAGTTACGTAAATTTTGTAACAATTTATTTTTATTCGTAGATTAGGACCTTGTAGAAGGCGTACCTAAAAGCTTAAGACAAAGCAGGGACTAATGATTTAAGAACCTTGATTGTAGAGTTGTAGGATCATTATTCACTATTATGGAAGTTCCATTCGCTTAGAAATTCGTCACATGAATCTTTAAAATATCTACCGCAAGTGCACGACGTACAATTTTAGTACGTGGCAAGTACGGGTTGATCCTTGGAAAGAATTAATTATAATTTTACTCAATCAAATTAAACCAAAGTCGAGTGAGAGTTTTAGCCGACTAAAAATTGCAAAATCTAACAAACTAATAACTACAAAAGTTGAATAAAAACTATGAGATTAAATGACAACTCAATAAATCCACTCTTTATGACATGAATCAACATAAAATGAAACCATGATCTCTTTTTTAGTCATTATTGAATTTTATTGATATGTTTATCATAAGCATGGTTTATTTATGCTATTAACCATCACAAAATAAATCATCAAACTATAACATACCCACTAAACCACTTCACTAGATCTCATGAAAAATGGCGACAAGTTGAAAGTGAAATGTACTATAAACATGACTTATTAACTATTAATTGGAACTATAGACCATCAAAATTTGATTTCAACCTTCACTTAATCACCATCATCGTATGTAGATGAAGATGTAGTTAGTGAGTATATGCTAAGCATAGCCTATTTGGTGTAAACAATATAGGCTATCAAACTTAATAATGAACACGTAAAAACCATAAATATCAACATGACATAAAGAACAAAAAGAGAGCATGAATAACAAATTATGTTGAAGGTACATGATTAAAGAGAGCTTCATTATCCCTAAATTGTAGGGATTTAGCCTCTCATATTTGTTATCAAATCAACAAATGTAGCATTCAACATGACACAAAAACAAAAGGAAAATGCAAGGTAAGGAAATAAAGAGCTAAACTAATTGCAATAATTAATCTAAGCTACTAACATTATAAAAGAACATGAAAAAAGAGCATGAATTAGAATTGCATCTAAAAAAAGAATTACATAAGAGGGAAAGTGGCTATTAGTCATTAAAGAGAGCTTTATTTTGAGATCCTCTAAGATAAACTAACTAAAAGAGAGGATTCTCTTTACATGAACATGCAGGTTATTTAAACATAAACAAAATCCTAATTCACTTTTCTGGGAACTACCTAAAATACCCCTCCATGAAGCTTTTATGTTGCCTTTAGCCACTAATCATTCATTAAAAGTGTATGAAGCTTTTTTGTCTCCTTTAGCTAATGCATTAGCTCCTAATTATAGCCTTAAGGAAAGTTGGTTAGGTGGGATCCTCTATTATCCATGAGATGTATTATTTCCCTCTTCTCCTTGTAAATGTGCATGCATATCTTCATGTGTGCATCTATTTTCATGAAAGCCTCCTCAAGTTTGCTTCTTAATTCCTACAAAAAAAAACAATTAAAAGACATAGGTAAATTTTATCAAAAATTAGCACATGCACAATTGACTGTTTTACCTCCTAAATGGATTATGTTTTGAAAACAGTAAATCATGGTTTAATCATGTAAAATACCCTAATATGTTCATTATTTAACTAAAACAAGATTAAATATGTAAGTAAAAATGTGCACATTTACGTGCACAACAAATACCCCCACACTTATCTTTTTATTCGTCTTCAAATAAATAAATACAAAAATAAATCCACCTTCGTGGGAAAGCATGATTGCATTGAGCATATGCAACAAGCAACTAAACCTCTGGGTGCCCCCAGTAGGGCGAGTGTTGTCTCGTAAGGGTTTTCAGCGGATATTACCCACAAAATCCAAATGCAATGATAAAAGTTCCAAAATTTTGGTCACATAAAAAGATGATCTTCTACCTTTGTTGTCTTCTTTCTCATATGTTTCTTTTTTCTCCCTTTATTTATCTTTTGCGATGGCTAACTACTTATTTTGGAATATTATGTGCTTCGGTGGAGGATTTCAACTCTTTCATCATCCAGTCTGGCTTATCTGAAGTTCCTTTTGTGGGCTCGGCCTTTACTTGGTGTAATAACCAAGGAGACCCTAACCGTATCCTTTCTTGCCTTGACAACGTATTTGTTTTCGAGTGGTGGCTTGGTCTACCTTTCTCTTTCTCTGTTGTTCACCTTCATTGTACGAATCCGAATGTCGCCCCGCTGGTTTGGAAGTGCATTCCTTTCTCATCTTCAGGACCTACTTCTTTCCAGTTCCAGACGATGTGGTCATCTCAACACTCTTTTCTTACTACCATGAAGGAATCTTGGGATATTCATGTCTTTGGTTCTCCTATTACGATTTTCTTCCTAAAACTCTTGTGTCTCAAATCTTGTCTTAAAATCAGAAATGTCAAAGTGTTTAAGAATATCTTTAATATGGTCCGTCCAACATATGAATCCCTTATCCTAGCTGAGGCCTCCTTTGATGATGATCCTTCTATTCCCAATGACTATGCTTGGGTCCTAGGTCCACTTGTTTTTAGTTCGGAGCTAAAGCTTGAGGTTGGTTTTCTTAAACAGAAAGCTCGTATCAAATGGATCATCGATGGCGAATTCAACTCGAAATTCTTTCACTCTTCTATTAGAAAGAAGAACAAGATCCTTTCTATCAGTCAGATTCTACAACCTGATAACTCGATGGCGATGTATCCGGTCGATGTCGCTGAGACCATTGTTTCCCACTTGCGTTCTATCCTCCAGTGCCCTTCTGCTGACTTATCTGATCCTCTCGTTGATTCTCCAATCCCCCGCATTGTTCTTTCCTCTGAGATTTCTGAGGTTTCTAATCTTTTCCAGCTTCTATCGATAGAAGAGATTCATGCTTCTATTTTCTCCCTTAGCAAGGAGAGTGCGTGTGGCCCAAATGGTTTCTATGAGGCTTTCTATCGTTGTGCTTAGGATATCATTAGTTCTGACCTTCTTGTTGTGATTCAATCTTTTTTCTATCGGCAGGCTATTCCTAAGAGTTGGACATCCACTGACCTTGTGCTTATCCACAAAATAGTTCGTCCTCATTCTTGCTCTGAGTTTCGTCCTATTAGCCTTTACAATTTTTCGAACAAAATCATCTCTAAGGTTATATATGTCAGACTTGCACCTATCCTTGATCGCATTATTTCATCTTCTCAAGCTGGTTTTATCAAAGGTTGTTTGATCATAACAATGTCCTTCTTACTCAAGAGCTTATTTCCCAAATTGATCGTAAGATCCGTGGCTCAAATGTGGTCATTAGGTGTTAGCCTGTTTTGTGACCAGGTCACCCAAAACTCAGATGATCAGGGTTACATATGTTAGAGGTTAAAGCTCTCATACGTCCTAAAACCAGAGTTTGGATCGGATAGGAAAGCTTGGATCGGATCGGATGGGATAGCTCGGATTGGATCAGATGGGGACAACAACACAGGTTCGGATCGGATCTAAGCCTCCTAACCGAACTGCCTGAAGCACGCAGCTTCCCTTCATTAGAGACCTATTCTTGTGCCTATTTACCCGGACCGATTGACACTTGTAAGCTCACGAATGAAGCCACATTCCCCACCTTCTCCATCACTTTCGAAGTCTTCCCTGATGTTGCCACATGGCTACACATCCCAACCGATTCTACACCTATAAATACACATACAACGCATCATTTGAAGGGGTTCTGGCACTTCATTCATTAATGGCAGCCATGGCCGAATTCCTCAATCAATAAACACCTTCTTCTCCAATGAAAATCAATGAATTCGGAAAAAATTATTCATTGTATTTGAGTGATTGAGTGTCAATATTCATTGTAATTGTAATTCTGGAATGAAATGAGAAACTATGAAGTGGACGTAGGCTCATTAACGCCGAACCACTATAAATCTCGTGTGTTGATTGATTTTTCTTGCTTTTAGTTCATGATTCCTCATTATTCTCTGCAAAATAAGATCAATTGGGTGTTAGGACCATTTTTTGGTCTAACATTAGACTAGATATTGCTAAAGCTTATGACCGCATGTCCTGGTTTTTTTATCATTCGTATGCTTCGATTTATTGGTTTTCCTAAATAGTTCATCGATCTTGTGTGACGTCTTATTTATAACTGTTGGTTCTCCATTCTTATAGACAATGGTTTTCATCCCTTCCAGAAGGGGAGTGCGGCAAGGTGATCCTCTTTCCTTGTCCCTTTTCATCATTATGGTGGAGGCGCCGGTCCGTGGGGACCACGTTTTTACAATCGTCGGTCAAATCCATCAGTTTGGTGTCCCTAATGGTTTCTCGGTCATCTATTCCTTGTCTTTTGCAGTTAACATCCTTATTTTTACTAACGAACATCGTCATTCTCTCCGTCGTCTTATTCTTTGTTTCTTTTTTTTCAAGCAATGTTATAGGCAACTAGTCAATGGTACTAAGAGCTGTTTCGTTCCATCTAGGCATATGGAGTATGGAAGCATCCCTTGGATCAAGTCTTACTCGGGTTTTCGTGTTTCCTCTTTTCGTCTTCCCTGTATAGGGGTAATTCTCTATCATGGACGTAAGCTCAATGTACTTTTCGGTCTCATCGCTGATATAGCAAAGGGAGAGATTTTAAGATGGATGCTACCTTATTATCTCAAGTTGATAAATTGGTCCTTATCAACTTGGTGCTTGGCACGATTGTCTCTCATGTCTTCACGACTATGACATCGACTTATTTTTTCTTCTGCTTCTATTGTTTTTTGGCTCTGTCTTTCTTTTAAGGGGAAGCAGGGACGATTCTAGGAGACATCATTATGTTTTTTGGGAGACCATCTGCTAGCCGAGAAGTGAGGGAAGTCTTGGGCTTCGTGACCCCCGGGATGTGTGTAAGGCTTACGCTTGTAAGATTTGGGTTACGATCCGAGCTAATGACTCTCTTTGGGCGTCTTTCGTTCATGCTAAGTATAGACATCTTTTTCCTAACGACTTCTCTGGTACCCCATCTTACACCAGTGAGACGTGAAACAGATTCAGTCCATGAAGGTTTTTCTGGATCATCATGGTCATAGATACGATTGGAATGGTGGTCCTTTCTCCCTCTGTGCATCCTGGAACTTAAGTAGAGTTCCGGCTGCCAGAATCTTATATTTCTCTTTCATCTTGGACCATTGTATTCCTCCAAAGGTTTCAATCACTATGTGGAAGGTCCTTCATGAGGGTATTCCTCTAGATGATAACCTTACGAGGATAGGCATTCCTCTTATGTTGCATTGCAAATGTTGCGGTTCCGCGGCCTTAGAGTCGTCCGCTCATTTATTTAGGGATGGTGAGTGTGTGATTGCGGTCTGAACCCACTTCAATGCGTTGATGGGATCGCAAGGTCTACCAACTTTGCTTATCGATCTCCTTTTTTCTTGGTGAACTAGGGGACTTGGGAGTGATCTTCAATCCATTCTTCCTAGGATGTTATCTTATCTGATCATTTGGCATTTGTGGTGTTCCCAAAACAAGGCGGTTTTTGATGAGACCCTCATGTCTTCGGGACATATTCATCGTGTGCTAAATGATATTCTTTTTCTCTTTTCATGGGAGACCGTTTACGTGGTTCCTGAATCCTGTTTCCTCTGCTTTGGCCTGTGCCTTCTGGGTTACTCGTGGTTCGCATTCCCAAGTAGGAGTGCGTTGATTGGTTTATTTTCCAGGTAACATTGGACCTTGTTGTTGGATCGATTGGACTGCTATGGTTGTGCTTAACTTGCTATCGTTTAGTTGGTTGTTATTTCTTTTTTAGGGCTCTGTTCACTACGAGAGCAACGGTGTTTGGTCTTTCGGTTGAGGTAGAGACGAGTCTCCTTTTTCTGGGTTGGCCCTATCTTTTTTATTCTATTATTGCTTGTAACAACCCGAATTTGTACAACACGTTAAATCAAGAATCAAGACATAATTAAATTATAAATTCTGAATCAAGTGAAACGGTCTGTGCCATTGCGTTCGCCTCGGAAAAATACACGAAATAGAATCCGAGTTTTCGAGAATCGGAGTCCGTATGACCCGTTAAAGGCCCAAAGAAGATTTCTAGGAATTTGAATTTCGGAAAACAGTTTTGGGAATCAGATCTGGGGCTAGGCGGGAAGTTTCCCCGCCTAAGCCATGTCGACAGGGCTGTCGACAGGCCTGTCGACTTGGGCCAAGACCAAGTCGACAGCCCTGTCGACTTGCCTGTCGACAGGGGGTGGCCGGGGCAAGTTGCCTGGCACACCTGTTTGGCTCACCTGGTCTTGTTCTTGGGCTGATTCTGGAAACTTCCGAGATCTGATGGTCCTAATCTATCCTAGATCTAATCCTATGGCCTAAAACACTCCTAATCTCTATAAAAACACCCCTAAGCCCCCCTAAACCCTCATAACTCACCCTCTCCACGAAGTGCTGCCCAAATGCCAAGTGATCATGGCCTCCATCCCCCTTTCCTAAAGCCTATGCATTCAAATCGGGTTCAAATCAAAAGGTGCAAGCTTTCTACACCAAATAGAGGCCAAATCATCATTTCTATGCGAGTTTCATGAAGGCTCTTCAACAAAGGAGGCACCTTTCTTAGCCAAGATGATTCATGCTTCTTTCCCTAGGCCTAACTATGTAAGTTCTAGCTACTTTTAGATGGAAACGGTAGTTTTGATAATGACATGGGATAAAATGAGGCTAAACATGATTATGCAAACCTATATGAACCTTACCTTGCCTCTTGTGTTCATGTTTATGATTTTAGGCCATGTGAGTGACTTAATCATGCCTCTCATGCTATGCATAACCTAGTTTAACTTGCAAGTTTGGATCTTTATGCATGAAATGCTAGCATGAACCTTTAGGAACCACTTTACTTGTGAAACATTGGCTAAGACAAGATTTTGGGGCTTATGCATGTTTATGAACCCAAACCCCTTATGCTAACATGCAAGTTTGTGGCCGAATCCTTTATGAGATTATGCATGCTCGTGGCCAATCCCCTCTTTTAAGCTATGCATGTTTATGGCCAAACTATTTTTGATAATATGCATGTATGTGGCCAAATTACCTTATAACACTATGCATGTTTATGGCCAATCCCTTTATGATGTTATGCATGTGGAAGCCAAGCCCTTTTTGGCATCATGCATGTTTTGAGACCAATATGTGACATAGTATCCTTACTATGTTGACTCGCTTTGCTTGCGTTGGGAAAACACGATTTTGGGTAGTTAGATAAACATGAACATGCGTTTATACTTGAAAATATGACTTGAAAGATGACATGGAAGTTGACATGTAAGTATGCATAAAAACATGAGCTTGGGAATTTACCTATTAAGTTAGGTCTACCCTTTGGGAATTTACCTATTAAGTTAGGTCTACCCAAATGCTTGAAAAACTTGTAACATGTTTTGGAAACATGATGAACTTAGATAATATAAGTGTGGCCAACTCGAGGTTGGGTTGAGTTTGCAACGTAAAACTACCCGGAACCGACCGACCTAACTAGTAGTTGCAAACAATAGGACCCAATGTGAGAAGTTGGTCATGTCGCGCTTAAGACCCGAGGTTAGACTTGGTTGTGGTGTAAATCTACCCGGACCCGCCCGGCTTAACTAGTAACCACAACAAGGTCTAATGTGAGAGGTTAAGAGTGCATTAATTAAATTAATGCCACATGATAAGGTTAAGTAAATTTGACTAATGACACTTAACCGATATGACACGAATGGGTAGGTTAAGTGGGATCGGGCTTGATTTCCTTAATGACACTTAACCATGCAAGATGACTAGGAGATGGGGTTAAGTAATTTACACTTAACTAGTCCGACTGGGTAATTAGATGAGGTTAAGTAATTAAGATTTAACTAACCTAACCACGGTAATTAGATGGGGTTAAGTAATCCACACTTAACTAATCTAAACACAGTAATTCGATGGGGTTAAGTTAAACACTTAATCAATTTAAACTTGGTAATTCAATGAGGTTAAGTAACCAATACTTAACCAACTTAACGTGATAATTTAATGGGGTTAAGCAACTTATACTTAACCAATTATACATAAAGTTTTGATGTGGTTAAGTGACCTAAACTTAACCAATCTAACTTGTTAATTGGATGTGGTTAAGTGACCTATACTTAACCAATCTAACGTGAAAACATGATAAGGCTAAGTCACGAATCACTCGAATACGCTTGACCGATTTGACTCGGTAATTTGATAGGGTCGAGTTAATTTATATAATTAACCAATCTAAAATGATAATTAGACGAGGTTAAGTTATGGATTGCTTAATATACTTAGCCAACTTGACACATGGTTTGTAGGGTTAAGTCTTGGACTTGGATACTTAGCCAATTTTGACATGGTTTGTAGACGGGCTAAGTTATGAACTTAAGTGACACTTAACCCATTAGATAAACCCTAATTCGGAGGATTAGGTAAATAATCATAGTTAACAAGGATTATGGAAATAAGGCTAAGTGGTAAACCTTAGTTAAGGGAAACTAAGTAATAATTCTTAGTCAAGGAAATTTGGACCATTTATTAGATAGATTAGTAACCCGATACGTTAGGTCAACGTTTAAGTATGCGTGTAGGAGCAGGCTATCTGATTTAGATAAAGGCTCCAATGAACTGGGTGACGAAGCAGCGGCTTCGGGGAACGTGAGGATATTCTTGGGATCCCTCTGTGAGCTGCCAGGTCATTATACTAGGCTCACGAGAGGTTGAGGTCTGCGGTAGAAGAACCAAGAATATGCCTTGGTTGCTATGCGAGCAACCTAAAGACTGGGGTGGATAGCAGTGAGTCGACGAATACATAAGGTGCCCGAGATAGCAAGTTCGTCGATCATCTACCATCTTGAGTCAAGCGTGTACGTACGGAAAGGCAGGGAACACCCAACAGACCATAATTGCTATCTAATTATGGGTGAGGTAGGCCGTAGGATGTGGGCTGGCCGGAGTGTAGTTCTCATGCAAGATTTTCTCTTGTGTTGCCTTTCACTAGTTGAGGGAGGGGTCTCGTGGGACCATAGCCACGTGTAGAAAAGCAGACCTTAGTATCTGCATCGGCAGATAAATCTAAAGCTCCCGACCGAGTCCTGTATTTCTTGGTTTGCCCTGTGACAGGACTCGGGTAGCACGATGTGATACATGTGCATACAGTAATAGAAAAACGATTCACGATGAATGCGTGGGAAAAAGGGCGCGGTTGAGGGTTAGCGTAATCCCTAGTGGCCTAGGTGGTTTAACCCAAACCGAAATACGAAAGCGTGCAATAGGTAAGCGTAATCCCTAGTGGTGCTAGGTGGCGTAAGTCCTAGTAGTTCAAACGATGATTCATATGGAAGAGCCTAGCTAGAACAAGGGTGACAGTCCAAACGATTTCAAGGATAATACGACATGAGGAAGCCCGTACGAGGTACGGCAAAGGACTGAACTTATATATACATGGAAAGAAACATATGATTTGAGTAACCTATATATGCGATATATTAGGTTGACATGGACCATTACACGACTTTGAGTAAGGAACACTCATGGTTAACACATAACAAGGCTGGGATACTAGTACGGAGGGTGCAGAGCAAATATACATGTTAGAACTAGGAAGAATATACATAATAGATACCGTGGAATGTTAGACGGGGCATATACCTTGGGATAATGTACTCGATAGAAATCTGATGATGTGATACCTTGACTTATCATAACACCATAGTTTATCATGATACCTTAGTTCACCATGCCACAGTGGTTCAACCGGCTGCCCTGGTTTAGTTTATCTATCTTGTAGTTATCCTTATGTTTACTTTCAGTTTATGCATGTCATGTTACCTTTACCTGTTTTTATACGGGAAGTAGATAGGACTTACTCAGTCTTTTTGACTGACCCGTTTTGTTTCGCCTCTTTTCTTCCGTTTCCCCCCAAGGTTACAGGGAGGAAATAATGCTGTTTAGTTCGGACTTCTTCTGCTTGAAGGTCATCATGGATGGCTTGGGATTTCTTGGCTATGGCTACTCTACTGTTTTATTTGGGGAATAATTTATTAAAAAGTCTTTATGCTTCTTTACTACTGCAAGACAGGTTTTGATGTACTCTGATGTAAAAGGCTTTAGACCTTAATTATTGAATTTATGAAAGTTCGATTTTACTTCCGCTATTTTATATGTTTTGTCTTGTGATATTTCTGTGCATGTTTACCAATAATGCCCCTCTAAAGCTAGTGCATTCCTTTGCGAGTGACCCTAGCGGAGGCGGGGTGTTACATTTGGTATCAGAGCAGAAGGTTACCAGGCTGGGCAAAAGTTTTTAAAGACCTTCTGAAAACTATTTGAAAATCGTTTATAAAGAAGCATTTTTCAAGAAAATTTTCTTTTAAAAGAAAAAGGCTATTCCCTAAAGGCCATTAGCACTATCCTTGTTTCCTTAATTGAATCTCTTTCCCTTTCTTTCCTCCATCTGTAGTCACAGTGGTTTTAACTGCGACTAGTCTTTTCTATCTACGAAAGTGCTTTCCATGCGATGGAGGTGGTTCTCGAGAGACCAGTGGCCGCGTTATGAGAAAGGATAGTGAGAAAGAGGATAAAGGATACGAGCTTAAGGATGAGCAACTGGTTGGTATGGCTTAGTCCTCAAAGGAGGGAGAAAGATGAACAATGAAACCCATGACGAGAGAGTACCTTTGGCATGGTAAAACGGGGTGGATAGTTAAGTATTAAGGGACAAGGACAAGATCATCGGGAGGGTAATAGTATGCTCTCATTTCTAGGGTACCTCAGAAGGAGGGTAACGATCTTGTTAAAGGTTTAGTTTTTCTTCTCTATCATCCCGTCAGGACTTTGTTTTGATCACCGCATCTTTTTAAGTCTGCTTCGATAGTTGAGTCTCTGCACCTTAGTACTAGTATAATAGAGGATCTCGTTTTTGTCTCAAGTCCTATTGGAAGATCGGTCCATTTACTCATGGCTTGTTTGGATTTGAGAATGTCTATATCAAGTGTTGAGCTTGAAAATAATGCTTATGTTTATAAGTTGTGGATGGATTCTAGGGATGAAGTGGTTATCCAGTAAGGGGTGCCACTCTCGGTTTTAGAAGGAGGGTAGTTAGACTCTTGGCTTGCTTTGGTAATACCCTTGAAGTATCACGTAACCTTTTGGGTTCTGTCATGATTAGTTACTTAAAATCCCTAGAGGCCTTTGTTGGAAATTAGAAACCCGATCGAATGGTGTTCGCTAATAAGACGGATGGTTTACTTCGATTATGTATGGGTTATGGGAATTACCCTAGTAAGTGCGCATGGCAACCTGTCTACTTTCAAGAGAAAGTTTTTCTACGTGGAATACCTTGTGGTACGAGGTCCAGGATTCACTAATGAAATTTTGGAAAGCTTGCGTGGAATCATGAGTACGCAGTCCTGTTTGCGCCAAGTGTTCTAGAAGAAGTGCTAGTGGAATGGGAGGCGACGAGGGAATGAGTTCCAACCCATGTTATGGAAACGGGAAATCATGAAGTCATGGGACGGTCAAGGCACGATGGAACTAAGCTCAAGGAGATGCGACCCAGGAGGTTGAAGACTAAATACGTGCATGATATCTCTTTTGGGGAATATATCCTCGATCCCTGTTTTTCTGTTGAGCTTGCTTGTAGGCTATCTTTTATGGATATCCTCTCGGTCCTGTCTCTGTTACAAACCCCGTACGGAGTTTGTTTTGTTTATCTTCTCGACCCTGTTTCAGGGAATCTTAGGTAGAACCCTATGGATGTAAACATGTATTTGAAACATGTTATGGTTGATATGGTTGCAAATGGTTGCAAGTGGTTGCTCGTGGATGCACGAATTTACATTAGATATTAGCTCGACTCGGTCACATTTCATATTGCATATGCACGAGTATTTATACTTGTTTATGGATGAAATTGAATGTGTTATCAAGCGGATGTTGCATATGGTTGAATGTTTGTGCACGCATATAGTGTATATGACTAGGACTATTTGCATACATAATGGATTCATAGCACTAAACATATTTTTTGCATTCAAAAGATTTTTCAGGCCTGATCATTGGCATTAGCTAAGGAACATGTACACACACGTTTTGCATACATTCATAAAGCATTAGGAGTCGTCTAAGGACAATGGTTGCTTGTGGATGATGGTTTGAGTAGATGGATGATGGATGGTAGGATATGTTCTTCCTAACTTTGAGATTTCGGGGACGAAATCCTTTAAGAAGGGGAGAATGTAACAACCCGAATTTGTACAACACGTTAAATCAAGAATCAAGACAGAATTAAATTATAAATTCTGAATCAAGTGAAACGGTCTGTGCCATTGCGTTCGCCTCGGAAAAATACGCGAAATAGAGTCCGAGTTTTCGAGAATCGGAGTCCGTATGACCCGTTAAAGGCCCAAAGAAGATTTCTAGGAATTTGAATTTCGGAAAACAGTTTTGGGAATCAGATCTGGGGCTAGGCGGGAAGTTTCCCCGCCTAAGCCATGTCGACAGGGCTGTCGACAGGCCTGTCGACTTGGGCCAAGACCAAGTCGACAGCCCTGTCGACTTGCCTGTCGACAGGGGGTGGCCGGGGCAAGTTGCCTGGCACACCTGTTTGGCTCACCTGGTCTTGTTCTTGGGCTGATTCTGGAAACTTCCGAGATCTGATGGTCCTAATCTATCCTAGATCTAATCCTATGGCCTAAAACACTCCTAATCTCTATAAAAACACCCCTAAGCCCCCCTAAACCCTCATAACTCACCCTCTCCATGAAGTGCTACCCAAATGCCAAGTGATCATGGCCTCCATCCCCCTTTCCTAAAGCCTATGCATTCAAATCGGGTTCAAATCAAAAGGTGCAAGCTTTCTACACCAAATAGAGGCCAAATCATCATTTCTATGCGAGTTTCATGAAGGCTCTTCAACAAAGGAGGCACCTTTCTTAGCCAAGATGATTCATGCTTCTTTCCCTAGGCCTAACTATGTAAGTTCTAGCTACTTTTAGATGGAAACGGTAGTTTTGATAATGACATGGGATAAAATGAGGCTAAACATGATTATGCAAACCTATATGAACCTTACCTTGCCTCTTGTGTTCATGTTTATGATTTTAGGCCATGTGAGTGACTTAATCATGCCTCTCATGCTATGCATAACCTAGTTTAACTTGCAAGTTTGGATCTTTATGCATGAAATGCTAGCATGAACCTTTAGGAACCACTTTACTTGTGAAACATTGGCTAAGACAAGATTTTGGGGCTTATGCATGTTTATGAACCCAAACCCCTTATGCTAACATGCAAGTTTGTGGCCGAATCCTTTATGAGATTATGCATGCTCGTGGCCAATCCCCTCTTTTAAGCTATGCATGTTTATGGCCAAACCCTTTTTGATAATATGCATGTATGTGGCCAAATTACCTTATGACACTATGCATGTTTATGGCCAATCCCTTTATGATGTTATGCATGTGGAAGCCAAGCCCTTTTTGGCATCATGCATGTTTTGAGACCAATATGTGACATAGTATCCTTACTATGTTGACTCGCTTTGCTTGCGTTGGGAAAACACGATTTTGGGTAGTTAGATAAACATGAACATGCGTTTATACTTGAAAATATGACTTGAAAGATGACATGGAAGTTGACATGTAAGTATGCATAAAAACATGAGCTTGGGAATTTACCTATTAAGTTAGGTCTACCCTTTGGGAATTTACCTATTAAGTTAGGTCTACCCAAATGCTTGAAAAACTTGTAACATGTTTTGGAAACATGATGAACTTAGATAATATAAGTGTGGCCAACTCGAGGTTGGGTTGAGTTTGCAACGTAAAACTACCCGGAACCGACCGGCCTAACTAGTAGTTGCAAACAATAGGACCCAATGTGAGAAGTTGGTCATGTCGCGCTTAAGACCCGAGGTTAGACTTGGTTGTGGTGTAAATCTACCCGGACCCGCCCGGCTTAACTAGTAACCACAACAAGGTCTAATGTGAGAGGTTAAGAGTGCATTAATTAAATTAATGCCACATGATAAGGTTAAGTAAATTTGACTAATGACACTTAACCGATATGACACGAATGGGTAGGTTAAGTGGGACCGGGCTTGATTTCCTTAATGACACTTAACCATGCAAGATGATTAGGAGATGGGGTTAAGTAATTTACACTTAACTAATCCGACTGGGTAATTAGATGAGGTTAAGTAATTAAGACTTAACTAACCTAACCATGGTAATTATATGGGGTTAAGTAATCCACACTTAACTAATCTAAACACGGTAATTCGATGGGGTTAAGTTAAACACTTAATCAATTTAAACTTGGTAATTCAATGAGGTTAAGTAACCAATACTTAACCAACTTAACGTGATAATTTAATGGGGTTAAGCAACTTATACTTAACCAATTATACATAAAGTTTTGATGTGGTTAAGTGACCTAAACTTAACCAATCTAACTTGTTAATTGGATGTGGTTAAGTGACCTATACTTAACCAATCTAACGTGAAAACATGATAAGGCTAAGTCACGAATCACTCGAATACGCTTGACCGATTTGACTCGGTAATTTGACAGGGTCGAGTTAATTTATATAATTAACCAATCTAAAATGATAATTAGACGAGGTTAAGTTATGGATTGCTTAATATACTTAGCCAACTTGACACATGGTTTGTAGGGTTAAGTCTTGGACTTGGATACTTAGCCAATTTTGACATGGTTTGTAGACGGGCTAAGTTATGAACTTAAGTGACACTTAACCCATTAGATAAACCCTAATTCGGAGGATTAGGTAAATAATCATAGTTAACAAGGATTATGGAAATAAGGCTAAGTGGTAAACCTTAGTTAAGGGAAACTAAGTAATAATTCTTAGTCAAGGAAATTTGGACCATTTCTTAGATAGATTAGTAACCCGATACGTTAGGTCAACGTTTAAGTATGCGTGTAGGAGCAGGCTATCTGATTTAGATAAAGGCTCCAATGAACTGGGTGACGAAGCAGCGGCTTCGGGGAACGTGAGGATATTCTTGGGATCCCTCTGTGAGCTGCCAGGTCATTATACTAGGCTCACGAGAGGTTTAGGTCTGCGGTAGAAGAACCAAGAATATGCCTTGGTTGCTATGTGAGCGACCTAAAGACTGGGGTGGATAGCAGTGAGTCGACGAATACATAAGGTGCCCGAGATAGCAAGTTCGTCGATCATCTACCATCTTGAGTCAAGCGTGTACGTACGGAAAGGCAGGGAACACCCAACAGACCATAATTGCTATCTAATTATGGGTGAGGTAGGCCGTAGGATGTGGGCTGGCCGGAGTGTAGTTCTCATGCAAGATTTTCTCTTGTGTTGCCTTTCACTAGTTGAGGGAGGGGTCTCGTGGGACCATAGCCACGTGTAGAAAAGCAGACCTTAGTATCTGCATCGGCAGATAAATCTAAAGCTCCCGACCGAGTCCTGTATTTCTTGGTTTGCCCTGTGACAGGACTCGGGTAGCACGATGTGATACATGTGCATACAGTAATAGAAAAACGATTCACGATGAATGCGTGGGAAAAAGGGCGCGGTTGAGGGTTAGCGTAATCCCTAGTGGCCTAGGTGGTTTAACCCAAACCGAAATACGAAAGCGTGCAATAGGTAAGCGTAATCCCTAGTGGTGCTAGGTGGCGTAAGTCCTAGTAGTTCAAACGATGATTCATATGGAAGAGCCTAGCTAGAACAAGGGTGACAGTCCAAACGATTTCAAGGATAATACGACATGAGGAAGCCCGTACGAGGTACGGCAAAGGACTGAACTTATATATACATGGAAAGAAACATATGATTTGAGTAACCTATATATGCGATATATTAGGTTGACATGGACCATTACACGACTTTGAGTAAGGAACACTCATGGTTAACACATAACAAGGCTGGGATACTAGTACGGAGGGTGCAGAGCAAATATACATGTTAGAACTAGGAAGAATATACATAATAGATACCGTGGAATGTTAGACGGGGCAGATACCTTGGGATAATGTACTCGATAGAAATCTGATGATGTGATACCTTGACTTATCATAACACCATAGTTTATCATGATACCTTAGTTCACCATGCCACAGTGGTTCAACCGGCTGCCCTGGTTTAGTTTATCTATCTTGTAGTTATCCTTATGTTTACTTTCAGTTTATGCATGTCATGTTACCTTTACCTGTTTTTATACGGGAAGTAGATAGGACTTACTCAGTCTTTTTGACTGACCCGTTTTGTTTCGCCTCTTTTCTTCCGTTTCCCCCCCAGGTTACAGGGAGGAAACAATGCTGTTTAGTTCGGACTTCTTCTGCTTGAAGGTCATCATGGATGGCTTGGACTTTCTTGGCTATGGCTACTCTACTGTTTTATTTGGGGAATAATTTATTAAAAAGTCTTTATGCTTCTTTACTACTGCAAGACAGGTTTTGATGTACTCTGATGTAAAAGGCTTTAGACCTTAATTATTGAATTTATGAAAGTTCGATTTTACTTCCGCTATTTTATATGTTCTGTCTTGTGATATTTCTGTGCATGTTTACCAATAATGCCCCTCTAAAGCTAGTGCATTCCTTTGCGAGTGACCCTAGCGGAGGCGGGGTGTTACGTTGCTGGTGCGCTCCTGTTCAGTTTTGTTGGGCTCTTCGTGGACCGATGTTCTGCCTTTTATTCCCTATTATTAGGTTTCCCTATTTTTTTCTTGTTTCCCTTTTTTTGGGGTAGATGGGTGGATTTCGGTGTTCATTGTTTATTTCTTCTTTTTTGTGCTCAATTTTGTATTGTCGGTTTGGTTTGTGTTCCTTACCTCAAACTGTCTTTTTGTGATCCATCGGAGAAAGGATTTTTCCCTTGTTATATTATATTATGCTTTTATGTTCAAAAAAGTTCTTAAATGCATGTCTATTTACACAATGAATGCTAGTTTTCGAAAAAATATTTACAAATGGGGAATTTACTTTAAATTGGACACGACTACGTTGGATACAAGTTTGGGTCATCACCATGAAATTTCAGTCATTTACTAATCAATACTTCAAACGAAGCTAAGTTATCATTGCAGTTTCCTCTAGCTTGGCTAGTTGTTTCAGTCGAAAACATAGTGCAATTATAAAATGAATTCTATAATCGACTATCAACGTTTGCAAAGTCATATTTTTATTTCTTTTTGAATAATAAGTTCGATAAAATAAGTGAACACGGTGCTTGGATTTTAATTGCTTACTCTCTTATTATTATTTACAAAAATTATTGATATTAAAATTTTATATACAAGCCTAACTCAAGTAAACAGAGGAAATTGGCCAGTATTTCTAACCATGCATAAGGACCTTTTAATGAAATTAGAAGAATACTTAGACTTTTATTCTCCCTTATATGAGTCTCATCTGTGCATAATAGCGAAGACTTTTAAATGAAAATGAAAGCACATATAAGAGAGTTTAATGTTATTCACCTTTGCACAACCGTGAGGACTTTTAAATGAGAATGAAAACATAACCATGAGGACTCTAGGCTATATTATTTTCAAAGATTTATATATATACATTTTTTTTGAAAGATTAGAGAGTTAAGCGAGAATATCTTAGCACCACCTTAACTTAAAAAAATTCGAAAATATTATCGCAATTACTTTAGATTAACCACTCATTTAAATGAAGATTTTAATTCAGAATAAATTTCATGACCATCACCTATGAATCACTTTATATACTATTTTCACTAAAGTTGATTATAATTCAAACTTTTCCTTTTTATCGTTAAGACAAGTAATTTCTTTAAAATTTCAATTCAATTACCAAAAACTGTATATTTACTTCATCGTGGCTATTAAAAAGTATTTTTTTTGGAATGAAAAATAAAAGAAAAGATTCATCCAAAACCAAAATAAATATGAAACTCCTCCCCCTTCCCCTCCCCTCATACACACACACTTTATTTTGACTGTGTCCCCACAATAAACCCAAGTAAAAGGAGAAAAGGAAAAGATTTTTTTTAAAATATGACCTATATTTATAAGTACCAATTATTATTTACACTATGCCAGAAAGAATATCGTCAATAAGTAAATGAAATGGTCTTTCAAAGACTGATTCATTTGTCTCTTCAAGTATAAGAGACACGGCTTAAGCTCGGAATACCAAACCATAAAATATTTCAAAGTTGAATGTTTATCTGAAAAAAAAATGACATTTTATTGAATATCATATGAGTTATATCATTTTCGATGATTTTTGGGGTAGACAAAATAAAAGGTTGAAGTTCATGTTTACTTTCACCAAATTTCAATTTCAAACTTATTATTGAAAAATTGTTTAGAATTATTGATTTCAAAGTCCAAATGGTGATCTAATTCTACCCCTTTATAATTCAACTCATTTTCGAAAAGGCCAAAAAATTATCTTCATTAAGTTCGTCTTCCTTTAGTGAATTGTCAAAAACTTCAATGCATATATTACTTTCAAAAGCTAAAGTTGTTGTTTTCAAATTTTAGAAATCTAGACAAGAAAGGTCGAATTCTAAATTTTGTTACACACTCTTAAACGAATTAAAATCCAACTCAGTTAACTTATTTTCAACAACTTCATTAAGATTGTCATTTTCTGTTTCAAAAGTTGTTATTTGAAAATCGTCGATTGTGGTTAAAGGTGGATTATTATTTGAATCGTCACACGTTCTAATTTGATTATGTTGTTCATGTTGTTTCAAGTAGGTTTCAAACAACAAATCCATGTGATTATTGTGAATTTTTTTCATTTGTTCGACAAAATCAAATTCATGATTACTAATTTGAGACTTTTCAGTTTGAAATTGTTGAAAACTAAAATGTTCAGTTGCACCACAATTGAAATTGTTCCCATTGCCAAAATCATTTGAAAAGTGATTCACATTTCCATTTTGAATTCAAAATTCATTTTGGAGTTCGAAATCATTTGACTCTGGAAGTGAATTCAAATTTTGATTATTTGTAAAACTTTGACTTGAATTGTTGGATAAGTATGAATTACACCATTCATTTATTCTTTGATTTTGTTGTGTGCTTATTTCAAGTAAAAATTCAATACTTGTTTCAAGATTTGAGGGTTGATTGTCATTTTGAAAATTTTGTGGTGCAAAATCTGAATTAGTTGTACAATAATTGTTATTATAATATCCATAAAAGTTTCAGTGTAAAATCCGTTGGAACAAGTAAATTTAGACATTTTAAAGAATGTTATTTAATGATTGACTTTTTCAAAAGGGAAAAGGAAAACTTACAAAAGATTTTTTTGTATTTTTTTGGTAGAACCGACTAGTTTTATAGTGACCGCAACCATTTTTCATTAAAACAAGTAATGAATACAAGGAGAAACTGGAGTTAGACAATTAACCTAACAACAGGTTTGGTTTGAAGTGACAGAACATTGTACAATATAGCTACAAAGCTACCAGAATGGTAGAATATGAAGATTCATTGTTCTCGACATGACGATACATATGACTATAGCCCTTAATGATGTGCACTAGATCAGGAGAATACCCATTAGAAGCTATGTCGTAGATGAATTTCCTATCCCACGAATCATCAGATAACACCTTATCATTCACCTCTCCCTCTGGACCCTCAGTTACCAAGACAAACTCTTCACCTACTACGTGATAGAATAAAAACCTGGTCTCACCTTCATCATCTGAAACAAATCCAAAAGTAAAAGCGAGGGGGGGACTATGTCCGTCTGGGTTCATATCATATAGTTAAAATTAGGAGGAGTGGAACATGTAATTCCCTGAATTTCAATAAATAATAATTAAATATAAAAGGGCAATAAACTAAATATTTATTAGAATAAACTGTAGATTAGACAGCGGGACTAGCACCATTGCATTCGTTGTAGTTTCCTGATTAAAATGGACACTTAGTATGATGAAATCGGAGTTAAAATGAATTAGCTATGAATTAAAAGAGTTTAACCAGAAAGTCAATATATATATATATATATAATAATAATAATAATATAAATTTATATATTAAGCAACAGTCGCCTGAGTGACTCTTACCCACTTGGGTCCACACTGTGTCGACGCAAGCCAAGTTGGATCGACTCAAGGCGTGGGTGGATCGACCTAGGGTGCAAAAATAACATGTATTGGAGCGCACGTTTACAACGAATGATTTATTTCGTTCGAACGTTATTTTGGCTGATGTGGCTTTGTTTTGTTAGTTAATTTTGAACCAAAAGCTAACGTGGTGCTTTCTGATTGGTCCAATGACATGGCTGTACCATATCTAATCCTAAATTTGGACAACTGAGGGCACCCAATAAGCTCTATAAATAGACTAGTAGAGCCTCTCTCATTTCTTCACATCCATTCTTTCTCTTCTCCTTCTTCTTCCCCGGGCCTACCCTTAAAATTAGGAAGGGCCAAATAATTAAACATTTATGGGTACAAAGAACTTCATAAATTTTAAATATTTATTTTATAAATACTTCTAGAGGCAGAGGTTCTGCTAGAATATGAAGAAAGGGCACGGGGAAGCTCTTTTCGTCAAATTTGTGAGTTTTTATGTGATTTCTAGATTAGTAATATATGTAGGAAAAGTTTAGATAGTTAAATAGGTTTAATTTGCAAATTCTATGTTTACGGTGGTTTGCGGTTGTTTATAGTATTTATATGCTTAGTTTTTCTTTAAGTTATCATAATTTATTTACTGTCTATGCCTATTTCCTCATAATTGTTTACTGTTCATAAGTAATTCTCTTCTTTCCCCTTCTCTATTGTGGTTTTATTTACAGTGGGTTATGCCCTATTTTATTTATTTTGTTTATTTTTGAGTCTACACCTAGCGAGTAGCCTAGAACATTTCGCTTTTTCTTTTAGCGCCGAGCCTAGGTCTAGAGAGAGCTTAGTCCTTTATCGTTAATTTTGCGTTAAAGTTGTAATAATGTTGAATTGGATAAAAAGGGATAATTGGGCATGTTAGAACTGATTAAATATTATAATCAGTATTGACCTTAAATTGGGGATGAAACTCGATATGTAATTGAAGAACATGTGTAACACCCCACGTCCATTAATGTCACTCACAAAGGGAATGTATTAACTTCTATGGAGCATTTTAAGTGTATATAGAACAGAAACTTAACAACAAGACAGATATAAACAGTACTTAAGGCTTTAAAATTTTATTCATTGCAGTGGTAAACACATAGGTTTGATTACATCATCAAAAACCAGAGTTAAAGTACATAATATCCATCTTGACTAAATCAGAGTACATAAATTGAAAGACATAACCCCAATACAAAATAGCCATAAATAAGATAGGCTGAACTTTTACTTCAGCGATCCAAGCAACTTCTAAAAGCAAGAGATACAGCTGTCCAAAATCAAGCTCCACTGGTGCTAGCTCCACCCTGAGCACCTGGGGAGAGGGGGGAAGGAAGAAAAGAGGTGGAAACAAAGGGGGTCAGACATAAAGTCTGGCGAGTGCGATAACTTTAAACAATATAATTACCAAAATAACTAGGCTAAGGCATAAGTTGGAAAATAAGGAAATGACTGTGAACAATTGGATATGACAGAGTAAACAAAGAAATAAGATTGAACAAAGATAACGTTAAAGGCGCACCTAAACCACTATAAGATAATTACTATACTGCACCACCACTAGTCACCCTAAGGTTAATCCCGCCTATAAAACTTAATAATGATAATGGTAGTTTCGTGCACCCCTAGTTGCCTTCATAGGTGCCGCCTGCCCCTATCTCCACTAGGTGTACCCACTATCCCCAAGCGATCGGCTCCCTTACTCGTAGATACCCGTGCTGGCCCCATAGTGGGGTGTATCATTCCCCAAAGTGGCAACCCGATACCACCAATAATGCACGACTTATACCTACACGATGCAACAACGTCTTACCTACCGGCCCGGGCCCACACACGCACATGAACCCGTTGGACTTGCATTGCCACCACTAACCCGTTTTGGCCTCTTACAGTCAAGCCCAGTACAGTGTCCCATCCTCGACTTGGGTCGAGTCCACAAAGATACTTATGGGTTACTGGTTGAAATGGGCCCCCATTACTTGACACAAGCTATCCACCTAAGCTTGATCCCCTCTAATACATCCCACTTAACCCTCTTCTTATTCATGTTCATGTTTCAATTTTGGTTAAGTGCATCTAATCGTATTTCAAATGCCACCCAAGGCACCCTCTGAATTCCACATGCCACCCAAGGCACCCACTTAACCCCTATGTCCCACCACATATTTATCTGGTTAAGTGTTTCTTAATTCATTAACACCGTAACCTTGTAAAGACCTCTCACATTAGACTGGCATTTGTGGCAGCTGGATTTGCCGGGTGGGTCCGGGCAGTCTTACACCACAAACGAGCCTAACCTCGTGTCTTTACAACTGTTACACATTTAATTTATGCCTAAGACCTCTCACATTAGACTGGCACTTGTGGCAGCTGGATTTGCCGGGCGGGTCCGGGCAGTCTTACACCACAAAAGAGCCTAACCTCGTGTCTTAGATGATTAATTACACCTAATTAATCATTCCCCAATTTGAATTAATTTATCTACTCAAATTATCAATCAATTCCAAATTTAACTATGGCCATAATCGACTCAATTATATCCATCCATTTATGGTATGCCAAATTATACCAATTATCACCACAAATTTATTTTATGCCATTGAAGGCATTTATGCCAATTCTCAATATTAAATCTTTTAATATTATCCCATTGCCCCACGTTGTACGTTCGTTTGTTTAACGTAAAATATACGTTAGACTCGAATAGTCTAACTTATGGAATAAAGGGAAAACATCACAACATACATACAGATAAAACTAGATCTAAACATAAGGGGTGAACTTGCATGTGTGAATGAGGTTCTACATCTAAAACTTGCATAGGACAAAGTCACAAATTTGCATAAAACCACATATGTCATAGATCCAAATCTAAAGGTGTGAACTTGTTTAGGCAATAGTTATAAACTTGCATAAATCATGTATGTCATAGATCTACATCTAAAAGTGTAAACTTGCATAGGCAATAACCACAAACTTACATAACATGATTCATACTCCAAACACATATATTTATATAAACTTGCATATGTGATTTATGCAACATAACGATGGTGTAAACTTACATCTAAACGTATAAACTAGCATGTAAAATTTAGCATATAACTCACACATGTCATAGCCTAACTTTAGATCTAAAATAGATGTCATGAAACATGTAAGGTTATGCATAAAATTTTCACTAACTTGCAAATGATCTATGTCTCAATTAACATCCTAACTTGCATACATACATGTGATTTATCATATGAATTAGTTCCAACAACATAACCAAACTAGCATATGAAACATCATTATGAATTGATTATACATAATCATAGAATTACAACATGGATGATAACATCACAACTTTACAACATAGATGATAACATCATAGAATTTACAACATAAATGATAACATCACAATTTTACAACATAGATGATAACATGCGGTCAATAATTCACAACATAACCATATAATCCGCATCATAGCTTAATCCAATTAAATTGTTAATTATTTTATTAGAGAAATCGAACTCACAACTCAAAGAAGGTCTTGAGTTCTGAAATCTGAGTTCTGAAGTTGAATTAGCTTTCCTTTGAAGTAGATTCGTTGTTGCGGTTTAGAATTGAATTGAATTTGATTAGCTTTCTTCCTGTCTAATTGGTGGCGGCTATTCTAGGTTGCAAGGTGACGGCATTGAGGCCATTAATCTAATTTTAATTTGATTTTAGGGTTTGAGTCTACATGTCTTTTTATAGAGTTTAGGATTAGTTTAGGCCGTCAGATCAACCCAGAATTAATCCCAGCCAATCAGAGCAGATCAGAAACCCTAATGAGTCAGCACATAGTCATAAACAGGTCATCAATCAAATCTGCCCGGTGGGGGGGGGGGCAGGTCGACCCCCAGGTCAACCTGGTCAGGGTAGGTCAACCCCCAGGTCGACCTAGCCTTGGCGGGAAATTTCCCTCCTAGCCCATTCTGACTCCGAAATTTGAATTTTTGAAATCTGCTTTGAATTTTCTAAAACTTCCAATAGCTATAACTTCTTTATACGAAATCCAATTCACGCAAACTCAGACACTATCTCAACCAGAATTCCGAGACGAACACAATGGCGCAACCCGTTTCCCTTAATTCTCACATCTAAGATTAGTTATTCTTTATTTTTTTTACTTTAGTGTTGACAGAAATATGGGGTGTTACATTCTCCCCTCCTTAAAGGATTTCGCTCTCGAAATCTCCAAGTTAAGGAGAATGCATATCCTAACATCCAAACAACCATCTACTCAACCATCAAACACAAGCATCCATTGTCCTTATAAAATTCCTAATGTTGTATGAACATATGCAAGAAGTGTGTGTATATGTTCTTTATCTAATGCAAAATAAGGCGGTCTACTGATTCAGTTGACCTCCTTAATGCAAATAATGATAGTGCCATATATCCATCATGTATGAAAGGAACCCTATACATATTATTACTACATGTGTGCACAACCACTCATTCAAATGCAACATCCATATGATACACACATTTAATGTACATTCATTCTACTAAATACATCCATTTATAAGCAATATGCAGTATGAAAGTGACTGAGCCGATCTAGTGCCTAAAGTGTGTGTATATGTATCCATGAGCAACCACTAGCAACCACTTGCATCCACATGTATCCATCATACATAACATGTCTCAAACACGTGTTTCAACCATAGGACTACCCTATCTAAAGGTCAAAGATACTAGCAAAAGGACATACTAAAGATAAAACAAGTACAAGCTAAGTGATAAAGGAGAAATTAAAAGACATACCCTCAAAAAGAAAAGGGTACAGTGAACGCATCTTCTCTTCTGTCTCCCAAGTAGCGTTGCTCTCATCATCTCCCCATTGCACTTTGACTAGCCTGACCTCTCGATTCCTCAACTTCTTAATCTCCGACCCAAGAATGCACGTAGGAGCTCGTCGAATCGTCGCATCACGCTCTATCTACGTCTCTCTAAGCAAGCTCGGCTCTACCACTTCCGCGGTCTCATGCAAGCACTTCCTCAAATGTGATACATGGAATACATCGTGTACACCACTAAGTCTCTCGGGCAACTCCACTCTATACGCCATCTGCCCAATCCTCTCCTTAATAGGAAATGGCCCTACGAACCTTGGTGCTAACTTCCCAACAGACCCAAAGCGAACAACATTCTGTAATGGAGACACCTTGACAAAGACCATGTCCCCAATATCAAACTCAAGATCTGTCCTCCTCTTGTCCGCATAAGATTTCTGCCTATCTTGCGCCGTCTTCATCCTCCTTCGAATCAAATCGATCTTTTCTGAAGTTTATCTAATCATATCGGGCCTAAGCAAGATCTTATCTGTAGACTCCCACTAACATGTAGGCGAACGACACGGCCGTCCATAAAGAGCCTAGAACGGTGCTATGGCAATGCTAGACTGAAAGCTATTATTATATGCGAACTCCACCAACGGAAGATGTTCCTCTCATGTACCTCCGAAGTCTAAGACACACAACCTCAATAAGTCCTCTAGAATACGATTCACCCTCTCGGTCTGGCCGTCTGTCTGAGGATGAAATGCGGTGCTCAAACATAACTGAGTCCCTACCGCCTCTTGCAAGCTCTTCCAAAACTCGCTAGTAAAGATAGGATCGCGGTCGCTCACTATGCTAGAAGGAACACCATGCAAACGAACTATCTCTCGAATGTATACGGAGGCTAACCATGGAGCAGTCCTCTTACTCTTCACGGGAATGAAATGGGTGCTCTTAGTAGGTCTGTCTACCACGACCCAAATCCCCGTATTACCCTTCCTTGATCTCGGTAAACCATCGATAAAGTCCATCGAGACACTTTCCCACTTCCATTGTGGGACCTCCAATGGGTGAAGCAACCCACCGGGTCTCTTTTGCTCTGCTTTTACTTGCTGGCACACCAAGCATCTAGTGACAAACTCGGCCACATCCCTCTTCATACCGGCCCAAAAGTAAACTCATCTCATGTCCATGTACATCTTGTCCCCGCCGGGATGGATGGTCATCTTCGAACGATGTGCATCATCAACAATGGTCTTCCTCAAATTCTCGTCCCATGGTACACAAAGTCTACCGCCCCTACGTGACCAACCCTTATCATCTAGGGTATACCTACTGAGATGGCTCGATGAATCCCCCTTTTGAGCTTCTCTACTAACTCAACCAACTGTGGGTCATCTCATTGTGCCTCACCGATCTGTCCCAAAAGCGTAGGTATGACCTCTAAGGATGCTAGTAAACCGGGTACAAAGTTAATGGAAGGTCTAAAGTCAAACGTAGAGATGAACTCTAAGCTTCGCCGCTCAATAAACAATGGACTCAAGGACAACCTTTTCCTACTTAAGGCGTCTTCCACCACGTTACCCTTGCCAGGGGTATATGCTATCTCGAAGTCATAGGATGCTAAGAATTCCATCCACTTTTGTTGACTTAAGTTCAAGTCCTTCTGAGAGAACAAGTATTTTAGCGATTTGTGGTCAGTGAACCATTCGAATTTTTCGCCAAGAAGATAATGGCACCAAGACTTAATCACGAAAACAATAGCGGCCAACTCTAGGTCATGCGTAGGGTAATTTTTCTCATGCACTCACAACTGCCTTCCACCATAGGCTATTACCCTTCCCTCTTGCATTAAGACTATGCCTAGTCCTGTCCCACAAGCATCGGTATAAACGGTAAATGGCTTACTCCCATTTGGCAACACTAAGTCTGGGGCTATGGTCAAAGCTCTCTTTAAACGTTGGAATGCATCATCACAATCTACGTCCTATGTGAAAACTAGGTTCTTCTTCGTCAAGCGTGTTAATGGGGCTGATATTTTTGTGAAGTCTTTGATAAACTTCCTATAGTAGCCAGCAAACCCTAAGAAACTCCTCACCTCGGTAGCATTTTTAGGGACCTTCCAATCTTGGGTGGCCACTACCTTCGCAGTATCCACAGCTATTCCTTCTTTGGAAACCACGTGCCCTAAGAATCGCACTTCCTTCCTCCAAAAGTGACATTTTGAAAATTTAGCTTTGAGGCTATGCGCTCGAAGAGTCTCCAACACTTCCCTAAGATGTAAGGCATGCTCTTCCTCGTTTTTAGAAAAGATCAAGATGTCGTCCATAAAGACTTCCACGAATTTATTAAGGTACTCCCTAAACACCCTACTCATCAAGTCAACAAAGTATGCGGGGGCGTTTGTCAAACTGAAGGGCATCACAAGCCACTCGAAGAAGCCGTCTGGAGTCGTAAAGGCAGTCTTGTCTATGCTATCCTCAGCCACTCTCAACTGATGGAAACCCGTGGCTAAGTCCAACTGCGAAAACATTGAGGCGCCAACTAACTGATCGAAGAGATCGTCAGTCCTCGGCAGTGGGTACCTATTCTTCTTAGTAAGCTTATTAAGTTCTCTATAGTCCACACAAAGTCTAAGGGACCATCTGCCTTCGTGGAAAATACTACTAGAGCACCCCACTCCGATATACTACATCTGCTGAACCCCTTCTCAAGCAATTCTTTCACTTGCTTACTGAGTTCTCTTCTCTCTCTTGGAGCCATGTGGCGCACTGGCAATGCAACTGGCTTTGCATTATCTACTAGGTATATCCGAAAGTCTATCTCACGTTTTGGGGGCAAACCCCTCACCTCATCAAAGACATCAACATATTCACGAACTATACGAATAGAATATAAATCATCATCGGATGCGTCAAGGGATTCTAGGTAGCTAAGCATTACTGGACCTCTAGGGTCATAAGAAATATCAAGGGTCTTTCCACAACAAGTCAACAATCTAACTACCCTTCTTTCACAATCTAGGATGGCCTCGTATCTAGTTAGCCAATCCATACCTAGAATCAAGACGTAGCCCATGAAGCCAAGAACAAAGGCATTGCATTCAAACCCAACGCCCAAGATAAACACTCTCAAATCCCAAAAAATCATAGAAAGATGAGCCGAACCACCAATAGGATTTGAGACTACTAAGGGATCTGTAACTAGACTAGTATCTAGGTGCAGTGCTTCAACTAATGATGTAGAGATAAACGAATGTGATGCGCCAGAATCGAATAAAGTACGGACAGGATGATCAAACAGAAAAACTAAACTTTCAACGGAAATTGCTCTACCTCGTTCTTGCAGCGGTGGGACCTCGAGAGCCTGAAATTGTCCCCTTGCCTGCCCTGGTGCCATAAGAGCCTGCACATGTCCTCCCGAGGTAGACCCTGCCCTCTGCCCTTTCCTTGGGAAGTCCTTAATCAAATGTCCCGCTTCGCCATAGTGGAAACAACCAGTCTTCTTTTTCTTCCTACAATCTTTGCTTGGATGGCCTGGCGTTCCACAGTTAAAGCATCTCTTCTTTGCCTTACCATTGTTGCCTTTACTACCCTTCTTGTTCTGTTGTTGCTATTGTGGTTTCTTTTGATCCCCTTTCTTCTCGGGTGCCTTATTAGCATTGGCGCCCTTCTCCTCTTCATGCATAAGCGCCATATCAACTAGTCTCTCAAAGGTAGCCCCCATGGGGATGTGGGTCATAGCTAACCCATGAAGCGGCTCGTTCAAACCTTTAACAAATCTCAGGGCCTTCTTTTCTAGTGTATTCACCAAGTCCAAGCCAAATTTCGCCAACTAATTGAACTTGTTGACGTATTATTTTACTGATAGATTCCCTTGCTTCAATGCCAAAATTATTTCCATATATAAATTCTCTTCATCCCGTGAGAGAAACTTTGCTTCAAACTTCCGCCTGAAATCTGGCCATGTATCAACTGGACGCTCTCCATTAGTGACCTCCCACCAAAACGAGGCCTCATCCTTCATTAGCCTGGCTGCTAACTGGACTTTTCTTCCATTTTCCACTTCAAAGATCCCAAACAATTCTTCCACCTCCTTTAGCCAATTTTAAGCTTCAACAAATGTCTCCGTCCCGTGAAAAGGTTTTCCACCCATTGCCCGAAAGTCCTTACATATCTTCGCAAAAGTATCAACACGAGGAGGAGGAGGAGGAGCATTTGCTGGACCTGCGGTGGCGGCCCTAGTCCCCAAATACCTC
This sequence comes from Allium sativum, assembly GCA_030737875.1. Taxonomy (NCBI): domain Eukaryota; kingdom Viridiplantae; phylum Streptophyta; class Magnoliopsida; order Asparagales; family Amaryllidaceae; genus Allium; species Allium sativum. Next base: position 473,976,407 of record CM060926.1, read on the forward strand.
CTAAACCATCCTGGTATAGGTATCCCCTCGGGTATTTTGGGAATTCCAGACATGCTGAAATGAAAAAGGAAAGATTCAATACAAAAGAACCGAAGGAAAGATATATGGCTCTTTGGGTTATGCTTTCTAAAATAAGATTTTCTCTTGAAAATACTTTCCTTAAAACATACTTTTGAAGGTACTTCTTTATAAAAGTGTTTTTGAAAAACAGTTTTTCAAAATTCATATCTGTTCTGGTAACCTTCGGCTCTGATACCACGTGTAACACCCCACGTCCATTAATGTCACTCACAAAGGGAATGCATTAACTTCTATGGAGCGTTTTAAGTGTATATAGAACAGAAACTTAACAACAAGACAAATATAAACAGTACTTAAAACTTTAAAATTTTACTCATTACAGCGGTAAACACATAGGTTTGATTACATCATCAAAACCCAGATTCAAAGTACATAATATCCATCTTGACTAAATCAGAGTACATAAATTGAAAGACATAACCCCAATACAAAATAGCCATAAAATAAGATAGGCTGAACTTTTACTTCAGCGATCCAAGAAACTTCTAAAAGCAAGAGATACAGCTATCCAAAATCAAGCTCCACTGGTGCTAGTTCCACCCTGAGCACCTGGGGGGGGGGGGAGGATGAAAAGAGGTGGAAACAAAGGGGGTCACACATAAAGTCTGGCAAGTGCGATAACTTTAACAATATAATTACCAAAATAACTAGGCTAAGGCATAAGTTGGAAAATAAGGAAATGATTGTGAACAATTGGGTACGATAGAGTAAACAAAGAAATAAGATTGAACAAAGATAACATTAAAGGCGCACCTAAACCACTATAAGATAATTACTATACAGCACCACCACTAGTCACCCTAAGGTTGATCCCGCCTACAAAACTTAATAATGATAATTGTAGTTTCGTGCACCCCTAGTTGCCTTCATAGGTGCCGCCTGCCCCTATCTCCACTAGGTGTACCTACTACCCCCAAGCGATCGGCTCCCTAACTCGTAGATACCCGTGCTGGCCCCACAGTGGGGTGTATCATTCCCCAAAGTGGCAAACCGATACCACCAATAATGCACGCCTTATACCTACACGATGCAACAGCGTCTTAAATACCTGCCCGGGCCCACACGCACACATGAACCCGTTGGACTTGCATTGCCACCGCTAACTTGTTTTGGCCTCTTACAGTCAAGCCCAGTACGCGTGTCCCGTCCTCTACTTGGGTCGAGCCCACAAAGATACTTATGGGTTACTGGTTGAAACGGGCCCCCAATACTTGACACAAGCTATCCACCTAAGCTTGGTCCCTTCTAGTATATCCCACTTAACCCTCTTCCTATTCATGTTCATGTTTCAATTTTGGTTAAGTGCATCTAATCGTATTTCAAATGCCACCTAAGGTACCCTCTGAATTCCACATGCCACCCAAGGCACCCACTTAACTCCTATGTCCCACCACATATTTATCTGGTTAAGTGTTTCTTAATTCATTAACACCGTAACCTTGTAAAGACCTCTCACATTAGACTGGCATTTGTGGCAGCTGGATTTGCCGGGCGAGTCCGGGCAGTCTTACACCACAAACGAGCCTAACCTCGTGTTTTTACAACTGTTACGCATTTAATTTATGCCTAAGACCTCCCACATTAGACTGGCATTTGTGACAGGGGGATTTGCCGGGCGGGTCCAGGCAGTCTTACACCACAAAAGAGCCTAACCTCGTGTCTTAGATGATTAATTACACCTAATTAATCATTCCCCAATTTGAATTAATTTCCCTATTCAAATTATCAATCAATTCCAAATTTAACTATGGCCATAATTGACTTAATTATGTCCATCCATTTATGGTATGCCAGATTATACCAATTATCACCACAAATTTATTTTATGCCATTGAAGGCATTTATGCCAATTATCAATATTAAATCTTTTAATATTATGCCATGGCCCCACGTTGTACGTTCGTTTGTTTAATGTAAAATATACGTTAGACTCAAATAGTCTAACTTATGTAATAAAGAGAAAACATCACAACATACATACAGATAAAACTAGATCTAAACATAAGGGGTGAACTTGCATGTGTGAATGAGGTTCTACATCTAAAACTTGCATAGGACAAAGTCACAAACTTGCATAAAACCACATATGTCATAGATCCAAATCTAAAGGTGTGAACTTGTTTAGGCAATAGTCATAAACTTGCATAAATCATGTATGTCATAGATCTACATCTAAAGGTGTAAACTTGCATAGGTAATAACCACAAACTTACATAACATGATTCATACTCCAAACACATATATTTATATAAACTTGCATATGTGATTTATGCAACATAACGATGGTGTAAACTTACATCTAAACATTTAAACTAGCATGTAAAATTTAGCATATAACTCACACATTTCATAGCCTAACTTTAGATCTAAAATAAATGTCATGAAACATGTAAGGTTATGCATAAAATTTTCACTAACTTGCATATGATCTATGTCTCAATTAAAATCCTAACTTGCATACATACATGTGATTTATCATATGAATTAGTTCCAACAACATAACCAAACTAGCTTATGAAACATCATAATGAATTGATTATACATAATCATAGAATTAAAACATGGATGAAACATCACAACTTTACAACATAGATGATAACATCATAGAATTTACAACATAAATGATAACATCACAATTTTACAACATAGATGATAACATGCGGTCAATAATTCACAACATAACCATATAATCCGCATCATAGCTTAATCCAATTAAATTGTTAATTATTTTATTAAAGAAATCAAACTCACAACTCAAAGAAGTTCTTGAGTTCTGAAATCTGAGTTCTGAAGTTGAATTAGTTTTCCTTTGAAGTAGATTCGTTATTGCGGTTTAGATTAGAATTGAATTTGATTAGTTTTCTTCCTCTCTAATTGGTGGCGGCTATTCTAGGTTGCAAGGTGACGGCATGGAGGCCATGAATCTAATTTTCATTTGATTTTAGGGTTTTGAGTCTACATGTCTTTTTATTGAGTTTAGGATTAGTTTAAGCCGTCAGATCAACCCAGAATTAATCCCAACCAATCAGAGCAGATCAGAAACCTTAATGAGTCAGCACACAGTCATATACAGGTCATCAATCAAATCTGCCCGAGGGGGGAGTGGGCAGGTCGACCCCTAGGTCGACCCTATGATCGACCCCTAGGTCGACCCTATGGTCGACCTGGTCAAGGTAGGTCGACCTGGCCCTGGCGGGAAATTTCCCGCCTAGCCCATTCTGACTCCGAAATTTGAATTTTTGAAATCTGCTTTGAATTTTCTAAAACTTCCTGATATCCATAACTTCTTCATACGTAGTCCAATTCATGCAAACTCGGACTCTATCTCAACCAGAATTCCGAGACGAACACAATGGCGCAACCCGTTTCCCTTAATTCTCACATCTGAGATTAGTTATTCTTTAATTTTTTACTTTAGTGTTAACAGAATTACGGGGTGTTACAACATGCGAACATATAAAGTAGAATAGGTGCTTAGTTGGACGTTAAGTAATGCGGGGTTGGGTTGTACAAAAGAATAAACGTTAATTAGAAATGTTTAATACAACCTAGGAATTTAACATGAGGTTATATAGGGCTTATTAATAATTTAAATTGTGTTAAGTTAAAATAAAGATAAGAACTAATAAGCTAAGATAGTGGGAGTCCGTTCCGGTAGCGTATGGCTGATTGGGGAAAATAAGAGGCCTAATAAAATAATGGAAATGTATTGGGGGTATATTCCAGCAGCATGGGGTAATTAGGAAAAATAAGTGGCTCATAGGTCTGTTCCAACCGCATGGGGTTCATTGGGGAAAATAAGAGGCCTAATAAAATGATAAGATTGCAGTTTGGGTCCGTTGCATGGGTCTGATTGGGGAAAATAAAAGGTCTAATAAAATGATAAGATTGTAGTTTTGATCCTTCCGGCAGCGTGAGTCTTGTTGGGGAAAGTGAGTGGCCTAATAAAAAAAAATGGGGACCAAGTCTACGGAGTGACTTATGTCAATTTCATATTTGGTTGGGGGCCCATATCAGACAGTATCCTTATTATCTTCTATGGAGGTCTCGTACTAGGTAGAGGCAAGAGCACGCTATACTGCGCTATATAGTAATAGGTCCAAAAGAGGTGGGTATGGGCGCGTTTCGGTAGGATGATGAGCATGCATCGTGCCGATTGGGGAAAATAAGCCACAATAATGTCTGTGATTAATGGCTATGTCTTTTAGTTGTTGGGTTCGGGACTGATAACCCTAAGTTCCATGGCTGGCATATGTTATCACACTATGGGTGTAAGGGTCGATCGATAGGTAGAAATTAGTAAAGCGTAATTATTATATCTTTGGTAAGTTGGTGCAACAACCTTGGATATGAATGAGAAGCCTGTCTTCATTCGTGTTTATCTTCCCTGCTATTTCATTTTTTCCTTTATGTCAATTGCTCTTAGAATTATTCATCTGTCTAATGCTTTCCTTAACTTGTGCTCATGCTAAAAGTTACTAGAACTTAGCAAACGTATGTACGACCTAGTTCGTTTTGTTCTTCTTTCTTCCTTCCCTCCCAGATTCGCATGGCGGAGGGTCTTAGTAGTGATTCTTGATTATTCGGTTCAACTTGGATTCCGATTTATGTATTGGTTCACTTCTTATTTCCTGTTCATTTTGTTGACATTTGAAAGGGATGGTTTTACTTATGTACTCTGATATTACGATTTTCCACGAGACAGTGTATTTGGTACTTTTGAAATGTAATAAGGACTGTGATTTGGCTTGCTTTAATAAACGTTATTTTAAAATTTCCAGTGTATTTTATATATCTGTCTTGTGAATTTTATTCTCTATATTGTTACTTTATACCTAAGCGCTTCATGAACCTTAGCACATCCTCATATGGGTGACGTTAAGCGGTGTAGGGTGTTTCATTTGGTATCAGAACTTAAGGTTACAAGATTAGAGAAAAGTTTTTGATTTTTTTTCTCGAAAGTAAAGTATTTTCAAGTAATTTTATTTAAACATCCCCGGAAGTCAACTACAGTATTCCCTTGACCCCTTTTTAAATTGTTGTCTCTTTTTTCCGGCATGTCTATGGCTCCCAATTTTTCAGAGAGTGTCCCCATTCTGGCATGGTTACGTAGGTATGTTGGATCTACGATGCCTCCCGAAGAACGAGGAAATTCGCAACCTCTAGCGGCAGCCGTGGTAGTTCCACCAAATCTAGCGGCTAATTTTTGTAAGCTATGTAAGGATTTTTCTACTATGGGCAGTAGTCATTTCTTGGATCACAAGTTTTGTTGATGCCCATAATTGGCTTAGAGAGACCGATCGTGCGTTTAATTATTAGAGCTTGACGACGGGAGGAGGATTCAGTTGGCCGCTTGGCAACTGAAAGGAGAGGCTTCGTATTGGTGGAAAGAAAAAGGGAGAGAAACAGGGTAAAGCACAGATCAAGAAGAAAGTGACGTGTCATGGATGTAGTATGATGGGACACTTCATCAAAGAACGCAAGAAGACAGCTAAGAAGGGTGCTTGTTTTCAGTGCGAACAGATGGGATATTATAGTAGGCAATGCCCTCATAGGCAGGGACAGGAAGCAGGTTCATGCGCTTGAGGTTGCTTAGACTAGTGGTAGTGGTTAGGACAGAGTTAGGACAGTCATTGTAGAAGGTTTAATTTCTCTATTTACCATCCCTATTAGGATCTTATTTGACTCTGGTGCTTCTCATTCTTTCATATCAAGTTTTGTTGTTAATAGTCTGCACCTAGGTACTTTTATAGTTTCTGATCCAGCAATTGTCTCAAACCCCATAGGAAGTACAACTCACTCTCTATGATGTATATGGGTTTAAGGATTTCTATTCTTGGCATCGAGTTTGAGTGTGACGCATATATATGTACTAATTTTATGGGTTACGGGATTATTCTTGGGATGGATTAGATGGCCATGTATGGCGCTATCCTTGCCTGTGAGAGGAGAGTTATGAGGCTTCTAGCATGCCATATTAGGACTCTCGAGGTTTCTTTCAACCTACGAGGGTCAGTCATGCTCAATTTCTAAGATTCCCTAAATGCTTCTATAAACAACCTCAGTTTGGTACCTGTAGTTAGAGACTTTCCAGATGTACTTGAGGAGGTGAGAGGGCTACGTTCGAGGTGCAAGATTGAATTATGGATATACTTGGTGGAGAATGCTAAGCCTATTGCATTCCCAATGCACTACATGGCTTCAAGAGGGAGAAGCGAGCTTAGTAAGCAAGTGGATGAGTTTTTCGAAAATGGATTTATTAGATGGAGTATTTTTGAGTGGATAGCACCAGTCGTCTTCGCGACTAAGGCAGACGTCTCTCTTCATCTGTGTGTGGATTATACAGAATTGAACAAGCTCATGAAAAAGAATAGACACCCACACCCTTGGATAGATGACTTGTTCGATCAGTTGGTAGCCACTTCGGTTTTCTCGCAATTGGATTTGACTACAGGTGTCCATCATCTTAGAGTGGCGGATGATAGCATAGATAAGACCACCTTTAAGACTCCAGATGGATTCTTTGAGTGGCCGGTTGTGCCTTTTGGGCTAACTAATGCACCAACATATTTTATGGATTTGATGAGCCGGATATCTAGGGAGTTCCTAAACAAGTTCGTGGTAGCGTTTGTTGATGATATCTTGGCGTTCTAGAGGAGCGAGGACGAGCATGCTTTGCACTTGGGAGAGGCTCTCCATAATCTCTGTGCACATCAGTTGAATGAGAAGTTCTCTAAGTGCCACTTTTGGTGGAAGGAGGTGAGGTTCTTGGGGCATGTTGTCTCTAGAGATGGTATAGCGGTGGATCCCGCTAAGGTTGTTGCAGTACAGGATTGGGAAGCCCTCAAGAATGCAATAGAGGTGAGAAGCTTTCTAGGTTTGGCATGTTACTATCAGAACTTCATTAAGGATTTTGCGTGGATCTCATCTTCGCTTACCCGCCTTACGAAAAAAACCTAGTATTGGTTTGAGATGTGGATTGTGAGGATGCATTCTTGAGATTGAAGAAGACTAGCTCCAGTATTGACTCTTCGCGGTGGTACGAAGATGTTCACTGTGTATACGAATGCTTGCGGCATGGGTTCTGGTGTGGTTCTTATGCATGATGGTAAGGTTGTCTGCTACGAGAGAAGGCAACTAAGGGTACATAAGAGGAATTACCCCACCCATGACATAAAGCTAGCTGCGATAGTGTTTGCACTTAAGTCTTAGATATATTATTTATTAGGTGAGAGTTTGAGCTATACACTGACCATAAGTCTCTCAAGTACTTGTTTTTGCAAAAGGATATTAATTTACGACAACAATGCTGGATGGAGTTCCTTGCATCTTATGACTTTGAGATATCATATACCCTCGGGAAGGGGAATTTAGTGGCAAATCCATTATGTAGGCAGAGGATGACTTTGAGTCATATTGTATGTAGATTGGCAGAGTTTGGAGTTTATCTCAGCATTCGATTTTAGACCATTTATGGATTATGCACAAGGATTGTTGGCATCAATGGAGGTGCAACCTACTCTTTTAGAGCGCATTGGATCAAGTCGGCTCGAGTATCAGCAGTTAGCAGATATCATGGACAGACTCAGTAGAGGAGAGACCTCTAGTCACCTTATTTGGTATTCTGTAGATGAGAGAGGGTGGCTACATCTTGATAGGAGATTATGTGTTCCTACAGTTGATGATTTGTTGAGATTGGTTTTAGAGGAGGATCATCACTCCCAGATGACCATCCATCCGGGTGGTGATAAGATGTATAGAGATACGAGGAGGATCTTTCATTGGATAGGGATGAAGAAGGACATGGCTAGATGTATGACCTATCAGAGAGTAAAGGCTAAGCAAAGTAAGCCCTGTGTATTGCTTCAACCTCTAGAGGTGCCACAGTGGAAGTGGGAGAGCATCTTGATGGACTTTATAGATGGGTTTCTCAGATCAACGAAAGGTAATACCAGTATTTGGGTTATACTCGATAGGTTGACTAAGAGCGCTCATTTCATCCCAGTTAAGAGTAAGCGGATGAAAGCTTGGTTGGCATTAGTGTATCTTAGAGAGACTATCCGACTTCATGGAGTTCCCTCTAGTATTGTTAGTGATAGGGACCCCACCTTTACTAGCGAGTTTTGGAGGAGCTCGCAGGAGGTATTGGGGACACAACTACAACTTAGCACTGCCTATCATCCTCAGACATATGGACATATAGAGAGGGTTAATAGGATCCTTGAGGATTTATTACCACTGTGTATCTTGGACTTTGAAGGGACTTAGGAGGAGCATCATCCATTGGCAGAATTCGCCTATAATAACAACAGCCAGACAAGTATAGGCATGGCACCCTTCAAAGCATTGTATGAACAACTTTGCAGTCCACTTATATGTTGGTGGGAGTCCACGGAAATACTTCTACTTGGACTTGAGATGGTTAGAAAGACCTTATAGAAGATATATTTGATTTGGAGACGGATGAAAGTAGCCTAGGACAGACAAAAGTCGTATGCAGATCAGCAAAGAACAGACCTAGAGTTCAAGGTAGGAGACTTGGTTTTTCTTAACGAGTCGCCTTTGAGGATTGTTGTTCAGTTCGACTCAGTAGGGAAGTTGGCGCCGAGGTTTGTAGGGTCATTCCCTATAGTAGAGAGGATAGGTCATATGACTTATAGGGTTAGACTATCGGAGAGATTAGCAGGAGTTCGTGATGTATTCTATGTTTCACACTTGCGAAAATGCTTACATGATTCAGCGAAAGTGGTAGAGCCAAGTACCCTAGAGGAGGTTGAGGTAGAGAGGAGGCATCGGTCAGGAGAGTTCCTACACAGATACTAGGATCTGAGGTGAAGAAATTGCAGAATAAAGAGATCAAAATTGTTAAGGTTCAGTGGGAGAGGACATCAATGACGTGACTTGGGAACTAAAGGATAGGATTTGAGCTTCTTTTTTGTTTCTTTTTGTTAATACGCTCTTAATCCTTTCCTAAGCTTTGAATTTGAATCTATTTTTTCTATCATTTGAATTATAACTCTTAGTTAGAAGCCTATGAATGGTAGGAAATGGTTTAAACATGTTAAAATGACATGTTATGGTTAAATGGATTTACGTCGATGCTAGTGGTTGTTAGTGGATTCAGTGGATGCATACACACACTAGGTACTAGTTCGAGATCGACAAACAAGGACACTTACATAAGTGTATATGGATGTGTGTGCATTTTTAATTTATTTAAATATGGATGAAAAATGGTTGAATCATCACTTGGATGTTGCATTTTGGTGAATGTTTATTGCACACATATTGAATTAAATGTATTATTAGGATTCCTTTTGCATACATATTGGATACATGACACAAACGTGAAATCACATTAACAAGGTCAACAAAATCAATGGGCCGCCTAATTTTGTATTAATTAGGGACATATACACTACACCATTTGCATATGTTCATGAAAAGCATTAAAAAAAATCTAAGGATAATGAATGCTAGTGGTTGATGGTTGAGTAGATGGGCATAGATAACGATTTATAATATGTATACCATTCTTCTAGCCTTGGAGATTTCAGAGACGAAATCCTTTAAGGAGGGAAGGATGTTACACCACTAATTTTAATAAATAATAATTAATTAGAAAAGAGTAATAAACTAAATATTAATCAAAATGAATCGCAAAATTAGATAGCGGGACTACCACCATTGGGTCCGTTGTAGTTTTCTCATTGAAATGGACACTTAGTTTGCTAAAATCGGAGTTAAAATGAGTTTGTTATGAATTAAAGAAGTTTAACTAGAAAATCGATAATACACATAATAATATAAATTTATATACTGAGTAACAATCACTGGGTAACCCATCCCAATTTGGGTCAACACTGTGTTGACCCAAGCCAAGTTGGGTTGACCCAAGGCGCAGGTGCGTCAACCAAGGGTGCAAAAAATACGTGCCTTGGAGCGCATGTTTGCAACAAATGATTTATTTCATTCTAACATTAATTTGGCTGATGTGCCTTTGTTTTATCGATTTCTTTTAAATCAATGGCTGACATGACGCTTTCTGATTGGTCCAATGACATAGTTGGACCAAATCTAATCCTAAATTTGGACGGCTAAGGACATCCTAGAAACCTATAAATAGACTAGCATAGCCTCTCTCATTTCTTCACATCCATTCTTTCATTTCTCCTTCTTCTTCCCAGGACTATCCTCAAAATGAGGATAAACCAAATAACTAAACTTTTATGGGGTTAATGAAGTCCTTAAATTTTAAATTTTTTTTTTATAAATACTTATGAAGGCGAAGGTTCTACTAGAATAAGAAGAAAAGCCACGGGGGAAGCTCTTTTCGTCAGATTTGTGAGTTTTTGTGTGATATCTAGACTAGTAATATATGTAGGAAAAGTTTAAATAGTTGAATAGTTTTATTTTGCAAGTTTTATGTTTACAGTTATTTACATTATTTATATCTTTAGTTTTTCTGTAAGTTATTGTAATTTATTTACTGTCTATGCCTACTTCTTCACAATTGTTTACTGTTTATAAGTAATTCTTTTTCTTTTATCCCCTTCTTTGTTGTTTTTTTATTTACAATCCGGCTATGCCCTATTTATTTGTTTTGTTTGTATTTTAGTCTAGGCCTTGCGAGTAGCTTAGACCATTTCCTTTTTTATTTTAGCGCTAAGCATAAAACTAGGGAGAGACTAGGCCTTTATCATTAATTTTGTGTTAAAGTTGGAATAATGTTGAATTGAATAAAAAAGGGATAATTGAGTATGTTAGAACTGAATAAATATTATAATCTATATTGGACGATAAATTGGGGATGAAACTTGATATGTAATTGGAGAACATGCAAACATATAAATTTTAATAGGTAACATAGTTGAGCGCTAAGTAACACGGGGCTGTATAAAAGAATAAACATTGATTAGAAATGTTTTTGATACGAACTCGGAATGTAACATGAGGTTATATTGGGCTTATTAATAAACTTAAATTTTTTTAAGTTGTGTTGAAGATAATAATTAATAAGCTAAGATAGTGGCAGTCCATTCTGACAGTGTGGGGCTGATTAGGGAAAATAAGTGGCTCATAGGTTAGGTCCGTTCCAGCAGCGCGAGGCTGATTGAGAAAACGAGAGGCCTAATAAAATAATGAAATTGCAGTGGGAGTCCTTTCCGGCAGCGTGGGGATGATTGGGAAAATAAGAGGCCTAATAAAATGATAGGATTGTAGTTTAGGTCCTTTCCAGCAGCATGAGGCAGTTTGGGGAAATTAAGAGGCCCAATAAAATGATAAGATTGTAGTTGGGTTCGTTCCGGCAAAGTGGGGTTGATTGGGGAAACTAAGTGGCCTAATAGAAAATTAAATGGGGAACATGTCTAAGGGGGTGACTTATGTCAATTGCATATTTGGTTAGTGACCCGTATCAGGTATTATCCCTATTATCATCTAAGGAGGTCTCATCCCAGGTAGAAACGAGGACATGCATTACTACGTTGAATAGTAATAGGTCCAAACGAGGTGGTTACGGGTGCGTTTCGATGGAATGATGAGCGTGCATCGTGCCGATTGGGGGAAATAAGTCGTGTAACGCATGTGTTTAACGATATGTCTTTTAGTTGATGGATTCGGGTCTGATAACCCCGAGTTCCCTAGCTGGCATAGGTTATCACATTATAGGTGTAGGATCCGATCAATGGGTAGAAATTAGGTAAAGCCTAATTATTATGCCTTTGGTAATTTGGTGCAACAACCTTGGTATGAATGAGAAGCCTATCTTTATTCGTGTTTATCTTCCCTACTATTTCGTTTATGCCTTTAGGTCTATTTCTCTTAGAACTATTCATCTATCTAATGCTTCCTTAACTTATGCTCATGCTAGAAATTACTAGAACTCACCACACGTATGTCTGGCCCAGTTTGTTTTCTCCTTCTCTCTTCCTTTCCCCTCCCCCCAGGTTCGCAGGGTGGAGGGCCTCAACAGTATTTCTTGATTATTCGATTCAACTTGGATTCAGACTCATGTATTTGTTCACTTCTTATTTTCTGATCATTGTATTGACATTTGAGAGGGATGGTTTTACATATGTACTATGATATTAAGGTTTTCCACAAAAGAGTGTATTTGGTGCTTTTGAAATGTAATAAGCACTATAATTTGACTTGCTTTAATAAATGTTGTTATAAAATTTCCACTATGTTTTATATATCTGTCGTGTGAATTTTAGTCTCTGTGTTGTTACTTTATACCTACGCGCTTTATAAACCTTAGCGCATTCTCATATGGGTGACGTTATGGGGTGTGGGGTGTTTCTGAACTCATGTTCGGATCTGCATTATAAGCATAATCAAATTATATTGGTTGCTTTGCGGTTGTTATGGTTTCTTCATGGTTGTTGTGGATGTTATTATAGTCATCATTATTCTTGTGTTTTAAGCGTTAATTTTCATAACGCTTATATTATAGATACTATGATATGGATGAATGGTTGTTGTGGATGTTATTATGATTGTTATTAGTGATAATATAACAAGCTACACCCATATATATGGAATTGTATGGGTATCAGTTAAGTCTCGTTCCATTTGCAAAATATAAATGAACAGTAAATTCATTTGAGTGAAAATAAGGCATGGGAACAAAAGTTGGAATTTTATATCTGAAACTGAACAGAAATGAAATTAAAGTGGTTATGAAAAACTTTTGTAAAAGTGGAAATTTATTTGAACAAGGATTTGATATAAAACGGCATGTTCAATTTCAAAGTGAATAGTGAAAACAATTTGAAATAATGGTTTTGAAATTGAATTTGAGATAGCTATATAAACAATGTTTTAAACTCAATTTGAAAGTGCCAATGAGTTTATATTTAATTAGATATTTGGGAAATTTGAATTTCAAAAAATTAAATTTTGAAAAATATTAAAATAATATTAATAAATAATAATATAATATTCATATAAAGTGAATATTTGTTTTTGAAAATTAAAATATGGAAATATTGTTTTAAAATGAAGTTATATGTATTTTAATTGAATTACAAACATATTTGAAGCAAATCGAATCAATTTCAAGTTGAAGTTGTAGAATACAGTTTGTCGCGCAACAGTAGTTCGCGAATTTTGACCATAAACTTCAAATGTTTATATCAGTTGAAATTTAAGTCGGATGTCCATGAAACGAAAAGCGTTTGATTTCTATTTCAGTTTTCAATATACAGATTTTGAGTTAAGTCCAAATCGATTCTGAAATAGAATCGCAGTTTTGCAGTTCGTTGACCGAAATTGGTAACTATTTTAGATGGCTTTATAAAAATCATTAAAAATATGTAAAATTACGATAAATCATAATAAATGATTTTAAAGTGATTTGGATAAGAAATATGAAATTTTGAACGGTAATTTGAGATTTTCAGCCTAGTTAAAAGTAGATAAACTCAAATAAGAGTATGCGGAAATAACGAGTAGGTTTGTTCCATCTCTAAGTTATGGAACAGTAAACAGGGTGTATTTCTTTAAATGAAAGTTACCTGACCAATGACTTATCTGGGCAAGTTATCGAGCAAATCGGAAGTGAAGCCGGATACTCTAAAATGTTATTTTTAAATATAACCTTAATAAGATTAAAGTTTTCCAATTATAAATGAATTGATTTGGAGGAAATAATCTTCGGATATTTGAATTTATGCTATTCGAGTAATTTGGAAGGTATTTATATCATTATTCCACTTATAGTATTTGGTGATTATATTATTCCACTTATAGTATTTTTTGATTATGAGAATTGATATTGGGTGTAAGATGATATAATTTCTGTGCAAATCTTATGTTTAATATCAATTGGCTTTAGGATTGTTGTGAATGGTGTCTTAAATAACATCGTTTTTTTAACCTAGTTAAGATTTAGTTATGTTTGGAACATAAGAAGGATTAAAATCTTTTAATTAAAGATTAGTGGGAATGATATTACATAAGCTTTTATTAAGAGAAAAGGGAGAGTAAATGGGTAAAGAGTAAATGAATCTTTGTTAAAGATTAATGAATGGTTTTTTAAATAATTCCTAATTAAGGAATGGAAGATTAAGGAATTTGTTTAAGTAAACGGAAGCTTTGCATTATGTTAGTTTGATGTAAATTCAGTTTTAATGGTTTAATGAATTATATTTGGTTTAAAAGAGGTAGTTGTAAATGGGAAATTAAGAGATAATTAACCTTTTAATTAAGATTAATAATAGTGGCAAAAAAGGATTCAGCACTTCGGCTTAAAACTTTCTATTAATGGCGATAAGGTTGTTTCTTTCTTTTTTCTACGCAATCTTCTTTATCCATCTTCTTCCTTCACCATCGACCTATTTCTTCTTCTCTCTTTACTATAGCCTTGATTTTAACTTCATAGGAAGTTTCGAACCGTTGTTTTCAAATTTCAGACCTTACCCTGTTATGCTCCTTTTACCCTTTCTCTCGAGATCCACTCAGATTTGAATCCAAGCACCCTTACTCTCACCAGTTTTCACTTCCACGCCTTGGCGTGGTGGCCCTTCTGAGATTCTCTGACCTTTGGTGTTGAATCTGTGCTTAGTTTTGTGAATTTCATGTTGTCTGATACTCAATAATGTGCATTACGAGGACTCCTAGCGAGTATGGTCTATCACTGTCAGGTTGTTGTTTTGTCCCGTGCTTGTCTGGCATGTTCAAGGTGGGTTGGTCATAGCTATGGATCTTGTAAGGATATATGTGTTTCTCGGCGGCCGATTCTGGATAATTTTGGTGATGGTGTCGACTTGCTGAGTTGTAGGTACGTTTGATATCAACGTGGAGCTCCTTCGGAATGCAGTAGCTTCTGGCCTTTGAGCAATTTACGTGATTCGCCTACTTTTTAAATTTGTTATGCCAAGTCCTTACCTTTTACCAAGAAGCTAAGGTGAAGCAGGTTAGACTCTGCTCGGTGAGTTTTAGTAATGTCCCGTATTTTTAGTGGTCAGATATTTAAATTATTTTATTATTTAAATGTTATATTCAAAAATATTAATGGATTTGAATATTTAATTCGTTTATTATAACGACAATTAAACGTTAAATTTATATATAATTTAAATCGAGCTCGAAATGGCGTGGTAGTTCGTAATATGGAGTTTTGAACTTTAATTGAATATATAGAATCCGTTTTAAGTCGGATTTCTGTGAAACAAGAAACATTTGAATCTTGTTGATGATAATTTTCTAATGAAAGAGAAAAATTGAGATTTTGTGTTATATATTATTAGTTATGGCTAAGTCAAATTTTAAAATAGTCGTTATGGAAATCGTTAATAAAGTGATAATGTTTATTTAATAAATTTAAGGATTTTTAATATAATTCGGGTACCGTTTAACTCAAAAAAAATGATAATACCGAGTTTTATATTTTATATTTGAAGCTATATATATTAGGTTTGGATGTTTACGATAATAATAATTTATTATTACTTAATTAGATTACTTTGGGTTTTTATAATATTTTAATAGATATATATAGGCCTTTAGAATAGCGATTTTGCAAACGGGCTCAGTTTTCGATGAAATTAGTTTTGTTGGAACCATAACTTTAAATTATTAACCAGTATCAAATTTCATGGCAAACCGATGCCGTATGTGACAACGGCAGCCGTAAATGCCCAGTCATTTTCTATAGCGGTTAAGTTAATTAATTTAATTTAATAGAGGGGTGTTTGCCTATAACTTGAGCAGACGATCGAATTAAACCATGAAACCAATTCCGTTGATTTAGTATCGACGATTTGAGTCAGGATTGGTATATGGTCTGTTATTTTTGGACATCGGGTGTTTCGATGTCCAGAATAGCGTTGTTGGCGCATAAAAATAGAGTACTGGGAAACAGCCTCAGAATGCGACGAAACTTGTGTCGTTGGATTCATATTAATTAATTATTATAAGATTTCAATTTTCGTATCAATCGGACTTACCGTTTGATCATGGCAACGATAATCGCCTTAATCAATTATATTATTTTGACCAATTTAGACAGGGGTAGCTTTAAGGGAATAAACGACTGGCCAAGTGGACTCTAGTTTTAACTAAATAAATTTCATTGGATCCGTAAGAAAGAGGTCTAGTAGAATTTCAAAGTTTCAAGTTGATTGGATTTATTTTGTGATCGTGGGAAATTTGAATGCGTGATTTTTAGCATGTGATTTTCAAAGGACATTTTACAAACGACCTCGGAATTCGACGAAACCTATCCCATCGTGTTCAGAATATTTTTCTATGCTAGGATTAGAATTTCATCTCAATTTAAGATCGTATGTAGCATTATATTACGTTAATTCATGACGAAGAAAAATTTAATAATATTATATTATCATGTGTGTCTATAAATACCCTTAGAAACATTGGTCAAACCCTAGAAATGTTCTACCCGCGTCAACTTCATTTCCATCGCCTCATATGTTTTCAACGATCTGAATACACCCAATTTTACATCTCCTTTCTCAAAATATATGAATTAAAATCAAAACTTCCCAACTAAAAACCTCTAGAGCTAAGTGAGTTCTTGGCAGTAAACGGCTATGATCAGGATTGGACGATCGAGCTGGCCGGAATTTAAGCTGAAAGGCACCCGACTTCGAATGTTTTTCTGGAGTCCTGAATGCATCGAGATGCATGATTTTCAAGACGTAGGTGGAAGAGGGACAGGAAGTTATAGTGGTGCATCCTGATTGATTGTAGGTGGTTGGAGATTGAGGCGGCGACGAGCTAATGATTTCGTGCGAGGTTGATGAAGTATCTTGAACGAAGAAGAAGTTTGATAGGCCCAAATTTCTGTTAACCAAGTAATTAACATCACTGACCTAAGAAATTTATTTAATTAATATAATAAACTAGGAGTTTTTAGTTAATTAAATCATTTGGCAATGATTGCAGGAAACATGATGGCTTGATTTTGGAGACAACAGGCAAACCAAAAAGAGGGTTCGACAAAAAGATAGAACGTAATGATGGCCTGTTTAAATTGGCCTAAACTTTGGATTAATTAAGTTAATAATTATAAATTTAATTATTTTAATTCAATTTTATTAGGTTAAACACTTCGATAACTTTTGTCCTATTTTCAGAAATGAACAAACGACAGAAAATGATGCAAAGGAAGAAAGGGCGGCATGTTTACTGTTAATGCAAAGTTATGAATCCAAATAATTGTTTGACCATATTAATAATTTTAAAACTAATTTGGGTTAACAATAAATTATTTAATTAAATTATTTTCAATCGATGTAGATGGAATCAAAACAGTGGAGACAAAGGAGTCAGCATTCGAAAGTGATAGGAACCAGAGTCAGCCTGTTTATATTCGCTAACCAAACGTAATTATTTTAATAAAACTTGATTAAGAAATTAGTTAATTATAATTAAATCATATATATTAAATTGTTAATAACTCTCTCTAATATTATAAGAAATCGGACAAACTAGGTGTCGTTGGACTCGCATCAACGAGCGCTACAACATGAACCAGAATTGGACGGAATTGGAATCAATTGGGATTTTTAATTAAATTAAACACTCGTTTAATTTAATTAAATTCAACCATTTAAACAACGGTATCAACTCAAGGTGAGTTAAACTCACTCAATTATCCTACTTATATTTTATATAAGTTGCGTTTTATTGTTGGTGTCCTATGGTTGTTAGTTGTTGAATGGTTTGCTGATTGTTTGAATATATGCTGAATATTTTCATGTAACTGATATAAATTAAATATTCGTTTAATTTAATCAAACCTAATCGTTATTTTTAACGATTATTTCCAAACAAGGTAACTTACCTTGTTAGTTACATTTATAAAATTATAAAAATATTAAATTAAATTGGATTCTTGCATTATTGTTAATTGACCATTATTAGTTGAATTGATTGTTCATGTTGATTTTTGCAAATAATATATTGTTGTTTTATTTGAAATCTGGATTCCT
Source organism: Allium sativum (assembly GCA_030737875.1). Taxonomy (NCBI): domain Eukaryota; kingdom Viridiplantae; phylum Streptophyta; class Magnoliopsida; order Asparagales; family Amaryllidaceae; genus Allium; species Allium sativum. The sequence goes on from CM060926.1 coordinate 473,994,448, forward strand.
CAAATTTATTATTTATTTTCATATGATAATTATATGAACTGTTTGACCAACCTGATTAGATGATTGATTTGTTTATTGATTGTTGAATCACAATTCACCGTTTGTTATTATATTAACCAGTGGGTAGATTGGTTGAGTAATTAGCAACATATGACCTATAAAATCAATCGTTTTATAAATATTGATTTACCGTCAGTTAAATCAACGAAATGAAGTTATAAAATTTGTTTTATATTTGCAGATGGATTTTAACCTGTTATTTGAATAAAACTTAAAAAAAGAATACATATTTATTGTCTATTATTTAAATTTATAAGTGATTATTAAAATGATTTTATATAGAAAATTCTGATGTTAATCAGATTTATAAGCAAATGAATAGAAATTATCCTAAGGGTTAAAAATTGGATAATTATTTTTAAGAAACAATTAAATGGAATTATTTAAATTAATTATATTATTAATTAATTTAAAGAAAGATAAATTGAAATTGGTTAACGAGATAACCATGTCTGAGTCGACTAAGTGAACTATTTTAACTGTTATTGATTTTTAAATTATTTTGTTTTGAATTAATCCAATGAGATAAGTGTAACAAGTATTTGTTTTAAATTTTAATAAGATTTTAAAAAAGGAATTTACTACTTATTTTAGTTAATAAAGAAATTAACTAGTTTTGTAGTAGTTAGTGGTTAAAGTATAATTTTATTTTAATTAATAATAATATTAAAAGATTACTTTTTAATTGAGATTCATTTAAAAAGCAATCTAAGTTGAAATAAAATCTAATTGAATTGTGAAAGGAGTTTTTAAGCAAATACGATGACTTAAAATAAATGATAACTTAATAATTGAATTAAGTAAAGGAAACGTGATAAAAAGGGTTTAGTATAAATGCGGAGTTATAAACAAGGGTTATAAAGGAAATAAGAAGTCAAAGCAGATGGAGTCAAAATAGTGGAGACAAAGGAGTCAACATTCGAAAGTGATAGGAACCAAAGTCAACATATTAATATCCGCTAACCAAACATAATTATTTTAATAAAACTGGATTAAGAAATTAGTTAATTATAATTAAATCATATACATTAAATTGTTAATAACTCTCTCTCTAATATTATCGAAAATCAGATAAACTAGGTGTCGTTGGACTCGCATCAACGAGCGCTACAACATGAAGCAGAATTGGACGGAATTGGAATCAGCCGAGATTTTTAATTCAATTGAACACTCGTTTAACTTAATTAAAACTAACCGTTTAAACAACAGTATCAACTCAAGGTGAGTTAAACTCACCGAGTTATACCACTTATATTTTAAATTAGTCGGTTTTTACTGTTTTTGTGCTATGGTCGTTAGTTGTTGAATGGTTTGCTGATTGTTTGAATATATACTGAATATTTTCATATAACTGATTTAAATTTAGCATTCATTTAATTTAATCAAACCCAATCATTATTTTTTACGATTATTTCCAAATAAGGTAACTTACCATGTTAGTTACGTTTATAAAATTATAAATGTAGTAAATTAAATTGGATGCTTGTATTGTGGTTAATTGACCGTTACCAACTGAATTAATTGTTCATGTTTATTTTTGCAAATAATACATTGTTGTTTTATTTGAAATAATCAATTTTAATACAGGGAAGAGCAGGTTGGAGGAATCCAACTGGATTCCTCAAATTTATTGTTTATTTTCATATCACAATTATATGAACTGTTTGACCAACCTGATTAGATGATTGGTTTGTTTATTGATTGTTGAATTACAATTCACCGTTTGTTATGATATTAACCAATGGGAAGAATTGGTTGAGTAATTTGCAACATATGGCCTATAAAATCAATCGTTTTATAATATTGATTTACCATCAGGTAAATCAATGAAATGAAGTTATAAAATTTGTTTTATAACTGAAGATGGATTTTAATCTGTTATTTGAATTAAAGAAATAAAAAATGGAATACATATTTATCGTTTATTGTTTAAATTTATAAGCGATTATTAAAATGATTTTATAAAGAAAATTCTGATGCAATCAGATATTTGAGCAAATGAATAGAAATTAACCTAAGGGTTAAAAATTGGATAATTATTTTTAAGAAAAAATTAAATGGAATTATTTAAATTAATTATATTATTAATTAATTTAAAGAAAGATAAATTGAAATTGGTTAATGAGATTACCGTGTTTGAGTTGACTAAGTCAACTATTTTAACTGTTATTGATTTTTAAATTAGTTTGTTTTGAATTAATCCAATGAGATAAGCTTAACGAATATTTGTTTTAAATTTTACTAAGATTTTAAAAAAGGAATTTACTATTTATTTTAGTTAATAAAGAAATTAACTACTTTTATAGTAGTTAATGGTTGAAGTAAATTATTATTTTAATTAATAATAATATTAAAAGATTACTTTTTAATTGAAATTCATTTAAAAAGTAGTCGAAGTTGAAATAAATTCTAATGAATTGTTAAAGGAGTTTTTAAGAAAATACGATGGCTTAAAATAAATGATTATTTAGTAATGGAATTAATTAAAGGAAACATGATAAAAAGAGTTTTATATTAACCCGGGGTTATAAACAAGGGTTACAAAGGAAATAAGAAGTCAAATCATTGATTTTGAATTGGCAATACTTAATAATGAATTAAGTAAAATGAATGGGATTGAAACGAGAATTTCAGTGCATAAATGGTTGAACGGACTAAAACTGGAAGAACATGAGTTGATAAGGAGTTAAGATAAGAAATTAAAGAATCAGAATCAAACTAGAGATTTGTTGAGTTAGGGGATTTTCTGAATGTTAATCTGATGTTGATTTCGGTCTTCGGGGTTAATGCTTGGGGACTTATTCTCTTACCAATTTATGGTCAGCGACTAATGAGTGTTGAAGTAACAAGAATAAAAGATTTGAAAATATAATATGGTTTACAAAGTAAAAGGGAAATAATGAACTCGATAATATACATAATAAGATTTCCAAATCAAAGGAAAAATAAAAGGAGATTGCATGAAAATATAACAATATTTTCGAGGTAAAAAGAAAATGAAAAATGGAATTTTGAAGTAGATTTATTCTATAAGAATAATTATTGGATATTGTTTTCAAGTAATGAAGCAAAAAAGATTTCACAACGTTGTTTTACGAGTGGTAAGTTGAATTGATTTCCCAATATTAGATAATATTATGTCTAATGTTTTGAAAGCGGTAATAGAAAACTGGACATGATATAGGATTTTCCTAAGTATTAAAATGAGTTTGTTTTAAGAATAATCTTATGTTAAATAAGAAGTTGAATTCGATGTTCGAAATATTGAAAAGATTTATAAGTTTTAAATTAACTTGTGATTAATTATTTTTAATTAAAAGGCCAAGTGATGTTGAGTACTAAGCCAATGAACTCGTTTATTTTCACGATTGTTAATTTCATAGTTAAATAACAGACTATCAATTCTGGCCAATACGATTGTTGGTACGGAAAGACTAGGATCAAATTTATATTCGAAAACCATTCCGAGCCAGCAAATACAAAAGCATGAAGATTGAAGATGGAGCATTATAGACCGTGGATCTTCATAAGTGGAAGAATTACTAAAAATCTCTGACTTGAAACCAGATATAAAGTGTGATTCGGTCGTGGTTGGAATCTACGGATTTGCAAGGACTACTCGCTACTGATCCTTGGAGTGATACCTATATAGGATGTGGTAGGAGGGTGCCTTTGGTTAATCCAGTTCCTGGATGACTTGTATGGACAGATGTCTAATAGGGTATTTCCGTGGAGATCGCGTATGTTGATTTCTTCAAACGTACCAAAGTTGTGGTAGAGAAAGGCCCGTCTCTTAGCTTAACAACTAGATTATTTTTGGGGACGTCAATTAGTGATTTCTGACGGATTTGATGATGTGGCATTCAAAATAATTGGTGGCTATTTGTTCTAAAGGTATTTATAACCTTAAGCCTCATCAACCGGGAAATGGCACAAAATCGGGTAGGTCGGATGGCTATGTGGGTCGCATCGATCAAAAGGGTATATCATTACCTGATCTAGAGAAATCAAATGCCTTCGGTTGTCCCTTTTTATTTATGTATGTATGATATCGGTTCGGTTGGCTACCCCCAACTGTGGTAATGATATATTCGGTACCCTCAAGAGAAGTGAGGGGCCGATCATGGTTAGTCTAGGTTGCAAGATGTTCTTGTTGAATACCAATGTATTCATCTTTGCAGGTACATTGTCAAGAAGGTGGTCCCACACCTTGCCAGGAAATCCATTCTACAATAAGCGCCCGTGGTTTTGATTGTATACTATGTATGTGGAGCATATGTGACACCCCACATCCATTAATGTCACTCACTAAGGGAATGCATTAAGTTTCATGAAGCGTTATAGGTAAACAGCCACAGAATAATTACAAGATAGATATAAATAAGATAGCAGCAGAAATTTAAACTTTTATTTCAACATAAAACATAATACCGTGGTCCACAGTATCATAAGTCACAAAAACCATTACAATAAAATAACTTCTGTCTTGCGTCATCAGAGTACACAAGAATACAAAAACATAATTCCCCAATTGAAAGAGTTAAGCCATAGTAGAGACAAGAACTTGAGCCATACTTCAGAAGTAGCTCCTAGCAAGGTGATATCTGAGTCTTGACTAAGCCTGGGTGTTTCTTCCCTGAGAACCTGGGGTGGGGGGGGGGGAAGGAGAAACAAAAGGGTCAGACATAAAGTATGGCAAGTCTAGTTACTTTTAGCCAGTAAATAAATAAAAGTAACATGATAGGCATATAAAGTGGATAAGAGAGATCACTACGTAAATGGCATGTGTGATAAGGTAGACAGGGTAAGGTGTTTACACTTCTCTAACGATCACTCTGCACTATTACTAGTATAACCAGAATGAGATGATCCCTTCCACTATAAGGTGATAGACTTATGGTATATGTCGAAAATATACCCTAACCACTACCCTAATCGATCGGCTCCCTACTCCATAGATACTCTGTGCCGACCCCACCGTAGGATGTATCATGTCCTACAGTGGAAACCCTTCACTGATATGCACAACCCCATATCTACTGGTGTCACGGTCGTCTTATCCCCCTCTGCCCGGCTCATGCACGCACATGGCCCAGTTGATTTGCACCGCCCACACCATCCTCCATGTTTGGATCTCTTACAATCAGTCGGTAAGCGTGTCCCCTCTCTACCTAGTACAGAGTATTTTATTTGATACTAACTTCGGGTTACTGACTAAAATGGGTCCCACACAATATGATACAAGCTCTCCCCATTGTCTTGTATCCCCCTACTAGGTTTTCACTGACTATGTATACCACTGGTGTCTTTAATTACATAGCCCTATTCAGTTATGCTTACCCTAAAAGGTGTCTTTAATTACATAACTTTATTATTTTCTTTGGTTATGTATACCACTAGGTGTCTTTAATTACATAACCTTATTGGGTTAAGTTCGTAGGTGTAACGACCCGTGTTTTTCGACCATTTGAATATGAATATTTAAATTAGTTTTAAATACTATGTTGGGAATATTAATGAAATTTAATATTGAACTCGTTATGTAAACCGAAGTTGAACGTTATAATTTATATATAATATAATTCGAGCTCAAAAATGGCGTGCAGTTCGTAAATTAGAGTTTTGAACTTCAACTGAGAATACAGGATTCGATATAAGTCGGATTTCTGTGAAACAAGACACGTCGGGACCGTATTGACGATAATTTTCATATGAAAGAGAAAAATCTAGATTTCGTGTTATAGTTTGATAATTATGGCCAAATCAAATTTTGAAATAGTCGCTATGGAAAATCGTTATTAAATTATAGGCCTTTAAAATGGCCGTTTTGCAAATGGACTCAGATTTCGACGAAATCAGTTTCATTAGAACCGTATCGCTAAATTATTGTACGGTGGTGAATTGCGTGGAAAACCGATATCGTATGTGACCACGGTAGCCGTAAACGCCCGTTCAATTTCTATAGCGCGCATTTAAGTAAATAAAAGGATATTTGAGTGTAACTGGAGCAGATGATCGAATTAGGCCACGAAACCAGTTCCGTTGAGTTCGTATCGTCGATTAGAGTCAGGATATGTATATAGTTTGTTATTTTTAGAGATCGAGAAATTTGGCGTTAAAAAGGGTAGGGCGGTTCGGGGTAAAAACAGCCTACCGGGACAACAGTCTCAGAATGCGACGAAATTAGTGCCGTTGGGTTCGTATCGAAAAGTTATTATCGATGTTCGCAGTTTCAAGTGGATTTGATTTATCTGGTGACCATGGAAAAATTAAATGCGTGTTCATTTCTGGTTTCATAAAGGAAAAATTTTCATACGACCTCGGATTGCGACGAAACTTGTCCCATTGGATCCGAAATATCGTTTTACATCAAGAACAGCATTTTTATCAGTAGACAGGAATCATGTATGGGGGGTTTTTATTAATTACTTCACGGTGAAGTTTAGCCTATAATATATACATATATTTAAAATCTATTAAAACCTTCCCACTCACGCTGTCAATCCATTAACGCCTTGCCGACCACGTTCTGAGAGACTTAAAAATCAGACAGCTACCAAGACAATACAATTCATGCTTGCGCAGGCCTATCTACAAATGTAAGTAGCAGCTTGACATAAAAATAAAATCAATCCGTACCAGACATGCCAACCAAGTCACCATGCAGTGCCGACCAAGCTTTTTATTGGAATTCCCACGCACATGCTGCTTAGCCGACCTAAACATATATAAATAAATAAAAAAAAAATATCAGACCGTGGCCATCACGTTTCTCTCCTCTTATAAATACAGGACTTCTATCTTCTTCTTAGCTTCAAATCCAAGGGCACGGACGCCCTTCTCCTCAAATATTTCTATCGGAAGCATTTCTTTTTAGAAAAGAAAAAAAAAAAAAAGAGAGAGAGAAAGAGTTGCTGTCCCATAAACGAAGAAGAGGAGGGGGAGCCCAAAGAGGATGGTGCGCATGCATATATGGGGGAAGAGAAATGCATGCTGGTGCGTGAGAGGAGTATTTGTGTGAAGTAGGGTACATTGAATACACAGTGGGTTCAAGAGAGAGAGAAAAAAAAAAAAAAAGGGGACGTTGCATGCAGTGCAGATAGGGAAAATAACGGAGATGGTGGGTTCAATTCGTGCGCAAGGAAGAGCGGCAGAGAAGGGTCGAAATTTGGGTACCAGGCCAGTTTCGAAAAAAAAAAAAAAAGAAAAGGAAAAAAAAAAGAGAATAAACTGAGAAGAGGGACAGTGGAGTAAGACTTGTTCAAGGAAGAAGAAACCACGGTTTCTTTGTTCGAACAGGGACAGTGCGGAGAGAAAAACAAGGAGAGAGGAGCTGTTTTGTTGGGTTCGGAAGTAAAGAATGGCAAGCGGATGTACAGTGAGGCATGCGTGATGAACAGTATGGATAGACAACGGATTAAATTTATATTCGGGTCAGACAGTGACGGAATGAAACGAACCTAAGGACATTGACTATACCGACGGACGCAGTATTTTGGAGTTGGTCTGATCAGGGAGGAATGCTACTGAAACGAACCATTTTAACGACAAGACAAATGAAGGTGAGTTAAACTCACTCAGTTACCCTTTTTATATTTTATATAAATTGGGTGTTTTTATTTTGTGTGCTCTGCTGGCCAATGGTTGACTGTTTTGCTAGTTGTCTATTTAACTGTTGATTTAACCGATGAAATTAAACTGTGTTTAATTTCAGTGAAATACCAAATCGTTATTTTTAACGATTGGTTCCAATAAAGGTAACTGACCTTGGTTGGTCACGTTTATTTTATAAACGTGTTTTAAAATGGTTGCATTGTTTGAATTGCTTGTGGTTAATGTTAAATGGTTGTTATTTTAGTTTATCAGTTAAACAAAACTGAACAGTCTGATTTGAGATAACCATTTGAATACAGGGAAGAACAGGTTGGAGGGATCCAACCGGATTCCTCAAATGTATTATTTATTTTCATATGATCATATATGAACCGATCTGTTTGGTTGATTGATTTGATTGTTGTTTATTGACTGAATATTCAACATCTGTTAGTTTAAAACCAATGGGTGATATTGGTTAAGTGTTTGGCAGAGTATGGCCTTTAAAACCAATCGAGTTATAGATATTGATTCACCGTCAGGTGAATCGATAGAGTTGAGGTTATAAAATTTATTTTATAACCAGAGTTAGATTTGAATTATATTATTTGAATAAAAGTTATTTAAGAGAAATAAACAAATATTTTATTTAAGACTTTGATTTGTTATGAATTTATTTTGCAAAGCAAATGCTGATGTTAATCAGATTTACCAGTTGAAGGATAAGAAATGAATTGAAAGGATTAAACTTTGATCATTGTTTTGCAAAGAAAACAAATAATTAGAATTTATTTAAAATAATTATATTTTTAATTAATTTAAAGCGAGGATTTGTTGAAATCGGTTAATGAGATAATCAAGTTTTGAGTTAATTAAATCGACCGTTTGGAATTAGAATGGTTTACCAAGTAAATGTGTTTTGACTAGAATAGTTAAATAAATATTGTTTGAATTTAAAGGGATTAACTACTAAAGTGGGTAATGTTTGAAATAAGTTATGATTTTAAATAAATGATGAATTTAGGAATATATTTTTAAATGGGAATTCATTTAAAAAGTTACCGAATGTGAGATGCAAGCCAATTGAATGGTGAAAAGAAATAAACGTACTCGATTATATGAATTAAGTGAAAGGAGATTATGATAAAAGGGTTTATTATAAACCAGAATTATAAATGGAATTTTGGTATTGATTATAACTGATATTTATCTAAGGATAAGACCGTTGTTTGATCAAGGTCTGAGAGGTAATTAAAATACCCCAACTTGAACAACGTCGGAATTATCTGAAGATAATGTTAGTTGGTAATCGTAAGAGACGTTAGTGAATATGTTTTGGAATCTAAACAGCGAATTTAGCACTGTTGTTATAATATGTGTTTTGTAAATTTACTATAGCAATTGTAGCGCTTTTGCTATAGTAAATGGGTTGAAAACCTAAACAGCGATTATAGCGCTGTTGTTTTGTAAATCTAAATAGTAATTATAACGCTATTGTATAACATATGTGTTATAAATTTCTTTGTTAAAACTAATGGATTTCCGAATTTAAAAGATGATTTGAAAGAAGATTTAAGTGGGAAATTGAATATAGTTATTCAAGCTAGAGTTAGCCAAACATAATTATTCGGCTAAGTTGCCATTTCGTACGACTGCTAGCGTAATTCGCAGGGCTGCAGATAGCCTACGGCGGTCGGATGTTTCCTGAGGGAATCAGGCGTAACCATGGTGATCGCTGTGATCTAGAGCCAAGCGAATGGGGTTAAGACGAATGTTAGTTAATTGAAATCAGAGTGATTCAAATATCATATTCTTGAATATTAAAAGAATTGGAAGTTTCAATTTAACAAAAGAAAAATCAGTTTGTTAAAGGCCAAATGATGCTGAATACTGAACCAGTGAACTCATTGGAGTGTCATGATTGAAACACTGTATATTTTGATAGTTAAAACACCGACTATCAAATCATGTCCAATACGATTGTTGGTATGGAAAGACCGGGATCGAATTTATATTCGAAAACCATTCCGACCAACAAATACGTGAAGATCTCAGAAGATGATCGAGATGGAGTATTGAAGACCGTGGGTTTTCATAAACAGAAGAACCACTAATATTCTCTGCCTGGCAAGCAGAGGAAAGCTGTGATTCTGTCGTAGTTGGAATCTACGGGGTTGCAAGGACTTCTCGCTATTGATCCATGGGGTGATTCCTATATGGATGCAGTAGGAGAATGCCTTCGGTTCATCCTGTTCCTGGATGACTTGTATGGACGGATGTCTGACAGAGTATTTCCAAAAGGATCACGTACGTTGATTTCTCCAAACGTACTATAGTTGTTGGCGGAGAATTGCCAAACTCTTAGCTGCTGCTAGAGTATTTTTGTGGATATCAATTAGTGATATCTGATGGATTTGACGATGTGGCATTCAAAGTAAATGGCGACCAAATGTTCAAGATTTAATTCTGGCCTCAAGCCTCATCAACCAGGAGATGACAAAAATCGGGCAGGCAGCATGGCTATGTGGGTCGCTCCCATTAGGGTGTAGAATCACCTATCTAGAGGAAATCCTATTTGTTTTCTTAAATCTATGTTTCGATGCTGTCCCTTATCGGGAGACGGTTGCTGATCCCAACCGTCGGTGATATACATTCGATGCACTCAAGCGAAATGGGTGGTCGGTCATGTGAGGGCCGGGTTGCAAGATGTTCTTGTTGAACCCAGTGTATTCGTCTCTAGAGATACACTATCGGAAGGTGGACCCATACCTTGTCAAGTTGGAATCCAATATCCAATAAGCGCCTGCGGGTTTTGATTGTATACTATATATTTGGAGCGTGAGATGCAAGCGTTCCACTAGATTTCTATTTACTTGTGTTTAGACATTATTATAATATCAGAACAAGATATTGGTTTCAAAACTGTTTTGGGTTATCGTAAGGTAAAAACCGTCCGTGTTTATGTGTGGATTTGGTCTTACGATTATCCTTTTCTTTTGAAAGATTTTTAAACTCTAAAATCATGATTGGATGATTCACCCTTATTACTGTGCGAGTTTATCTCACTCTGGTTCACCAGACTGACCCGGTGTTTTGTAAATGCTCGGGTTAGGCCGGGTTGTACAGGTTCAGGTTATCGACTGCTGTGAAGAGACGAGCTGGAAGAGTCCAGACGTATGATATTACTAGTATTCCGCTGTGTGTTGTATGAGGACAGATTATCACTGTCCAGATGTGTACTCTGATATTGTAAGTATTCTTAAAAGTTTTCAATAAAGATTTATTTCTGTATTATATTTTGTTCCGCTGCGATGTGAGACTCTGTGTTGTGGTGTTCCTTCTTCTTCTATTCTAATATTTCTACCTTACCTATTCTCACCCTCTAACTTCTTTCTATTAATGATCTGGAATGTTCGATGTCTGAATGGTCAACATGGTAATTTGATGTTGATTTTCGGAGTCGAAAATCCCGGTTCGCTACAGTGGTATCAGAGCTGAAGGTTAAGTGATTACCTTGGCTCTGTGGCGTGACTCAGTAGAGATGGGGTTAGTAATACCCTAGATTGAGTTTGAGTGTATACATATGAGCGCGTATTTGTAAATTGTTATAAAAAACTGTCTTATATTGTGTTGATTGGTTCGTCGAGTAGTTTATGAATTCTGGTCGATACAGTAATGCAAACTGTGTCGATAAGTGTTTCTAAACTCTTGGACAGAATAATTCGACACAGTATGTTTTTGAAAGAGGGTAAATGAAATAATTTTACCCAAATTATATTTTGATATAAAAGAATGATTAATATTTGAAATATTGTAGTATATTGGATGTGTTATAATGGAATGGTTATATAAAGAACCAATTAGAATTCATATAATACTGAAACCAGATGAATTAAAATCAGAATTGGAATTGAAATTTCTAAATGTGGGATAGGTATTGCAAATGGAACTTGGAATGAATATATGAGAATTTTAAAATCCTGGGAGATTTTAAATTTGTTACAAGTATTGAAAGGGATATTTTGAAATGGACTTCAAAATGAAAGTGTTTAGAAATGGTTTTGAAAGTGACATAGTATTGAACTCACTTCGATAGCTGGAAAATAGATTCCGATGATGATCCGGACATCATCGGTGTTCATTTTCGAGTTTGCAAGTGACGGATTACTACCAAAGATTTTGTTTTGAATTGCTTTGAGAAAGACAAATTTGAATCCTGAAAAGGGAATATTTGATTTTTGAAAAAAGCTAAACTGTTTGAAACTCCCAGGGAAATTGTTCGAATAAAAACTAAATTAAATAGAAATGTGTAAAAGTAAATATGAAATGAGTTGAAACCAATTAACTGAAAATTAATCGGGATATAATATATCAGGTTGAATTAGATTTTGAATTGGGAGACAGGAATCTGAAATGGTGTTGGGTCCGTAATTTAAGAGTTGAAATCATTGATGGATGATGATTGAGTTAAGAATGGAATTTGGCTTGGACGCGTGAAGGATTTGGTTCTGAGGATAAAAGTGGAATTTCGTTTGGGAATGCATTTGTATAAGCTGACAGGGTAGCAGATAGAAAGGATATAGTGATATGCCCGACAAAAAGGTACACGTTTATTTTTATATGGGTTTGGTGATTTGTGAGCCTATTTGGCAAGCCGCTTGGCTGTTTCATTTTCTTTTGAAGTGGAGAAGGCCTAGAAATGCAAGTTGTAGTTGTACCGATTGAGCCATACAGAGGAGGTGCTACCGAAATTTTTCGGAGATTTAAAGTGTTAGAAAATTTTCGATATTTTTGAAAATATTCATATACGGTATTAAATCGGTTTTGGGTTTAAATTATAATTTGAAATCAATGAGTTTATAACGTTCTTTCTTACCTTAGCAATTTCGAGGACGAAATTATTTTAAGGGGGGAAGAATGTAACGACCCGTGTTTTTCGACCATTTGAATATGAATATTTAAATTAGTTTTAAATACTATGTTGGGAATATTAATGAAATTTAATATTGAACTCGTTATGTAAACCGAAGTTGAACGTTATAATTTATATATAATATAATTCGAGCTCAAAAATGGCGTGCAGTTCGTAAATTAGAGTTTTGAACTTCAACTGAGAATACAGGATTCGATATAAGTCGGATTTCTGTGAAACAAGACACGTCGGGACCGTATTGACGATAATTTTCATATGAAAGAGAAAAATCTAGATTTCGTGTTATAGTTTGATAATTATGGCCAAATCAAATTTTGAAATAGTCGCTATGGAAAATCGTTATTAAATTATAGGCCTTTAAAATGGCCGTTTTGCAAATGGACTCAGATTTCGACGAAATCAGTTTCATTAGAACCATATCGCTAAATTATTGTACGGTGGTGAATTGCGTGGAAAACCGATATCGTATGTGACCACGGTAGCCGTAAACGCCCGTTCAATTTCTATAGCGCGCATTTAAGTAAATAAAAGGATATTTGAGTGTAACTGGAGCAGATGATCGAATTAGGCCACGAAACCAGTTCCGTTGAGTTCGTATCGTCGATTAGAGTCAGGATATGTATATAGTTTGTTATTTTTAGAGATCGAGAAATTTGGCGTTAAAAAGGGTAGGGCGGTTCGGGGTAAAAACAGCCTACCGGGACAACAGTCTCAGAATGCGACGAAATTAGTGCCGTTGGGTTCGTATCGAAAAGTTATTATCGATGTTCGCAGTTTCAAGTGGATTTGATTTATCTGGTGACCATGGAAAAATTAAATGCGTGTTCATTTCTGGTTTCATAAAGGAAAAATTTTCATACGACCTCGGATTGCGACGAAACTTGTCCCATTGGATCCGAAATATCGTTTTACATCAAGAACAGCATTTTTATCAGTAGACAGGAATCATGTATGGGGGGTTTTTATTAATTACTTCACGGTGAAGTTTAGCCTATAATATATACATATATTTAAAATCTATTAAAACCTTCCCACTCACGCTGTCAATCCATTAACGCCTTGCCGACCACGTTCTGAGAGACTTAAAAATCAGACAGCTACCAAGACAATACAATTCATGCTTGCGCAGGCCTATCTACAAATGTAAGTAGCAGCTTGACATAAAAATAAAATCAATCCGTACCAGACATGCCAACCAAGTCACCATGCAGTGCCGACCAAGCTTTTTATTGGAATTCCCACGCACATGCTGCTTAGCCGACCTAAACATATATAAATAAATAAAAAAAAAATATCAGACCGTGGCCATCACGTTTCTCTCCTCTTATAAATACAGGACTTCTATCTTCTTCTTAGCTTCAAATCCAAGGGCACGGACGCCCTTCTCCTCAAATATTTCTATCGGAAGCATTTCTTTTTAGAAAAGAAAAAAAAAAGAGAGAGAAAGAGTTGCTGTCCCATAAACGAAGAAGAGGAGGGGGAGCCCAAAGAGGATGGTGCGCATGCATATATGGGGGAAGAGAAATGCATGCTGGTGCGTGAGAGGAGTATTTGTGTGAAGTAGGGTACATTGAATACACAGTGGGTTCAAGAGAGAGAGAAAAAAAAAAAAGGGACGTTGCATGCAGTGCAGATAGGGAAAATAACGGAGATGGTGGGTTCAATTCGTGCGCAAGGAAGAGCGGCAGAGAAGGGTCGAAATTTGGGTACCAGGCCAGTTTCGAAAAAAAAAAAAAAAAAAAAAGAAAAGGAAAAAAAAAAGAGAATAAACTGAGAAGAGGGACAGTGGAGTAAGACTTGTTCAAGGAAGAAGAAACCACGGTTTCTTTGTTCGAACAGGGACAGTGCGGAGAGAAAAACAAGGAGAGAGGAGCTGTTTTGTTGGGTTCGGAAGTAAAGAATGGCAAGCGGATGCACAGTGAGGCATGCGTGATGAACAGTATGGATAGACAACGGATTAAATTTATATCCGGGTCAGACAGTGACGGAATGAAACGAACCTAAGGACATTGACTATACCGACGGACGCAGTATTTTGGAGTTGGTCTGATCAGGGAGGAATGCTACTGAAACGAACCATTTTAACGACAAGACAAATGAAGGTGAGTTAAACTCACTCAGTTACCCTTTTTATATTTTATATAAATTGGGTGTTTTTATTTTGTGTGCTCTGCTGGCCAATGGTTGACTGTTTTGCTAGTTGTCTATTTAACTGTTGATTTAACCGATGAAATTAAACTGTGTTTAATTTCAGTGAAATACCAAATCGTTATTTTTAACGATTGGTTCCAATAAAGGTAACTGACCTTGGTTGGTCACGTTTATTTTATAAACGTGTTTTAAAATGGTTGCATTGTTTGAATTGCTTGTGGTTAATGTTAAATGGTTGTTATTTTAGTTTATCAGTTAAACAAAACTGAACAGTCTGATTTGAGATAACCATTTGAATACAGGGAAGAACAGGTTGGAGGGATCCAACCGGATTCCTCAAATGTATTATTTATTTTCATATGATCATATATGAACCGATCTGTTTGGTTGATTGATTTGATTGTTGTTTATTGACTGAATATTCAACATCTGTTAGTTTAAAACCAATGGGTGATATTGGTTAAGTGTTTGGCAGAGTATGGCCTTTAAAACCAATCGAGTTATAGATATTGATTCACCGTCAGGTGAATCGATAGAGTTGAGGTTATAAAATTTATTTTATAACCAGAGTTAGATTTGAATTATATTATTTGAATGAAAGTTATTTAAGAGAAATAAACAAATATTTTATTTAAGACTTTGATTTGTTATGAATTTATTTTGCAAAGCAAATGCTGATGTTAATCAGATTTACCAGTTGAAGGATAAGAAATGAATTGAAAGGATTAAACTTTGATCATTGTTTTGCAAAGAAAACAAATAATTAGAATTTATTTAAAATAATTATATTTTTAATTAATTTAAAGCGAGGATTTGTTGAAATCGGTTAATGAGATAATCAAGTTTTGAGTTAATTAAATCGACCGTTTGGAATTAGAATGGTTTACCAAGTAAATGTGTTTTGACTAGAATAGTTAAATAAATATTGTTTGAATTTAAAGGGATTAACTACTAAAGTGGGTAATGTTTGAAATAAGTTATGATTTTAAATAAATGATGAATTTAGGAATATATTTTTAAATGGGAATTCATTTAAAAAGTTACCGAATGTGAGATGCAAGCCAATTGAATGGTGAAAAGAAATAAACGTACTCGATTATATGAATTAAGTGAAAGGAGATTATGATAAAAGGGTTTATTATAAACCAGAATTATAAATGGAATTTTGGTATTGATTATAACTGATATTTATCTAAGGATAAGACCGTTGTTTGATCAAGGTCTGAGAGGTAATTAAAATACCCCAACTTGAACAACGTCGGAATTATCTGAAGATAATGTTAGTTGGTAATCGTAAGAGACGTTAGTGAATATGTTTTGGAATCTAAACAGCGAATTTAGCACTGTTGTTATAATATGTGTTTTGTAAATTTACTATAGCAATTGTAGCGCTTTTGCTATAGTAAATGGGTTGAAAACCTAAACAGCGATTATAGCGCTGTTGTTTTGTAAATCTAAATAGTAATTATAACGCTATTGTATAACATATGTGTTATAAATTTCTTTGTTAAAACTAATGGATTTCCGAATTTAAAAGATGATTTGAAAGAAGATTTAAGTGGGAAATTGAATATAGTTATTCAAGCTAGAGTTAGCCAAACATAATTATTCGGCTAAGTTGCCATTTCGTACGACTGCTAGCGTAATTCGCAGGGCTGCAGATAGCCTACGGCGGTCGGATGTTTCCTGAGGGAATCAGGCGTAACCATGGTGATCGCTGTGATCTAGAGCCAAGCGAATGGGGTTAAGACGAATGTTAGTTAATTGAAATCAGAGTGATTCAAATATCATATTCTTGAATATTAAAAGAATTGGAAGTTTCAATTTAACAAAAGAAAAATCAGTTTGTTAAAGGCCAAATGATGCTGAATACTGAACCAGTGAACTCATTGGAGTGTCATGATTGAAACACTGTATATTTTGATAGTTAAAACACCGACTATCAAATCATGTCCAATACGATTGTTGGTATGGAAAGACCGGGATCGAATTTATATTCGAAAACCATTCCGACCAACAAATACGTGAAGATCTCAGAAGATGATCGAGATGGAGTATTGAAGACCGTGGGTTTTCATAAACAGAAGAACCACTAATATTCTCTGCCTGGCAAGCAGAGGAAAGCTGTGATTCTGTCGTAGTTGGAATCTACGGGGTTGCAAGGACTTCTCGCTATTGATCCATGGGGTGATTCCTATATGGATGCAGTAGGAGAATGCCTTCGGTTCATCCTGTTCCTGGATGACTTGTATGGACGGATGTCTGACAGAGTATTTCCAAAAGGATCACGTACGTTGATTTCTCCAAACGTACTATAGTTGTTGGCGGAGAATTGCCAAACTCTTAGCTGCTGCTAGAGTATTTTTGTGGATATCAATTAGTGATATCTGATGGATTTGACGATGTGGCATTCAAAGTAAATGGCGACCAAATGTTCAAGATTTAATTCTGGCCTCAAGCCTCATCAACCAGGAGATGACAAAAATCGGGCAGGCAGCATGGCTATGTGGGTCGCTCCCATTAGGGTGTAGAATCACCTATCTAGAGGAAATCCTATTTGTTTTCTTAAATCTATGTTTCGATGCTGTCCCTTATCGGGAGACGGTTGCTGATCCCAACCGTCGGTGATATACATTCGATGCACTCAAGCGAAATGGGTGGTCGGTCATGTGAGGGCCGGGTTGCAAGATGTTCTTGTTGAACCCAGTGTATTCGTCTCTAGAGATACACTATTGGAAGGTGGACCCATACCTTGTCAAGTTGGAATCCAATATCCAATAAGCGCCTGCGGGTTTTGATTGTATACTATATATTTGGAGCGTGAGATGCAAGCGTTCCACTAGATTTCTATTTACTTGTGTTTAGACATTATTATAATATCAGAACAAGATATTGGTTTCAAAACTGTTTTGGGTTATCGTAAGGTAAAAACCGTCCGTGTTTATGTGTGGATTTGGTCTTACGATTATCCTTTTCTTTTGAAAGATTTTTAAACTCTAAAATCATGATTGGATGATTCACCCTTATTACTGTGCGAGTTTATCTCACTCTGGTTCACCAGACTGACCCGGTGTTTTGTAAATGCTCGGGTTAGGCCGGGTTGTACAGGTTCAGGTTATCGACTGCTGTGAAGAGACGAGCTGGAAGAGTCCAGACGTATGATATTACTAGTATTCCGCTGTGTGTTGTATGAGGACAGATTATCACTGTCCAGATGTGTACTCTGATATTGTAAGTATTCTTAAAAGTTTTCAATAAAGATTTATTTCTGTATTATATTTTGTTCCGCTGCGATGTGAGACTCTGTGTTGTGGTGTTCCTTCTTCTTCTTCTATTCTAATATTTCTACCTTACCTATTCTCACCCTCTAACTTCTTTCTATTAATGATCTGGAATGTTCGATGTCTGAATGGTCAACATGGTAATTTGATGTTGATTTTCGGAGTCGAAAATCCCGGTTCGCTACAGTAGGCCTATATGTAAATATTACCCACCCCTCTAGATTTACTTAACCCATCCACTATTCCAATCAATTTACTTAACCCTAACCTTAGTTCAATATCATACAGTCCCTATGGATTAGATTTGGTTAAGTAGTCCAATTCATTACCATGTCCATTTATGGTTTATAATGGGCTAGACCTCCCACATTAGGCCTACAACGTGTGGATGTTGGATATGCCGGTCTGGTCTCGGCAGTCTTATTCCACAGTTAGGCCTAACCTCGTGTCTTAGCCCGATTCGTATTTGCGTACTTAGACCTCCCACATTAGGTTAAACGTTAGTGGCTGCTGGATATGCCAGTCGGTTCCGGGCAGACTTCCACCACTAATGCAACCTAACCTCGTGTCATAAGTACAATTACAATTCCTAATTGTAATTACTGGACATTCCATTATTAATTAATTAATCAATTAATTTATCAATTAATTAAGCCTTTCCCTTTATAGGTGTCAATACCTATTTTACTCAATAATTTGAATTACGTGTCCAAAAATGTTCATATTCAAATTATGCCATTTTTAACCGTTTTTCCCCTATTCCTTAACTAGCATCCTCACAAAATTGGAAGCATGCCTAGGCAAGACAATAGCCTAGTCATAAACGATAATAGGGAAAATAATGGGAATATAACTATAATGATCATCTTGGCATAAACATAAACTAGCATGATAATAAGGTGAACATACATACTAGCATGGACATGAAATTGTCATCATAATAAGGTGGACATAAAATTGATGAACGGTTGGCAGTCAATAACTATGATGTCATAATAAGCATAGTAAGATCTAAATTAAAGCAATTTAGATGTTTAGTCAGTTTAGATCTAACATGATAACACAATGCAATAAATTAGATCACATAATTCAGATCTAGAGGTTAAAATAGATCTAACATGATAACGGAAGGTGATAAATTTGATCACTTAAAATAGATCTAATATGATAACATAAGGTGATAATTTAGATCACATAAAATAGATCTAACATGATAACATAAGGTGATAATCTAGATCTATCATCAATGTCCACATAAATTAGATTTACTAGCTTAGAAATAGATCTACACAAATCCACATCATAGCATGTCATAAAAGTTACAATTAAGATAAAGATTTAGATCCAATCCTAACCAATTCAAGGTGACATATGCTCATGATTTACATAAATGATTAGATCTGTCCAATGATATAACTGTCCAAATTAACAGATCTATATTAACCACAATATAGTTACAAACCAAGGTCCACAATAATAACATAGTAGAATAATCACATTGAATTGGATCGAGAGAAATAGATCTATCATGACATAACATAAGATCTAACAATAACATAGATTCAAGGTTTACATCGTACCCAAATCACAGTCTTTCATAATTCACTTTTATTTATCTAAACCTAAAACCAACTAGAAACTCACTGTGATTGGATTGCTAAGATGATAGAAAAGAACTTGGTGCTGAGTCTATGCTTGAATCTCAGAATTTGATTTGCTTTAGTTGATAGAAGAAGATGAGAGACCCTAGTTCAGTTTAGACTCCGGCAGAGTTTGGCCGCCATGATTTCTATTGAAGAAATATGTAAAATAGCCATGTATTTATAGTTGCAAAACCCTCTAGAACCGACTGCCACATAAGCCCTAGGGTAAATTAGGTCTTAGGTCGCCTCCAACTTGGAAAAGGCCTGAATGCCCCAAAAACTATTCTGGGCGCACTTTACAGTTACACCAGAGCAAAATTTACTTGGCGCACTTGGCAAATGCGCCAGTTATACCTGGTTTTGATTTTCAAACTTTTATCATCCTTAACTTCTTCATATGTTATCCATTTTACGTAAACTAGTTGTTTACCCTGACTAAAATTTCGAGACGGATGTAATGATGTAGTCATCTTCCTTCAGTTCTTAATATTAAATTAATTATTATTTAATTTATCCTTTTTAATGTTAACAAAATTATGGGGTGTTACAGCGTGAGATAAAGCGTTCCGCTAGATTGCTATTTATATGTATTTAGACACTATCATAATATCAGAATAATATTGTTTTCAAAAATATTTTGGGTTATCGTAGGGTAAAAATCATCTGTATTTATTTGTGGATTTGGTCTTATGATTATCCTTTTCTTTCAAAAGGATTTTGACTTTGAAAATCAAGTTGTATGATACCTTTAAACTTAGTGTGTTTTTTCACTTTGTTTCACTAGACCGATCCAGCGTTTGTAATGCTCGGGTTAGACCGGGTTGTACAGGTTCGGGTTATCAGACGATGTGAAGTGGCAAGCTGGAGGAGTCCAAACGTATGATATATGATTGTTATTCCGCTATGTGTTGTGTATGAGGATAGATTATTATAACTGTCCAGATGTGATGAGATGTACTTTGATGATTGTAAGTATTATTTTGAAGCCCTCAATAAATATTTTTAATTCTATATTATATTTTGTTCCCCTGCGATGTGAGGCTCTGATTTTGTGTTGTGTTTCTTCTTCTATCTTCTACTCTAACTTTCTTTCTTATCTCACCCTCTAATTTCTTCCTTTTAGCATTCTGGACTTTTGGTACTCGAGTTTGGACACGGGATGTATTTTGTCGAAAACTCAAGCATCAAATTTTCTGGTATGTTATAGTGGTATCAGAGCTATTGGTTTAGTAATAAACCTTGGCTCCATGGCGTAACTCATTAGAGATAGTGATAGTAATACCTAGATTGTGTTTGAGTGTATATATATGAGAGCGTATTCGTAAATTTTATATACAAATGTTTTGTATTGTGTTGTTTGATAGGTTCAAGTGTTGAGAAGCATTGAACTGGAAATGGGTACAATATTGTTTTGGTAAAGAGGATAAATGAAATAATTTTACCCAAAATATATTTTTGGTATAGAAAAGAAATAGTTTTATAAAATTATTGAGATAGCTGGTGTGTTTGGTTGATTTGAATGAAATTCATATTAAATTAAGAATTTGAAATGATTTAATATAGCAGTAAGTAACTTGAATATGAAATTAAATGAATCGGGATTTAACTTAAAGATAGGTTGAAACAGAATGAATTGGAATATATGATTTTTGAAATAAAATCAGAATTTTTATTTTTAATGAAAGTAATTATTTTTAATGGAAGTAAACTAATCTGGAAGGTTAATTAGTTAATTGAATATGAAATGAGACTTAACTTGGTTAAGTAAACGAGTTAGTGAATTAAACTTGAAATTTCAAGTCATTTGATGTTAATTAATTATTATTGAAATATGTTAAAACAAAGCAAATATTAACGTCCAATTTAAATGGAATGATTGGTTTGTTTATGTTGAGTGTGATTTGTTTGTTATTGGATGAGATTGTTTGAAAAGGAATAATCAACAATTTAATGGAGATGAATAAATTGTAAATTGATAGATGAATTCCAGGATTATAAATTAGAATGAAACTGCATATGAATTAAAATTTGGTGATATTCCTTGTACTGTATAAACTGAATTGATAATTCATGTTTAATTCTTGTCATTTGTGAAGTTATACCTGTTTGTCAATGAAATGTTATTTAAAATCTCATGTGTTTGTGACTTATATATTGAACTGAGTTAAGTACAGGTGCCAGAAGGCTAGATGATTGATTTTGGTTGAATAGATCGTAATAAATTGAGCAAGTGTAATGTCTCGTCTTTGTGATAGTCAAATATTATATTTATTTTATTATTTTAAATATTATATTTAGAATATTAATGGATTTTTAATATTGAATTCGTTACTAAAATGAAGTTTGATCGTTATACATTTATATAATTAAAACGAGCATGAAATGGCGCGGTAGTTCGTAGTATTGAGTTTTCAACTTTAATTGAAGATACAGGATCCGATATAAGTTAGATTTCTGTGAAGCAAGAAACTTCTGAATCTTGTTGATTATAATTTTCTAATGAAAGAGAAAAATCCAGATTTCATGTTATAGATTGTTACTTATGTCCAAATCAAATTTTATAATATTCGCTACGGAAATCATATTTAAAATATAACGTTTATTAATTATTTTAATAATGATTTCTATATAATTTGAATAATGTTTAACTCGAAATTGATGATATCGAGTTGTATAATTTATATTTGAAGCTATAAATATTTCCAGTGGGTATTGTATGAGTATAATAATTTATTATTATTTAATTTGATTATTTTGGTATTTATGTAATATTTTAATATATTATATATAAGCCTTAAAGTGATCATTTTGTAAGTAGAGTCCGTTTTCAATGAAATTAGTTTCATTGGAACCGTAACGTTAAATTATTGTATGGTATTAAATTTCGTGGAAAACCGATATTGTATGTGACAACGAAAGCCGTAAATGGCCAATCATTTTCTATAGCATGTAATTAGATTAATTTAATTTTATAGAGAGGTAATTGAGTATAACTTGAGCAAACGATCGAATTAATCCACGAAACCAATTACGTTGAGTTCGTATCGAGTTTAGAGTCAGAATAGGTATGTATTTTGTTATTTTTGGAGATTGGGTAATTTGGTGTCCAAAATAGCATTTGTTGTGCTTATAAAAATAGCGCATCGGGAAACAGTCTCGGAATGCGACGAAACTTATGCCATTGGATTCATATAAATTAATTATTATAAAATTTTAATTTTTGGCTCAATCAGACTTACCATTTGATCGTGGCAACGATAAACGTCTTAATCATTATATTATTTTGGCCATTTTAGACAAGGGTAAATTTAAAGGAATAAACGAATGGCCAAATGAACTCCGATTTTAACAAAAAAAAATTGTTGGATCCATATGGTTAGTGAAATTTCAACATTTCAAGTTGATTGGATTTATTTTGCGATCATGGGCAATTTAAACGCGTGATTTTTAACATGTGATTTATAAAGGAGTTTTTACAAATGACCTAGGAATTTGACAAAACTTGTCCCATCGTGTCCGGAATATTTTTCTATGCTAGGATTAGCATTTTTATCGAAAAATAGAAATCGATTGTGATTAGTTTTACTCGTTACTTCGCATCAAAGTTTCATTTTAATATAATATTATTATATGTGCCATATAAATATCCTAATTTAAAGCGCAACCCTAGTTTTCCCATTTCTGTAGTCAAAGGCTTTAGCCGCCGCCATTTCTAATGAACGAACAGAAAACAACCACCTTTATCCTCTTCTACCTCAAAATCCACTTGTCCATTTCAAATCTTTTCAACTACAAATGTGTCAAGCAAGCCGAGATCTTACTAATGATCGGCTATGATCGAAATCCGTTAAATATGTTGACCGGAAAGATGGTCGAAGACAGCCACGAGTTAAGGGGTCTTGCTGGAAATTGAGTAGCTTGAACATTATAAGGGTAATCTGGGAAGGAAGACAATCCTGTATTAATTCTTGTCGCAGGATTTGGGTATAAAAACTGTCACACTTGGAAGCACGCTACGCTGGTTGGTCGAAGCTGCTAGATGACGGAGGGGAAGCTTGTGATGTCGACAGTCGGAGGATGGGGTTGACGTCTGGTGGTAGAGTGATGTATGGCATTCAAAGTTCAAGGGGTGGCAGTCTGGTGATGCGTGTATGCTCAGGGATACCATTCGAAAAAAGAAAAAGAAAACATATGCCGAAGGAATATCTGGGAAGTGGGAAGGGCCTTGGGTGCTTGCGAAAAACATGGGGGAAGGGTAAGACATATGGGTTCTTTTCTTTAGTGTGCCTGCGGGGCATTTAAAAACAATGCGTTAAAACGAAAACAGAAGAAAGAGGAAGAAAACATGGGGTAGGTGAAAATACATGGGATGTTGTATGCAGTAGGAACAAAATGGGGGTTAGATTAAGAAAAGGACTACATATTTGTTGATAAGGTAATAACGGTTTAGGGTATTAACGTTAATAAATAATTAGTTGAAAGTTAATCAATTTAATTATATCGTATGGCTTAAATGTTAATAACTTTGTATCGTATTATCAGAATCGAACCAAATGAGATACGCTGGAACTGTACCGACGAGCACAATGTGAATGAGCAGGGCTGGTGAGCATCGGAGACAACTGGGGTTTTGATAAAATTAAACGACTTGTTTTAATCAACAAATAAAACCAAGGTGAGTTCAACTCACTTAGTTATACCACTTATATTTTATATAAGTCAGGATTTATTGTTTGTGTGCTATGGTTGCTATTTGTTGAATGATTTGATGGTTGTTTGCCTATATACTGAATATTTTTATATCACTGATTTAAATTATACGTTCGTTTAGTTTAATCGAAACCAATCGTTATTTTTAATGATTATTTCCAAATGAGGTAACTTACCTTATTGGTCACGTTTAAAAAAATATAAACATATTAAAATTAATTGGATGGTTGTATTGTTGTTATTTGATCGTTATCAGTTGAATTGATTGTTCATATTTGTTAATGCAAATGATATATGATTGTATGAAATGAATTATTAACATATCTGGATACGGGGAAGAATAGGTTGGAGCGATCCAACAGGATTCCATAAATTTATCGTTTATTTTCATATCACAAATATATGAACTGGTTGATCAACCTGATGAGATGATTGATTTATTTATTGAGTGTTGAATCATAATTCAACGTTTGTTCTGATATTAACCAATGGGCAGAATTGGTTGAGTAATTGGCAATATATGGCCTATAAAATCAATTGTTTTATAAATATTGATTTACCGTCAGGTTAATCGATAAAAATGAAGTTATAAAATTTATTTTATAACTGGAGATAGATTTTTGAAATATATTATTTTAATTAAAGTTATTAAAAGAAAGAAGTATTTATTAATTTATTATTTAAATCTATATGTGATTGTTAAATGATTTTATAAAGAAAATTTTGATATTAATCAGATTTTATAAGTGAATGAGCAGAAATTAACCTAATGGTAGGGATTTGGGTAATTGTTTTGAGAAACAGTTAATGAAATTATTTAAATTAATTGTATTATTAATTAATTTAAAAGAAGGACTATAATTGGAATTGATTAACGAATTAATCGTTTTTTGTGTTGACTAAGTCAACCGTTTTGACGGGGATTGATTATTACATTATTTTGTTTTGAATTAATTTAATAAAATAGTTTACCGAATATTTGTTTTAATTTTAATAAGACTTTTAAAATAAATTGCTAGTTGTCTCAATAATTAAAGAAGGTAACTACTTATACAGTAGTTAATGATGAAGTAAATTATTATTTTAATTAATAATAATTTAAGTAGAGTTGTAAAGAAATCTAATGGAACTGTGAAAGGAGTTTGTGAATGGGTTTTAATTTAAAACCTGAGTTTTTATAACAAAGTTATAAGGGATTTTTAAGTGAATACAATAGATTAAATTAAATGTTACTTAATAAGTGAATTAACGAAAGTGAGATAAAAAGGGTTTATATTGAACCAGAGTTATATAAATGAGTTTTATAAAAGAGATGTGAAGTAAAAATGTTAATTTTAAATCAACATTATTAAATAATGGAATCGAGAGAATTGAATGGAACCGGAATGAGGTTTTCAAAAAGGAATGATTAAAAGGGATGTATAATTGAATTTGATAAGGGAATTCGTAATGGGATTGGTAACAATGATTTGAGTTATAAAATGAATTCTTTAAAAGGAGTTAAGGTTAAGTAGTGATTTTTATTAAGAAACTACTCAATCAACGTGTTAAGTAATAATAAGTTATATTTAAAAGGGATATTTTCAAAAGTAAGAAGATTTTATAAACAATATTTTAAATAAAATGGTTTAATGAGATTTGTTTGATATTAAATAAATATCGGTTTTTGAACTACAACTCTTACTTATCTTAAGATAAGAATGTTGTTGATCAAGGTCTGATAGGTAGAATACCCCAATTTGAACGACTTTAGAATTATCTGAGGATGATACTAGTTTGTAATGGGAAAGAGGTTATGAATAGTGTTTAAAAGATAAATTAAACCCTAACCAATATGAACTTTAAATTATCTAAAAATTAATGGCGGACTCAAATAGGAAATTCATGGGAGATAGGATGAGAGGTTACGAATCTGGTCAACCTCCAGATTGGACGAAAGGGAAGGAGTCCGCTATACCAAATGAGAAATTCGCTGGCAATCGTCCAGCGCAAGGCGCGTCCTCTTCGACAGGATATGCTAGGGTATATATGAAGGGTAGCTCTACTAATGGGAATGAAGCGACCCGAACTTCCCCGGTCTCCGAAGAGATGAGAAAGAACGAATTACTGTGAGGACAAGACAAAATAGAACGCAGACGGAAGAACATTTCATTGTTATTACAACAATTCCATCAGATACAAGAATATACAGAGTATAAATGAATAAACATTACACAGAAATATCAGAAATTTAAATTACATAGCAGCGGAAAAATAATACAATACACAACTAGAATGAGATATACGGATACAAAGCTTTCCGGATATCGTTCCAGCTGTAAACCAGGATCCTGTGAATATAAATCTGCAAAACCAAAACTACTAGCTGCCCGTGTCAAAATAAGGGCACCCAGAGTTTAGGTTAAAACAATAAACTCCAGGTCAGTCATGTGACTGGTGTGATAACTAAAACAGTTATTAATCTTTATTTTAAATCATTAGGTAAATCAAGGGACCACGCCGTGTAACACGGAACGGGTTTCCTCCCAAGAATACCAGTGCATAAAACAAACAGCGCAATGCTAAATAAAGAAAAATGAAGCTGTTATAAGACCCAGGTCCTATCACACAATGCAACGCAAGCCGGGGGATAGGGTTTTTACCTTATAACAGCCAAAGAATGCTTGATACGTTTAAAACAAATCATTTGATACTATAATAAGTGCATAGTGTATAAAACAACTTCAAATCATAAGTATCAATCATAGGCGGCATGAGCGTCCCATGCCACTATGTCGCCATATATAGGTTTACAAATAAAACCGCAAAGTCACGTATTTGGAAATTGGATTTCCATCTATGAACCGAGGCAAAAGATAGTCCTCAACCGATTCGAGACAATCTAGCCCATGTCTCAGGTCCCAGACTCAGGTGGGCCTTGGATCGTCAGGGCCGGTCCACCGATGTGGATTATTATGCCTGAACAATACGTCTCTCCGCCCTATGGGGCGTAAATGAGCCAACAAATGACTCCATCGGACCCGGATCGTCCGATCAAACCGAGGCGCCTCGCAACAGCAACAACAACATAAGTCAAACTCGTCAGGGCGTGTAAAACCACTGACGCCACTTCTACCTAGAAAGAAACGCAAGCCCTCCCTGATGTCCGTCTCCCGTTTTTTGTTCATACCGGGTGTGAAACACGCGAGGTAAACGTTACACAAAGCTACGCCACACAGGCCTTGCTTTGATCATCACCACAAGACTTTGCTTTTCAACAGAAGCCTCGATCAATTGCCACTTAGGCATGCCACACAGGCAATTCACTCCATGCGTTTGATATCCATCAATATATAACCCCTGAGCTCGTACGTCTCAGAGAAGGGCGTTAAGCAAGAGAATAAATTCTCCGCCGCCAAACAGATATATATTTAATAGAAATCAATCACACAGACTAAAATACAATGTCAGACACACAGTC
Source organism: Allium sativum (assembly GCA_030737875.1). Lineage (NCBI taxonomy): Eukaryota > Viridiplantae > Streptophyta > Magnoliopsida > Asparagales > Amaryllidaceae > Allium > Allium sativum. The sequence goes on from CM060926.1 coordinate 474,022,279, forward strand.
CATTTACAAGTCCGTTCTGGGTCTGAACGAAACCGGAGGCACCTAGTACCTCGCATATCCATCGATCTCCAAGTACGTCTGGACGATCACTAACTGTTTCCATCTTCTTGGGTGTACAACCCAATCAAGATCATCAGTAATTACCCAAACGACGTGAAGACCTCCGGTCTTCGACCATCGTCTTCATCTTCGACTTATCGTCGTATCAGTTATTCAGAATGGGATAAACCCGGTCTTTCTGAATAACTCGCGTATATATTATAAAAGTGTTACACAAACACAACATACGCCTCATTCCAATTCAGAATATTCTTTTATTCAAATTTTCCTATACTTTGGGAAAAGTTCCCATTAATTTTATCCAAGATAAATTCTTTAAATTTATTCTTTAATCTCCTTTGAATATCAATTCAAACTAGTCGGGATTAGCGAACCACACCGAAGTAATCATTTATTTTATTTCCCAATCCCAACCTATTCATCCCATGAAGTAAAACTGGTAATACTTCATATCTAACACCACAGTGTTATCGGTAAATTCAATTACCCTTTCACGTTCAAATCTAATTAAAGATTTAACCATCGCCTGGAGCAAAACTGGTGATACTCCATTTTCGATCATCTCAATCTAATTAAAGATTCATTAAAACTCCACTTAGTTTTAATCTTTAACTGGGTTAAAGAATCAGTGTCATTTAAAACACGGTTCACGATAAACCCAAAATCACATTCCATTAATTATCGGGTTAAAGAACAAGTGTTATTTAAAACACTGTTCACGATAAACCCAAAAATCAATACCAATTCAATTCCAATTAAATATCGTTTAATTGGTACACTTCATTAAATCTAAATAAAAAGATTTAATCTTTTCACAACTAGGTTCAAGAACAGTGTTAGTGAAGACACCATTCGCGACAAACCCAAATCACATTTGATATTCAATACAAGGCTCTGAATAGAAAATATATCGGCTTATATTCAATATCAAATTCTACGACTAACAAATGTCGTATTGGAAATAACGATATAAATATATATCTTTCAAATTTCCATAACAACATCTGTATAATCACGAATTCCAACATCGAAATATTCCGAAGACAATTTCGATTCAAATCCACTCCAATGCAATCATTGGAAATTTTGGTTATTTTCAAAACCCTTTTCAAATTCAATTTATTTATTTAAAAATAAATAGAATTATAATTCTAGTTCAAAACTAGTTCATTTCAATAAAAATCTATTTTTATCTTTTCAAATATGGAGTTTTTCATCCCAAATCTTCACAAATCATTTCTTATGATTTTACACAAATTATTACTATTTTTAATAATTTTATCAAGGCCCGTACAGTCGATTTCCATCAATGGCCATCGAACTGCACTTATAGCGACCTTTTTCAAATTTGATTTGGACATAATTCCAAATCCAACCGTTAGATTTCTAATTTCTAATATTCGTTAGAAAGCTCTTTTCGATACGAACCCAACGGTTCCGGTTTTAGGAGAATCCGACGGTCGGATCTCCCGTAATGTCCGTTTGAAATAAATGGTCGAAATTCACGAACTGCCGCGGTGCGGCGCGTTCTATTCAGGCCATTATATTATATATATAATATATATAATATATACTTCGTCAATTTCTATTTGAAACGAATTATATAAATAGTTTTGAATTCGTTTCAAAAACATTTTCAACTTCCTTTTCAATTCAAATCACAATTGAATTCTTCTTTATAGATTCGTTTTAAAATTCATTTCTATTCAATTCAAATTTCAATTCAATTTGAATTCGTTTTCAATTCAATTCATTTCGAAATCGTTTTCAATTCAATTCATTTCGAAATCGTTTTCAATTCAATTCATTTCGAAATCGTTTTCAATTCACTTCATTTCGAAATCGTTTTCAATTCACTTTGAAATCGTTTTCAATTCACTTTGAATTCGTTTTCAATTCACTTTGAATTCGTTTTCAATTCAATTCATTTCGAAATCATTTTCAATTCACTTTGAAATCGTTTTCAATTCACTTTGAATTCGTTTTCAATTCAATTCATTTCGAAATCGTTTTCAATTCACTTTGAAATCGTTTTCAATTCACTTTGAATTCGTTTTCAATTCAATTCATTTTGAAATCGTTTTCAATTCACTTTGAATTCGTTTTCAATTCACTTTGAATTCGTTTTCAATTCAATTCATTTCGAAATCGTTTTCGATTCAATTCATTTCGAAATCGTTTTCGATTCAATTCATTTCGAAATCGTTTTCGATTCAATTCATTTCGAAATCGTTGATTTCGAAATCACTTTTCAATATTCATTTTAAAATGAATAAAGTCGATATAAATATCGTTCACGTCAAAATGGCGTCAATCTAATCAACACGGCTTCATAAATTTCTATTTTCAAATTTTCTTTATTTTTCAAATTGGAATGAGGCCTAATCAATTACCATATAAAATTAATTATATGGATTTTCCATACAACACATGTATATAATAGCATTTAAAAATAATCAACCATCAACCAAAGTGCACTACACTGTATAAGCATCAAATATAGATATTCAACGCTTATAACAGCCTGTCAATAAATCGATCGACATATTTAATCAATCAGGATGAGTGAAATTCATATTTCATCCCAACACCCGTGTGGGGTTTCAACAATCAAACACAGATTTTATTTGTGCAGTTGGGCGATGTGTAAAATTTATCATCCCAATCAATATCAGTCAAATAGGTGTACATAAACAAACCGTCCGGTTTGTAAATGAATATTTTATTTTATTCACTTCCACGTTAAAAATTATATTTTTAACGATAAAATATTCTATTTCAACATATGAATTTCTATTCATTTCATTTACACAATAAAAATGATATATTTATTTTTCTAACATATTTTAGAAAATTTCGGCGGCATAACGACACGATACTAGAAACGGGACAAGGCCTAGCCTTATCCCCGGTCTAGTGAAGGCCCACGCCATTCACACATCAATCAAGTCCATTCAATTCACCAAACAATTCAATTCAAACCAGATAATCTAACCAACTACACAACCAAACAATTAAACAAACAAGCCATCCATGGTCTGTGGATGACGGGTGTCGGGTGCTACTAAACACCGTCTACATCCTAGTATATATATATAACTAGAAAAAGAATTTTGAGTGAGAAGTTCTCACCGATAGCTATCCAACTTCACGACACTTCTTTTATAGAAATCTTCTTCATTCTCGCCTTTTTATCGTCTTCTTGTGCCCGTAGTCACTATATATATAAAAATCACACATTTTTATATTTCGATGTCTTTAAAATAAAAATCACATTTTTATTTATTCACTTTCAATCTAAAAATCATATTTTTATAATCACTTCATATATTTAAAAATCGAATTTTTACTATGCTATTCCATATATAAAAATCGAATTTTTACTACTATGTTATATAGATAAAAATTATATTTTTATCACGCTATTTTCTATATAAAGATTTCGCCTTTTTAAATTTAAAGATTTCGCCTTTTTAAATTTAAAGATGTCACCTTTTTAAATTTAAAGATTTTACCTTTTTAAATTTAAAGATTTCACCTTTTTAAATTTCTCATCTTTTTCCATTTAAAATTCAAATCTTTTTCTATTTAAAATCTTAATCTTTTTCTATTTAAAATCCAAATCTTTTTCTATTTAAAATCTTAAAATAAAATCAGTTTTTCAAACTTTTCAAAAATCAGTTTTTTTGATCTCTTTTAAAAATTCAGTTTTAAATTCTTAAAAAAAAAACAGTTTTAAATTCTTAAAAAAAACAGTTTTAAATTCTTAAAAAAAAGCAGTTTTAAATTGTTCTATTTATATAAAATAAAAAAAATAAAAAAAACTTACAGAGGGGGGCGCGGTGGCTCAGGGGGGTGCGGCAGTGGTCCAGGCGGCGGAAGGGGAGGGCTGGAGCGTCGGATGTGGGTCAGGGGGCAGGCGGCGGTCGATGAAGTCGACCAGGGGGGGGGGGGGTTTGAGGGGGTATCGGGTTCGATTAGAAGGGGAGAGGAAGGAGATGGGGGCGCGGTCACGGCGGGGAGCTGATGGAGGGGAGCGCCTCCGGCAGGGGTGGTGGCGAGCGGCTTCGAGAGCCCCAGGCGGCGGCGCGTTTAGGTTTTTTTTCTTTTTTCTTTCTGTTCAGTCGATTTTGAAAGGGGGGGGGGTTATAAGAAATATATATATTTATTATTTAATTATTTTTAAAAGTTGACTTTCACATATGTCATCTAAACGAGGCCCACCGCCTGTCGTCCATAGCGTTTAACCCCCATTCCGAATACAATGGGATATGCCACGTAGGCTGATTCGACTGTTTGAATCAGTTTCTGTAAAATTTACACTTAAATCGCTATATTGAATTTTAAACGTACCTTTCAAATTACCGGGGTCACATACTAACTCTAAAAATTCCCGAAAAATATTTTCTAGCTTCGTATTGACGATACGGTCTTAACAAAACTAGTTTCGTCGAATTCCGAGACCGTTGGAAAAATGGCCAATTTCCAGTCGATTAAAATCAGCTGAAATGGTCAAAACACGTTTTCTTTTGCCACGCTCACATATTGATTCGAAAAATTATGGAATTTGAAACCTAGCAATAACTTGACATCACGGACCCAACAAAAGTGGTTTCATCGAAATCCGAGGTCGTTTGCAAAATGTCCATTTTTAAGGGCCTGAATTCCATAGCGACTATTCAGAATTTTCAACTGAACATATCTTTTGATTCTCGCTACGAACTTTTGATTTTTCGGATTCGTTGGAAAGATATCATCAATTAGATTCCATTATTTTTGGTTTCACTAAAATCCGGATTGTTTTGCACTCGGTACATTCAATTGAAGTGTGAAATCGAATTATCGAACTACCGCGCCATTTTCAATTCTATTTATAATTATATATAAATATTTATATTCTAACGACGACGTATATAAATATATACGTCGAATTCAATTCAAAATAAATTCTCGTCGATTTTATTTAAAATAATTCATTTTAAATATTCAAAATTCGCTAAAATTGCCAAAATAAAAATTTCAAACTGGCCCAGATTTTCGGGTTATTACAATCTCCCCCACTTAAAACTTTTCGTCCCCGAAAAGGAACAAAGTCGAAAGTGGTTTGATTATTATGCTCTACATTCGATCTGGCTTCCATTCTCCAACTTTTCAGTTTCTGAGAATTTTCAAAATTTCAAAAATTTGGCTAACACCCTAAATTTTCTAAAAATTTCGCCATAACCTCCCCTGCAATGGGAGCATCGGGGAATTTCAAATAGCTTCCCCGGTCCTTCAGATCTCAAAAAGAAAAAGAAAAAGCCAAGCGGCTAGCCAATAGGCTCACAAAATCATCATCACCCAAACAAAACAGGAAATTATGTAGCAAACATGTACCTATTTGTCGGGCAAACAAATTTTATTCTCTGCTCTAGCCTCCTTGCTATGACCTGTTCAATGTAAGTATATGTATATGCAAGCCAATGCGACCAATTATCAATACAATTCAATATTCGGTTATATTAGGCTAAATGGTTAAAAATTAGCAAACAAATAAACAAACAACACAAACATCAATCAATTAGTGAATTAGAGTTTCAAATTCATAATTTTGATACATATATAGAAAATCACGTTTTTGATGCCAATTCACAGCAATGTATTCTAACTATACATGTTTTGGTTCTCACACCAGCCTAATGGAAATATATAGATATCACACCTTGGAAATATATAGCCACATCACCAGAATTATCCCCGGGTGTCTAGAATGTGACTCTATATCTATCCAGTATATTAAAACTTCGAATATACGTTCATGACGCGTATACGCGAAATCTATATATACTCGATTGTCCGTATTCAAAATAAATAAATATTCAAATACGTCTAGAACGATTTAAATTTTCAAAACAAAATTGTTTTCATTTGAAAAATATACTCTTGACACTCGTTCTAGGATACTACTGATCCTATCTCTAACGAGTCACTCTAATTGGATGTTGCTAATCCAATATCTGATGAATTCTTTCGTGTGGTTCTAATGTGTCTTGTTCTTGAGCTCTGTAAACCAAGGCTCTGATACCAACTGAAGCGACCCGAACTTCCCCGGTCTCCGAAGAGATGAGAAAGAACGAATTACTGTGAGGACAAGACAAAATAGAACGCAGACGGAAGAACATTTCATTGTTATTACAACAATTCCATCAGATACAAGAATATACAGAGTATAAATGAATAAACATTACACAGAAATATCAGAGATTTAAATTACATAGCAGCGGAAAAATAATACAATACACAACTAGAATGAGATATACGGATACAAAGCTTTCCGGATATCGTTCCAGCTGTAAACCAGGATCCTGTGAATATAAATCTGCAAAACCAAAACTACTAGCTGCCCGTGTCAAAATAAGGGCACCCAGAGTTTAGGTTAAAACAATAAACTCCAGGTCAGTCATGTGACTGGTGTGAGAACTAAAACAGTTATTAATCTTTATTTTAAATCATTAGGTAAATCAAGGGACCACGCCGTATAACACGGAACGGGTTTCCTCCCAAGAATACCAGTGCATAAAACAAACAGCGCAATGCTAAATAAAGAAAAATGAAGCTGTTATAAGACCCAGGTCCTATCACACAATGCAACGCAAGCCGGGGGATAGGGTTTTTACCTTATAACAGCCAAAGAATGCTTGATACGTTTAAAACAAATCATTTGATACTATAATAAGTGCATAGTGTATAAAACAACTTCAAATCATAAGTATCAATCATAGGCGGCATGAGCGTCCCATGCCACTATGTCGCCATATATAGGTTTACAAATAAAACCGCAAAGTCACGTATTTGGAAATTGGATTTCCATCTATGAACCGAGGCAAAAGATAGTCCTCAACCGATTCGAGACAATCTAGCCCATGTCTCAGGTCCCAGACTCAGGTGGGCCTTGGATCGTCAGGGCCGGTCCACCGATGTGGATTATTATGCCTGAACAATACGTCTCTCCGCCCTATGGGGCGTAAATGAGCCAACAAATGACTCCATCGGACCCGGATCGTCCGATCAAACCGAGGCGCCTCGCAACAGCAACAACAACATAAGTCAAACTCGTCAGGGCGTGTAAAACCACTGACGCCACTTCTACCTAGAAAGAAACGCAAGTCCTCCCTGATGTCCGTCTCCCGTTTTTGGTTCATACCGGGTGTGAAACACGCGAGGTAAACGTTACACAAAGCTACGCAACACAGGCCTTGCTTTGATCATCACCACAAGACTTTGCTTTTCAACAGAAGCCTCGATCAATTGCCACTTAGGCATGCCACACAGGCAATTCACTCCATGCGTTTGATATCCATCAATATATAACCCCTGAGCTCATACGTCTCAGAGAAGGGCGTTAAGCAAGAGAATAAATTCTCCGCCGCCAAACAGATATATATTTAATAGAAATCAATCACACAGACTAAAATCCAATGTCAGACACACAGTCCATTTACAAGTCCGTTCTGGGTCTGAACGAAACCGGAGGCACCTAGTACCTCGCATATCCATCGATCTCCAAGTACGTCTGGACGATCACTAATTGTTTCCATCTTCTTGGGTGTACAGCCCAATCAAGATCATCAGTAATTACCCAAACGACGTGAAGACCTCCGGTCTTCGACCATCGTCTTCATCTTCGACTTATCGTCGTATCAGTTATTCAGAATGGGATAAACCCGGTCTTTCTGAATAACTCGCGTATATATTATAAAAGTGTTACACAAACACAACATACGCCTCATTCCAATTTAGAATATTCTTTTATTCAAATATTCCTATACTTTGGGAAAAGTTCCCATTAATTTTATCCAAGATAAATTCTTTAAATTTATTCTTTAATCTCCTTTGAATATCAATTCAAACTAGTCGGGATTAGCGAACCACACCGAAGTAATCATTTATTTTATTTCCCAATCCCAACCTATTCATCCCATGAAGTAAAACTGGTAATACTTCATATCTAACACCACAGTGTTATCGGTAAATTCAATTACCCTTTCACGTTCAAATCTAATTAAAGATTTAACCATCGCCTGGAGCAAAACTGGTGATACTCCATTTTCGATCATCTCAATCTAATTAAAGATTCATTAAAACTCCACTTAGTTTTAATCTATAACTGGGTTAAAGAATCAGTGTCATTTAAAACACGGTTCACGATAAACCCAAAATCACATTCCATTAATTATCGGGTTAAAGAACAAGTGTTATTTAAAACACTGTTCACGATAAACCCAAAAATCAATACCAATTCAATTCCAATTAAATATCGTTTAATTGGTACACTTCATTAAATCTAAATAAAAAGATTTAATCTTTTCACAACTAGGTTCAAGAACAGTGTTAGTGAAGACACCATTCGCGACAAACCCAAATCACATTTGATATTCAATATAAGGCTCTGAATAGAAAATATATCGGCTTATATTCAATATCAAATTCTACGACTAACAAATGTCGTATTGGAAATAACGATATAAATATATATCTTTCAAATTTCCATAACAACATCTGTATAATCACGAATTCCAACATCGAAATATTCCGAAGACAATTTCGATTCAAATCCACTCCAATGCAATCATTGGAAATTTTGGTTATTTTCAAAACCCTTTTCAAATTCAATTTATTTATTTAAAAATAAATAGAATTATAATTCTAGTTCAAAACTAGTTCATTTCGATAAAAATCTATTTTTATCTTTTCAAATATGGAGTTTTTCATCCCAAATCTTCACAAATCATTTCTTATGATTTTACACAAATTATTACTATTTTTAATAATTTTATCAAGGCCCGTACAGTCGATTTCCATCAATGGCCATCGAACTGCACTTATAGCGACCTTTTTCAAATTTGATTTGGACATAATTTCAAATCCAACCGTTAGATTTCTAATTTCTAATATTCGTTAGAAAGCTCTTTTCGATACGAACCCAACGGTTCCGGTTTTAGGAGAATCCGACGGTCGGATCTCCCGTAATGTCCGTTTGAAATAAATGGTCGAAATTCACGAACTGCCGCGGCGCGGCGCGTTCTATTCAGGCCATTATATTATATATATAATATATATAATATATACTTCGTCGATTTCTATTTGAAACGAATTATATAAATAGTTTTGAATTCGTTTCAAAAACATTTTCAACTTCCTTTTCAATTCAAATCACAATTGAATTCTTCTTTATAGATTCGTTTTGAAATTCATTTCTATTCAATTCAAATTTCAATTCAATTTGAATTCGTTTTCAATTCAATTCATTTTGAAATCATTTTCAATTCAATTCATTTCGAAATCGTTTTCAATTCAATTCATTTCGAAATCGTTTTCAATTCACTTCATTTCGAAATCGTTTTCAATTCACTTTGAAATCGTTTTCAATTCACTTTGAATTCGTTTTCAATTCAATTCATTTCGAAATCGTTTTCAATTCACTTTGAAATCGTTTTCAATTCACTTTGAATTCGTTTTCAATTCAATTCATTTCGAAATCGTTTTCAATTCACTTTGAAATCGTTTTCAATTCACTTTGAATTCGTTTTCTATTCACTTTGAATTCGTTTTCAATTCAATTCATTTCGAAATCGTTTTCGATTCAATTCATTTCGAAATCGTTTTCGATTCAATTCATTTCGAAATCGTTGATTTCGAAATCACTTTTCAATATTCATTTTAAAATGAATAAAGTCGATATAAATATCGTTCACGTCAAAATGGCGTCAATCTAATCAACACGGCATCATAAATTTCTATTTTCAAATTTTCTTTATTTTTCAAATTGGAATGAGGCCCAATCAATTACCATATAAAATTAATTATATGGATTTTCCATACAACACATGTATATAATAGCATTGAAAAATAATCAACCATCAACCAAAGTGCACTACACTGTATAAGCATCAAATATAGATATTCAACGCTTATAACAGCCTGTCAATCAATCGATCGACATATTTAATCAATCAGGATGAGTGAAATTCATATTTCATCCCAACACCCGTGTGGGGTTTCAACAATCAAACACAGATTTTATTTGTGCAGTTGGGCGATGTGTAAAATTTATCATCCCAATCAATATCAGTCAAATAGGTGTACATAAACAAACCGTCCGGTTTGTAAATGAATATTTTATTTTATTCACTTCCATGTTAAAAATTATATTTTTAACGATAAAATATTCTATTTCAACATATGAATTTCTATTCATTTCATTTACACAATAAAAATGATATTTTTATTTTTCTAACATATTTTAGAAAATTTCGGCGGCATAACGGCACGATACTAGAAACGGGACAAGGCCTAGCCTTATCCCCGGTCTAGTGAAGGCCCACGCCATTCACACATCAATCAAGTCCATTCAATTCACCAAACAATTCAATTCAAACCAGATAATCTAACCAACTACACAACCAAACAATTAAACAAACAAGCCATCCATGGTCTGTGGATGACGGGTGTCGGGTGCTACTAAACACCGTCTACATCCTAGTATATATATATAACTAGAAAAAGAATTTTGAGTGAGAAGTTCTCACCGATAGCTATCCAACTTCACGACACTTCTTTTATAGAATTCTTCTTCATTCTCGCCTTTTTATCGTCTTCTTGTGCCCGTAGTCACTATATATATAAAAATCACACATTTTTATATTTCGATGTCTTTAAAATAAAAATCACATTTTTATTTATTCACTTTCAATCTAAAAATCATATTTTTATAATCACTTCATATATTTAAAAATCGAATTTTTACTATGTTATTCCATGTATAAAAATCGAATTTTTACTACTATGTTATATAGATAAAAATTATATTTTTATCACGCTATTTTCTATATAAAGATTTTGCCTTTTTAAATTTAAAGATTTCGCCTTTTTAAATTTAAAGATTTCACCTTTTTAAATTTAAAGATTTCACCTTTTTAAATTTAAAGATTTCACCTTTTTAAATTTAAAGATTTCACCTTTTTAAATTTCTCATCTTTTACCATTTAAAATTCAAATCTTTTTCTATTTAAAATCTTAATCTTTTTCTATTTAAAATCCAAATCTTTTTCTATTTAAAATCTTAAAATAAAATCAGTTTTTCAAACTTTTCAAAAATCAGTTTTTTTGATCTCTTTTAAAAATTCAGTTTTAAATTCTAAAAAAAAACAGTTTTAAATTCTTAAAAAAAACAGTTTTAAATTCTTAAAAAAAAGCAGTTTTAAATTGTTCTATTTATATAAAATAAAAAAAATAAAAAAAACTTACAGAGGGGGGCGCGGTGGCTCAGGGGGGTGCGGCAGTGGTCCAGGCGGCGGAAGGGGAGGGCTGGAGCGTCGGATGTGGGTCAGGGGGCAGGCGGCGGTCGATGAAGTCGACCAGGGGGGGGGGTTTGAGGGGGTATCGGGTTCGATTAGAAGGGGAGAGGAAGGAGATGGGGGCGCGGTCACGGCGGGGAGCTGATGGAGGGGAGCGCCTCCGGCAGGGGTGGTGGCGAGCGGCTTCGAGAGCCCCAGGCGGCGGCGCGTTTAGGTTTAATTTTTTTTTTCTTTTTTCTTTCTGTTCAGTCGATTTTGAAAAGGGGGGGTTATAAGAAATATATATATATATTTATTATTTTATTATTTAATTATTTTTAAAAGTTGACTTTCACATATGTCATCTAAACGAGGCCCACCGCCTGTCGTCCATAGCGTTTAACCCCCATTCCGAACACAATGGGATATGCCACGTAGGCCGATTCGACTGTTTGAATCAGTTTCTGTAAAATTTACACTTAAATCGCTATATTGAATTTTAAACGTACCTTTCAAATTACCGGGGTCACATACTAACTCTAAAAATTCCCGAAAAATATTTTCTAGCTTCGTATTGACGATACGGTCTTAACAAAACTAGTTTCGTCGAATTCCGAGACCGTTGGAAAAATGGCCAATTTCCAGTCGATTAAAATCAGCTGAAATGGTCAAAACACGTTTTCTTTTGCCACGCTCACATATTGATTCGAAAAATTATGGAATTTGAAACCTAGTAATAACTTGACATCACGGACCCAACAAAAGTGGTTTCGTCGAAATCCGAGGTCGTTTGCAAAATGTCCATTTTTAAGGGCCTGAATTCCATAGCGACTATTCAGAATTTTCAACTGAACATATCTTTTGATTCTCGCTACGAACTTTTGATTTTTCGGATTCGTTGGAAAGATATCATCAATTAGATTCCATTATTTTTGGTTTCACTAAAATCCGGATTGTTTTGCACTCGGTACATTCAATTGAAGTTTGAAATCGAATTATCGAACTACCGCGCCATTTTCAATTCTATTTATAATTATATATAAATATTTATATTCTAACGACGACGTATATAAATATATACGTCGAATTCAATTCAAAATAAATTCTCGTCGATTTTATTTAAAATAATTCATTTTAAATATTCAAAATTCGCTAAAATTGCCAAAATAAAAATTTCAAACTGGCCCAGATTTTCGGGTTATTACAGGGAATTTCGCTGCTGGTTTGGGAGGTGATGGGATAATTCCCATAATCCTGCTACGGCGGATTGTCAATCGAGGGTTACGGTTAAAGGGGGAGCGAATGCTCGATCCAATACCGTTAATCCACAGATCCAGCGCGGAAGATTCAGATAAGGCGTCTTCGATAGAAATGGAAGATCATATCATAACGATATGGCAAAAGGAACATCAAAGCCATGGATACAAGCCGCATCTGGAGGTATTATGTAACAACCCGTATTTTGATAACGTGTTATAACCATAAATCTGGGCAGAATTAAATTTTAAAATAAGAACCAAGGGAAACGGTTTGCGCCATTGCGTTCGTCTTGGAATTCTACATGAAATCGAGTCCGATTTTTTGAAAATCGGAGTACGTATGACCAAGTTATGGATCCCTAAAGTTTCAGAAATTTTCAGAGTTCAAAACAGTTCGAATTCGAGTTCAAATTTGAATTTCAAAATCCAGACAGACTGGGCGGGAAATTTCCCGCCCAGCACCCCAGGTCGATTGGGGAGTCGACTGGGCAGTCGACACCCCTAGGACCAGGTCGACTGCACAGTCGACTTGGGTGTCGACCTGGTCCCCGAACCTGGTTTAGGCCTGGTTGCTCCTGCTTGACCCTGTTGGCTTGTTTGAGGGCCTGTGACGTTTTTTGGCAGTTAAGATCGATTCTAGGGTTTATCCTATGGCCTAAACTAGTTGTTGCAACTATAAAAACACCCTAAGACCTAGGCTAATCCACAACAAATCTTTCTAGCACCATTATGCTGCTAAGTCTCCTCTTGAACCATGGCCGCCGCCTCCAACTTGAAGCTTAAACATTCAAACTAGATCCAAATCGAAGGCCAACGTTTCTACAACAATTCAAGGGAATAGATCAACATCTCAACAACGATCCTACGACAATTTCTGTTCTTAGTTCTCAAAAACCGCGATCTGTAAGCCCCAGTTACTCTTAGATCTAAACTCTAAACTTAATATGGACATGTGTAAATTGAAGTTGAACAAAAACATGATAACTACTTGAGACATACTCTTGTATATCTTTGATCTATGACTATTCCTTTTTGATCTATTATTTTAGATCTACTCTTGTTCACCCTAGATCTATTCCCCTTGAACCTAGTACCATTCATATTGAACCTTGATTTGTGGAATACTGATAAGAACTTGATTTAGGGGCCTGTTCATGTCATAACCTAAACCCTATCATTATTTTAACATGCCAGTGATGTTGTGATGTTGAAACTTTTGCTAGTCACAAGTTTAGGATTATCATCTTATGTCATTTATAGCTATGTTTATCACCCTATTTCATATGCCAGTGATGTTATGATCATATCTCAAGTTACACCATGCTTGCCTTGAAATCACCTTTGCCAATTTATACCCATCCTTGTTACGTTATTCCCTAGTTACATCTATTGCCTTGATTCGAATTCACGAGCGTTGGGGATGCGATTTGGGTAGTTTAGGAAAGCCTGAATTTAGTATGAACTTGAAAACATGAATATCGTTATAACTTGAGCTTGGATAGGAACATGAACTTGACATGAAATTATACTTGAAAATATGAATTTGGGACATGACACTTAGATAACTTGAATGTGGCCAACTCGAGGTTGGGTTGAGTTTGCAGTATAAATCTGCCCGGAATCGCCCGACGAATCCACTAACTGCAAACAATAGGACCCAATGTGAGTAGTTGGTCATATCGCACTCGAAACCCGAGGTTAGACTAGGTTATGGTGTAAAACTGCCCGGACCCGCCCGCCACATCCAGTAACCATAACCAAGTCTAATGTGAGAGGTTAGGGGTGCATTAAGTAAATTAATGCCACTGGATAGGGTTAAGTCATGGACCACTTGAATATACTTAACCAATTTGACACGTTGATTTGATAGGGTTAAGTCATGAGCCGCTTGAACACACTTAACCAACCTGACACATGATTCGTAGGACTAAGTCTTGAACTAGAACGACACACTTAGTCAATTTGACATGACACGTAGATGGGGTTAAGTCTCGATTTTAAATGACAACTTAACCTGCTGAACGAAACCCTAGTTACGCGGTCCTTTTCAGTAGTAACCCACTAGATGTATCACGGTACCCTGGGACTAGGCAGGGTGGGGCATGATTGCTGGGCTGATTGTAAGCGACCAGAACGACGGCTGAGTTGGTGCGCCATTGTAGGTTCAGGCGGACTAAGGTCGTGCACTTAGTCTGGAGTTGAAAAAGCAGGCATTGGGCATTAGTAGGATTATTTGTGCATTCTTGATTCGTGTCGGTGGTTGGCACCCTAGGGCTTGATACACCCTATGGTGGACCTAGCACAGGTGACTACATTCGATTAGATCATACAGTTGGACCCCGAATTGGGTCACTTCACGATATTGGGCCAAGGGATTATTTCTTGATTTATAGTTGACACGAGATTAGTGTACCAGTATAGTTGGTATGGCGAACCTGAATACGCAATGTTAGACTTGAGTTATCTTGTTAGCTTAGTTATCATGTCAGACTTATCATCATTCCTATGTTTAATTCCAGTTTATTCATGTATTTTTAACTTTACTAGTTTCTATGCTGATAGTCACTAGGGCTTACCAGTCTTTTTGACTAACCCATTTTCTTTTGCCTCTTTTTCTTTCGTTTCCCCCCCAGGTTCTCAGGGAGGAAACTCTAGCTCTTAGCTTGGACTTTGCTTGCTTTCTGACAGCTCATGTACGGTTTGGTCTTGAGCTATGCTATGGCTGCACTCATGCACTTTTTGGGGAATAATATTTTACTTATGTTGTTTTAAGTACTTTGCTTCTTTAGAACTTGATGTAATGAAATAATGACTTGGCATTTTGATGTAAGAGGTTTTGACTCTATTTTTCAGTAATGAGATTTGGTTTTAAAGTTTATATCCGCTGCTTTATATAATCTATTTTATCTATGTTCTGTCTTGTATTATCTCTATGCCTGTTTACTAGATAATACCCCTCCAAAACTAGGGCATTCCCTTTGTGAGTGACCCTAGCGGAGGTGGGGTGTTACATATTGGGCAGATAAGGGATGAAACTGTTATCCTAGAATTTATTGAACCCAAGATAATTGATAATAAAAGGAAAGCTTGCATTTCTGAACGTACTGCTTTTAGATCTGTAGACAAATGGAGGAATTCCATCGTTTACTATGTATATGGTGCTAGACCATATCATGTACATTTGAAAATTTACGTCGAACGTATGCGGAAACCGATTCAACAATGTTGTGGATTGTGAAAATATCTTAAATGGAGGACCTTACTTGTTCGACAATAGAATAGTTATTTTGGAAAAATGGAACATGGAAGTGAGATTCAAAAAAAATCTGCTGACGACGATGCCTTTATGGGTAAAACTGACACATTTGGGGCTAGAATTATGGGATAGAGAAGCACTTAGTGCTATTACAAGTGTGCTGGGAAGACTAATTAAAATGGATAAAATAACGGCTGATGATTCGAGAGTGGCATTTGCGAAGATTCTGGTACAGATGGAGGCATCATCTGAATTTCCAAACGAGGTCGATGTTGTTTTTCACATAGGTGAAGAGGTGAAAGTTAAAGTTGAATATTCGTATAAGCCTTTATGTTGTAGTAACTGTAAAGTTTTGGTTACTCGGCGAGCCAATGTGCATCTAAAATGGAAGAATTTTGGATTCCCAAAACTCACGTTGACGAAGGAAAAAAGACATATTACATTATAATAGAGGAATCAGCTGAAGCTAACAGGAAGGAAGATGAGGTTCAAAAAGTTAATCATGGTGATGATGAGACTAGTGAAGGGATGAACCAAAAAACGCTAAAAAAATGCAACAAAAATACCGTGCATAGCTTTCAAGATGTTAAATACAGAATACACAAAATTCAAATCTTGACATGGTCCAAGACACACGTATTAATATGAAGATTTCGAATACATTTGGTGCATTAGATATTCTTCATAATGAAGTAAACGTACAAATGAACACATTACTGAAAGTGATAATAATAAAAAAACTAATATAACTGGCAATGGTAATGCTGTTAATATATTACATAACAAATTCAGTGCATTGGAATTGACTAATGAAGGAGATACTATAGATTACACTATTGTGCAAAATGATCCTCTCTTGATAAAAGGAACAGATAAGTTCATTGGTAGGAAGACTAGTAATAATGAGATAGTTGCTGATAACTCCAATATCAGACTATCCGGTAATGAGGATGGCATTGAACAAGCCGAAGGACTAGTAGAGGATTGCGAAGACTTTGATGATGTTGATCTTGCGGACCTGCTAAGTAATGAAGACAAAAAACATAGGCTCCTGAGAAAGAAATAGAAGTAAGTAACAATGTTGAAGCTAATAATAATTTCATCAATGAAATATTTTGCATAAACAAGAATAATAGAAAGAAGAACAATTCTAAAATACCTGGTCCTCCTAAAGTCGCGACAAGGAGCCAGAGTAAGATTAAATGAATTTGGTTACTTGGAATGTTAGGGGATTGAACACTTCGAACAAACAGTTTGAGGTGCTCAAATTCCTTAACAAATATAGGCCTTCTATTATAGGCTTATTGGAGAATGAAATGAGTGAGAATTCTTAGAAAATTTTCCAACTGAAGTTACATAAGAACTGGCTGACAATAAATAATAATGATTGTAAATGTAAAGGAAGAATTTTGGTGGCGTGGGACTCTAATATTTGGCCAGATATGTTGATTGCTACTAAATCATACCAACATATATCGATTATAGCTAAATATATTAGGGGGTTGAAGTGTCATCTAACGCTAGCAATTTTCTGCTTGACAGGGAGAAGTTATGGGCTGATATTGCAAAAGAAGCTAATCAGGTTATGCCCATTGGTGTCTTTTAGGAGATTTTAACAATATTCTTTTGGCAAATGATGAAAAGGGAGGTACAATTGTGCCATTTAGACAGGTATCAGGTCTGCTTGAATGTATTGCTGAGGCAGGTCTTTTGGATATCCCAATTAAAGGCTTCAAGTATACCTAGAGGAGAAGAGGTATAATGACCAAAATTGACAGATTTTTATGTAATTATCAGGTGTTGGATTTGTTCCCTGAGCTGACGGCTTATGGAGAATCAAACCCTATTAGTGACCACATTCCCTTTTGTGTGAATTTCAAATCGAAGGATACAATAAAGAGGAATTTACCCTTTTGATATGTAAATACTTGGCATGAGATTGAGGGATATTGGGACTGTTTTTTTTGGCTCTGGATCAGCTGGAAATGATGCATTGGCAAGGTTCAAGATTACACACTTTCCAGTTGTTCCTGAAATGTTGTAAGTTTAATTTAAAATGGTGGAATTGTAATAATCGAGAATACAGAAATAATATTCGGAGAGTGGAAGAGGAATACTATGAGACCCTAAAGGAAATTGACGACAATCCAATAGATAATAATTTTTTTGATAAGATGGAAGTAGTTTACAGAAAATGGAGAGATCAATGTTTCATTGAGTATAAAAATGCTAGGCAGAAGGCTAAAATCTCTTGGTTGAATAAAGGGGATGTGTGCACAAAAATTTTCCACATAAAAATGTCATTGAGAAAGCATATTAATAATTGGGGAAACATCATTCTTGCTAATGGGAAGATGTTTCATGATGCAGATAGTATTGAAAAGGAGGCGCTTAATTATTTTTCTGACATTTTTATTTTTAGTGTCCTCAAACGACTAATTTTCCTGATATCAATTGCAAGTACATTATTAGTAACCGAGGCAGGGAACATCTTGTTTCTAGCATTTCTATGGATGAAGTTTATAAAGCCACCTTTTCTATTCCTGTTGGTAAAAGCCTGGGGCCTAATGGATTTACAGCGAATGTTTTCAAGATTCATTGGGACGAGATTAAGGTATATTTATTTGATGCTATTAATGAGGTTTTCAGAACTGGGAAGCTGGCTAAAGGTATCAATCATACTTTCATAACACTTATACCTAAAAATGAGAAACCGATGAGTATATCTGATTACAGACCCATTTCTTGTTGCAATGTTATATACAAAATCATTTCTAAGGTTGTTTGCAACAAGATTAAATTGTATCTTATGCACTTAATTTCGAAAAAATCAGTCAACTTTCATTCCTGGCTGATATATTGCTGAAAATGTTTTATTAGCCCATGAACAAATTAGATATTTCAAATGAGAAGGCTATAACAGTATGTGTATCAAAATTGATCTACAAAAGGCTTATGATATGGTTAATAGGGGATTTGTGTGTCATATGCTAGAAATGTTGGGTTTTCCTAGAAGACTGGTTAAGGTAATTAAAAGCTGCATTAATACTCCTTCTTATTCTATTTTGATGAGGGGCATCCCAGTTGGGTTTATACAAAGTAATAAAGGGTTGAGGCAAGGGGATCCCCTTTCCACCTATTTGTTTTGTGTAGTTATGATTTTTTTTACCATTATGATGTATAAGGCGAACATTATGGAGGTGGTGTAGCCTATTTTCAAAAATGAGCCACACATTAATCATTTTATATACGCCAATGGTTTGATTATTTTTTCCAAAGCAAAGGTTAAAAGTGCCACAGAAAATGCGAAGATTTTAGAGACCATGAAAGATTTGGCTGGTCTTAATGTTAATAGTTTAAAATCAAAGGTTTTTTTTAAGCAAGTCAGTGAACAACAAAGATACTTTAACTAGTCTGCTTGATATGAAAGAAGGGAAGCTGCCTATTAAGTATCTAGGCATCACATTGTCGCATATCTATTTACATTTTTCTGATTGTGGAGAGCTATTTAACAAAATAAGAAGGAAAATGGATAGCTGGGACTATAGGCTTCTATCTTTGGCTGGTAGAATTGAATTGGTTAAATCAGTGATAGCTCCGATGGTTATGTATTGGTTATTAGTCTATCAATTGCCTGCAGCGACTATTGGCAAAATAAATATGTTGTGCGCTAATTTTTTCTAGGGAGAAAAGAGCTATAAAATAGCATAGGATATTCTCTGCAGCCCGAAGAGTGAAGGAGGAGTAGGGATAAGAAATTTTGAAGATATTAAGAATGCTTTTGCAGTTAAATTAATTTGGCATTTCGTGAATAGAAATAACATGTGGAAGAAATGGATGGAAAGTAGATATTGTAAAGATAAAAGATTTTGGTCATGCAAATTGATAATAATACTTCAAGTACGTGGAAAGCAATGATAAAAATCAGAAGCCTGGGATTGAAATGTATCAAACGGTGCATTTCTAATGGACTTGACACTATGCTATGGTTTGACCCCTGGATAAACAATGAAATTCTCGTGAATTTACTGGGATTGGACAATTTAGATAAGTATGGTGGTGAACATCTGAAAGTGGAGTGCCTTATACAAGATGGTGTTTTCCATGCCAATCACCTAACGGCTTCTAGAATCATTGCTGAAAAATTGAGGAAGTGCATATATATTCTAATTTTGATTCGGAATTTTGGAGCTGGAATAACAGTAAAAATGGATTTTCTTTCCATTCGGCCTGGAATTCAACAAGGGAGGCAAAACCTGAACTTGACTGGTGTAAGGTTACGTGGCACTATATTAATAGCGCAAAAATGTCTATTAGCATGTACAAAGCTTGCTACAACAGATTACCTACCAATGATCACTTATCTAACTAGGTCTACAACGTTAATCCTATATGTGTACTGTGTTCGGAAAATAATGAGAACAGAGATCACCTCTTTTTTCTCATGTTCATATTCGGCTTATCTCCGGACTAGATGTAGATTAAAGATGGATTCTCCTCCTGTTTCGAACAAGCTATGATTCTTGAAGATGAGATTTCTTACCTGAAAACCAAATACGCCGTCAATGATGTTGCACAAGAATTAGCCTTCGGTAGTATTGTTACCACTGTTCATCATATATAGGCCGAGCGAAACGCTCGAATTCATTGTAATGGATCGATTGATAAATTCAAGAGATGGAGTTTGCTAGAAATAGAAATTAATTACCTGATGAGGAAGTTGAAATGGAAGAATTGGACCAAGCACGAGAAGATTATTTGCAATTGGGGTGTTGAAATACTCAATCCAGGATAAACCGCTACCATTTTCGGTATGAAATTAGGGTTAACTGCTTTAATTGGTACTGGCTTTGAAGTGACCCTTTCTGTTTTTCATTTGTTTGTTGTCGGTTTAGATTTCACTTGTTCGTGGGCTGATTAGTATCATCAGTGCGTATGGGCCTTGGGCTCTTTGGGTTTTATAATTTGATTTTTTTATGTAATATTGTGTATGGGCATGAAAGGTTATGTGATGTTTTCATGCCTTGTACTTATGTACTTTATATTGATGAGTTATCAATAAAACGCCGCACTCTTTTTTCCTATCGTGTACTCACGTCGAGTACATGTACAGGTTTTTAATGAGGCGGTTTACCCAGTTTAAAAAAAAGAGGTTATGAATAACTTATTATTTTCATATGTGAAATTATAACGCAACGTATATCGCAGGATTTGTAACACCCCGTATTTTCTGTGAATATTAAACATAACGAATTAAAGAATGCTTAATTTTAAAGGTGGGAATTTAGTAAAAATGGGTAGCGCCATTGCATTCGTCTTGGAATTCTACTTGAGATAGAGTCCGAGTTTACATAAAACGGATACAGTATGAAGAAGTTATATACACTACAAGAAAAACTGCTTTGAACAGCAACATGGCACATCGTTCAAAAGCTGGTTGTTGTTGTCCACCTTTTATAAATAGACAACACCAAAGACAATGCAGAAAAAATGCTGAGATCTTTATTAAATAAATGTCTAAAGGCCATTCCCTCTAAAAAATTTACTGCCACGTAAAATTAATTTTCGCCTTTTGTCCAAAATAAGAAACCCTAAATCATTTTTTCTCCAGATCTTAGTTGACATCGTTCTGTTAAAACAACTTCCCTCAAGCTTAATTTCCCCCAATCCGCAAATCCTTTAGAATGGCTCCTCTCTATCACGACCATTGCTCATAAAGAAGATCCCATGAAGCTTGTTTGTGCTCGCGTTAGAAAGATATCATTCATTGAGTTGGTCGGTCGCATCACTTGAGCTTAGTCGCGTCACACTTTCCACTCTGTACTCTTTATTGCAATCACTGGTAAGCACAGCTTGAAATTAAACCCTGAAATTATATTCATTAAATTTTGATTGAATCTAAATTCAGTCGTTGATTTCTTTCATTTGATTGTCAAATCCAACATTTTTTTGCATTTGCTATGTGCTGAATAGACCATATACGTAGGAAAATTCAAATTTATATCATAGTTCTAGTTGTCTCAATTTTCCTGTGCTGCTTGGATCTATTTATTTGAGAAATAAACAAGTTTAAAGGGTTATTGAGTAAGCTATGCATGAGTGCATGTCGTAGGCTTTTTTATGTCCGTCTGCCTTGTAGTCAGTCATCTCCAATTGTAGGTTCTTAGTGCTCGGAGATGATGTTAGAGCAACAAATCTATTATCTGCGCAGTACAGGAAACATTCTCATGGTAGAATTTCTTTTTTATATATAATGAAATCAAGCTCCTGCCAATTAGTACATAATGCAAATTAAGAGATGAAATCTCCTTTTAGTCAACACCATAGGCATGTTTCATATAATTAGTACACAATGACGAACAAAGTTCTCCGTTTCCACGTACAAGTTCAGGAAAAAGCACCAATGTAATTAATCAATTAAACTATAACTATGAAAAGGCTACCTAAGGATGGTTTATGCACTGTAATAGTGTATGGCCGCTGACTTGCGAGGTCCCTAATTTAAAAAAATATGTATATGCACACTTATGCATCAAAATACATAGCATAAGTTGCGCTTATCAATTAAATGGATGTTTTGCGACATTTTTTAGCTTGGAAGATTTCTTCATGTGCATTTTAGATTATGAGGTACTAAATTTTGAAGTTACATGTACATCAACTGGTTATTTTTGTGTTCAGATTTGAAGTAATAAACATGTTATCTATGTGTTCATGTACTGCAAGTGTAATTGTTTATTTTCATTCAATGCACTTGTATAACATATTTGTTCTTGTAGTGTTTGTAAACTGTATATACAATCTATATAAATTATACACAAATTAATATAAGATAATCAAAGATACAATATATATTATAAAATATTATATATATATATATATATATATATATATATACAGATCATTAGCACAACACATCCAGCCTTCCCATGATAGTATATCATAACTATGCCCTCCCAAGTAATAAGTTTTTCAAATGGAATAGCCAATGTGAATGGTTCTTCTACTAGAACAATTTCAGCCCTACGAGTTTGACAAATATAGTCTCAAAAATCTATATTGGAAGTTAGCTTAGTTGTAGTACTTCAATTAACTTTTTGGTGTATTCCATCGTTGTTTCCTGTGCTATTAGATATAGTTTCACAAGTGTATGTGTAATTATTTGACAGAAGGATGCTCAATTTATGTATAGTTATCAGTCCATAATAAAGCGGGTTTTCCAAGTGCTTGAAATGGGGCAAATTCCAGATTGCCAACTTACAGTTGTGACTACGTGAATCATGCTGGCTCTTAGTATAAAAAGGAAATTTAATTAGTACAGGGATCTGTTCTTACTCATCTAATTATTATGAACAACATCCATTACATGGGTAGATATGTCTGAAGGTATACTAATTTTTTTTCCAGTATTACTGCATTGAAGCATAATCAATGATTTATGTTTGCTTATTCTTTGTTTAAATCCGAAGCAACGATCTTTAGGGTAATGATTGAGTTTAGAGATATTGAAGAATCGTGCAACGAATGCAAACCAATTCAAGAGGCTTGTTTGGGAAATTTTTTTAGCTTAACTCTTTTTGATTTATTTTTAAATTTTTTTAATGCTCAACACTTGTTTGAACTTTTCTAGTAATCTTTCCAATTGCTATTCTTTCGCCGATTCTGTAGACCTTTACTACTCAACCCTGGCGTCTTTCGCTGGAGGTAGTAGTGGTATGGGCACAGGGAGTGGAAACAACAGTGGTTTTTCTAGAGCTACATTAAAAGAGAGGTCCATGATATAGATATTTTGTTTTCCATTATTCATACAATATAATTATAGGTTACTTGGTCCAATTGTTACCATATAAACTTAAGACATTTAACATTTAATTTGAGGAGCTTCATCGAAAGCAACCTTAGTGGGCACTACCTGACACAGATTTACACGAGTTTCTGAGGCTTGTTGTGGATTAAACTATAGACTAAATAACGAGTAGTTAGAACTTAAACTGTATAGCTACACAAATCTTAGTTGCCATTGACTAAACTAAGGACTAAAGTTAGGAGTAAATAGCATGTACTATGTGAGTCTCAGCAGTACAAGCTTGAATAAACTGTATAGCTAGACAAATCAGGACCAACAACTGGGGACTAAACTTCAAGTAGTTAGGATTTAAAGATAAACATGTGTACCACTGAGGCAAGAGGAGCGGCTTGTTTAACATGGTCTTAAGGGTGAGCCTGAACTATTTACGAATCCCGCAACTGCACAACAAGGTGCACAACAGCAACATCAGAGCAATTGAGCTGATGGTACGCAATAATATGCACTGCAGCTGAAATGCATTAAATTGCATCCATTGATATGCACTGCTGTGCACCGATCCTTTAATACGTTGGCAAATGCATGCACATATGTACATCAAAGTGAAGATGACAGTGTCTGTAGTTGAACTAAAGCTTAGGGTGATGCTTGTATGATGTGAACGACAAGCTAGCTTTGCAACATTAGCATAGTTGTGAGAAGAGCATGTTTGCATTAAAATAAGGAGTCAAAGAAAGTTAATACGATATAAATGGTTATTAAATAAATGTGTTATCTCATATTGTTCACTTGATGAGAATATGAGGACACTTACAGGTTTAGAGTGAATGTGTCGAATTATAGAGGAAACATAGCAAAAATTTATACTTTGCTGATAATCACTTTTCTAGTAACACAAAAAATGATGGGTTCAAGTTTAATTATCTCTTTTTAATATATTTGAAACATTAATAGTTTCCAAGGATGATAAGATGGGGTTGGATTTGATAGACAGTTCTAAGATTGAGGTGAAAATATAATTGTTGAAATTGAAGTTAAAAATAATGCAGAGAATGATCTAGATAATGATGTTTTCGGTGATGTGGAAATGAAAAAGAAAAACAAATAAGAGAGGAGAAAATGGATATGATGCAAGCTTTAGTGGATTAAAAAGCAAGAAAATATGATGGTGTTGGTGAAGATATTGTTGTTTACATGGTTAAAAACAGTGAAGCAGTTTTGATAATGTGTATTTTGAATCTGAACAGTGGTGCTTTTGATATGTACAATGTTTTGAAGAGTGATACATAGGCTTTTAATGAGAGAAGTTTGTTGAGTAATAGATCTTGCTATGGTCTTTTCAGACGAAGATAGGATAATTAACAACCGAAACCTAATTCACCCTAGTTTGTTATAATACTCTAGAAATTTTAAAGAATGAAAAATGTTAAATCTTAAAATATTTGACTTCATTTTTATTATAACCAGGTTAATACAAATGTAATAAATCTACAAGTAAACATGGCTTTGATACGAATCTCAAGATTTCAACAACCAATTTCATTTTATAGGTTATTGCTTCAATAGCGTTGTTATATTGTTAGATAGTATCGATGTCAACAAATATAGTAAAAGTGGTGTGGTTCTAGCTTGATATATAATGTTCTATTATTTTCGCTTAGAAGCTTATTTCTTCCTCAAATAAGTAATACATGAATATAAAAAGAAGTACAATACCGCATAATCGAAAATAAATGCTGGTTATCTACATTTCACTAGGGCACAAACTTAGGAAGTTCCACTTGGTCATGGCATAACTTTGTAGTTCTCCACACTTGAACTTTTTTTTAGGCTAAAATTTATCTCTTATCAAAATAAATCATAAGCTAACAAGTAAAATATTCACCTTTGTGAATTATACTTTATATAAAAACAAAAATAGTTATATAATTATAGCTGCTGAATTTACATTCTAATTGATTTCTTTTTGTATCTTCTTGCTTCTTCTACTCTTTCGTTGATTTTGTTCCTTCTTTTTATTTGAAGCCTCAGTAGAATTTAAGTGCAATCTTGGACTGAGAGTCTCTGGTTACCTCTCATTTCACGATTGTGTGCTCTTACGCCAATATTACCTTTCCAAAAGCACATTTGTATTTCAGCAGTCATAAGACCTTTAAGCATTTTGGTCAGAAGTTCCAACATAAACAGGCACTTTTCGCGATGACCACAGTAATCTTGTGGGAACATTAAGAGGATAATGACTCGTATAATGATCAGCAAAAACCTCATTAACTTGAAAATAAGTGTCATTAAGTGGAAAGCTTCCTCTGTTTGCTGTCCAACATAGGATCAAAATTGTGCCATAGACCGTTCCTGTTTGTGCTTCTCGTTTGCCATTGCTTGGACCTACGAAGACAATTATAAAGGATCATCTTAAAAGAATACATTAGAACTCATTATATAGCTCCTAGAATTCTAATAAAACATTACACTTATGGGCTCAACTTCTCAAGTTGGCTAATTTTTTATTTATTACATAAGTAATCAGGAAGCACATTTTCTTGTTTTATTTCTAGGTTAGCTCTGCTGCTTTTGCAGTTAAGCATGAAGATTTAGTGGAACAAGTGATAAAGCTATTTTCAAGCCTTTTATCTCACCTTATAACTTCTTGCTGGGAAAAGCACCTTCTATCTTTACTAGGTCTGGGGTCCGCTTTAATCTTTTGCGTGGTCTTGTGTTGTTCAGGTTCTTTTTAAGATATATACTACTGAATATATGCATGATTTATTAAATTTTGGTTTACGTACAAGATGATGAAATATCATGTGCAGGTTGGTGCATCTTCAAGAAGTTCATCCTGGAGAGATCCTTATTCTATTACTTTAATGGTTATATAGTCAATGGTTGGATCTTGGGATAAGAAGGATGCTGGAGGAAAGCACTTCGCTTCCGTTTCTAAGCTACTGTCATACAATCTTAAGTGTAACAAAAGTTAATCTTCTCTGATAAGCATATTTTAAACGAATGTATTGCAGTTAATTGTCGTATGCATCATGAGCAGGTTGGAGCTTTCCCTGAGAGTTGGTATTTAATGAAATCATCAACATATTTATGGCTTTCAACATGAATTACAAAGGCACCAGACTTTTAAATGTATACGCAGTTGTTGTAGTAAGTTTTAATATCTGATTCTTGCATATACACCCATGTCTTGTTATTTGAAATTGGCTTAAAACTTCACTCTCTCAATTATTTAGACATATACATTATTTCTACCCTTTTATTGCTTTGTACTTTTGTAGTTCTAGGCATATATTTTATTTGTAAATGTAACTTAATGTTTTGACAAACCATAATTACAAATTTTTACTTAATGAATTTTTTATCCAAATGTTTCCAGTGCAACAATACGTTGGCAATTTTATGATGCTAAGCACAAAATTTAATAGTAAAAATGATATATTAAGATTCTTATGCCAGTTGACACCCGATAATTTGATATTATGTTCTTTATGTTCACTTAAAGGATGCAATGATTTTTATAATATTTGGTTTTTGACCCAAATATGATAAAGAAAGTCGATGCTTTGTACATATCGTATTTTAACTTAAGCAAAAGCTGGTCCGACATCCGAATTTTCATATCGCCGGCACAAATGATTCACACAAGTAAATGGATATTAGAATTTACCCCTTAAAATTTTCATTCCTTGTTTCTCACATGAATCAGATAAATCAATACTTTAGTCCATAGTTCAGTGTCATACAAACCACTATGCCTCCCACAAATTCAGAAAATGACAACTTGAGTAAGGTACAAATGACAGTTCAAATGAAAACTAATGCACTACATGATTCTAATAAATTTAACCTCAGCATAGGTTGAAACACTACACTTGGATTCCTTACTATATGAATCTTCTGTAACAACCTGGAAAATCTGAGCCAATTTTAAAATTTTAATTTGGCTATTTTTGTGAATTTTAGATATCTAAAATAAATTATTTTAAATAATAATGACGAAAAGTATGTTTGAATCGACGTTTGAAAATAAATATAATTATTTTTAGTTATAAACAAGGCCTGAAATGGCGCGGCAGTTTCGAAAGTTGAATTCGAACTTTGACTGACTGTACCGGGTGCAAAATAAAACGAATTTTAGTGAAACCAAAAATATGTAAATCTGTTAGTGAATATCTTTCAAACGAATCTGAAAAATCGAAGTTTCATAGCGGGAATTGAAAGTTATGGCCAAATGAATTTTCAGAAAGGTCGCTATAGAGTTTATATAGCCCGTGAAAATAGCCATTTTGCAAACGATCTCAGAATTCGACGAAACCACTTTTGTTCGATCCGGGATGTCAAATTATTACTAGGTTTCAAATTTCATAATTTTTGAAATTAGTATGTGAGTGTGGCAAAGTAAAATGTGTTTGGTCGATTTCTATTAAATTGGATCGACCAGAAAAGGGCCATTTTTCAAACGGTCTCAGAATTCGACAAAACTAGTTTTGTTGGGACCGTATCGTCATAACATAGCTTGATTTATTTTTCTGGAATTTTTAGAATCAATATGTGGCCCCGGCAAATTGAAATGTACGTTCAACTCAAATATTGAATGTTTTATATTTTAATTTGAAGAAAAACTGACTGAAACAGTCGAATGGGCCTACGAAACATATCCCTTTGTGTTCGAAATGGGGGTATTTAGCTACGGGTGACAGTCGTTGGGTTTGGATTGGAGTCCGTGTCTGGAAGGAGGTATTTTTTAAATTATAAAACCACGGGCCAATCAGAAAATTATATAAAAAAAGGGATTTTATCTCTCCCCGTAAGCCGATCACAGGTGGAAACCCCTTCATCGCTTCCCAATCATTTTCCGTCCACACCACGTCGAACAACCCCATGCCCCAATTGAACTTTTTGTAGATCTCTCCAAGCTCTTCAAATCCATACCACCTGCTCCCCGTCTCATCGCGCCATTAAGGAGAATCAGCTCCACGAAGTCCGGTGCTTCAACTCGCCGCCGCGCCGCCTACAGGCCACCGAATTGGGCCCCGTTTCTGGCGCTAGTGCGCCTTTCCGTCCCCTTCGACGCAGCGCCCTCCGATCATCGTAATACTTCACGGTTTGGGTGCAAATAGAGGCCCTAGTTTTGAAGAATTTTGAAAGGTAACGGTTTAAATTATTTTAAACTGTTCTATAGCACTTTAAAGCGCTACGGTTTATGATTTTACAATAAAAATCATATCTTTTTCGTTACTTACCGAAATCCTGTAAAACAAGAGACAATAGACTCGTGCGGATGTCTTCTACATTCTAGAAGAGACTGGATATTTTTCTGAGCCTTCTGCTATTTTTGGTGGAGTGGAACCCAATATGAGATTTTTGAATTATAAACAATATGGAAACAACGATGTATAAATTATCTAGTCGACAAATGAGTTATATAAGCATTGTACACCTTATGTATAAGCGTTGTATAAGTTGTATGATCGATGTATAAGTTATATATGTGTTGTAAAAATGATATATGCATTGAAATAAATTGAAGTGATATTGAAATGAAATCGAAATATAGTTATATATATATATATATATACATACTCCCCTCGTCCACAGACCATGGACGGTATATATTGGTTGTGATATTGTTTGGATTATTGGTTGACGTGAAAATTTGGTGAATATCATGAATGGTTGATTTGAAATGATTGATTGTGGTTGAAATCCCAATAGGATTAGTATATGGGAAAATTCGTCTGCGTACGAACTGGATATTAAAAATCCCCATTGTCAAAAGCTGCGAGGCTTTAAGGTAGAGCGAGGAGCCATACTAGGGACGGTGCCGGTTTTAACTACCCTGCCGTTATGCTGCCGAAATTTTCTGAAATATTTCTGTGTTTGATTCAATTTCATGTGTTGAAATAGAAATTCATTTGTTGAAATAAAATTCATGTGTTGAATAGAAATTCATGTGTTGAAATAATAATTCATGAGTTGAAATAATAATTCATGTGTTGAAATAGAAATTCATGTGTTGAAATAAAAATTCATGTGTTGAATAGAAATTCATGTGTTGAATAAACATTTTTATCATATATATAGATTATATAAAATATTAGTGTTTTAAATAAATAGTTTTAACACTAAAAATAACATTTTTACCTTATATATAAACTATATAAAATAATCGTGTTTTGAAATAAATTGTTTTACAATAAAAATCACATTTTTATTATATATATCAACTATAGAAAATATTCATGTGTTGAATAAATATTTTTGATGATAAAAATATCGTTTTTATCAAATATATGAAATGAATATAGTTTTTAAATCGACGAATGGATTATATATATATATAAATATAAATATAATAAATCGAATAATGAAGCTGCAGTTCGTGTTTTGAAACTGTGATTTCAAACGATTAGTGCGGGAGATCCAACCATCGGATTTTCCCGAAATCAAAACTGTTGGGTTCGCCTTGGAAATATCTTTCCAACGGCACCCACTTTGTGAATATCCAACGGTTGGATGGTCTGGAATGTTTAATTCAAATCTGATGAAAAACAGCGCCAGAATCGATTATATATATATAATTAAATTAAATCGAATAACGATGCTATAGTTCGTATTTTGAAATTGAAACTTCAAACGATTGTCCCGAGAGATCCGACCGTTGGATTTTCCCAAATCTGAAACCGTTGGGTTCGTTTTGAAAAGATCTTTCTAATGATATAAAATTTGTGAAGATCCAACGGTTATATTTTCAGATATGTGTAAATCAAATCTGAAGAAAAACAGTGCCACGGCCGCGTTATGGCCTGAAGCGTCGTTTGAATGAGTTGGATATTTTTAAATTGAATAAAAATAGCGATAAATTGTTATAAAATAGTATAAACGATATGGAATGAAAATAAACCGAATTTTCCCTTTTTATTGGATATTTGATGGTTGAATGTGTTTGGCGTGAAAATTACATTTAAGAACAGAATTATTGATGTCGAATAATTTAACCATTGAAATGAATTAATTAATTTCGAAATATACGTGAATTATTTGAAAAGGCCGAGTTAAATCTCATTTTGAATAATTGATCGGCGATAAGAAGTCGATGATGAAGATGGTGGTTGAAGACCGGAGTTCTTCACCTCGGTTGGATGATAACTGATGTCTTGATTGGAAGGCATCCCAAAATATAGATAATAAGTGGTGATCGTCCAGACGTACTTGGAGATCGATGGATATGCGAGGTATATAATGCCTCCGGTTTCGTTCAGACCCAGAACGAACTTGTAAGTGGACTGTGTGTCTGACATTGGATTTTGTTCTGTGCTGATTGATCTCTATTAAATATATATCTGTTTGGCGGCGGAGAATTTATTCTCTTACTTAACGCCCTTCTCTGAGACGTATGAGCTCAAAGGTTATATATCGATAGAAATCAGTCACATGGAGTGAACTTCCTGTGTGGCACGCTTGAGTGGCAAATGATCAAGGCTTCTGTTGAAAAGCAAAGTCTTGTGGTTGAAGATCAAAGCACGGCCTGTGTGGCATAGCTTTGTGTATAACATGAATTCGCGAGCCTCATACCCCGGTATGAACCAGAAACGGGAGAGGACATCAGGGAGGGCATACGTTTTCTTCAAGCTAGGGTGGTGTCAGTGACCTACCAGCCCGGACATTTATAATATTTTCACCTGTGTGGTTGTTGCTGTTGCGAGGTGCCTCGGATATATCGGTGACTATGTGGAGCCGATGGAGTCATTGGGCTCATTTATGCCCCAAAGGGCGGGGAAACGCAGTGTTCATGCATTTTAATCCATATCGGTGGACCGGCCCTGACGATCCAAGGGTCACTCGAGCTCTGATCCTGAAACTAGGGCTAGACAGTCTCGAATTCGGTAAGGACTATCTTTTGCCTTGGTTCATGACGGAAATCCAATTTCCAAATATGATACTGTGCGGTTTTGATTGTATACCTATATATGGCGACATAGTGGTATAGGGCATTAATGCCATCTATGAATGATACTTATGATTTGAAATTGTTTTTGAAATATATAAACACTAGTAATAATACCAAATGATTTTGTTTTATTCGTATCAAGCATATCTTGGCCATTATATGGTAAAAACACTATCCTCCGGTTTGCGTTGCATTATGCGATGGGAACTGAGTCTTATAATGGCTTCATTTTTATAAAAAGCATTGCGATGTTTAAAAGATTCACTTGTTTTAAAGCACTGGCAATCCGATGGAGTAAACCCGCTCCACGAAAGTGGCGTGGTCCTGTGATTAGCCATATTATAAAATATGTTAAGTAGATTTCTCATACCAGTCCCATGACTGACTCGTAGTTTGTTTCACTTGCAAACTCGGGTGCCCCTTTTTCTACACGGGCAACCTTGTATTTAGGTTTTAGTAGGCTCTTTCGGGGTAGTTGGAGCTGAAGATGGATTCTATCATTTATCTCTTTTTATGCTATTCAGCTCCTATTGTACATATTATGTTTTGTTTTTCGCTGTGGACATTTATGTATAGCTGAACTGTATTTTGTACTAAGCATGATCCAGTATATTGTGTAACTCTGATGATTATGTTTATCCAGTGTATTCTATTGTACATTATCTGGTGTATTTATTTATTTCTGTTCTGCTGTTTCTGTTTATGTGCTATATTCCAAAGATTACCCTTGCCACCGTCGTACGGGGTTTTCGGGTCGTCACATCTTCTTTGTCGCTTAACTGTGATTCGCATACCGTGAAACCCTACTCAACCACTTCTAAATCTTCTAGAATGTCTAGATCAGGAGTGTTTGTTTTTTGTTTTAAAACGTACATTGGTTATTAATCTAATAAATTTGGTAGCAGCAGTTTAGATCTTTTATTCATTATTAATATATATATAGAGAGAGAGGTTATGTCGAAAATTCCTATTATAAGCTCCATAATATAAAATGCCGCAATGTATATTTATGTGAATTTTTTTTATTGCCTGTAGTTACACATTAACATACATTATGACAAAGCTCAAGAAGTGTTAGATAATGCAGTAAATATCAATTTTCTTTTATATTCAGATATTTCATGATTTTGGTTAATACTGGAGGTCAGATGCAAAATTTGTGACATACAAGAGGTTGTGACAGTAAAGTGTAATAAAATTTATTATCAAAAGTTGATAGATGTGAAGAAGAAGTAGATAGTAAGAAGACAATGAAGAGGAGGTTAGATGATGACGACGAATGATGTGGCTACCATTCTACGATAAGAAAGATGTTTTCAAGTATGAATTATTCATATTATTCTCCTTATAGTTATATAGTTGTCTGCATGTGATGTTTCCTTTTAGCTCTTTGTCTTCACATTTCTTGGTGGACTGAAATAGTGAATTTTCAGTTGAATTCTGTCCATTTTGTGTACGGTTAGTGGACTAACACAATATAAGTATTGTAGATAGACACAGTTTTCTTGTATTCATTTGTCTTTTTCATTTTCTTTGTTCTTATGATAATAACTTCTTCATGTTTTGTTAAGTGGTTATATTAAGCATTTGTTTGACATCGTAGGTTATGCGTGCATTTGTTCGAGGAAGAAAGTGTCGAGGTTAATGACTGGCTTTGGAATGGTTGCGGGAGAGGAACATGAGGGTTGGGTCGGGTTATGTCAGCAGTTGTGGTATGTGAAATGCGGATTGTTGTTGTTTGACTGACGTACAAAGATGGTTTGGGGGAACCTGGAGTGCTTGTTGAAGTCTTATGTGATGTTGAAGAAGACATAAGTGATCGGTGGTTGTTTTTACTGGAAATTGATGGGTTGGAGACGTAACTACCATAGAAGTTGTTTGGTTATTTGGCATGGTGATCATCGATGATGTATGAATTTTTTTGTGTTTGTTCTAGAGTGCGGTGATGTAAATTGTATTGCCGTGTGTGTGTTTGGCGGGATGGGAGAATTGTGAAATGGCTGAAGTGGTTAACTATTATTGTGAAGGTTGGTAGTTTCTGGGGTTATCGTTTGTGGAAGGAAACTGATGTTTTGATGAGGGGTTTGAGATGTTTATGGTCCTTTTAGTTGTGGTTAGAGTAGCAATGATGATACAGAAGAAGGATGAAGTATGGTAAAAATTTGTGAGGGAAACAGAGTGAAGAAAATGACAGTAAATAGAACGTTGTTAGAATTGTAATGCAGTAATGCAAATGGATAGAGAATTTTCTATAAAAATGCATATATAGAAAGGAAAAAATTATTTCACTACAAGCTACGTGAAATGTAACAGGAGGGTAGTCTAACGCGAGGCAGTGGGGTGGCACGAGGACTGCTACATGAAGTGTCGAGGCTATGGCATAAACATGTTTTAGTGGTCAGCTAATGAGCAAATGACAGCAGGGAAGATCGAAGGGAGTTGATGTTGATGGGAGAGGCAATGCAATGCATCGGGTTTAGGTTTTTAACTAGTTTCAAATGTTATGTTTTTCTTAATTTGAATTGGAGCTTCGGATGGGAGGAAGCGGAAGAAGTAATGATGCCAGAGTATGATAAAATAAGATGGACGGTAAACTCAAATAAAAGAACGAATTTGAAAATGCCTAAATCATGTATGCCCTTGTTCTTGCTCCAGGTGCACCACCGGGTAAATGTTTACCACTTCACATGCTACTTTGAAATTAATTATAAGTTATATTTAAGATAGTTATATGTCACAGACAGACAAGCCCAGTTAATCATATGCATCTTAAATTAAATTTCAGACTACTATAGCCCAAAACGAATGTTCAAATAGATGAAATAAAATATTGTTTTTACTTAGTGTGTTGATTAAGTAGAATAAAAGACTTTTGGGCCATGAGCCTAGAATCTGAGAGTATGTTCCAAATTTTCGTTGATTATCGTATCGATGAATTTTTAAAATTTTTATTTAACCATTTGAAATTTTGTATTGCAAGGTCATTGGATTATAGAATCATAGGATAAGTTAGTATTATGAAAATTTAATATTGGTTTAGTTTTATAGAAATCAACAAGTTTATAGTAATAATAATAATTAACTAATTTTTTAATAGCAATAATAATAAATTATAAAATATTTAACAACTTAGTTAAGTTTTATAAAAATTAACTAAATTTATAAGCGTTCATCTTGGAATTCTGCTTGAGATAGAGTCCGAGTTTGCGTGAATCGGACTCCGTATGAAAAAGTTATGGACTTCAGAAGATTTCATGTTTAAACAGAAAATATAAATAATAATTAAACATCTCAAACCAAGTTCAAAATTCGAAATTCAAGAAGAATAGGCTGAGCGGGAAAATTCCTTTTCAGGGTGTCGACCCCCCATAGGGGAGTCGACCCATGTTGGCCCAGAACTGGCCGATGATGTGTTTTGCCACGTGTCGCTTTCTAATTCGCTGTGTGACATGGTATTCTGCTCTGGACGATTTTGATGACTTCTAGATTGATCTGAAGGCTCTAAATCTCCCTATACACCTATAAAAAGACCCCTAAACCTATTGTTTCCTCCACACGAATTCATAAGCGTTTATACGCTGCTAAAACCTGAAGTGACCTAGCCTCCACCTTAATCAATCAAATTAGAGTTTTCAAGTTAACAATCAAAGTCTACATCAAAGGAATAGCTAATCAAATTCAGAAATCAGATCCCAGAATTCAAGACTGTTCTGTAATTTGTAAGTTCATGTTACTTTCAGAAATAAAATTTAATTATGATTCTGACATTGTAATAAATCTGAATTTGAGATTATGCCTATTTCTATCTGTCTTTCTATATCCATTGGACCTATCTCATTGATATTATTATGTCCATTCTTTGTCTCTTCTTTCCTTCTTCCTTTTTTGTTTCATAGCCAGGCTACTACGGGCCTGAGCCAAATCTCATAAGAGATGAACGTACGTTGGGAAAAATTGGACATAATAAATGATTTGGACATGGCCAGCACTAAAATTGGGAAAAGTATTAAATTATGTATAGTTGGGCATAACTGATTTGTAACTGATTGGAAGACATAACACATGTTGTATTTAAAACATAAAGTGTATCGAACATTTGACTTGAGATTTGAGGCATAAAGTATATTGGACATATGACTTAGGATTTGGGGCGTAAATTGAACTGTAAACATGTAAGGCATAGTACATTTTGTGGTTTAGGACCTAAAATTTGGGGCTTATATATATGATAGTTTATGACTTGGAAGAAGGAGATTATTATGTATAGTGATGTAAGGCTTAGGCATGAAAAAAAAACCTATAGTAAGATAGGGATAACTGTTAAATGTGAACGCGCCTAAAGTGGGATTTTGGGCATGCACTGTAATTAAAGGCCATAATTTGGCATAGTTTATACTATGAATCACGATTGGGGATTTTTGGAGAATATCTTGTATGGTATAATATGACTAAACCTTAGCGCATGTGTTATATCGTAATTTTTGGGGCATAACTATTATTGTAAATTTGGGAAGATTGGGTATAACCTATGTTGAGAAATAACTTGAATTTGAACTTATGGTGCATAACTTGTAATTAACTTTGTTGAGGAATAGCTTGAGAATTGTAACATGACTAGTTTTATGAATTTGGGATAATTATCATATAAAATCTAGACTTGGACATGTATGGTAAATATGTTAAAAGATAAACATGCCTAACCCGAGGTTAGATTGAGTTGCGATGTAAAACTGCCTGGAACCGCCCGGCACATCCAGTAACCGCAACAACTCCTATCTAATGTAAGAGGTTAGTGCATCATGCCCAAGAGAAACCCAAGGTTAGATTGATTGTACTGTAAAACTACACGGAACCGCCCGACACATCCAGTAACTGCAATAACATAGATCTAATGCGAGAGGTTGGTGCATTAATAAATCGATTAATGCTAATGAACAAGACATGTTAAGAATGGTAGGGTTAACTTAACTAAGGCAACACTTAACCATTGTAACATGTTAATTAGACTAGAAGATGGGGTTAAGTAAATTTTGAACACTTAACCGTTATAACATGTTAATTAGACAAGCGAGCATGGTTAAGTTAACCAGTATAACATGATGAATGAGTAGGGTTAAGTTAGTAAGAAACACTTAACCAATATGACATGATGAATGGGTAGGGTTAAGTTAAAACAAGAGAGCAACACTTAACCAATATAACATGATGCGTGGAAGGGTCAAGTTAACACAAGAAGGCAACACTTAACCAATGTAACACGACAAGTGGGTGGGTTAAGTTAACTTGAATTGATTGATGACACTTAACCAATACAGCATGATGAACGTGTGGGGTTAAGTTAATAAGAAACACTTAACCAATTTAACTTGATGAACAAATGGGGGTTAAGTTAATGGGAAATACTTAACCAATATAACGTGATGAATAAACGTGGTTAAGTTAATAGGAAGCACTTAACAAATCCAACATGACAAGTGAGAAGGGTTAATAAGAAACACATAACCAACATGACATGATGAGCGGGTGGGTTAAGTTAACATGAATGGACAACACTTAACCAATATGTCATAATGTGTGGGAGGGTTAAGTACATATCGGGTTGGTGGGTAATATTAGTAAATATAGGCCCACAAACTTAACCATTAAGTAAACATGTTTGAATTAGTGGGAGGGTTAAGTACATATCGGGTTGGTGGGTAATATTAGTAAATATAGGCCCGCAAACTTAACCAGTAAGAAACCCTAGTAATAGGGACCCATTTCAGCAGTAACCCACATAGATGTATCAAGGTAACCTGAAACTAGGCAGGGTAGGGCACGATTACTGGGTTGATTATAAGCAGTCAAAATAGTGGCAGGGGGTACTTCAGTGTAGGTTCCGACAGATTACGGGAGTGCACGTACTTTGGAGTGGGAAAAAGCAGGCACTGGGTATCAGTAGTTATACACTTTGCATCTTGAATCGTGTTGGGTTGCTGCCAGAAGGATTGATACATCTTATGGTGGGACCAGCACATGGTATCTACACAGAAGAGAGGGCCAATTGACACAAACACAAGGAAAATTAATATGAGTAAGGAGCCGACTGATAGGGTAGTAAGGGTACATCTAACATATTCATGGCAATTAGACAGATTGAGGTGGAATCCTCCAATAGATGCACACTTGAAGGCTACCACAGTTGCGGGGATTGGGATCACATTATCATATGATCATTTTATACAGATTACTAGTTGGGACACTAGTTAGGTGGTGCAGAGATATAAAAATCAGAATAACAAGGTAGTAGCGAAGCAGAGAAAGAGTAGAAGCGCAATTAATTTATCTTGCCTTGTCATATCATGATGCTTTTGCCTATTTACATGCTGAAAGTCACTGGACTTACTAGACTTATGTCGGACCTAGTTTGTTTCGCCTCTTTTCTTCCGTTCCCCCCTCCCAGGTTCACAGGGAGGAAATATTACCTCTTAGCTTAGTTTTCTTTCCAAGCTC
Organism: Allium sativum; assembly: GCA_030737875.1. Taxonomy (NCBI): domain Eukaryota; kingdom Viridiplantae; phylum Streptophyta; class Magnoliopsida; order Asparagales; family Amaryllidaceae; genus Allium; species Allium sativum. The sequence goes on from CM060926.1 coordinate 474,060,422, forward strand.
AAAGATAGTCGATGTATTGCTTTGGACTCTCTCTTCCACTGCTATGGCTGGTTCATGCTTTATTGGGGGAATATCATTGTTATTTTTATGCTTCTTTTATACTTGGAAGTTTTTATATCAAGACAGAAGTTCTATGTATTACTTTTAAGTATGATTGAGGCAATTGTTGTAAAAGCTTGACTGAACCACATTGTGTATAAAATGACTTTATTTTCCGCTGCTTTATTTGTCTATCTTGTAATTTATCTGCATCTTTTACCTATAGCGCTCCACCGAAGTTAAGGCATTCCCTATGTGAGTGACCTTAACGGAGGTGGGGTGTTTCGTGTCATCCGACTTGAACCTTTGCATAGTTAATAAGATTCATTTTTTACTAGAGTGACAGGTAGTCTTGAACTCTATTCCTGACCTCAAACTACACACAACCTTTTCTATAGTGCAATCAAATAAGCCCGTGCATTTATAACCATGCACGTTTATCCTAGTTTAGTGAACGCTCTAGAAGTTTTTCCCGTGAGTCTATCAAGAGCACTCTTGAAGGTAGGTACTCCACTCCAAATTGAGTATTGATCTCATTAAGAGTTTCTATTAACTCATCCTCTAATCACTTCAGGAATACATGCTTCTTGGTTTATTAAATATCATGTTCAACTCATATCACTACACAACTTGTTTTTACCCATTGAACCTAGTTCTTGGGATCTCTAGTCATTTAGTTTGGGTTACCATTGTGCATGACTCAACAAATTAAAGGCAATAGTCTCATTCTTTTAGAAGAATTAAGGACTTTCTCTCCGGACAGTCCTTTCGTCAAAGGATCTGCCAAATTTTCATCACTACATGCATAATCCACTCTAACGGTACCTATAGAAAGGAGTTCTCTAACAGTGTCATGCTTACGACATATTTGTCATCTCTTACCATTATAATAACGGTTCTGAACTTTTGCAATAGCCGCGGTACTATCGCAATGTACCAACACAGCTGTTATCGGTTTTTCCCATAAGGGAATCTCAGCTAGCATATTTCTTAAATACTCTTCTTCTTCACTAACTATGGCTAGTGCTATCATCTCAGACTCCATAGCAGACTGAGCCAAAATAGTCTGTTTCTTGGATTTCCAAGAAATAGCTCCTCCAACAACGCTAAATATGTAGTCACTGGTCGCTTTAAAATCATCAGATAAGGTACTCCAGTCTGCATCAGTGTATCCTTCAAGTGCAGCTGGAAACCTTTCATAATGTAATCCAAGGTTCACAGTTCGTTTAAGGTATCTCATAACCCTTTCAGTTGCATGTCAGTGTTCTACACTAGGTTTACTGGTAAACCTGCACAATAATCCCATGACATAGGCAATTTCGGGTCTAGTACAATCAGTGGCATACTGAAGGCTGCCAATGATGCTCGCATAATCAGACTGTCTTACACCTTCACCAGTGTTCTTAAATAACTTTACACTTGGAGCATATGGTGTACATGCAGGTTTACAGTCAAAGTAATTGTATTTCTTTAGTATCTTCTCAATGTAATGAGATTGATCCATAGAAAGTCTCTTTTCTGACCTAGTAATTTTAATACCAAGGATTACACTTGCCTTACCTAGATCTTTAATATCAAAATTGGCACTTAATAAGGATTTGACCGAGTTTATAGCATGAATGTTTGACCCAAAAATGAGAAGGTTGTCAACATAAGGGAATATAATAGTGCAAATGTCATTCTCAGATCTGTAATAAATGCATTTGCCACTTTCATTAACTTTAAAACCATGTGAAATGATTAAGTTATCAAATTTTTCATGCCATTGTTTAGGTGCTTGTTTTAAACCATATAATGATTTATCTAATTTGCATACTTTATATTCTTAACCATGTACTACGAATCCTTCAGGCTAGTCCATATAAATTTTTTCATCTAATTCACCGTTTAAAAAGGCAGTTTTAACATCCATTTGGTGTATAAGTAAATTATGAATGGAAGCAAGTGAGATTAATATCCGAATGGATGTTATTCTAGTAACAGGTGAAAAAGTGTTGAAGAAATCTATATTTTCTTTTTGTTTAAAACATTTAACTACTAGTTGTTCTTTATATTTATAAATAGTGCCATCAGGTTTTAATTTCTTTTTAAGAACCCATTTGTTGTGTAACGAACAAGGATTTTCGACCCCGAAAATCGACACAAAAACACTATGTCAAAGATTCAAGCATCGAAAATACTAGAATGTTATTAGAAAGAAATTAGAGGATGAAATAAGAAAGAAAGAAAAATTAGAATAGGAGAAGAAGAACCAACACAACTCAAAGTCTCACATCGCAGCAGAACAAAATATAAATGGAAATAACTTTTATTTAAAACTTGAAATAATACTTACAACATCAGAGCACATGAATACATATGGACAGTTATAATAGTCTGTCCTCATATATATCACACAACGTAATAATAACGGTATAACATCATACGTCTGAATGTCTTTAGCTCATTTTTGGACTTCACAGTATCCGATAACCTTAACCTGTACAACCCGGTCTAACCCGAGCATTGTAAACACCAGGTCAATTTGGTGAACCAGAGTGAGAAAAAACTCGCCAAGTTTATAATATCATCCAAATTGATTTTAAAGTTAAAATCCTTTTAAAAGAAAAAGATAATCGTAAGACCAAATCCACACATATATACGGATGGTTTTTACTTTATGATAACCCAAAACATTTTTGAAATCAATACTTGTCTGATATTATAATAGTGACTGAATACAAATAAATAGAGTCTAGCGGAACACTTGCATCTCACGCTCTACATATATTGTACACAAACAAAACCACGGGCGCATATTGGAGATTGGATTCCGACTATGACAAGGTATGGAACCGCCTGCCGATAGTGTATCTCTAGAGGCGAATACACTGGGTTCAACAAGAACGTCTTGCAACCCGGGCCACACATGACCGACCACTCATTTCGCTTGAGTGTATCGAATGTATATCACCAGTGGTTGGGAGCTACCCACCGTTTCCCAAAAAGGGACAACATCAATAGATTAAAGAAGCATAAGAAATTTATCTAGATAGGTGATTATACATCCTAATGGGTGCGACCTACATAGCCATGCTGCCTGCCCGATTTTTGTCATTTCTCGTTTGATGAGGCTTGAGGTTTTGAATCTTCTTTCCAGAACATCTGGCCACCATTCACTTTGAATGTCACATCGTCAAATCTTCCAGATATCACTAATTGACGTCCACAAAAATACTCTTGTTGTTAACTTAAAGAAGTTTCCCTTCTATGCCAACAACTTGGTATGTTTGAAGAAATCAATGTGCGTGATTCGTTTGGAAATACTCTGTCAGACATTCATCCATACAAGTTGTCCTGGGAATGGACAAACAGAAGGCATTCTCCTACTACATCCTAGGAATCACCCTATAGATCAGTAGCGAGTAGTCCTTGCAATTCGTAGATCCCAATAACAACAGAATCATTGTTAACTCTAGGGATCAGCCAAAGATATTTAACAATAGTTCTTCGGCTCATGAAGATTTATGGCCTTCAATTGCTCCATCTTCAATCAGCATCTTTCATGTATTCGTATTTATTGGTCGAAATGGTTTTCGAATATAAATTCGATCCGACCTTTCCGTACCAATACCGTTGGCCAGATTTTGATAGTTGGTTATTCAACTATCAAAATAAACAACCAAAATAAAATAGATTCATTGGTTTATTACACAGCATCACTTGGCCATTAAAATAATATATCCGTTGTAATACCAAAGATAATATATTAGTTTTAATATATAAATATTCTCAAATTATTTTATTATATACTTACAAAAATATCTTAAAATCATATCCAATTACATATCCAAATTTCCCATTAACTATCCTTTCAAACCATTGCTACACCTTACTTATTGTTTATAATTGGGAACCCGATTCAAATTATCCTTTTTAAACCATCGTTATGATATCTCCTTTGTTTTCGTTATTTGATCACCATAATTGTCACTTATCTTTTTAGAATATCCATTCTAAATCTCATCTCTTTATTCTTTTGAAAATATCGGTATATTTTCACAAATCTGAACCTTTTATTCCTTTTATTATGGAAATATCACTTTATCATCTCAAGCCCCTTTTTAATTCCTTTTATTTAGGAATCCTATTATATATACATATTTCCAATATTTTCAAATAACCTTATATTATTATTTCTCAAAACATTTCCCCCATTACAACTAATATCATCCTTCGATAATCCTGAAGTCGTTCAAGTTGGGGTATTCTAATTACCTCTCAGACCTTGATCAACATCATTCTTATCTTAAGATAAATGTGAATTGTAATTCAAAAACCCGTTTCATTATAATACCAACAATCATCATTTCACTATTTTATTTAACATACGGTTTTATAACCCTTCTTATTTTTGAAATCTCCCCTTTAAATATATTATTATTACTAAATTTATCGATTTAGTAAATGATTAATAAAACATTAACTTTTAAACTTTAACGTATTTAAATTATTTGTTTAATTATCTAGATTTTTATTACAAATCTCGTTACTCGATCTTTTACCCAATTCAATTACAATAATCCCTCTTTCTAATCCTTTAAATCATTCCCCCGAGAAGTCTTACGTTAAATCTCATCAATTTCACTTAATACCATTACTAAGTAACGTTAATTTGAAATTAACGCTTTAACTTCCCATCACTTTTTATAAACTCGTTTATAAAATTCTGGTTCAATATAAAACCTTTTTCATTTCAATTTCCCTTTCTTAATTCAAACATCAAGTAACATTTATTTTAAGCTTATCGCCTTCGCTTAAAAACCCTTTTATAATTTAATTTGCCAAAACCGGTTTGAATATAAACCCGCATAAACTCGCTTTGAAATTCAATTATATTTCATTACTAACTTCGATTGCTTACTAAAATGAACTTCATTTAAGAAGAGAGTCCTTATTATTAATTTACTTTATCATTAACTGAATTAAATATCCAATTTCCTTTTTAATTCTAATTAAGTTAAACACCATTCACTAAATTATTTCATTACATTAATCGGCACAAATTAAATTAAATTAATAATCGGTTTCCGTTAAAGCAGTTGGCTTGGTAAATTTTAAAACATGATTAACTCGTCGATCAACTCTAACTCATATTTCCATTTAAATTAATAAATAATATTATTAATTTAAAAAAAAAACTCATTTTCTTTGATTATTATTTAATAAATAGTCATCGATTCAGTATAATTCCATTCTAATTATTTTCTTAAAACCATTAATCTCAATTATCAATCATTACATTAATCCTCGCTCACTTGCCTATCCATCTTAGCGATATAATAATTAGTTTTATAAAGCATTTAATAATTTAGATGAGGCAAGTGCTTCGCACACGGTATAAAATTAGTTTTATAAATAATTTGGATGAGGCACGTGCTCCACACAAACGTCATATTTTGGTACAAAAATGGTGATTGGGGATTAAAATAATCAACATATATGTGGTTGGTTTATTTCCTTTTTATAAACTTCATTTAAAATAATATATGAACAAAAATCTATATTCAGTTATAAAATGAATTTCATTACTTCATTTTTATCGTTTTGCTTGACAGTAAATCAATCTTTATAAAACAATTCGTATTTTGGCCATCTGCTGTAAATTCTTCTACCAATATCACCCATTGGTTAATAACCAAACAAATGTTGAACTTGGGTTTAACAATTAATAACCAATTCAATAATCCAATCATATGGGTTCAATAGTTCATATAATGATCATATGCGGATAAATAGTCAATTCAACTGATAGTGGTCAAATAATAATTCAAATGTCCAGTTTAAATACGTTTATATTATTATAAACGTAACCAATAAGGTAAGTTACCTCGTTTGGGAATCATCGTTAAAAATAATGATGTTGTTTCATTCAAATTAAACAATTGTTTAATTTAAATAACAGATATAAAATATTTAACAACCGTTCAAATAATCATTAAATCAACCAACAATTAGCAAACATGGCATAAAATATAAACCTGACTTATAATAATTATAAGTAGGAGAACTGAGTGAGTTTAACTCACCTTGATTTTGTCTGGCGACAAAATGATTTTTTTTCAGTTGCTTTCACTCCGTCAATCCGGTTTCATAATGTTACGCCTGTCGACACGGCTCCGACGCCTATGGCTATGTCGAATTCTAACAATATACGAACACATTGCAAATTTATACTGTCGTGGTTTAAATTAAAACTAAATCTAATAAATTTCTTTTATTAATATAAACCATATAGACTCATATAAGTCGGTATGTTTTCAAATGGGCTTTGCACTTGTACATGGTTAGGCATATTTATACTTTGAAGATCTGGCATTTTGTAAACATTTACCAAGTCAGGTTATAAATAACCCAACGTATATTACCTAAGTGGCAAATTAAAACTAGTGACATGTATAAATATAGCTGCACTTTATACCTACTCTATTAAGGACGACGTCATTTCATCTCTTTCTTCTTTTATCCAATTTTCTTCTTTCATTTTTATTTTCAAAAACCCAGGCCTGAACAACGTCAACAGCCCGCCTACCCCATGCAATTCTTTTCCCACGTCTGTTTTTTTTTCTAAATTAAAGCCCAAAGCCCAAACAAACCCCAACCGCTTCCTTACCAAACCCGCACCCTACAGTGATGTTTCTTCTTCATTTCATCACTACACAGGTTATTTCTGCCACCACTAGCAAAACTTCGATCTCCTCATTCTTCCTCCTTGCATCATGATGTCACATGAAATTACCATCGAAAATCATCTCGTTCCAAGCTCTCCTTTCCCATATAAATAAGATGCAACTCGCATCCCCACTCATTCGTCAACTCTCAATCATATATTTTTCTTTTTTCTTTACTATTTCGAACAGCATTGAACTTCGCCGACCTCTCACTTTCCACCAACGATCTGCTATCAACTCCATCCCTTACGACCCTACTATGTCGCACAACCGTACCCATCCTTCTACCATGGCCTCCATTTCGGCTTCCAGAACCAACCCCTCCTTATGCATGTTAACACATATCAACAGCCCTGCGACACTGTCCACTACATCACGCAAAAAGCCTCCTCGCATCTCCACCTGTAGAAAAGCGAGGCTCCCTATTTGAAGAAAAGTCGGTTGTCTCTTCTTGGTTTTTGCAAGGTTTCATTTCGAAAGTTACTTTGTTTTTTTTTTCTTGTCTTGTTGCTCCCAGTACAGGCTGCGTTTTGTTTTAAAGGAGGTAAGCTGTATTAAATGAAACGAAGTAGCAACGTGCTTATTTATAGGTGTAAGATGCCTTGATCATCACAGCTTAGTAGCTTGGTGCGCAAGTAATAGGTTCCTAAGATGATGTAGAATAGCTGTGTATTTTAGCGATGGGTTACTTCAATCAGTGCGGGTAGTTGTGTAGAAGATGGGGGTAGGCCGTGCGAGAGTTTGGATTAGGTTGTCTTCCCCAGCTATGCGATTTAAGTTGATGGCGACGGTGTATTTAGGTAGACTCGAGGAAGTTAAAGGTAGAACGTGGGAGTGCTGTATATTTTTATTCCAATATCTGGGAACTGATGTTTTGCATGAAATTGGTGTGTATGTTTTATCTTGATGGGTACGGTTCTATGTGTTTTTCCTTTTCAGTGCTTGAGATTGGATCCTTGTGTTCATACTTGGGGACAAAGAAAAGTAGAGTAGCTGAACCAATCACTAGGGTAGGCAGATCGATTATAGGTTCATACTATCATTGATGTTTGCTTTAGGATGGCATTTCCATTCAAATTTAGTCTGAATGCATGTAACATCTTAGAGTTGCTAACAGTGCATATTTTTAGTATTACATTATATATATATTCCTTTAAAACCTTTAGTGCGTGAAGACTTAAAATAATGAAGTCAAGAACCATGTCATTTCTATGCCTAGGGTAGGTGTATATCTAGGGTAGGATTTTGAAAACACACAGTAGTTGTTTTGTTTGATAAGATAGGTAGAGACAGCTTACTTTGCCATGAAGATTTTAAGTAAATAGGTTTGCATGATAGTTTGGATCAGCCTTACACTTCTTACGTGTTCTGAATGGGAAAAAGGAGCTTCCTATCTTGATTTTGTTAAAAGACGGTACAAAGTATCACCAGTTACGAAAAATTCACCACAAAGGTCACGGCTACACTAAAAGTTGATTATGTGGTGCTTAAATATGGTCTTAAATGGAAGTGTCGTTTTTGCCAAAGGACTGCTAAGAGTAACTAGTGGTAACAACATAAACTCATATGTAAATCCTGCTTATACAAAAATCGTCTTCAAGCAATATAGAAATTAATGAAGGGTTGGGGAGCAGAAAAGGTCAAGATATTACACTTCTCACGTGTTCTGAATAGGAGGATAGTTGGAGCCTTAAAAAATATATAGTACACCGTAGAAAAAGATGGGTACGAATCTTACATGTTAAGAAACGAATATATGTATATAATAGAAAATATAGATACCCTGTTGTACATTATTTGTTTATATACGAGCAGCAAACGACAAAATTAAAAATACCGTTGTGTTGAGCAGTGTGCTAAGATCTCAAAAATAGAATAGACAAATTAATTTATTTCGTGAAGTTTTAAAAATGCTAATATAAGGTGCAAAATACGTTAAATGAAAACTGCTTATTTTCCAAAATATAAAATACAGTAAAATTCTAAAAATTTAGTTATAACTACGTCTCAAAGATCTTATCTAAATTTGAAACCATTATTTAATAATATTAAATAAACCGTTATGGTTTATAAACAATTCCGTAGAGACTATTTGAAAATTTGATTTGAACATATCTCACAATATATAAGCTGCAATTTCGATTTTTCTCTTCTGTTAGAAAATTATTATCAAATAGATTCAAATATTTCTAGTTTCACAGAATTCTGACTTAAAACGGATTCTGTAAATTCCATTAAAGTTCAAAACTTAATATTACGAACTACCGCGCTGTTTTGAGTTCGTTTTAAATTAAATATAAATACTAGCCATCCAGTTGTCATTTATTAACGAATTCAATATTAAAAAATTGTAACGACCCAGCGGTTTTCGGCCCCGAAAAATCGACATAAATACCTTTACTGTATCTCATGCCGACCTTTCAAACACCGAGAACGCCGGATTGTCAATGAAAGAAATTAGAGGGTGAGATAAGAAAGAAAGAAATATAAGGATAGAAGAAGAAGAAGAACATAACACAGAGTCTCACATCGCAGCGGACAAAATATAATATATAAATAAATCTTTATTGAGAGCTTTAAATAAAACTTACAATCATCAGAGTACATCATCATCACTGGATAGTTCTAATAATCTGCCTTTATACAACACAGCGGAATAATATCATACTTCTGAATTCTTCCAGCCCGTCTCTTCACAGCTTTGAACCTGAACCTGTACACTCCGGGCTAACCCGAGCATTTACAAAACACCGGGTCAGTCTGGTGAACCAGAGTGAGATAAACTCGCACAGTATTTAAATCATCCAATCCTGATTTTTAAAGTTCAAAATCTTTTTGAAAGAAAGTGATAATCGTAAGACCGAATCCACACATAAACACGGACGGTTTTTACCTTACGATAACCCAAACAGTTTTGAAAACCATATACTTGTCTGATATTATAATAATGTCTAAATACAAGTATATAACAATCTAGTGGAACGCTTGCATCTCACGCTCCACATATATAGTATACAATCAAAACCGCAGGCGCTTATTGGAGATTGGATTCCATCTTTGACAAGGTATGGGACCACCTTCCGAACGTGTATCTCTAGAGACGAATACACTGGGTTCAACAAGAACGTCTTGCAACCCGACCCACACATGACCGACCACTCATTTCGCTTGAGTGTATCGAATGTATATCACCGACGGTTGGGATCAGCAACCGCCTCCCGAAAAGGGACAGCATCGAATATAGATTTAAGAAACAAATAGAATTCCTCCAGATAGGTGATCATACACCCTAATGGGAGCGACCCACATAGCCATGCTGCCTGCCCGATTTTTGTCATCTCCCGGTTGATGAGGCTTGAGGCTAGAATTCCTCTCTTCGAACATCTGGCCATTATTCACTTTGAATGCCACATCGTCAGATCCTCTGGACATCACTAATTGACGTCCACAAAAATACTCTAGTTGATTAGAGAACCGTCGTCCTCCGCCACCAACTATCGTACGTTTGAAGAAATCAACGTACGTGATCCCATTGGAAATACTCTGTCAGACACTCGTCCATACAAGTCACCCAGGAACAGGATGAACCGAAGGTACCCTCCTACTGCATCCTAGGAATCACCCTACAGATCAGTAACGAGAAGTCCTTGCAAATCCGTAGATTTCAATCACGACATAATCACTGTTGAAATATCTCCAGCCGCTAAACTAGAGAAATTCAATCAGTAGTCCTTCCGCTCACGAAGATCAACGGTCTTCTAATTTGCTCCATCTTTGGTAATCTTCTTCCGACGTATTCGATGGTCGGAATGGTTTTCGAATATGAATTCGATCCCGGTCTTTCCATCCAACGATCGTATGGTCAAGTTTGATAGTCGGTGATTTAACTATCAAATAAAACAGGTGTGCAAAGAATGATATTATTTCCAATTGGAAATGCTATCGACCAATCATCATTCAATGTTTATTTCCTTCCGGATTAAATTATCCTTGACCTAGTCATTTCCCATTTACATAATTCCTTATTTCTCACATTTAGAAAATATACTTGATTAACATTGGGACATTTTCAGAATTACTTCTTTTGCTTATTTCTAAAACATTTCCGATCTTTGTTTGGAAAAACATTTCCCAACTTCTTCATTTGATTAAAACTGATGTTTTAAATAAAACATCACTCAGCCAATTCAACTCTTTCACTCATTAGCTCAATTTACTCGATCAATCTTCACCACCGAACCTTACCCATTCCTTAGTTAAAACGAAGCCAATCAAGTTGGGGTATCATTACCTCTCAGACCTTAACTGAACAACCTTTCCAACTTCGAAATAAACAAGGCTCATCTTCGAAATCTTTCACAACTTCCTTTCGAATATCCATACTCAATTTATCATTCTTTCGAATAAAACTGTATTCGAAAATCTCTCTCTTGCGGATGAACCATATCCAATTAACTATCTCTTCGAATAACTCATATTCGATTTAATTCACTTCTCGAATAAATTACATTCGACGACTCTACTTCGAATAAGTGATATTCGATAAACTCCTTTTTACTATTCTATTCACTTTATTACTACTCGATCAATTCAAACCTGATTAATCCCATTTGAATAACTCTAATTCGATTTAATTCCAATCGTTTTACTTTAATCGATTAACCATAACTGGTTAACTCTAACAGCTTAACTTACTTGACTAACTCGACCTATTTAACAAGATTTTTGCCAACTCGACCTAATCAACTCAACTTTGACTAACTCGATTTAATTAACTTATCGATTTACTACTATTTGATTTAACACCATTTGCTCGACTCTAGATCACAGCGATCAAAAATGATTACGCCTGATTCACTCAAGAAACATCCGACCGCCGTAGGCTATCTGCAGCCCTGCGAATTTCGCTAGCAGTCTTACAAAAGGGTACTTATCTTGGATAACTATGTTTGACTGACTCTGTCTCAAATAACTATATTTGATCAATTCAATAACAATTATTCAATTAAATCCTAACTCGATTAACTGGATAATAAAAATCCTTATTTCTCTTTAAAACTTGTTCTATTCAGAATAATATACCTAAACTTATTTTATATTCTAAAATAAATTTATATATTTCATAAGGGTTGACCCACTTGATAAAAATCCATGATTTCTGACACGCAAGGTGATACCAAATTATTTAACCAATACTGGTGAAACTAAATCAAACGTTGAATTTCAATCCAACAGTCTATCAATCAAATCAATTTCCCATTCTAACTGTTTCCTTTATCTAGTGATAAAGGACGACTTTCAATCAATGATCAGATTATGCAAACAATTCCAATAATTTCATACACGATTATTTCATAAACGGGTAAATCAAGGAAAATTTCCTTTATTGGATTTAATCGTTAAAAATAACGATTCTATAATTCACTGAATTTTAACAACCGTTTAAATTCCATCTTCAAATCAACAAGATATAACTTGCAGACAATCCATTCCTAGCAACCAGAATATATAAAACAAAACCCAATTTATATCAAATATAAATGGGAGGAAACTGAGTGAGGTTAACTCACCTTTGATTCTCACTGTTGCCAACTTCTTTCCGATTTTGTTCTGCTTGTCGTCATGATCGTAACACGAGTCGTTCTGCCCATTTCTGTTCATATATAAACGAGATATAAATATTAACGTCTTTGTTAAATTAATTAAATCCTTAGTTATAAATAAACCAATCCTATTTAATTGAACTAATTTCCTTGTTATGCCCATCCTAACTAATCCCCTTTTATTCCTATACTTTAATTAAATTAATTACGTTTAATTAAAACGATAAACCCTAATCACATTTGTTAATAATTAAATTATATTAAACAGAAATTAAATTACGTTTAAAATTAATTAACGTAAGTAACATGACCAATCAAACCCACAAAGAAATGATATGAAATGGGTTTAAATTTCACTAATTAGATTTACTTACTTTAATTAAAATCCCTTAATTAACCCACTAACACACTCAATTAAGGCTTCATTTAAATTTAAACAAAACAAATATATGAACAATTGGGCCTTACTTTGCTTTTACCCAGCCCATCTTTGAAACAACCCGCCCCACTCCCCTTTTAATCCAAAACCATCGGCTCCCCTTGTATCTCAAACCCTAACATCCCACTTCATAATTTCCGCCGCCTCCTTAAAGAAGAAACTCTCCATGTCCAAAATCCTGATCCTCTTGCGTCGCTTCCTACCCTACCCGCTGCGACGCCCTGCTGCCACCTCCGATTGTTCGGTCAACCTTCCTCAACGCCTTTAGCAACCGTTTCGCCACCCCAGAACGAGACCAGAGACCAACTCCTTCGCCTGTGGCTTTACCCAAGCAACGCAGTAACAAATCATCTCCGTCTGCCTTCTCCCGATTCAACCCAGACCGAGCCTTCATCACAAAGCTAAGTAATTTAATAAAACTTTAGTTTTTTTTATTTCTTTTTTTTTTTTTTTAAATTCGGTTTTTGCTGTGTTGAATTCGTGTGTTGTGGCAACTTCATCACTCTGGTTGTGTATTTATACTTGCGAACTACTACAGTGATTTACGAATTGTCATATCCTGGCTAGAGACTTAGTTGTTCCTAGATTTTTAGGCGCTTACGTTTTCCATCAACTGTTTGTGATGGACAGCGGATCGGTGCAGTTTTGTTGTGATGGATTTTGTTGGATCTCATGTACTGCCTGTGTTTAGAATTGCACATGCACCGAACTATTTCTATATAAATTAGGTTAGGCTATGAATTGTCTGCTCGTATTTGAAATTTGCATTGAGTTGTCTGTTCGAAAGATATTGTTTATTGTTGTAGATTTGAACAGATGTAGGACAGAAGGTTTGTACTGGAAATTAGCTGTTTTTTTTTTTTTTTTTTTTTTTCTGATTGTTTGCTGTTCATCCCTATAGATATAGGTACGACAATACATACACTCTTCTATTCTATACAGCCATACCTGTACTTTTTCCGATTCAGTTGCATTCATTCTTTAATTTGATTTCATAATTTAAGATATGAACTTGCCATGTGCCTGTATCTTTTATATGAGATTTTGATCATAGATATGTCATCTATTTTTGACTGTATAAAGATCCGGTGGTACCCTTTTTCCTGTACCACATATATATGCATTGATAAAGCATAGGTATTGCCTACTTAGTTATTGGTACTGCAGATTCGCTGTAGCATATATCCAGAACTTTAATTTTCTTTAGTTATGAATTGTCTTGTCTTTCTGGGCTATATAGATTTTATGATCTCATTTTCCTTTTGCTGTTCATGTCTTTTCTTTAGTTGTTGAGCTATTCATTTAGCTGTGCATTACCTATTTTCTCTAGCTGTTCATGTGGTGTATTGCTGCATCAATTCATGCCGAGAATTGTCGTGCATTGTACAAACATGTACACGCCAGTTCTAGTCACATTTTCAGTTCTCTTTCTTTTCTTTTTAGCTGTTTGGATTGGATGTATGAACATGTTTTGTTATCCTAGCTGTTAGGCTATATATCTTAGCTGTTTGTTGCATCCATACTGCTTTTCTTTTTCCCTGAATATATATACAGATTTTATTGGATTTGGTGTTGAATTTCTTGGTTATAAAGCACACGTAAGATATACACCTACATTGGGTTTCCCATGTGGTGTTTTCTCCTTTGCAAATCTTTCAACTTTCATATATCAAAATATATATTTTTCTTCTAGCTACTTATAGCTCTTGCTTTTCTCTTTTCTTTTCAGGTTTATCTTGCTGATAACAGGGGTGATGGCTGCGCCCAAACCAAGGAAGATTTGATGTTGAAATTGTATTTTACTGTTTGTAGAACAATACATGTTGATACTGAAAAACTGAAATGGGCAGTTGTATATTAAATTTCGATATTCTTTCAGATTCTTGTAGGTACATTCAACTATTTTAAAATAAACAATTCATTATTGTTTGATTTGGGTTGGAAATAGCTGTGTTCTTATTATATATTCCCGTTCAATTAGCATAACTGTACTAATGAAACCGCAGAGCTTTGGTACAAGTATTTTTTTCTTCATGTTAAAGTTTTGTATGTAATTTAAATTTCCACCAATAACTTAGTTTTACTCGTTATTCAAATTTTTCTTATATATCGTTCTTTCATCATTAACCAAGTACTCTATTTAATTAAGATTATAAAGAAACTGATTAATTAATTTATAAGATGTATAAACCAAATTTGAGTATAACTTTTTGTTGTGATACCAGAATTGAAGCCGATGTTTAGCGATCACTTATTTTGACCAATTGAAGATATGAATTAACTTTTCAGAATTCAAGAAATAAATTGATTTATATTTCAAATATAAACTTTAAAACCAATTTAAGTATTCAGAATTTAATGTGTCAAAAACCCGGGTCGTTACATTCCTTCCCCCTTAAAATAATTTCGTCCTCGAAATTGGTAAGGTAAGAAAAATGTTGTAAATTCCAGTAACTTCTAATATATTTCAAAAACACTTCAAATATTTTCTTCTGGGCCTCAGTTTATTTAATTCTTTATTAATCCGTGGATGAAATCTATTCAACCAATCTAACAAGTAGACCATAATCAATCAAGGCACAATAACTCAATCAATTCAGCTGAATCCACATTCAGTGCTACTATTTAATTCAACATCTTTGAATATCAACCGATTTAATTTTAATTGATTTCTTCTTAATTATTATCAATCAAATTCCCAAATTCCAAATCAACGTTATTTACTTTCAACATTATTCCTTAATTTATTTCTAATACCATTATTACCTATAAATTTAATTCCACTTAACCCAGTTAAGTTCAATTCAAATCAATCAATACTTCAATAATTTCATAAAATTACTTGTTTTCTATACAAAATAAATTTCGAGTAAAATTATTTCATTTACCCCCTCTTTCAAAACATACTGTGTCGGGTTTATCGTGCTTTAGCGTTTAGAAACCCCTATCGATAAAGTGGATCAAACTGATCGACCAGAATTCACAAACAACTCAACCAATAAATCTCCACAATATAAAACAATTTTTTTTTATTTTTTTTATAAAATCTACAAATACGTTCACTCGTATATATACACTCAAACTCAATCTAGGGTATTGCTAACCCCATCTCTACTGAGTCACGCCACAGAGCCAAGGTAATTACTTAACCTTTAGCTCTGATACCACTGTAACGACCCAGCGGTTTTCGGCCCCGAAAAATCGACATAAATACCTTTACTGTATCTCATGCCGACCTTTCAAACACCGAGAACGCCGGATTGTCAATGAAAGAAATTAGAGGGTGAGATAAGAAAGAAAGAAATATAAGGATAGAAGAAGAAGAAGAACATAACACAGAGTCTCACATCGCAGCGGACAAAATATAATATATAAATAAATCTTTATTGAGAGCTTTAAATAAAACTTACAATCATCAGAGTACATCATCATCACTGGATAGTTCTAATAATCTGCCTTTATACAACACAGCGGAATAATATCATACTTCTGAATTCTTCCAGCCCGTCTCTTCACAGCTTTGAACCTGAACCTGTACACTCCGGGCTAACCCGAGCATTTACAAAACACCGGGTCAGTCTGGTGAACCAGAGTGAGATAAACTCGCACAGTATTTAAATCATCCAATCCTGATTTTTAAAGTTCAAAATCTTTTTGAAAGAAAGTGATAATCGTAAGACCGAATCCACACATAAACACGGACGGTTTTTACCTTACGATAACCCAAACAGTTTTGAAAACCATATACTTGTCTGATATTATAATAATGTCTAAATACAAGTATATAACAATCTAGTGGAACGCTTGCATCTCACGCTCCACATATATAGTATACAATCAAAACCGCAGGCGCTTATTGGAGATTGGATTCCATCTTTGACAAGGTATGGGACCACCTTCCGAACGTGTATCTCTAGAGACGAATACACTGGGTTCAACAAGAACGTCTTGCAACCCGACCCACACATGACCGACCACTCATTTCGCTTGAGTGTATCGAATGTATATCACCGACGGTTGGGATCAGCAACCGCCTCCCGAAAAGGGACAGCATCGAATATAGATTTAAGAAACAAATAGAATTCCTCCAGATAGGTGATCATACACCCTAATGGGAGCGACCCACATAGCCATGCTGCCTGCCCGATTTTTGTCATCTCCCGGTTGATGAGGCTTGAGGCTAGAATTCCTCTCTTCGAACATCTGGCCATTATTCACTTTGAATGCCACATCGTCAGATCCTCTGGACATCACTAATTGACGTCCACAAAAATACTCTAGTTGATTAGAGAACCGTCGTCCTCCGCCACCAACTATCGTACGTTTGAAGAAATCAACGTACGTGATCCCATTGGAAATACTCTGTCAGACACTCGTCCATACAAGTCACCCAGGAACAGGATGAACCGAAGGTACCCTCCTACTGCATCCTAGGAATCACCCTACAGATCAGTAACGAGAAGTCCTTGCAAATCCGTAGATTTCAATCACGACAGAATCACTGTTGAAATATCTCCAGCCGCTAAACTAGAGAAATTCAATCAGTAGTCCTTCCGCTCACGAAGATCAACGGTCTTCTAATTTGCTCCATCTTTGGTAATCTTCTTCCGACGTATTCGATGGTCGGAATGGTTTTCGAATATGAATTCGATCCCGGTCTTTCCATCCAACGATCGTATGGTCAAGTTTGATAGTCGGTGATTTAACTATCAAATAAAACAGGTGTGCAAACAATGATATTATTTCCAATTGGAAATGCTATCGACCAATCATCATTCAATGTTTATTTCCTTCCGGATTAAATTATCCTTGACCTAGTCATTTCCCATTTACATAATTCCTTATTTCTCACATTTAGAAAATATACTTGATTAACATTGGGACATTTTCAGAATTACTTCTTTTGCTTATTTCTAAAACATTTCCGATCTTTGTTTGGAAAAACATTTCCCAACTTCTTCATTTGATTAAAACTGATGTTTTAAATAAAACATCACTCAGCCAATTCAACTCTTTCACTCATTAGCTCAATTTACTCGATCAATCTTCACCACCGAACCTTACCCATTCCTTAGTTAAAACGAAGCCAATCAAGTTGGGGTATCATTACCTCTCAGACCTTAACTGAACAACCTTTCCAACTTCGAAATAAACAAGGCTCATCTTCGAAATCTTTCACAACTTCCTTTCGAATATCCATACTCAATTTATCATTCTTTCGAATAAAACTGTATTCGAAAATCTCTCTCTTGCGGATGAACCATATCCAATTAACTATCTCTTCGAATAACTCATATTCGATTTAATTCACTTCTCGAATAAATTACATTCGACGACTCTACTTCGAATAAGTGATATTCGATAAACTCCTTTTTACTATTCTATTCACTTTATTACTACTCGATCAATTCAAACCTGATTAATCCCATTTGAATAACTCTAATTCGATTTAATTCCAATCGTTTTACTTTAATCGATTAACCATAACTGGTTAACTCTAACAGCTTAACTTACTTGACTAACTCGACCTATTTAACAAGATTTTTGCCAACTCGACCTAATCAACTCAACTTTGACTAACTCGATTTAATTAACTTATCGATTTACTACTATTTGATTTAACACCATTTGCTCGACTCTAGATCACAGCGATCAAAAATGATTACGCCTGATTCACTCAAGAAACATCCGACCGCCGTAGGCTATCTGCAGCCCTGCGAATTTCGCTAGCAGTCTTACAAAAGGGTACTTATCTTGGATAACTATGTTTGACTGACTCTGTCTCAAATAACTATATTTGATCAATTCAATAACAATTATTCAATTAAATCCTAACTCGATTAACTGGATAATAAAAATCCTTATTTCTCTTTAAAACTTGTTCTATTCAGAATAATATACCTAAACTTATTTTATATTCTAAAATAAATTTATATATTTCATAAGGGTTGACCCACTTGATAAAAATCCATGATTTCTGACACGCAAGGTGATACCAAATTATTTAACCAATACTGGTGAAACTAAATCAAACGTTGAATTTCAATCCAACAGTCTATCAATCAAATCAATTTCCCATTCTAACTGTTTCCTTTATCTAGTGATAAAGGACGACTTTCAATCAATGATCAGATTATGCAAACAATTCCAATAATTTCATACACGATTATTTCATAAACGGGTAAATCAAGGAAAATTTCCTTTATTGGATTTAATCGTTAAAAATAACGATTCTATAATTCACTGAATTTTAACAACCGTTTAAATTCCATCTTCAAATCAACAAGATATAACTTGCAGACAATCCATTCCTAGCAACCAGAATATATAAAACAAAACCCAATTTATATCAAATATAAATGGGAGGAAACTGAGTGAGGTTAACTCACCTTTGATTCTCACTGTTGCCAACTTCTTTCCGATTTTGTTCTGCTTGTCGTCATGATCGTAACACGAGTCGTTCTGCCCATTTCTGTTCATATATAAACGAGATATAAATATTAACGTCTTTGTTAAATTAATTAAATCCTTAGTTATAAATAAACCAATCCTATTTAATTGAACTAATTTCCTTGTTATGCCCATCCTAACTAATCCCCTTTTATTCCTATACTTTAATTAAATTAATTACGTTTAATTAAAACGATAAACCCTAATCACATTTGTTAATAATTAAATTATATTAAACAGAAATTAAATTACGTTTAAAATTAATTAACGTAAGTAACATGACCAATCAAACCCACAAAGAAATGATATGAAATGGGTTTAAATTTCACTAATTAGATTTACTTACTTTAATTAAAATCCCTTAATTAACCCACTAACACACTCAATTAAGGCTTCATTTAAATTTAAACAAAACAAATATATGAACAATTGGGCCTTACTTTGCTTTTACCCAGCCCATCTTTGAAACAACCCGCCCCACTCCCCTTTTAATCCAAAACCATCGGCTCCCCTTGTATCTCAAACCCTAACATCCCACTTCATAATTTCCGCCGCCTCCTTAAAGAAGAAACTCTCCATGTCCAAAATCCTGATCCTCTTGCGTCGCTTCCTACCCTACCCGCTGCGACGCCCTGCTGCCACCTCCGATTGTTCGGTCAACCTTCCTCAACGCCTTTAGCAACCGTTTCGCCACCCCAGAACGAGACCAGAGACCAACTCCTTCGCCTGTGGCTTTACCCAAGCAACGCAGTAACAAATCATCTCCGTCTGCCTTCTCCCGATTCAACCCAGACCGAGCCTTCATCACAAAGCTAAGTAATTTAATAAAACTTTAGTTTTTTTTATTTTTTATTTTTTTTTTTTAAATTCGGTTTTTGCTGTGTCGAATTCGTGTGTTGTGGCAACTTCATCACTCTGGTTGTGTATTTATACTTGCGAACTACTACAGTGATTTACGAATTGTCATATCCTGGCTAGAGACTTAGTTGTTCCTAGATTTTTAGGCGCTTACGTTTTCCATCAACTGTTTGTGATGGACAGCGGATCGGTGCAGTTTTGTTGTGATGGATTTTGTTGGATCTCATGTACTGCCTGTGTTTAGAATTGCACATGCACCGAACTATTTCTATATAAATTAGGTTAGGCTATGAATTGTCTGCTCGTATTTGAAATTTGCATTGAGTTGTCTGTTCGAAAGATATTGTTTATTGTTGTAGATTTGAACAGATGTAGGACAGAAGGTTTGTACTGGAAATTAGCTGTTTTTTTTTTTTTTTTTTTCTGATTGTTTGCTGTTCATCCCTATAGATATAGGTACGACAATACATACACTCTTCTATTCTATACAGCCATACCTGTACTTTTTCCGATTCAGTTGCATTCATTCTTTAATTTGATTTCATAATTTAAGATATGAACTTGCCATGTGCCTGTATCTTTTATATGAGATTTTGATCATAGATATGTCATCTATTTTTGACTGTATAAAGATCCGGTGGTACCCTTTTTCCTGTACCACATATATATGCATTGATAAAGCATAGGTATTGCCTACTTAGTTATTGGTACTGCAGATTCGCTGTAGCATATATCCAGAACTTTAATTTTCTTTAGTTATGAATTGTCTTGTCTTTCTGGGCTATATAGATTTTATGATCTCATTTTCCTTTTGCTGTTCATGTCTTTTCTTTAGTTGTTGAGCTATTCATTTAGCTGTGCATTACCTATTTTCTCTAGCTGTTCATGTGGTGTATTGCTGCATCAATTCATGCCGAGAATTGTCGTGCATTGTACAAACATGTACACGCCAGTTCTAGTCACATTTTCAGTTCTCTTTCTTTTCTTTTTAGCTGTTTGGATTGGATGTATGAACATGTTTTGTTATCCTAGCTGTTAGACTATATATCTTAGCTGTTTGTTGCATCCATACTGCTTTTCTTTTTCCCTGAATATATATACAGATTTTATTGGATTTGGTGTTGAATTTCTTGGTTATAAAGCACACGTAAGATATACACCTACATTGGGTTTCCCATGTGGTGTTTTCTCCTTTGCAAATCTTTCAACTTTCATATATCAAAATATATATTTTTCTTCTAGCTACTTATAGCTCTTGCTTTTCTCTTTTCTTTTCAGGTTTATCTTGCTGATAACAGGGGTGATGGCTGCGCCCAAACCAAGGAAGATTTGATGTTGAAATTGTATTTTACTGTTTGTAGAACAATACATGTTGATACTGAAAAACTGAAATGGGCAGTTGTATATTAAATTTCGATATTCTTTCAGATTCTTGTAGGTACATTCAACTATTTTAAAATAAACAATTCATTATTGTTTGATTTAGGTTGGAAATAGCTGTGTTCTTATTATATATTCCCGTTCAATTAGCATAACTGTACTAATGAAACCGCAGAGCTTTGGTACAAGTATTTTTTTCTTCATGTTAAAGTTTTGTATGTAATTTAAATTTCCACCAATAACTTAGTTTTACTCGTTATTCAAATTTTTCTTATATATCGTTCTTTCATCATTAACCAAGTACTCTATTTAATTAAGATTATAAAGAAACTGATTAATTAATTTATAAGATGTATAAACCAAATTTGAGTATAACTTTTTGTTGTGATACCAGAATTGAAGCCGATGTTTAGCGATCACTTATTTTGACCAATTGAAGATATGAATTAACTTTTCAGAATTCAAGAAATAAATTGATTTATATTTCAAATATAAACTTTAAAACCAATTTAAGTATTCAGAATTTAATGTGTCAAAAACCCGGGTCGTTACAAAAATATTAATATTCTGAATATAATATTTAAAATAGATTTAAACATTCGAATTCAAATAGCCGAAAAATCCGGGTTGTTACATTCTTCCCCCTTAAAAGAATTTCGTCCCCGAACTTGCTAAGTTAGAAGAATTATTCAAACCCAATTGTTATATTAAAAATTTATCAAAAATATTTCTAAGTTTCAAAAATTTACGAAAAATTCGCCAGCATCTCTGCTGTAGCGCTTGATTAGAACAACTACAAATGCTACCCTGGGCCTTACATCGATTAACAGAAAACAAAAACCAAGCAGCTACCCAACTCAGGGGTATAAAATCAATCACCCAAATCAATAATATTAAGGTTTACCTGTTTATCGGGCAACCCATACTCTAGTCATGAGGCAAATCAACTAACAGCTCTTCCTTTAATATCCAATGCCAATAATAGAACACAGTTAAATCGTTTCAATTTCATTTCATCTTTGAATTTAATTCAAATTAATTATACTGAAATTTAATTTATAGTTTTCAATTTATATTTATCGTGGGTGAATTTTATTATCCGACCAATTTATCATCCAACAAACAATCAACAATATAACCAAATCATTCCATATAATTTAACTTCGTTTTAAGTTAAATTTCAAATTATTTAATTCCATTTTTAAATTCTTATTCACAAATTTTATATTTTAAATTCTCTTCTAGTTTTATTAATCCATTCAAATTATAATCCATCAATCAACAAACTAATATCAATAATTCGATAAAATTATTTCCTTTATATATGAAAATATAGTTTGGGTAAAATAATTTCATTTTCAATATTGTATCAATTTGCCAATTCAACTTGAACTGATCAAACAACACAATACAAAACATTTGTATATAAAATTTACAAATATGCTCTCGAATATATATACTTAATCTCGATTTAGAGTATTACTGACCCCATCTCTATCGAGTTACACCATTGAGCCAAGGTTAATCCTAAACCATTGTCTGATACCACTGTAACGAACAGGGATTTTTGACCACGAAAATCGACACAAAAACACTATGTCGAAGATTCAAGCATCGAAAATACTGGAACATTATTAGAAAGAAATTAGAAGATGAGATAAGAAAGAAAGAAATATTATAATAGGAGAAGAAGAACCAACACAAAACAGAGTCTCACATCGCAGCAGAACAAAATATAAATGGAAATAACTTTTATTGAAAACTTGAAATAATACTTACAGCATCAGAGCACATCAATACATCTGGAAAGTTATAATAGTATGTCCTCATATATACCACACAGCGGAATAATAACGGTATAAGATCATACATCTGAACTACATTTGAACGTCTTCAGCTCGTCTTTGGACTTCACAGTATCTAATAACCTTTACATGTACAACCCGGTCTAACCCGAGCATTGTAAACACCGGGTCAGTCTGGTGAACCAGAGTGAGAAAAATCTCGCTAAGTTTATAATACCATCCAACTTGATTTTAAAGTTAAAATCCTTTTAAAAGAAAAGGATAATCATAAGACCAAATCCACACATAAATACGGACGATTTTTTACCTTACGATAACCCAAACATTTTTGAAATCAATACTCGTCTGATATTATAATAGTGTCTAAATACAAATAAATAGAATCTAGCAGAACGCTCATCTCATGCTCCACATATATTGTACACAAAAAAAACCGCGGGTGCTTATTGGAGATTGGATTCCAACTCTAACAAGGTATGGAACCACCTACCGATAGTGTATCTCTAGAGGCGAATACACTGGGTTCAACAAGAACGTCTTGCAACCCGACCCACGCATGACCGACCACTCATTTCGCTTGAGTGTATCGAATGTATATCACCAACGGTTGTAAGCTACCCACCGTTTCTCGAAAAGGGACAGCATCGATAGATTAAAGAAGTAAAAGGAATTTCTCTAGATAGGTGATTATGCACCCTAATGGGTGCGACCCACATAGCCATGCTGCCTGCCCGATTTTTGTCATTTCCCGGTTGATGAGGCTTGAGGTTTTAAATCTTGTTTCCAGAACATCTAGCCACCATTCACTTTGAATGTCACATCGTCAAATTCGCCATATACCACTGATTGATGTCCACAAAAATACTCTCGTTGTTAAGCTAAAGAAGTTTCCCTTCTATGCCAACAGCTTCGTACGTTTGAAGAAATCAATGTACGTGATTCCTTTGGAAATACTCTGTCAGACATTCATCCATACACGTTATCTTGGGACTGGACAAATTGAAGGCACTCTCCTACTACATCCTAGAAATCACCCTATAGATCAGTAGCGAGTAGTCCTTGCAATCCGTAGATTCCAATCATGATAGAATCATTGTTAACTCTAGGGATCAGCCAGAGATATTTAACAATAGTTCTTCTGCTCATGAAGATTTACGATCTTCCATTGCTCCATCTTCAATCAGCATCTTTCATGTATTCGTATTTATTGGTCGGAATGGTTTTTGAATATAAATTCGATCCCGGTCTTTCCGTACCAATACCATTGGCCAGATTTTGATAGTCGGTTATTCAACTATCAAAATAAACAACCAAAATAAAATAGATTCATTGGTTTATTAAACAGCATCACTTGTCCATTAAAATAATATATCAGTTGTAATACCAAAGATAATATATTATTTTTAATATATAAATATTCTCAAATTATTTTATTATATACTTACAAAAATATCTTCAAATCATATCCAATTCCATATTCAAATTTCCCGTTAGCTATCCTTTCAAACCATTGCTACACCTTACTTATTGTTTATAATTGGAAACCTGATTCAATTTATCCTTTTTAAACCATCGTTACGGTATCTCCTCTGTTTTCGTTATTTGAACACCATAATTGTCACTTATCTTTTTAGAATATCCATTCTAAATCTCATCTCTTTATTCTTTTGAAAATATCGATATATTTTCACAAATCTAATTCTTTTATTCCTTTTATTATGGAAATATCATCTTATTTATATGGGAAAGGAGAGCTTGGAACGAGATGAATTTCGCTGGTGATTTCATGTGAAATCATGACGCAAGGAGGAAGAATGAGGAGATCGAAGTTTTGCTAATGGTGGAGGAAATAACCTGTATAGTGATGAAATGAAGAAGAAACATCACTGTAGGGTGTGGGTTTGGTAAGGAACCAGTTGTGGTTGGTCTGGGCTTTAAATTAAAAAAAAAAAGAATGGACGTGGGAAAAGAATTACATGGGGTAGGCGGGCTGTTAACATTGTGCAAGCCTGGGTTTTTGAAAAGAAAAAATGAAAGAAGAAAATTGGACAAAAGAAGAAAAAGATGAAATGACGTCGGCCTTAATAGAGCTGGTATAAAATGCAGCTATATTTATACATGTCACGTAGTTTTAATTTGTCACT
Source organism: Allium sativum (assembly GCA_030737875.1). Classification (NCBI taxonomy): domain Eukaryota; kingdom Viridiplantae; phylum Streptophyta; class Magnoliopsida; order Asparagales; family Amaryllidaceae; genus Allium; species Allium sativum. The sequence goes on from CM060926.1 coordinate 474,085,850, forward strand.
TAAGTTATATATGTTGGGTTAAAATAACCTGACTTGATAAATGTTTACAACATGCCAGATCTTTAAAGTATAAATATGCTTAACCATGTACAAGTGCGAAACCCATTTAAAAACGTACCGACTTATACGAGTCTACATGGTTTATATTAATAAAAGAATTTTATTAGATTTAGTTTTAATTTAAACCATGACAGTATAAATTTGCTACATGTTCGTATATTTTTAGAATTCAACAAAGTCATAGGTGTCGGAGTCGTGTCGACAGGCGTAACATTATGAAGCCAGATTGATAGAGCGAAAGCAACTGAAATAAATCGTTTTGTCGCCAAACAAAATCAAGGTGAGTTAAACTCACCCAGTTCTCCCACTTATAATTATTATAAGTCGGGTTTATATTTTATGCCATGTTTGCTAATTGTTGGTTGATTTAATGATTGTTTGAATGGTTGTTAAACATTTTATATCTGTTATTTAAATTAAACAGTTATTTAATTTGAATGAAACAACATCGTTATTTTTAACGATGATTCCTAAATGAGGTAACTTACCTTATTGGTTACGTTTATAGTAATATAAACGTATTTAAACAGGACGCTTGAATTATTATTGGTTGACCACTATTAGTTGAATTGACTACCTATCTACATATGATCATTATATGAACTGTTGAACCCATATGATTGGATTATTGAATTGATTATTGATTAATAAACCCAAGTTCAACATTTGTTTGGTTATTAACCAATAGGTGATATTGGTTGAGGAATTTATAGCAGATGGCCAAAATACAAGCTGATTTATAAAGATTGATTTACCGTCAGGCAAATCGATAGAAATGAAGTAGTGAAATTCATTTTATAACTGAATATAGATTTTTTTCATATATTATTTTAAATCAAGTTTATAAAAAGGAAATAAACCAACCACATATATGTTGATTGTTCTAATTCCCAATCACCATTTTTATACCAAGATATGACCATGTGCGGAGCACGTGCCTCATCTAAATTATTTATAAAACTAATTTTATACCGTGTGCAAAGCACGTGCCTCATTTAAATTATTAAATGATTCATAAAACTAAATATTATATTACTAAGATGGATAGGCAAGTGAGCGAGGATTAATGTAATGATTAATAATTGATATTAATGGTTTTAAGAAAATAATTAGAATGTAATTATATTGAATCGATGATTATTTATTAAATAATAATAAAAGAAAATGAGATTTATTTAAATTGATAATATTATTTATTAATTTAAATGGAAAGATGAGTTAGAGTTGATTGACGAGTTAATCATGTTTTAAAATTTACCAAGCCAACTGTATTAATGGAAACTGATTATTAATTTAAATTAATTTGTGATGTAATGAAATAATTTAGTGAATGGTGTTTAACTTCATTAGAATTTAAAAGGAATTTGATATTTAATTTAGTTAATGATAAAGTAAATTAATAATAAGGACTCTCTTCTTAAATGAAGTTCATTTAAGTAAGCAATCGAAGTTAGTAATGAAATATAATTGAATTTCAAAGCGAGTTTATGTTGGGTTTATATTCAAACTGGGTTTGGTAAAGTAAATTATAAAAGGATTTTTAAGAAAAGGCGATAAGCTTAAAATAAATGGAACTCAATGTCTGAATTAAGGGAAATTGAAATGAAAAAGGTATTATATTAAACCAAAATTTTATAAACGAGTTTGTAAAAAGAGATCGGAAGTTAAAGCGTTAATTTCAAGTTAATGTTACTTAGTAATGGTATTAAGTGAAATTGATGATATTTAAAGTAAGACTTCTCGGGGGAATGATTTAAAGGATTATAAAGAGGGGTTGTTGTAATTGAATTGTGAAAAAGATCGATTAACGAGATTTGTAATAAAAATCCAAATAATGAAATAAATAATTTATAGACGTTAAAGTTTAAAAGTTGATGTTTTATTAATCATTTACTAAATCAATAAATTTAGTAATAATAATATGTTTAAATGGGAGATTTCAAAAATAAGAAGGGTTATAAAACCGTTTGTTAAATAAAATAGTGAAATGATAATTGTTGGTATTAGAACGAATACGGGATTTTGAATTACAATTCATATTTATCTTAAGGTAAGAATGATGTTGATCACGCATCCCCATTCATTCATCAACTCTCCATTATATTTTTTTCTTTTTTCTTTACTGTTTCGAATAGCATGGAACTTCGCCGACCTCTCACTTTCCCCCACTAATCTGCTGTCCACTCCATCCCTTAATGTGTCGCGTAACTGTACCCATCCTTCCATCCTGGCCTCCAAGTCGGCTTCTAGAACCAACCCCTCCTCATTCATGTTAACGCACGTCAACAACCCCGCAAAACTTCCCACTATTTCACGCAGAAAGCCTCCTTGCATCTCTACCTATTGAAAAGCGAGGCTCCTTGTTTGAAGAAAAGTCAGTTGTTTCTTCTTAGTTTTTGCAGGGTTTCATTTTGAAAGTTACTTTGTTTTTTTTTCTTGTCTTGTTACTCCTAGTATAGGCTACGTTTTGTTTCAAAGGAGGTAAGCTATGTTAAACGAAACGAAGGAGCAACATGCTTATTTATATGTGTAAGATGCCTTGACCATCACGGCTTAGTAGTTTGGTGCGCAAGTAATAGGTTCCTAGGATGATGCAGAATAGCTGTGTATTTTACTGATGGGTTACTTCAATCAGTGGGGGTAGCTATGTAGAAGATGAAGGTAGGCTGTGCGAGAGTTTGGGTAAGGCTGTCTTCCCCAACTGTGCGATTTAAGTTGATGATGATAGTGTATTTAGGTATACTCAAGGAAGTTAAAGAGAGAATGTGGGAGGGCTGTATATTTTTATTCCAATATCTGGGAACTGATGTTTTGCATGAAACTGGTGTGCACGTTTTATCTTGATGGGTACGGTTCTATGTGTTTTTCCTTTTCAATGCTTGAGATTGGATCCTTGCGTTCATACTTGGGGACAAAGAAAAGTAGAGTAGCTGAACCAAACATTAGGGTAGGTAGATCGAATATGGGATTGTACTATCATTAATGTTTGCTTTAGGATGGCATTGCCATTCAAATTTAGTCCGGACGCATGTAACATCTTAGAGTTGCTGACAGTGCACATTTTTAGTATTACATTGTATATATTCCTTTAAAACCTTTAGTGCGTAAAGACTTAAAAGAATGAAATCAAGAACCATGTAACGAACCGATAATTTTGATGTCTTTAATTTTGAAAGTAATTAGAATTTGAATGTGATAGCCCATAACTTCCCCGGTAAGGAAAGCCTGGATTACCTTGAGAACACGACAAAATAGAACGCAACCAGAAGAACATTTCATTGTTAATCACAACAATTCCATCAGAATACAAGAATATACAGAGTATAAATGAATAAATTACATTCGATAAATATCAGAGATTACAATAAATTACATAGCAGCGGAAAATAATACAAAGCACAACTGAAGGTGATATACGGATACAGAGCTTTCCGGATATCATTCCAGCTGTAAACCAGGATCCTGTGGATATAAATTTGCAAAACCAAAACTACTAGCTGCCCGTGTAGAAAATAGGGGGACCCAGAGTTTGGGTTAAAACAATAAACTCCAGGTCAGTCATGTGACTGGTGTGAGAACTAAAACAGTTATTTAAAGCTTCACTTTAAAAGAGAGTAATTCAAGGGACCATGCCGTATAACACGGAACGGGTTTCCTCCCAAGAATACCAGTGCATATAAATAAACAACACAATGCTTTTTCTAAAAATGAAGCTATTATAAGACCCAAATCCCATCACACAATGCAATGCAAGCCGGATGATAGGGTTTTCCCTTATAATAGCCAAACATGCTTGATACGTTTTAAAAACAAATCATTTGATACTATTATAGGTGTATAGTGTCAAAACAATTTCAATCATAAATATCAATCATAGATGGCATGAGTACCATATATCATGTCGCCATACTAGTTCTACAATTAAAACTGCAATATAACATATTGGAAATTGGATTTCCGTCATGAGTCGAGGCAAGGGGCAAGCCCCTCTCCGCTTCGAGACACTCTAGCAAATGTACCAGGACTACACACTCTGGGTAACCCTTGGATGCTTCAGGGCCGGTCCTCCGTTACGTTTGAGGATTAGTGTAACGACCCAAATTTTTGACCGTTTAAAATCGACAATAAACCTCACATGTCGACTCAAACAAATCGCAAATACAGGTAGTTATTGGGAAAGAAGAAAAAAAGAAGAAAGAAGAGAAAAACAAATCTCAGAATCTCACAGCGGAAGGACAACATATAATAAACAAATAGCAGTTAACACAATTGGAATATATACATATTTGACTATAGCGTACGAATGATAAATCAGAGTTACACATAAACAGATATACACACACGGCAGCGGAAATACATATATAATAGATAATGGATATACCAAATCTTCGTCTTCGATCTCCAAAGCACCGTCCTCTTCGGTAACTGCAACGTCTGCTGACCCGAGCGTATTGCATAAAAAAGAAACACAACAAACACTCAGATCAGCACTAAATCATCTCATATTAGTCAAATAAAAATACGGAATAACATTAGTGTCATGGGTACAGTAACTCAAGAGATGTTACGGGATTTTTCCATCTCTCAAGGATCCGTTAAACTAATACATACATAATATAGTACGCTATTATGATAGTGTCTATCCAGTAAAGTATAAATACTGAAAATAGCGTAAGCGGGATTACCATATTACCCTTACGTCGTTTATAGGCACCAACGGTCTATACAGTACCGTAAATTCACCGTACTGGTGTTATCAGAGGGCACTCCATAGAAGGCAATGCTAAATCAAAATCGTATGGGGCTCGATATGGATATATATGACAAGGCACTCGAGGCAATGCCCAGGGTAGGATTCTACCAACTGCACTCCCGGACCGGTGGTAACGCATAGCAGCCACTACCGCCCACCTCGGAACACACTCCCAAAGTCAAAATGGGCCCAAATCATCATTATCATTATAGTTATAGAAATAGTATCGAAGGAGTGAGTCCAATCAAAGGTGCTACCTCAATTAGTCACGGTATAGCTCCTGTTTTAGTCATTTTAATTCTGACCCGAAGGTCAGGGCTATTTCGCAATCGCTCACCTTCCTTCGATTAAATAATCGCCTTCAAGTCATCATATCTCATTCTGGATACGTCGGAACGTTCACAGATACGTCAAAACGTTTATAGTTGTCGAAGTGGTATCGACACTGACAGAGAGTATGCCTTATGCCGACTCCGGTCTCTTTGACAACCAACGCTTACATCTTTCACATCGGTTGGTTCTTTTACCTTCCAAAGGTTCGCTTTCATATCAAAATATCGTATTTTGTCTCGAACCAAATTTATATTCAAATTAGAATATAGTTTCAAATCGAAATATCATAAATCATACCATCCTGATTATATTCTAAACTAGAATATATTTCCATATCCTATATCATAATCATACAGTATTTTAAAAATCGACTTATATTCAAATAGAATATATTCAATCTCAAAAGATTTCAAATTATTCCAAATCGATTCATATTCGAAATTCATTCATATTCAAATAGAATATATCTACTTCTATAACTTCTTTCAATCCCCTTAGGAGATAAGTTTATATTTAGTGGAATATATACCCTCTTCCATATTTGAAAACGGTTTGAAATCGATTCATAAAGAAGTACTTTTATCTCAACTCCATCTCAACAACGATCTTAGATCCAGCACTTTCCATTCGGAGGAAAAATTATACTTATAAGATATAAATTTAAAGGATAGATGTTTATAAAGAAACCTTTATATAAATAATATATGTATAGAATAAAATAGAAAAATTAGGATAAATAAGTTTAAAACACTATATATATATATATAGATTTTTAAAATTCACTAAATAGTTTAAATCAAAGAATATAAGAAAATTTTGGTTATATAAAATAGTTATGGATAAAAATTTAATAAATAAATTTCAAGAAAGAATAGCTATAAAATCAAAATTATATATATATGTATATAAATTCTTTACTGAAAATCGATTCTTCCTTCCGAACTTCGATACTTGAATCCAAACTCCAGTTTCAATGGAGTTGCTTAGCTCAAGGACTTATTTCAAATCCCATTTCAACCCGTTTCAATTTCAAGGATTCAAGACCACATTCGAATTAGGTTTGAAGAAAATTTTTCGAGTATTCTCCATTATCTTGATTCAAAAATTTAAATTATATATGAATTTATTTAAATCTGAATCTACCCAATTCTTAAAACCCCAAATAAAAATTTTGAATTTTTAACACTTCAATTCGCTTAGGAACAAAATTTCTTAAATCATTTCAGGTCATATTTAAGATTCAGATTTCAAGGAAAATAAAACTTATCGAAATCAATACGTTTCCCTTGAATGAAATTTCCAAAAATAGAATTTCGAATATTAAAATCATTAACCAATCGATGTCCATATATAGTTTGCTATCCTATGGCCAAGTGAGTCTTAAATTTAAATTTCTCGATATTTCGGGATGGATCTATCATTTCAATCCAATTCAGGGTCACAGGTATGTATCATTTCAACCTGTGTTCTTAATTCATTCAATTTGAGAAATCCCGGATTTATTAGATGCCCGTAACATCAAAGGTGAGAAATTGGGATTTATCGAAAATGCATGGAATATCATGTACCGAATAAACAACCAGTTCATGCAACATTCATTCATCAATCAATTTAAATCAAGGCATCCATCACATCATTTCATCCAACAGTAAATGAAATCATTTTTACTGGTTAACAAGTGTCGGGATCTCTAATTAGAAATTTAAATTAAATTTAAATAACTAATTATCGATTTTATTTGCATATTAACACTTGCATGTCAAACTTAAACAATCGTTCATCAACAACACAAACATGCAACCAAATTTACTTCATAATTTAATTTAATAAATATGGGAATAATTTAGTATTTCGTGAGCGAAGAATCACTCACCTTTGAGTCTTCTGTTGATCGTACGTCCAACTGAAGGCCAAAATTTCACAGTTTCTAAACACAGCCAGATTAGTGCCAAAACGTCCGAAATTCCGCCACGATCCCAACGCAACAAACCGCGTCCAAATCCGAGTTAATATGAAGAAGTTATGAGCATTTTACGATTTGAATTTAAAATATATATAAATCAATGAAATAAACTCCCACCCAACCACACCTTGCCACGTCAGCGCGTTCACAGGCCTTCTCCCGCTCCTTTCTTCTTCTCTACCGTGAACACGATGGAAAAACCCATAGCTCGCGACTTTGACTGACCCAAGCTCATCCCTCCGGCCACGATTCCAACCAAGGCCACCGGCGTTCAAAAGATCTCCTCCAGGCGCGTTCAACCCCCTCGAGAACGACAACTCCGGTCAACCAAAACGTCCCCCATCGTCAGCCCTAGGTCACGGAAAACGAGCCTTATAACGCCAAATTGAACCTCCTCCGACCACGATATGACCGACGATCACCACCTATGAACTCCCCAGGATATCCTCTACAAGACCCATATCCCCAATTCCACGATTTCAGCTTAAATCAAAAACCCCTAATTTCAACCCTAAGGTTTCGATTCCAGCAAACTTTGACCAAGGATTTCGGTTGATTCAGTCGCTGCATGTCAAAAAAAATTGCACCAGAAGCTTCGCACCGTCGAGAGCTTCGAATTGACATACAATACTCTAGGGTTTGCAGAAATTTGAATTTCAAGCTTGTATTTTTATTTTCAGGTAGGTTTAGAAATTTGTTTTCAGCCATTAGAGGAAGAGGTAGACAGATGGAAAGTATACGTGAAAGTGGAAATGAGCTGGTGAAATGCAGATGGATTTTATTTATATACATTTATAAGGCCCAAACATGAGAAATACCCTATTATCCATTTACACTGCTCTTGTTCACATTTTCTCTTGTACGATCAAACGGTAAGTCAGATTGTAACGCAATTTGAAATCCTACCATAATTCACGGTTCCGGTTCTGATGGCGCCGGTTTCGTCGAATCCTGAGATAGTCGTCAAAACAGTTGAATTCCACAATTAATTAAATAAAATATTCAATTATTCGATTAACTGTTTAATTCAAATTAAATATTCATTAAATTCAAAATTTGAATCAAATTATGACTTAAATAATTTCTATAAATAAATTGCACACCTTTTTTACATCTTAATTTGATTATTTGAATTCTTTTGACTCGAGTTTCAGTCAAATTTAACGACTTAAAGATTCCACCATTTTCAAATTTAAATTTGAGTTCTATATCTTAACTTAAACAAATTTATAATTTCAACATTTAAATCAATTCAACTTGAATTTCCCTTTTGTTTACTTAGACCACTTATATTTACTTTGTTATTAAAATATTAAGTCCCAAATTATCACATTTCTAATTAACAAAATTTGGAAATTTATATATACTCAATTCAAAAATTATTATCAATACGATCAACAAAATTTGATTTTTCTAAGATTAACTCATTTATTTATTTTAAATCTAAATTTAAAATATACAGAAAATATTGGGATGTTACATTCTCCCCCACTTAAAAGCTTTTCGTCCTCGAAAAGAGAATGAGATAAGGTATAAAATAAATCATACTTTCAAAATTCCATACTTATAAAATAACCTTTATAAGATAAGTATATAGTTGTAAAACCCCATAAATTTTCTAACTCCTGAAATCACGGAAAATTTCGGTAGCATCTCCCCTGTACGGAGGGTCCCGGGAAAAATCCCGATACATATATCAATCCAAAATATACATCTCATCAATGATGAGGCATCCCTGAACCAGGGGAAAAACAAAAACAAACCACTAAGCTTTATACAACCCCAAATACGTACCTCTTTTAGTGTTTATTTGCATTTTTATTTACCTTAGCATTTAGCATTTAGCGCAGAGAGCTCCGAAGCATAGCGCGACTTCCCTACACCTGCTACATACTCACAAATACATGAAAATCAAACATATATATAGTATATAGCAAATATATATAGCTTACACAACACATACCAATCATTTCAACTATAAACCAAAGTGTAAACAACAGACCAGCAAACAAAATGAGGTTTATCTCCCTTTAAATGTTGGAATTTGACTAAAGCATACTAGGGAAAAATTGTTGCATTTGTTTCAGGCTTTCCGAATTGTCCGGATTCGTCGAATTCCGACAATTCGTTCAAAAGTTATGACGATTTTAGTGAAGGCGAACACCTCAGCCCATACACAGAAAAATGCAGATCTGAGTTATTCAACACAGTTTTTTTTTAACCTTTTAAACCGCAAATTTTCAACAAGCATATCAAAGAAAAGTTTTAGTTCAGATTCTGGCCTTTCCGAATTGTACTCACACATTAAATTCCGACGCTCCGATAGGAAATTATGGTCAAAACAAGGTTGGTATACGCTTCGGATTTTCATTTTCTGCGCGCTGAACTACAACTAATACTTGGATTTCAACCTAATAAACCTAAAAATTAGACAGGGCTCCATTAACAAAAGTTTTAGTTCGGTTTCCGAGGTTCCCAAAAAGTCTGAAATCATCGAATTCCAACCAGCCCATCAAAAGTTATGGTCATTTTAGCTTTAGCTTATCAAATATTTTAGATTTTCGCACAAAAGTCAAGTTATTTTATTTGGAGCTTCAACCTTCGGGTTCCAAAACTTGAGTAGCACTTAACCATCTGCAAAGGGGTTATCGCTCCATCAAGCACATAATATGATTCACACTTTTATTGCTCAAATATATTCATGTTCGTTTCGCTGGTATTAAATGAATTTCATTCCATTTACTTATATTTCATTATCATTCATCCTATATCAATTTTATTTGCAACTCATCCATTTCACTTATTCTTGTTCATTTACTTAACTCGACGAATCTAGCCTTATTCCTGTTTTTCACATGCTTGTTCATTTTATAAACGTTAAATCATTATTCATCGGCCCTTTTTATATTCATTTAAATTTAGTTCTAAATCGGCCAATTCAAGTTTCTCGAGTTTACTTCCCTTTATCCTAATTCATTCGACTTATTTTATTTCTCTAAGTTGATTTCATTCTATCAAATCCATCCAACTCAGACAATTTTTTTTTTTATATCACATCTCGATATCTCAAATTCCAAATTTGGATTCGCTTAACGGTTGAATAAACCAAATTTTATGTTTGCAATCCCATTGTTCTTGTTTTGGCACTTCGATACATACTTTTAACCTTTTCTTATTCACTTATTTCCATTTCATTTTAAATTAAAACTTATTCCTTAAAAAATTACTTATCCAAATTTCAAATCACGAACCGAGTTAAGGACGGTTTATATCATTCAAAATTTATATTTAGTTCTTAACCATTATTCGATTTCCTAAATTAAATTCTATTTACTCACATCGCCTACACGAATTAGGTTATATTTAATTTGACAAAATGGTTTTCATTCCGTTCATACTCAGATTTACAATCGATATATTATCCAAATGAGGTTCACTCATTTAGATTTCTTTCATTTCTAATTTATCAACCATTTTCATTTCATTAACAAACTTAGTTTCTTTCCTTTATTTCAAAATTTAAAATTTCGAGAAATTCAGGTTTTCCAAATTCAATTCATTTAACACGACACCAATTAGATTTTCATTTATCATGAACACTAATTCCTCATTTAATTTCTTCCATTTTAAATCCTCCGACCATTTATGCCTTATCAACAACTTAAATCTCCTTTATTTCTTCTCGAGCTCGCTTAATCTACTTGTTAATTATCTCAAGTCATAAGTTGTTGCCCTTTTTATTTATATGACACAGTTCCAATTAAATTTAGCCGATTCCAATTGAATTCAATTCACACTAATTTTCTTTCTCCAGCACCTCTATCGACCAAACTTAGGGTTTTGTTAACCTTATTATCGCTCATTCATAGCATTTTTAAGGACCATTTCCTTTTCTTAATACTCAGGTCCATTTCCTTGTTTCAAAATATACGACTCTAATAAATCGAGTTACTTTAGTACTTAAAACAATATTATTAGCCAAAATGAACTTAAATACTTTGATTATGGGTTTATAGACTAAGTTTAAAATAATATACGTACTTAAACTATTTTACAAACCATACCATATAAAACTTAAATCCAAAACCAAAATTAGTAAAGAACATATGAACTTTCAAATTTAAATAACATAAACATAATACTTTTATATATTCTTTATATTATATGGAATATAAATCCAAAATCCCTTGTCAAACTGGATATGAAAATACTGAGTGGTCTCCCCCACTCAGACGCTTCAGAATAATCGTCAATAATGCGTGCACTCATTACCGAAGTTATTTCCGATGCCCGAGAAGGGATTACACACTTTAATCCTTAAAAGTCCTTTAGAAAACTATTTCTCAAAACTATTTCTATAATATGTTATTATTTTAAAAGTTTTGGCGAAACTATTTCAAATGCACCCAGGATCAAGTTTCAAGTTCATTTTTTATTTTAATCGCAAATCATTCTTAACCACTTAAATTTCCTATTAGTTTATTATTGAGTCAACCCAAGTGGATAATAACTTAATATTATTACCTATTAAAGACCAATGCTTATACACTAAAACCAATAATAACATACTTAATATATATATAAAAATATAATCGAAAACTTATTATGTCAATTCATTCTATTCGACTATTTAGAAGTTCCTATCGATTCTATGGCGTCCCATATATCGACCAGAATCCATAAATATTCAACAGAACAAGTCAACACAAATAAAAACCATTTTTATATCAATATACAAGTACGCTCTCTTATATCACTCAAACTCGTTCTAGGGCACGACTAACCCTATCTCTAACGAGTTAATTTCCAACAGAGCCAAGGTTATCGCTAACCGTCGCTCTGATACCAACTGTAACGACCCAAATTTTTGACCGTTTAAAATCGACAATAAACCTCACATGTCGACTCAAACAAATCGCAAATACAGGTAGTTATTGGGAAAGAAGAAAAAAAGAAGAAAGAAGAGAAAAACAAATCTCAGAATCTCACAGCGGAAGGACAACATATAATAAACAAATAGCAGTTAACACAATTGGAATATATACATATTTGACTATAGCGTACGAATGATAAATCAGAGTTACACATAAACAGATATACACACACGGCAGCGGAAATACATATATAATAGATAATGGATATACCAAATCTTCGTCTTCGATCTCCAAAGCACCGTCCTCTTCGGTAACTGCAACGTCTGCTGACCCGAGCGTATTGCATAAAAAAGAAACACAACAAACACTCAGATCAGCAATAAATCATCTCATATTAGTCAAATAAAAATACGGAATAACATTAGTGTCATGGGTACAGTAACTCAAGAGATGTTACGGGATTTTTCCATCTCTCAAGGATCCGTTAAACTAATACATACATAATATAGTACGCTATTATGATAGTGTCTATCCAGTAAAGTATAAATACTGAAAATA